>CANTUV010000020.1:1250000-2500000 GCA_947685225.1 Garcia nutans
TTAAATTATTTTTAATAATAAAAATTCATACACTAAAATGAATAAAAAAAATTCATATATTAAAATAGTAAAAATAAAAAATTTAGACACTATTTAATATATTTTTTTTCAAATAATAATAAATTAAGAAGCATGTACAAAGAAGTGTTGTATGCACTTCAATTAGGTTGTTTAATATAGTGTAAAGTTTTGGACTGCTAATGTCAACATTTCATTTCATAATTACTATTAGATTATATGTACAAATTTATGATAAAAATATATTGTGAAACAATTTTTTACATTGTGTAAAAATTTATTGAAGATATTATTTAAAATAATATTATTTAAATTTTATTTTTAATATTAGGAAAATAATATAAATTTATTATTCATATTATATATGAGTTTATTATAAGAATAATCATATAACTCTTTTAGTTTAATTGTTTAAGATAAATATAAATTGATCATAATATATTAATTAAAAAAAATAAAGTTTGTTATAAAAAAATTATCTAACAAAAACTAAAATGGGAATTTTTGTTTAATATAGAAAAAAAGGTCAACACAATGGATTTTTTTATTCTATTTTTTAAAAAAATAATGAAATTTTATTCAGTAGTTTTAATGGGATGTTTATGGAGGAAAAGTGACACATCAACTGTGGTGATATTTGCCAACAATTTAGGGTATACATGAACTTTACATCATTATCATTTTCAAGAACTTATATTATTTAGGCACAATTCCATAATTAACATAATTCTATACAAATTACTGTATTTCCTTAATTAATCCTTATTTGTATAAATGGTCATTTTATATTTAAACCTGCGCTAATTGAATCATTGATTAATTAACCATGCATTACTCCTAACCTGAATTTTTATTGAACCATAATTACAATAAGTCATATATATATATATATATGTATTCATTTCATAAAAAAATGAATATACATATTAATTATCGCTTCTAATCTTTATTTTTTTTAATTTATTTATTTCTGTAACGAATTAGAAAGTGATAATTAATTTTATATTTTTATTGGATCTTATTTGACCAAACTCATTATCCATATTTAGTTAGTATTTAATATTCCGAAAAATCAATGTCAGGATTTTTTTTTATAAATTCTTAATTAATAATTGATAAATATATTATACAGATTTCTTATCTTTCTGATGCTTATATAATAAATTAAGTTAATTTTTGTACATTATAATAATTATATTCCAAGATAAAAAAATAAAAATGTATAAAAATGATTTTCTATTAATTTTTTTACCATATTAAAATCAGTAAAAAGAAGTTAGATCCAATGTGGATCTAAGGGATCCCTGACTCAGGACTTTGTCTGTGTCAGGACATTAAGTCCTTGTTTACATTTTTTTTTATTAATTAAATGTTATTTTTATTTTTAATATTATATTATATTTTATTTCCAATAGTACCCCTCAAACTTCTTCATATTTTAAAGTTAAAAATCATATTATTTCTCGTAACTCACCAAAAGATCAGAGAACAGTCCCAGTTTAGGACACCAACCAAGGCCACCAGTCTGTTCTATACCAGCCGGGAAAGTTTGTCTCAACTGAACTTAACGCCTGCCTCATATTTCGGCCAGAAATGGCCGTTTCCATGGCAAGCCCTGTCTGGAATTATGTGTTAGAGATAACAAAGTTGGCCCAAGAGACGGGTACTGATCCTCTGCTCTGGGCTCTGCGGATATCTTCAAATTTAAGCTCCACTGGAGTCTCTTTACCCTCTCCAGAGCTCTCAAATGTGTTGCTCACTTACATTTGCTGGGATAATAACGTACCAATTCTCTGGAAGTTTCTGGAGAAGGCTTTGGTGCTAAAAATTGTGCCTCCTTTGATGGTTCTTGCTCTGCTTTCTGATAGGTTTGTTTTTGCCGCCTTTGCTATTTTTAGGATATTCCTGTTGATTGGGTTTCTCTTTTTGGTTTCTTTGGTGATTAAGTTCAGTTTAAGTTTTGTAAATTTTGAGTCTTTTTGCATTTCTTTTGTATAACTGATAAAAGTATTATTTAACAAGACTTGTATCTGAAAAGTGGAACATTTAGCTAATCCAGATTGTTGTGTAAAATCACCAATGAGCAACTTAGAGTCAATATTGTGTTTGTTATCTTTACTTCTTTTTTTTTTTTTCCTACCAAGTGAGAAAAGGCGTTGCTTTTGTTTAGATTACAGCATGTAACTTTCTTAATTGACGATTCTTGCTCATAAATTATTTCCAGTTTGACATTTCTTGGTCTTGTCAATTCTCTATGTAGATTCAATAATTAAACATGTAATTTTGAATTTAGTAAAGTAGAACAACTTACTTGTTCTTTCCTCCTTAAATGCTACAGCAATAATTGTTATTACTAGAATAACAATTTAAATTTCACAATCTAAACCCTTATATTTCCTCACTTGATCTTTTTCTTACTTTTGTTTTATTCACAAAAACGTTCTCCCACAGTTTTTCATTACTGTTGCATGTATCTATATCTAAATGGGGAAGTTACATGGCATTATGTAACTTCTCCAAGTAACCACCAGTTGGTTACTTGGGAAGCAACCCATCCAATGGGTGTGTCTTCCTATATATATATATATACACACTAACATCTCCCACTCACCCATGATGGGTTGTGGCAGATTCTAGATCAAGAGACTTCTCATATATTTAGGGAATAGATCGTGCGACCTGTAAGCACATGTACAATGAGAGCTCCAATATAGTAACCTTCATAGGCCATAAAGGAGACATCAATCTCAAATATCTTCTTCCATGATAGTGTACTTATATACCCCAAGCATATTTACTAACACACAATTAAGTATAATTCAATCCCTCATGAATTCTATACTTAATCCATCCTTACAATTACAAGTATTCTAAATCATATCAAAATTTTTTTTTTTTCGAATTTGATGATCCCGGCCGGTGAATACAAGTAACAGGTGTTGAATAAAAAAGCTCTATCTTTTGCCCTCATATCAATCAGATTTGAATTAACTCACTTTCCTAAAGTGTTCCTTTAAGTCGAATCATTCCATAACTATAGGATACACTCTAAAGTAGCAAACATTAATTCATTTCATTATGATATAATCAAAAGTTACAAAGGGTACAATTTTGAGATCTTCATGGATCTCCAGGACTCACACAGTAAAGAAGCAGGGATCCATTCATTTACTTCCTGTAAGGTCGCTAGCACATGTAGTATGAAATACATGCTATGATGGAGCTTCTCTTTTCTTATCCGAAGATAAAGAGTGTATGTCTTTGCTCTCCTCGTTAGAGGTAATACATCATACGAGTCTTAGTCTTGTCGCTAAGTCATTAGCGCCAAACTTGAAATTTCATCCATTCACTATTAATAGTGCCAGATGACTAATTTCACACTCGGCTTATATTTAATAGACACATGAATGGTGGGGTGGCATTCATGTCAATTCTCTTATTTCTGAATCTCATCTTGGTCCCAACCAAGGCGACTCCAAATCAATGGTCTTGAATGAAACGTGCTCCCACTATGCCCATGTCATACGGTGAGCACTATTATTCATATAGTCTCATCTCTACTCGCACTATTTGCGCTAGAGGTGATTGCTCGTGTGAGTGAGCCAATCAATGTCTATCAACATACTTTACAAAAAAAAATTGTACTACTTAATACTAACAGAACTTACCAATAAATAAATGTTGAATAATAAATTGTTATTTAATTTTATTCAACCAACTGTAAGTATTATTACATGGTCCACATACATGTCGTCACATATCACATTCTACACAAGCCTAGGGATTTTACATGTCTAACAAATATATCCCTGGGTATAGGTTTGGTGAGTGGGTCAGCCACCATCTTGTTAGTAGAAATGTGTTTCAGGACCACATCCTTTTCAGTAATTGCCTCTCTTATATAGTGATATCTCTTTTTGATGTGTTTGGTCTTTCCATGGTATTTAGGATCCTTGGCGACAGCCAATGCAGCAGTATTATCACAAAAAATTGTCACAGGTTCTGATGCAGACTTGACAATTTCCAAATGCTGCAGGAAACTTTTCAACCAAACTGCATCTTGCGTTGCTCCAGCACATGCTACATATTCAGCCTCCATTGTAGATAAGGCTACACAGGATTGCTTTTTGCTACTCCACAGTATTGCACTATTATTCAGCAAAAAAGTATATCCTGAGGTTGATTTGCACTCATCAACATCGCCACCCCAATCAGCATCAGAATAACCGATCAGGCACAAATCATCATTTCCTTGGTAACATAGCATGTAATCTGAAGTTCCTTTCAGATAGCGTAATATTCTTTTGACTGCCATCCAGTGTTTTTGACCAGGGTTCGATTGATATCGACTGACCAATCCAACAGCATAACATATGTCGGGACGTGTGCACATCATTGCATACATCAAACTACCGACAGCACTGGCATATGGTACTCTGGACATTTTCTCTTTTTCTTCTTGAGTCTTGGGACACATATCACGACTTAAGCTCAAGCTTTTTTCTACAGGGGTGTCCATTGGCTTGCAATCATGCATGCGATAACGCTCCAACATCTTTTCAATGTAAGTCTCTTGAGATAAACCCAAGAGCCTTCTAGCGCGATCTCTTATGATCTTTACACCAAGCACAAAGCAAGCTTCACCCATGTCCTTCATTTCAAAGTTTGATGATAACCATTTTTTAGTAGTATCAATCAACACTTTATTATTCCCAGCTAAGAGAATGTCATCAACATACAAAGACAGAATTACAAAACCATCTTCAGATTGTTTTAAATACACGCAATGGTCTTCTTCCATCATTTTAAAACCATCCTTGATGATAGCATGATGAAATTTAATGTTCCATTGCCTAGAAGCTTGTTTAAGACCATATATAGATCTTTTGAGCTTGCAAACTTTGCGCTCATTTCCTTTAGACTCGAAGCCTAAAGGTTGATCCATATATATCTCTTCTTCTAGTTCTCCATTGAGAAATGCAGTTTTTACGTCCATTTGGTATAATTCTAAGTCCATATGTGCAACAATAGCTAGGATGAGGCGAACTGAAGGAATCCTCACAACTGGTGAGAATGTGTCCTCATAATCAATTCCCACTTTTTGGGTATAGCCTTTTGCTACTAAGCGAGCCTTATATCGTTCTATTGACGCATCCGCCTTACGCTTAATTTTAAGAATCCATTTATTTCCAATAGATCTTCGTCCTGACGGTAAATCAACCAAATCCCAGACTTGATTGGTTTTCATAGACTCCATTTCTTCTTCCATAGCCTTATACCATTCCTTAGCTTTAGGACCTGACAAAGCCTCTTGAACTGTTTTAGGTTCTTCGTCATCCTGTGGAGCAATCATAAATGCTTCCCCCTCAATCTCAAATCGACGACGGGGAATTCGTTCACGAATGCTTCGGCGAGGTTGAGATTGTTCATGATTTTGCTCTTGTGGAGCTCGATCAGGTACAATGTCGCTCCCTCTAATCCCAGGAGGATTTTGAGTTTCCTCTAATTCCTCGACTGCATGATTTGGGGCGCCTTGACCAACATTTTCCAATTCATAAAAAAAAAAATGGAAAGCTTGTGACGAGTACTTTAACCAGAAAATATAACATTGAACATATAATATGAAATTGGCATTCGAATTTCAGAGAGAATCTACTGCATAAATTTTTTTTTAAAAAAAAAATTTCCAGAATAAGTTTCTCAACCCACCATTGCATTCAAGGGCACTCAATAACATGCTATTATGAATTCAAACAAAGATGCTCTGATACCAATGTAGATTCAATAATTAAACATGTAATTTTGAATTTAGTAAAGTAGAACAACTTACTTGTTCTTTCCTCCTTGAATGCTACAGCAATAATTGTTATTACTAGAATAACAATTTAAATTTCACAATCTAAACCCTTATATTTCCTCACTTGATCTTTTTCTTACTTTTGTTTTATTCACAAAAACGTTCTCCCACAGTTTTTCATTACTGTTGCATGTATCTATATCTAAATGGGGAAGTTACATGGCATTATGTAACTTCTCCAAGTAACCACCAGTTGGTTACTTGGGAAGCAACCCATCCAATGGGTGTGTCTTCCTATATATATATATATACACACTAACACTCTATACTCATAACAAACTGGAGGAATTGACACACAAAAATGGAGTTTTTGGTTTGATGATTTTTGTCAATGTTAGGGTACAAAAAGTCAACGCAATTAACTGCGTTAGGATTAGTTCAACGGACTTTTCTTTTTATTCTTTTTACAAGTGAAGATTTTGTTTTTATTTCCCTAAATTTTTTTGCACCAAATTGGAAGAGCATGTGATAGTAATACTCTATGTTGGATTTCTCCTGAAGTTTTTTGCTTCTCTTTAATGCCAAAACAACTCTTTTGATATTAACTTCTTGTAAAAATTTTCATGGTATATGGTTATTTTGTGGTAAATTTTTCGTCTATATTCAGACATTGCATGCTGTTCCTCTGTTTCATTTGGGTCTAATATGAATCCTTCTTTCAACTTTTTACTATCCACATTTTCCTTTGTTTATCTGTTGATTGGTAAGTGCTACCTACCTTGAATTGTTATTTGCAGGTTTTGCCTTGCAATCCTCTGTATCTCATTTGACAACTGAGTTGTTTTATGTGCCAGGATTTGATTTTCTGCTTAGGAAAATTGCTGGTTATTTTGCAATCTCTTTTCATTGAAGTACCTAATATGATTTCTTTTCTCAGCGTTATTCCATGTCGGCATTCCCAACCAGTAGCTTATAGACTTTTTATGGAGCTGCTCAAGAGATATGCTTTTTCACTCAAGGGTCAAATTAACGGGCCAAATTATGCGAAGTGAGCTTTAACTTTTCTGTGTAGGAAAATGCATACCTATTTATTGTTTTCTTTGTTATGTTGATATTGTTTAGCTGGTACCTCATTGTCTTATGGTCTAGAATTAAACAACAAATGATTACATTGTTTTCATCTCTTTAAGGCTGGAGATGAACTTCTGATAATTCTTTACAAAAAGCTGCGGTGTATTCAAAAATTAAAGAATGGATAACAAATAAATTATGAAGAAACTTTAAAGGAGAGCATTTCATGTAAATTCTATTTATTACAAGTGCAATATATTTAACTGCAAAGTCATTGCATTCATTTTATATATTGTACTATAATTGCCTAACAATAATCTGGATGTCTGGATCTTATTAGGATGACAGTGAATGTATTGGTTTTCCATGTATAATGTATTGGTTTTCCATGTATAATGTATTGGTTTTCCTTATTTAGATTAGTTTTCATTTGTAAGTTTCTTTCCGTATTCTTTATGCAGGGTCATGAAATCAATAGATGCTGTTCTTCATTTGTCCCAGAATTTTGGTGTGCAAGCTAGTGATCCCGGGATTGTTGTGGTTGAGTTTATCTTTTCAGTCTTGTGGCAGTTGTTAGACGCATTGCTGGATGACGAAGGTTTATTGGAGCTTACCACAGAGAAGAAGTCCATTTGGGCAACAAAACCTCAAGAAATGGAAATAGATGGTCATAATAATTATGATGATGAGAAGAGGACTGAACATCATGAGAAATTGCAAAATCTGAATACTGAAATGGCTATCGAGATAATTGGTCTATTTTTAAAGCATAAATTGACTTCAAGGATTCTTTACTTGGCACGACAGAACTTGTATGCATATATAACCCTGTAACAATTGCTTCTAAAAATGCATTCAACTTTATCTATCTGCTGGATCAGCTCACTGAATGATAAATCTACTTATCATATTTTGTTTTACATGACATTAGATTGCTAGTCATTTTTGTGACCTTTAATAGTTGTACCATGGAACAAACTTTAGTCCATGTCTCCTAACAATACTTTAATTAATTTCCTGTTTGGACTTTGTTTTGAGTGTGCAATTTTTAATTCACACTTCCTTGCTGCTTTATTAGGCCTACTCATTGGACAAGGTTCGTTCAAAGATTACAGTTACTTGGAGCAAATTCATTAGCGTTAAGAAATTCAAAAACTTTAAGTGCTGAGGATCTACTAAAGTTAATTTCCGAAAATCATGTAGCATTGACTCCAGAATCAAAAAGAAGTTCACTGCAAAAGTTCCATGCAGTCGTGGCTTTGGGATCTTTAGTGTCTTCTGCTGGTCTTTGTCATGGAGCTAGCCATTCTGCTTTTTGTCTTCCTCTTGATCTTGCACTGGAAGATGCTATGGATGGGTATCAAGTTAATGCAACAAGTGCTATGGAAATCATAATTGGTAAGGCCAGAGTTCTGCTATTGGTCCTCAAGATATACTTTGAAGTGGAATAATATAATTACAAAACAAATATTTCATGTTCTGCAGGTTTAACTAAAACCCTTCAAGCAATAAACAGAACAACATGGCATGACGCTTTTTTAGGCCTTTGGATTGCAGCTCTCCGTCTTGTTCAAAGGGTTAGATCTTGTTATGGCTGACCTTACAAATTCTCTTTGTAAAGTACTCTAAAAGGGAAAGAAATAATTTGGAATCTAAAAAAAATATGTACCCTCAAGCATTATATTGGGAATCTTTGAGTCCTTGTTTGTCTTGTTATTAAGATTTTTTTTTTTTGGGGGGGGGGGGGGGGGGGGGGTGTTCTTGCTTGGTATTGGATAACATGCCTTGTTAGCCTGAATTCATTCTGTGCCCATCTAAATATACTTAACACTAAGGGGAGGGTTGGATATTAGGGGAGTCTATTTCCTTCATTCAAATTCATGACCCCTGGTTCAAAATGGAGCAACCTTATTGTTACACCAGGGTTGCTTTATTTTAGAGGCTTCATGCTTGTTTCTTGCAAAAAATGAGTATTATTTCCTGGGGTTTCAGGAGTTTGTTATTCATTTAAAAAACTTGCTTCTGTAACTCATTTTTAATTATTTTTAATTGTCAGGAAAGGGAACCAATTGAGGGCCCAATTCCTCGCCTGGACACTTGCTTATCAATATTACTATCTGTCATACCTCTTGTGATTGCTGACCTTATTGAGGAAGAAGAAAATGTGTACATTGATGAAGTAGAATGTGGCTCCACATATCACTGGAAGGGCAAAATGGATACAGGAAAGCGCCAAGATGATTTGGTCTCCAGCTTACAGTTACTGGGTGATTACCAAGGCTTGATGAGTCCCCCTCAATCTGTTGTTTCAGCAGCAAATCAGGCAGCCGCAAAAGCAATGCTTTTCATTTCAGGAATCAATGTTGGAAGTGCATACTTTGAGTGTATCAACATGACACACATGCCAATCAGTTGTTGTAAGTTATTACCAGTTCTCACTCATAATGATGGATTTTATAAAATTTTCTTCAGCATGGTTTTATCCACCTTGAGCCTGTTTTTATTTCTCCTTGAAGTTTTTACTACTACCTCTGTCCCACTTCTTTTTTCTTCTTTGCACAAATATTAAGAATGCAATAAATAAAGAGATATTTTTCTTTTATACCCTCGGTAATATAATAAATACATTAATATTTTTGTTGAGACATTAAATCCATCTTGGAAATAAGAATTATTAATGGGTAAAAAAAGGAAAATCAGTAATAAAATAACACTAGACTAGTGATAAAATGGGTACAATCTTTTTGGGACATCCAGAAAAGGAGAAACATTTTGGGATGGAGGTAGTAGATTTATCGAGTACATGAGATGAATTCTCAAAGCAAAAATATGCAGTGTATTGGTTACTGGTTATTCTGTAACCTGACCAAAGAAGAATAGTAGACATCACTTTTGCCGTTGTATGAAATTCCTTCTTAGCAACATATAAGGTTACTTTGAACATATAGCAGTGGATCCTTAAAGTTACTTTGGTTTAAAGATATTTCCATAACTTCATCAGACTACATGAAAACCTGAGAGCATATATGCAAATCCTTCCACTAAGAACGGTCTTGTAATATATTAGATGACAATAGAAGAAATGTCAGAGGAGATTTACAATAATTCTAAAGTGTAATATACATACAACTGTGTTCAGACTCATGTAAATGGTCAATTGGATAGCCTTTCCCTTGCATTAAACGGCAGAAAAGTTTATACCTGAGGATAATATGCAAGATTTGAATCACAATAAAACAAAATAATATTTTTATGTAATAACACAGCTGTGGTTAATCCAATTAATGTAGACACAATATTTTCAAGCTTTTGGTAATATGAATCTGGTCTTTGAGTTTAAACCTGGTCTTTTGAATTTAACTCTTCCAATTATTTTCCTTATTATTGTGCATTCTTGTGAAGTTTGCAGTTTCTGTTATTGTTCTTGTTGATGAGCAGTTTAATTTCTTCATTTAACATTATTATCTGTTTGTGATGTTTGGCAAAGCTTACACATGGTGAACACATTCCAGTTTGACCTAAAGCTGATGCTTTACCATGCTAATATGTCTAATATATTTTTGAGGTTTCTTACTATTAGTTTTATTCTATATTTTCAGTTGGAAACATGCGCCATCTGATTGTTGAGGCCTGTATTGCGAGAAATCTATTGGACACATCGGCATATTTCTGGCCAGGTTATGTGAATGGATGCATCAACCAAATACCTCACAGTGTGCCTTCCCAGGTGCCTGGTTGGTCGTCATTCATGAAGGGGGTTCCACTTACCCCAGTAATGATCTGTGCTCTGGTTTCAAGTCCTGCTTCAAGGTACATCCATGCTTAAGAAGTTAATTAATCTCCACATTTTTTATTGTTTGAACTTTATTTCATTAAAGCTATGGGCTTGTATTCCAGTGGGTTCATTCCTATTTTATGGAGATCCTATGGTTACAATGTCCTATTGACTTTTTATGATGGTCTTCAACATGTAGTTTAAAGCTCAGCTTTGTTTTACTATTTTTATGCTCTTCAATTGGATTCTGGAACGTAAAATCTGTCTTAAGTTTGGGAGCATAAGATTGTTTCACTAGTCTAGTATGATAGAAATCATTGCAGGGCTTGACACTGATGAACTCAAATTTGAAGTTTGCAGCCAAAATGCTTAATTCACTAATTAAATTTTTAGGCAGGACATTCCAATTTAGAAAGTCAATTGCTAAAATCTGATTATGCAAAAGTGTGAAGAATGGGCTATTCTTTTCGGTGTCAATGTTCTGATGCCTGCACTCTCTGTGGTGGCTGCAATGTTACAAAAGCGCAAGGGTCTTATCTTTGTGAATAAGTTTTAGTTATAATCTAATTTCTTTGAATTTGGCCTGGTCTTCAGCTACTCCTTTTTCTTTCCTGAAGTCAGGTATATCAGATGCTCTTTTTTGTAAACTAACCAACGGTAAAGCAACTGAATTTAAGCTCATGGATTTGATGGAAGTTTAGCAGAGCTCGAGAAAGTATATGAGCTTGCTGTCCAAGGGTCAGATGATGAGAAGATATCTGCTGCTACAATTCTTTGTGGGGCTTCTCTTCTTAGGGGTTGGAACATACAGGTAATGAGGTAGATATTTTCAACGGCAAGCATACTTTTGAATCCAGTTTTATGCGGGGCAATAATTTTACTGCACTTGAAAATCATTTTTGAAATTAACTACTTTCCTTTCTTTCGCCTTTTTTTCCTTCAATTTATTCTCTTTTTGGAGGTGGGGAGGGAGGTTGAATAGTCAACCATTATAAGTGTGTTGGCATCTATAATTTTTGCAGGAACACACTGTTTATTTCATTACCAGACTATTATCTCCTCCAGTTCCTGCGGATTATTCTGGTGGTGACAGCCATTTGATAAGCTATGCTCCAATCCTCAATCTACTTATCGTTGGACTGGCATCTGTTGATTGTGTGCAGATCTTCTCGCTGCATGGCTTGGTATAATTCTGTTTTGCTAATGCAAAAATATTCTCCACTTCAGTTAGAAATTACTGTACTGTACTTTGTCTACATTTTGTCCATAGTGACAATACTTCATGCTTAGTTAATTTTTTATATTTTGCTGTCATGGATTGCTTTCCTTGATGGTTTTGACCTCCGTGAAATTTTTTTAACAAAAATCTGAGAACTGAGCTACGGTTGAAGTTGAAGATAATTCAGGGACAAAAGGTTAGAGATTTTTAGTTGAGATAAGGCATGAAACATGATGGATTGCTTTCCTTTATCAAGTCTTTCAGTTTTAAAGGGAAAATGAATTCTTGCTGTTGGTCCATTTTCTTGAAATAAGGTTTTATTTTGTCAATTAGGTTGAGAAACTTCTCAGCTTTAGTAATTTGGACACTGACTCCATCCACTAACTATTTTCTCTCTGTTTCTTTTTCTGCTGTATACTTTCTTGCCAGGTTCCCCAACTTGCGTGCTCATTGATGCCAATATGTGAAGTATTTGGGTCACGTGTGCCAGATGTTTCATGGACTCTGCCCACAGGGGAAGAAATCTCTGCCCATGCTGTATTTTCAAATGCATTTGCGCTTCTTTTGAAGCTATGGCGGTTTAATCATCCTCCTCTTGATCATGGAGTTGGAGACGTACCCACAGTTGGATCCCAGCTAACTCCTGAATACCTCCTATCAGTAAGAAACTCCCACCTAGTCTCTTCTGGAAACACCCACAAGGATCGAAACAAAAGGAGACTCTCTGCAGTTGCAACTTCATCATCTCTACAGCCAGTATTTGTGGACTCATTTCCAAAATTGAAAGTCTGGTATCGGCAGCACCAAAAATGTATTGCTTCTACCCTCTCTGGTCTTGTTCATGGAACTCCTGTTCATCAAATAGTCAATGTGCTTCTTAGCATGATGTTCAGAAAGATTAATAAAGGAGGCCAATCTGTAACTACTATTACTTCTGGAAGTAGTGGTTCTTCCACATCTGGAAATGAGGATTCTTCTCTAAGGCCTAAATTGCCTGCCTGGGATGTCTTGGAAGCTGTTCCTTTTGTGGTTGATGCAGCATTGACTGCCTGTGCCCATGGAAGGCTTTCTCCACGTGAATTGGCTACAGGTTAGTCCTCTTTATTTCATCTTTGTAAACAGGCTTATTTTGGAAAACTAAAAATTTGTTGAGCTGCTATTGTAACATGTCATGCCTGAGATTCTGAAGGTGGCTGGCAGCACTTCTCTATGGTTTCATGGTAGCTTGCATCTTAGGTTTTCTGAAATGGCACTTAGTTTGCATTTATCCTTATTACAGCTCCTGAAAAATAAGCTATCATAACAAAAATCTTTCGCATTCACAGGGCTTAAAGATTTAGCTGACTTTCTTCCTGCATCTTTGATTACTATAGTAAGCTACTTCTCAGCTGAAGTAAGTAGAGGTGTTTGGAAGCCAGTGTTTATGAATGGCACAGATTGGCCAAGTCCTGCAGCAAATTTGTCCAATGTTGAGGAAAAGATCAAGAAAATCTTAGCTGCTACTGGTGTTGATATCCCAAGCCTTGCTTCAGGTTTCATCTCACTGCCATTGCATTTTCTGTATGCTTGTGTACTTGCATATTTATTTTGAAGAGCAGTATGTTCTGAAAATGAAAAGGGTAGGTTGTGGAGAATCATCCACTGCAGTGTATTTGTCTCACGCAGATAGTTCAAAGCAGTGATGTCCAGAGTCAAAAGCATTATATCACTGGTCATAGACACGATTTCTGTTTTGAACCATCTGCGTGATTGGTGTCCCTAGTTATGATTGGTGTATTACTATTTATGCTTCCTTTTTTTCCTTACTCACCTGTGTTCCTAGTTATGATCGGTGTAGATATGTGTATTGATTATTCTAGACACACCTAAAAAAAATAGAAATGACTATCGACAATAGAACTGATGTCAAAAAAATTTTCCTGTTTCATCTGTATGTAAATTTTTTCTTTAATATTTTAACCAAGATATATCGTTTTCACAGGAGGGAGCTCTCCGGCTACACTCCCATTGCCCCTGGCTGCTTTTGTGAGCCTCACCATTACCTATAAAATTGACAAAGCCTCAGAGAGATTTCTCAATTTGGCTGGTCCAGCCTTGGAGTCTCTTGCAGCAGGTTGTCCTTGGCCTTGCATGCCAATTGTGGCTTCCCTATGGACCCAAAAGGCAAAGCGATGGTTTGACTTCCTTGTGTTTTCTGCATCTCGTACTGTCTTCCTCAACAACAGTAATGCAGTTTTTCAGCTTCTTAAAAGCTGCTTTGCGGCTGCACTTGATCTAGGTTCCACATATATCTCAAGCAATGGTGGTGTTGGAGCACTTCTTGGCCATGGATTTGGTTCTCATTTTTGTGGTGGGATTTCTCCTGTTGCTCCAGGGATTCTTTATCTGCGCCTTCACAGATCCCTTGGAGAAATTGTGTTTATTACAGAAGAAATTATTTCCCTCATCATGCATTCTGTGAGAGAAATAGCATGCAGTGGACTTCCTAGGGATAAACTAGAGAAGTTAAAGAGAACAACGAATGGACTGAAATGTGGACAGGTTTCTCTCACTGCAGCAATGGCTCGGGTGAAACTTGCTGCATCACTAGGAGCTTCTGTAATATGGTTATCTGGTGGTGTAGGTCTGGTTCACTCATTGTTTAAAGAAACTTTGCCTACTTGGTTTATTGCTGTTCATAGGTCTGAGGAGGAAGAAGGGCCTGAAGGGATGGTTGCCATGCTCCGGGGGTACGCACTTGCTTATTTTGCTGTACTTTGTGGAGCTTTTGCTTGGGGAATTGACTTAACATCATCAGCATCAAAGCGACGTCCTAAAGTCCTTGGGCCACACATGGAGCTTTTAGCAAGGGCACTTGATGGGAAAATATCACTTGGCTGTGACTGGGCAACTTGGCGGTCCTATGTGTCAGGGTTTGTGAGTCTAATGGTAGGTTGTACACCTTCTTGGGTGCTGGAGGTGGATGCAGATGTTCTGAAGAGACTAAGTAAGGGGTTGAGACGGTGGAATGAGGAGGAGCTTGCGCTGGCTTTGCTGGGAATTGGGGGACTTGAAACAATGGGTGCGGCAGCTGAACTGATAATTGAGGGGCAATGATTTGGAATTCTTTTATCCAATTCCATTTTTAACTTGTCTAGGTCACAAGCTGGAATTTTTTGCGGTAACAAACTTTTGTCACATAAGTCTTTGTACAAATGACAGGATTTTACTTTAAAGGGATAGTTTGTGCAAGGTTCAACTCATGCAACTCTCATAATCCATGAAAGCATGAAATTTGGCGCCGGCGCGAAGAATAAACTGAATCATTCACACAGAGCCCATATACATATACATACATACATACATACATACATATATGTATACATATATATATATATATGACACCATTAAAATTAAAAATTCGTTAACCTTCAGATTAACGGAATATTCTCTTCACTGACCTCGAAAAGGTAATTCAATTACAATTTTACACAAACCTCATGTTAGCTAAGCTAAAAAGTAAATGAAAAATCTCAAAATTAAGATGACACGAGTTATGCCATGCAAGTTAGAAGTTGTTCCCCTACATGAATAGGTGTCATCTGGAAGTTTTCTTTAACCAATCTGAACATCAATCTTCATCCAAAACTTGATTGAAAGATTCATGACTAGGTGTCATCTGGAAGTTTTCTTCAACCAATCTGGACACCAATCTTCATCCAAAACTTGATTGGAAGATTCATGGTTCCTAGAAACTGCAGTACCAAAAGATACAATTATCCAATCAACAAGGACGAATGTAATATGGGTTTCCTTTTATATATCATGTATACAATTTTCCAGTCAACAAGGACAAATGTAATATGGTTTTCTTTTATATATCATGTACCACCACTGTAGCCTGGCAATCTTTGCATCTTTTGGCTTTGGATTGCTCTCCTTACGAAAAAGGCATCATCCCACTTTCCTGCATCTGCATATATGTTGGATAAAAGAACTCTGCTTGCCCCATGAGATGGTTCCAATCTTGCCAAATTTTCTGCAGCTCTTTCGCCTACATCTACATTACCATGTGTTCTGCATGCTGCTAACAATGTGCCCCATATCACGACATCTGCTTCCATGGGCATGCTCCTTATCATTTCCCCAGCTTCTTTTAGACGCCCTGCTCTACCCAGGAGATCCACCATACAACCGTAATGCCTTATATCTGGATCCATTTTATGTACACTCTTCATGCTTCTAAAACATCTCTCCCCCAGCTCCACCAATCCAGCATGGCAGCATGCACTGAGTACTCCAATGAATGTGATTGCGTTGAGCTTTATATTGCGTCTCAGCAAATCTGCAAATATTTTAAGAGATAAATATGCATGTCCATGCATGGCCAATCCACATATAATCGCATTCCACGGTGAGACAGTAGATGCCGTATCTCTGATTTCATAGAACACCTCTAAGCCAGTATTGATGCTCCCACATTTGGCATACATATCAATTATTGCAGCACTTAAATTATCACTTATGGTAATTGAGTTATCACGCACATATTGATGGGCCCATCTTCCTTCTGTCAATGCGCCTAAAGTAGCAATTGCAGATAGAACACTCACCATTGTTACTTCATTTGGTTGGACCCCACTAACTATCATCCCATGGAATAGTTCTAATGCCAAGTTAGGTTGCTCATTCTGTGCGTAACCAGATATCATTGTGCTCCACGAAAAAACATCTCTCTCAGGCATTTTATTGAACAATTGCCTTGCCTGATCAATCATTCTATTTCGTATAAATCCTGCAATGAGAGCATTCCAAGAAGCAACATTGTCCTTGCTCCCTATTCCAAATTCCAAACAAGCATCATTAATCCTGCCACAAGCAGCATAAAAATGGATGAGAGTTGCCTGTATAAAGTCATAACTGTCAAAACCCATCTTTACAATAGTACTGTGTAATTGCTGACCCTTGTCCATTTTCATTGTTCTCCCACATGCAGAAATCAAATTAACCATCATAACATCATTAGGTCCCAACCCTGTAGATACCATTGATCGATACATCATGAAAGCTTCGTTTAACTTTTCTACTCGAACATAACCATCAATTATTGTACCCCATGAAACCATATCTTTATGCGGAATCCTCTCAAAAACCTCTGCAGCCAAATCAATAAATCCTGCTTTTGAATAACCATTTAACATTACATTCCATGAGAATATGTTCTTCTCAGGCATTTCAACAAACAAAGCTCTCGCTTCAACTAAACTTGAACAAATACAATACATTTGCAACAAATTGGTAGAAATAAGAACAAACCCATCAAACAACATTTTCATAACCAATCCATGAAGCATTCTACAACCCCAAATCCCACCTAGATGAGAATAAGCAGAGATAACAGTTGCCAGAGTCACTTCGTTTGGAATCACACCCACATTCCTCATCTCCTTAAAAACCTCAATGGCATCACTCCAACAATCATTTTGGGTAAAACCCATCATCATAGTAGTGTATGAGACACAACCTTTTGCAGGCATTACCTCGAACAACTTGCAGGCGTCAGCTAATTTTCTAGACTTGACATATCCAGCAATCATTATGTTATAAGACACAATATCTAAATTGGGACATAAATCAAACATAGATTTGGCTTCAGCTAAAAGTCCACATTTGGCGTACATGTTAATCAAGCTGTTGTATATAAAAGTGTTGGAATCAAGGCCGGATTTGAAAGCAAGGCAATGGATTTGTTGACCTCGACAGATATCCAAATTAATCGAGCAAGATTTCAAAGCTGAGACCAAAGTCAGCTCGTACTGGGAGTGTTCTTGGTCTGTTCCGGGATTGACGAGAGCATGGAGATGGTGACGTAGGTTTTCTCGTTGATGGGAAAATTGAGGGGTTTGGAGAGCTTCATTAGATACCCATTTGAAAGCGGACGCTGCCGATGAGATAAAAGGAGAAGAGATGAGAAATCGGAGAGAAGTTTTGGGTTTTGAAGACAGGATCATGAGACAAATAAGAAAATTTTGGCAATTTCGAAATTTAAAAAGGAAAGCTTCTTGATTTCCCACTAAAGTTTCTGTCCCTTGGGAGTGTTCTAGAACGAATGAATTCGTTTAGGATTTTTTAGTTTATGAATTAGACAACTTCTCCGCATTGACCTCTTATTTTGAGTGATATTAATCTGTCAATTTTTAGCGCTTTAATTTTATTTTGATGATATTAAATTTTTAAAATTAAATTATTTTTTAATAATATTAATAAAAATTAATCTCTTTTTTTTTAAATATCTAATTTTTATAAATAAAAAATTTTGAGGCCTCAATATTATTAAAATAAAATTTATAATCTCAAATTCAAAAAAATTATCAAGTTTATAGGCTCAAAAATATATATTTTTTATTTATAAATAAATTGTATATATTTATTATGTTATAACTTAAAACAACTAATTTAACTATTAAGATGTAATTTGGCTGATTTTATAATTTAATTATTTTTTTTGTTTTATTTTAAGTGTCATGTAAGAACAGTATGTATAGATAAAAAATAATTAGTCATTATTAATTTTATAAAAATTTTATTATAATTTATCTAAATATCATTTTTAATCTTTTTCAATGTTTATCTCTTTCATTAATTAATAAGAGATAACATTAGAATTTTTTAATTAATACTTCATTAAATTTCTAAAAACGATATTTAAAGTGAAACAAAAAAAATTATTATACGATATTTGAAATAAAACGGATTGAGTATTAATGAATTATATATATTTGTATGTTATTTTTATCTAGGTCTCAAATTCGAGTCTTGTAGATATTCTTCATTCTCATGTATATAATTTATAAAAGAACAACTAATTTAATTGAATTTTATATAATTTTATTTAAAATAAATTTTGAATTGAAAATTTAATTGCTTCTTTTTCTAAATATACCCCTCATAAACCTATTACATATAAATGTTTAAGAAAATAATACTGCTTATATTATTGTTGTTTAATTAGAAATGTTAGATAAAATATCTAAAATATTTAACTATCTATTCAATTATATCCATATATTCTCCTTAAGCTACGGAAATGATAAATTTTTTAATTTATTCAATTTCTAAGAAAAATTGGATGAACAGAGTGGGAGAAAGAAAAATAGATATATTGAGAGTGATTTTGTAAAAAAATAATTAATTTTAGCATAAAAAATAATTAAAATATAAAGAAAATTAATAAATTTTAAATTTTTTATTAAGATTAATTTAAAGAAAATTTAATTTTTAATTGATTAATTTATTAAAATTTTAAGACAATTTATTAAAATTAATTTATTATTTTTTAAAATAATTAATTTTAGTATAAAAATAATTTAAAAAGATAAATAAAACAATTAATAAATTTAAAGAAAAATAAAAATTTAATTAATTAATTAATTTATAAAAAAAATTAAGACAATTTATTGAAATTTTTAATTTATTAAAATTTTTCAAAATTTTAAAATTAATTTTAATAATTAAAATTTTAATTATCTAATTTCTTAGAAAAATTGGTAGAGAAAAATAGAAGAAATGAGTGTAGGTATATTGACGGTAATTTTATGAAAAAAAAATAGAATTATTAATTTATGAAATTTATTTGCAAATTTCACCTATTTAGCTAGAATTTAATTTACAATAGTTGAATTCTATATATTTAAATTTATAGAATTGAATTAAATAAAAAATTTCATTCTAAAAAACTAATTTTTAGAATTTAAATAAATTTTATAAAGTTTTATAGAATTCATTCATTCTAAATATGGTGTAAATACCAAATCATTTATCAAAAACTGCAAAAACCAAGTGACATTATTGAATTCAACACTATATTTATATGTTTCCTTATAGTTCACTTCCAGTCGTTGACTATCAGCTCATCACTTGAGAATTGCTATGTCAAGTTCTCAGAGTTTTGAGAAGTCACCAAAACTAAAGACAAGATTTGTGGATTAGGAATAGTTGAAGAGTTTGTTAATCTCAAAACCTATGTCATCAGCCCCCCAAATTCCACCTTTGCCATCCTCTTCTCATTTCTTATGTTTTTGGTAACTGATCCTTGAACTTTTTGCTGAATGCTGGTTAATTATTCTTCTTAACTGGATATTTACTTGATTTTGCCCTGTGAAGGGTACTTGTCTTTGCCTTGAAAGTTATGATTTGGAGTATATTTCAATGAAGGCAGAGAAAGGTTTCATAAAATATTGTATGGTTAGTGTTTGAGAGGAAAAATTTAGAGATTTCATCAAATATGGGAAAGTTTTTTTAAAATTTTGAAGGGTTAGAAATAAATGTTTTTTTTCTTCTTCATATTGAACCTCTAGAATGAAGATTTTTAGAGATTTTTAATCTTTCTTTTTAAATATAATATAAATCAATACTTTACTTTATACTATTTTATTATATCTTACTCTACTTTATTAAATGTTAGAATACCTCCGTCTAAACAGACCCTTGATTCATTTGATTTCCTTAAATATTTTTTGCATGTTATGAAATTCTAAATTTAAAATATGATGAATATGATTTTCGCTTGAATCGATTTTTTTTTACTGAAATATTTCTAGTGAATTTGATTGTGCTAACTGTGTTTGATGAAATTAATGGTGAATTTGATTGTACTGAAATGTGTTTGATGAAATTAATGGTGGAATTTCTAGTTTTTTAGTTTGAATATTTCATCCTTTTTTCATATTGAAATTTTTACTAGCAGTAACATGAAATATATTGGTGATTAATGGAATATTGTTTCAGAGGTGAACGTTCCAATTGCTTTCTTGGGTGCTGAAGAGGCTCACTATGACATCTATATTTATATATATTTATATTTACGTTATTATATAAAAGCTAAAAAAAAATATTTTGAGATTGTCGCCTCATTATTTTTTTTACAAATGGCTACTTCACACTTTTTCTTTCTAAATTAATCTTTTATTTAATTTTAATAATTTAGAAAAAATTTAAAATTTAATAATTAATAAATTATATTTATTTTTTAATCTTCCTCTAATAAATAATTACACATTAATATAATTTAATAATATTAATTAACTAACTTATATTTTTATTTTAAATTTTTTATTAATTAATTATATATTAATATAATTTAATAATATTGATTAATTAATATTTTTTAAAATTTTTAAAAGTTAAAAAAAATATGTGACTCTTAATATTCATAATAAATTAATTATAAATTAAGGTTGCCACATCATCAAATTTTAAAAATGACTAATTCATATTATTATTATTTTTATTTTATTTTATTTTAATAATTTATATACAATTTAAAATTTAATAATTAATAATTTATATTTGTGACTTTTAATCTTTTATAAACTAATTACACATTAATATAATTTAATAATATATTTATGTTTTTTTAAAAAGTTAAAAAAATATATAACTCTTAATCTTCATAATAAATTTATTGTAAATTAAGATCAAATTTTAAAAATGGCTAATTTATTTATTTTTTATTTATTTATTAATTTTTTTCATTTAATTTTAATAATTTGGATAAAATTTAAAATTTAATAATTAATAAATTATATTTGTGATTTTTAATCTTTTATAAATTAATTACATATTAATATAATTTAATAATATATTTATATTTTTTAAAATTTAAAAAATTAAAAATATATTACTTTTAATATTTATAATAAATTAATTTTAAATTAAATAATTTATTTATAATAATAATTAATATATAAGTTAAAAATTTTTAAAAATTGAATAATAAAATATAGATATTTGACGTTCCTCATATATATGCAAGTCAAGAAAAATGAAAGTATTATATGGTACCACAAAATACATATACACATTATATAAAATAATAGTATTTATTGCATTTAGTAAAATAACTTATATGAAGAATATAAAAAATTATGTATTTAATAAATTATTAATATTATTTTTAACTTAAATTATTAATTTATGTTTTAATAAATTATTAATATAAATTTAATAACTGAAAATATTAATATATCAAGATCAAAATTTATATATTTAATAAATTATTAATAGATATTTTAACTGAAATTATTAATATATATAAAAATAAAAAATTATATATTTAATAAATTATTAATATATTATGATAAAAAATCTTACATATAAATTTTTTTAAAAAATTTGTTGACTAAAATTTAAAAATAAATAAAAAATAAATTATCATGTAATGTTTATATACAATACAGAAATATCATATGGTATAGTTATTTATCTTTTTATATATTATCTATATTTTAAAATTTATTATATGAAATTTTTATTATATAAATATAAAAAGTTAAATTATATTTCAATGTCATTTTCTACAACTATAATAATAATTGTTCATTATATTAAATTTAAAATTTATTGACTAAAATTATTAATACTAAAATAAAATATTATATATTTAATAAATTATTAATATAAATATAAAATATTATATGTATATATAAAAATTTTATAGCACGATAAAAAATCATACTCGTATATCGTTATCATTTTTTAGAAATAGTTATTTCATATTTTTTAATTAATTTTAATAATTTATATAAAATTTAAAATTTAATAATTAGTAAATTATATTTATCTTATTAAATAATTATATATTGATTTAATTTTATAATATTAATTAACTAAATTATATTTTTTAACTTTTAATTCTTTATGAATTAATTACACATAATATAATTTAATAATACTGATTTATTGGTATTTTTTTAAAAATATGAAAAGTTAAAAAAATATGATTTTTAATATACATAATAAATTAATTATAAATTAAATAATAAATTTCTAATAATAATTAACTTATATATTTTAAAATTTTTAAAAAATAAATAATAAAATATATAACTTTTGATATTTTTAATAAATTAATTATAGATCACTAATTTATTAAATAATTCTTTTAATTAATAAATTAGTTATAATAATAATTACTTTATATTCTTTTTAAAAATTTTTATTATATAAAAGTGAAGAAAATAATGATTGTTTTGAAATTGCTATCTCCTCATTTTTTAGAAATAACTATTTTAATTTTTTTCTTTCTTATTTAATTTTTTATTTAAATTTAATAATTTATATAAAATTTAATAATTTAATAATTAATAAATTTTATTTATCTTTTAATTTTCTTCTATTAAATAATTATATATTAATATAATTTAATAATATTAATTAACTTAATTATATTTTTTACTTTTAGTTCTTTATGAATTAATTATACATTAATATAATTTAATAATATTAATTGGCTGATATTTTTTAAAAATTAAAAAAATTAAAAAATATTACTCTTAATATTTATAATAAATTAATTATAAATTAAGGTTGCCACATCAAGTTTTTAAAAATGGATAATCCATATTTTTTATTTTTAATTAATTTTTTATTTAATTTCAATAATTTATATAAACTTTAATAATTAATAAATTATATTTATGACTTTTAATCTTCTATAAATTAATTATACATTAATATAATTTAATAATATATTTAAATTTTTAAAAAATTTGAAAAGTTAAAAATATATAACTCTTTACATTTATATTAAATTAATTATAAATTAAATAATTTATTTATAATAATAATTGATAAATATGTTTTAAAAATTTTAAAAATTAAATAATAAAATATATAATTTTTGACATTATATATATATGTTAAGAAAAATGAAAGTATTATATGATGTTATAAAATAAATATATACATAATGTGAAAAAATAGTATTTCTTGCATGTAGTAAAATAATTTATCAATATATGAATATAAAAGATCGTGTATTTAATAAATTATTAATAATATTTTTAACTTAAATTATTAATTTATATATTTAATAAATTATTAATATAAATTTAATAACTGAAAATATTAATATATAAAGATAAAATATAATATATTTAATAAATTTAATAAATATTTTAACTAAAATTATTAATATACGAAGATAAAAGATCATATATTTAATAAATTATTAATAAATCTTTAACTGAAACTATTAATATATGGAAAAAATAAAAGAATAATATATTTGATAAATTATTAATATATAATAATAAAATATCTTATATATAAAAAATTTATTGACTAAAACTAAAAAATAAATAAATAATAAATTATTATATAATATATACATATAATATAAAAATGTCATATATTATATATCTTTTTATATATTATTTATATTTTATAATTTATTATATATATAAATATAAAAAGTTGGATCGCATTTCAATTTTATTTTCTTTAATTATTGTAATGATTGATAATTATATTAAATTTAAAATTTATTAATTAAATTATCAATATATGAGGATAAAATTTTATATATTTAATAAATTATTAATATATAAATATAAATATTATATATATAATAAAATTTTTATAACACGATACGCGAGCATCCGGCCTGCCTGTGACTAGTGTTAAAATGGTTTGCTAAGCATATCAAGTGAGAAATATGAAACTTACTTGTTAAAGTTTGTTCATATTGAGCATGCTGCTCATGGCTTTTCCTTTCCCAATCTAATTTGTCCACTTCATTCAAATTTCAAAGTTGCAAGACACTAACAATAATTTCAACATTTTTTTTAATAAAGTAGTGAATTGTAAGCTAAAAATTCATAATAAACATTTGAAATAGGTAGATCACAGATTTTATAGTTTTTTTTGTTCATTTATCTCAAGCTTATCATAAGTATTTTATTTTCGATCTCTTTCATAAAAAGTATAATGTGGCAAAAATCTAGGATTAATTACACCAATAGTTTTTGATCTTTTGCCATTGTCTCATTAAAATCCCTAAATATTATTTTATAAAGATAAAATTTTTAAACCTTTAATTTTGTTCCAATAAAATTTTTAAGACTGTTTTTTTGATAACTAGAATATAATATGATAACCGCATATCGTCGTATGATAAAAAAAATTTAATTTTATCTCGATTTATATGTATATATTTTTAACAAGCCTAAAATTATATTTTTAATATGTCAAAAATCACATATTTTACTCTTAATTACTTAGACACAGATGTGCAATGATATGAAAATGAATTCATTTTTCATATTTTTTTTGACATGTGATGATATCTTACTACTATATTATATTTTAGTTAACATAAAATCATTTCAGAAATTTTATTGAAACAAAATTAAAATTTTAAAAATTTTATCTTTATAAAATAAAGTTTAAGAATTTTAACGGGACAAAAGTGAAAGATCAAACACCATTAGTGTAATTAACCTCCAAAATCTACCAAAATTTTCTTGAGAAAGCTACAGCCTACAAGATTACTGGGGGATAATGAATAATTATGTACTTCTGTTGTAAAGAATGAAAACGATAACACAGCAACGCAGATTGAGCCTAAGACTAATTCTCCTGAAGCTCCACTTCAATTTGTGACGATGCACTGAGAGATCAGTCCTTCCCGCCTACCATAACGAAAAATTATGAGAAAGTGCATAGCAATATTTGAGGAAGCATGACAGGTTTTCCCAAGTGAGTTGAGTATTTGAAGGCATCGATCTAATTTCTAATTACTTTGGAATCCACATTTCAGCTGCTACATTGCATTTACAGACTGCCTGAAACATTTATCATCAAAAATTTCCAGGGAACTTGCATTCTGCAAAATTCATTTGTTCAGAAAAAACATATGCAGTTCCGGTGGGTTTCCCATCGTAGATAATCTTAAGACTAAACAGCTGCAACAGAGACTGTCCCTAAGCATCCAGGACCAATATATAAAACAAAGAAACAATGACGAATAACAAAGTTAAATTTAGAAGTAAACGAATATCTATATAGCATGTCATATGCATTTATTTCCATTGAACTTGTATATGTTCTTCCAGAAAAGAAAGTCACTATTGAGTTTGGTATATCTTTTCAGAAATCTCCCAAGAAAAAGCAGCAGATATATGACTTGGAAGGACAACCACTGCCAGATCATCGGATTAGAAATTGCAATTCTAATTAAGAGTATAATCTCTAGATAAAAAGAACAGTCAAAATCTGGAAGGTTGAACAAGATACTTAGGAGGAGAAACACATGAAAGGGCCCCATCACAAAATCAGCAATGATCTCCTCCATTAACAGCCACATTTGCCAGAGCCCTGCAAGTGACAGAGGACAAGAGAATGATCATAACAATGAAATACAATATTTGTATTTATCAGACACGCCAAAATGCAAGTAGTACTCTTAAAAGAGAATGAACATCTAATAAATAAGTTTCCATGTAACTAAATAAGCAGCTTGCAAAAATTCTTGAACAGAAATAGACTTGGGCAATTTACAAAAAAAAAAAAAAAGAAAAGAAAAAGCTAAAGACCTGCACATTTTTATCCAAAATAGTTGCAGATACAAGTCACTTTCTTCCTCTGGTTTCAGAAAGTGATGAAATGAATACCACCTTCAGCATTTAAATTGCCTAACTTCACTATAAAAATAAACAAGTTTGACTACAAGGATGCAGTTAAAACATGGTATAAAGTTAAAGAAATGTCTGACTAGATACAGTCTTTGAACTAGGATACAATACCTGAATCCATTTGCTGATAAATATCTAATCAGATGCAACCATTAATCTAGGATCTGAATACCTAGCAAATATAAGTTTTGAAGGGAGTTTGTCCATATTGCAAATTGAGAGATCATAATTCCCAGAGAATTAAAAATATAAGAATTAAGAGTTCATCTATATACTAAACCAGCACCCAAAGCTTTAAATATATGATTCTGTAGGAGCAACAAAAGGGAATAATGGATGTCTTCCAAGATTGTTAACTAGCAACAAATTTTTATTTAATTGACACACACAGAAAAATATGACACCACAAAGGGCATAAAACATGTAGTGAAGACTGATTTTAAAAGCAATCACTTCCACCATCTGAATTGGGCAAATCTGCAATTTCTCTCTATAACCATCAAGCATAAGATTAATTCCATTTGATGCATACATTAAATAAATTACAAGGTTGTTATGAATTTCTCATGATGGAGCTGTTAAGGAAATGTCAATAATAAGACCATTTAATCTATCAACATTGCAGGTTTTTCCTGATGTACACTAGACATCACATTTCATAGAACTCAGGAATTTTCGCATTTCGAGAAGAAAAAGAAAAAAAAAAGAGCAAAAAAAAAAAGGCATGGTAAATACACAAATTACAAGTTAACCCTAGACCAAACAAATAACAACCTGTGTGCATAAGCACATGCCCACATATACAACTATCAACTAGTATTTAAATGATAAAAATATAAAATATACTTAAAAATTTTAACTTCCAGGTGTCTTTTTCTTACTATTGGTTAATATGCCACAAGTCTTTGTACATTCTTGTGCATTCAAGAAATAGGAATGTGCACACATACACAATGCCCCAAGAGACAAAGAAAAATGAAAAAAAAAAAATTGATTCAAAATTGACATCCCAAATTTCCCCTGAGCTGAATAGCTCTAAGTTGTCCTATTAATATTTTATCTATAATCACACGATATTTAGGCATCACTGATCCGCATTGCCGAACGTTGATGTTCATGTACAGCCTCTTCTAATTCTTGATAGTTAAAATCGCATGATATATCTTGTGGATGCAAAAAATCCAAAAGTTTCAAGAGATGAACGTTTTGACCTAAAAGCCTTATTTGGTCAAATGACCAAACTACAGCTACGGGAATATGAAAATGAGAAAAGCCAAGGCCAAGCTCAGAAAATCCATTTTGAGTTCTGCAGATACATAGAGAAATAACGAAATCAGGCATAGCCCTGGTCTGCTCAGCATGTACAATCCTCCGGTTCAAATGCAACTTCGCTAGAAACTTTATCAAGCAAGCTTATTAGGAGTCTCTAGGGCTTGTTTGGATGGAGGTAGTGAGAGGTTTTTATAAAGTATGAGGATGTTTATATTATGTTTGGGATGAGATATTTGGAGGTTTAATAAAGTATTGGAAGGTAGATGGAGGTTTTTGAAGTGTTAAAAATTAGAGGTTTTATTTCATTTTAGTGTACCTCCAAATTGGAGGTTTTTGGAGGTACAATATAATTTATTTTAAAATTACCCATGGCTTTTTAATATAAAAAAACATGGTTATTCTTCATTTTTTTCTACTAACCATTAAACAAAAAAGAATACCATTAAACCAAGCATTTAATTTTTTTTTCATCAACATGAACGTCTGATAAAAAAAAATAAATAAAGCAAAATATTTAGCATGGTTGTAAACTTGCAGTTTGTACAAAGGAGATACAAGCTCTCACTTGTGAATTTAATGGGACTAATATTAAAGTTTATTGAGAGTAATATTAAAATATTAATTTAAAAAACATATCAACCTTATTTAAAAAATATTATATTAATATTAAAGATTTATTAAGATTGATATTATTTAAAAAAATAATAATAACATTGATATTATTCAAGATAAATAAGAGCCAAACTATACAAGGATATATTTATAATTTTATATATAACCATACATTATAATACCTTCCAATCAAACAAATAAAAAGTATTTAACCTTCAAATAGTATGTCGTCCTTCCAAACAGAATAAAAACCAATATTCTACTTTACTCTACAAACAGGGCCTAGGATACACCACTTTGAGCAACAAGAGCATTCCAAATATTCATGTCACGAGAAAATAACTGCTAAAGCAAAGTTTGATCAAGATGCCACTTAGCAAACAAGCCATAGCCTAAGTTGATAACTACAATATCAGTTCTTCCATTGCACGCACATCCATAATCAGAATGAGCCTCTAACCAGCACTAGTTTTACTAGAAACATCTCTATGAAATGAAAACAAGGCAACAAGTGAAAACTGAATCTAGATCCATCAGTATCACGTATGAGATTGTAATTTGACCTTATTAGCTTATTTCATCATAAGAAATTTAGTCTTAAATCTTCAACTTGGCTTGAGAAAAATAAAATGTTTTGTTTAATTTTCTACTCCTACTCTAGATGTTAATCAAATAGCCAGCTAAAACAGCAATATGAGTCCTTAAATAAGTTAATATACAAGCTCCAAGTTCAAACAGACCATTCTAAATTACTAACATTCAAAAGAAACTTGACTGCGAATTATAAATAATCACATTGAGTTGAGTCTTCACGCATGTCCAACCAATATAACATTGCTTGTGCAGCCTCCACCACATATTCAAATTTTCTTGTCGAGGTTCCCCAACATATATACAATTCAAACTAGCATTATGAACCTGAAGCGTTAATACAAGATTTGGAAACCTAGAGGGCACTAGTGTCCAGTTTGGCATATTATATGATTAAGGGGCTTCTCTATCATATATAAGAGGAAAAGAATGTGAACATACTTCATTCCCCCATTCCCCTTTATTGTTTAGTGAAAAGATGCACTGGGAATCAATAGCCAAAATATAAAGAAAGGTATACATCTTTGTGAACACAGTTGGAACAAGGGGGAAAAAAAAGCAAATCCCTGAACCAAAAGAATTTCGCTAAGTAGCACAATCTAAAGCAGCTTAGATTTTAGAATGATAGAGTTCAGAGAAGAAGCAAAACAACTAAGAATTTTACAGCGCGTAAATCTCGGAAGTGTTTAGTAAGCACAAAATTGTTCAGTCAGCTAGCATTGAATGCAACTGCCAAAATTAACCACATACAAGCAATGTATACGCCTGCAGAACTACCCACAACATGAGGAGGAAAAAGAAAATCACAGTGAGATCAAACACAAAGCATGCCTTCCATTTCGAGCTTTATTACGCAGAAAACAAATTTCAGCCCCAAAATTAGAACTCACATCCGCAATTCGCAATCAATGCAATTAGCAAACAGAAAAAGAACTAGTAATTATGCAAAAGATTATTCTAAAAGAAAACAAACAAAAACCATAAACTAATTTCGCCCAAAATCAAATCGGATTCAATCGATCAAAGATTAATTAAAAAAAAAGTCAAACTCACTTTTTATGGCGCCGTCCCTTCTTAGGACCCCAGCCCTCCAATTTAGCAACGGGACAACCACACTTAGCTCGGAAAAGCAAAACTGCCCTCCCATTAGGCGGAGCCATCTTCCTCAATTCAGCTCGAAGACACTCATAATCAGGATTTCCTTCAGTACCTCCTTTCCAAGGCAACTTATGGATCTCCTTAGCCCCACTAGATTTCACACGATCTTCTGTCTGCAACTGCAAATCGAACTCCATCGCCTTCTTCAACCCTTTGCATCCAGGCTTATCACACTTGCGAGATCTCGACCCGCAGCAGAACTCAACAAAGACAATAGAAATAAGGAATAGAGACAAAAATCCACAAATGTAGGAAATGGAAGGGACATTGATAGAAAAGTGGAGAGAAGAGTGGGAGAGAAGGATTGAAAGGGAACGGAAGATATATGAAAAGTAAGATGTTAAGAGAAATATCCCTGAGAAGAGAACCAGAATGAGGATTAGAATGTCAAGTGTAGCTGATGGAGAGTGTTTACAAAGAACAGCAGAAGAAGAAGAAGAAGAAGGAGGAGGAGTTGAATTAGGGTTAGGGTTTGATGAAGAAAAAGAAGAGAATTTGAAAGGTTTTGAAGAAGAAGAATAAGAAGAAGAGCGCATCGTGAAAAGTAGTTGGTGCATGTTAAACACAAAAATGAGGAAAATAGGAAGAGCTTTTTTACAGGATATTTATTCTTAGTATTTTTTTTTTTCTCATGACAAGAAGGGCGTGACCGTGGCCGTCGCCGTGGCGTGGTGGCTCTGCGGTGGTGGAATGGTGTCTCTGGTGGTGTTGGTTACACGCGTTTTACATGAAAGTGGGGGAGTATGGGATAAGTGGAGGTTTTTCTTTTAAAAGATAAAAAGAAAAAACTATTTTATGTGATAAGCAAAGAAAATATTCTTTCTTTTTTTTGAAATTAGAAAATATTCTTTCTTTAGTTAATAGTTATTGCGTATACGAAATTTTAAGAAGAAAAATAAAAATAAAAAAGGACAGCTTGATTTACTGCAGTACCTGTTTATATGGATTATAACTCTGTTACCGTTTCACACTTTCTAACTTTACTGTTAAAAAGTTTAAAAGTTACACAATTATCTTGGAAAATCTTTGAAAATGACGTTTTCTAAAAGCTATTAGTATATTTTAATTTTTTTAATTTAAAATAATTAAAAAATAATAAAAATATCTCTTATATTTTAAAAAGTACAGAACTCTCTTTTTTTTTTTCAGCTCTTTTTTTTCTCTCATCATTCTTTCTTCTTATTTTATAAGATTCTGTGATCCAAATATTTAAATTCAATTGACATTTATTTCATCAAGCATTAATTATATTCATTAGCTCATTCACTATAATGAGTTAATTTTTTTATATTATTTAATATATGACAATAAAAATAATCGATTTTTTTATATTATTGAATGATTTGACAAAAAATTAATAATATGATCTTATATATTTTAATTATACTTGAGTTTTTTTATTTGATTTAATATTCAAATTAGGGTTTACGATTGTTAACTATATTTATGTGCAGTTAGGGACAATTAGTGATTTAGTTTTTACTATCCAGTTAATTGCTATTAAATTTATAGTATGAATTTCTCTGTCGATTGAATTTGTATACAGGTTGAATAATGATTAAGTAAATTTAATATAGGCTTAATACTTCAACTGTCTCATGAACTTAGTAGCTTTGGTCATTTTGCTCATTGTACTTATGTATTTACCAGATTAGCCTATGTACTTATCTATTTTGTTCTAGTATACACTTATATAATCACATATTGATCACTTTGTCCTCTTATACTTATCTATTTCATACTTAACAAATACCTAAACCAAAATAATATTACAGTTGCATATAAGAGTCTATTTAATATAAAATATACAAGTACAAAGGGCAAAAGTAATTAATATGTGATTATATAAGCGTCTATTAGAACAAAATAGATAAGTACATAAAACAATATGACAAATGCATAAGTACAGCGGGCAAAATGACCAAATCTATTAAGTTTAGGGGGCAATTGATGTATTAAGCCTTTAATATAATAGCCATTGACTATCACTAACCATCACAAACTATCACTAACCATTACGAAGTATCACGAACTACATTTGAAAATAACTTCCAATTCTACCTTAAAAAAATATATAGATTGCACGATTTGAGTTTGACAAGTATTTGACTTAGTTTGTATGCATGTGTAAGTTCCTTAATAAAATAGTCACTAACTATGGCTAATAATAAATAACTGTGACTAATTATATAATAACTTTCACTAACATATTTTGAAAATAGTATATATTTATTTCTTGGATAATTTATGTATAATGTTTCATAATTGAGAAGTGTTTTACTCCATTCTGTATGCATGTGTGAATTTCTTAAATATAAAGTCACTACCTATCACTAACTATAAGTAACTATTACTAACTTTATAATAAGTTACATTAACTTCTTTTTAAGACAGTCCATATTTATCCCTTAGATAATTTATGTGTCCGGTTTCAAAAATTAAAAAGTGTTTGACTAAGTTTATATGAAGGTATTAATTTGTAGTCTTTTTTCTCACAGTAAATATTACTAACTATTACTAACTATAAAATAACTGGTACTAACTGAGTTTGTTAACACTCATTTAATCTATATTAGATAGTATATGTACCGGGATTTGAATTTGAGAAGTTTTTTTACTAAGTTTGTATGTTGGTGAAAATTTTTTAAATAAACAATCACCAAATGTGATATGATTTTTTTTTCTTATTTTATGATTGCAGGGTACTAAATTAATCATCTTTTTGAAATGTCAAAGCTTAGTATAGTTATTCCAATCCGTTATAGTGAAAAATTTAATATGATTGACTTTAAATATATTAGCGGGTCCACAGAATTTGTGGTGTTGATTGAGGAGCCTGATTTTAATGAATTAAGAAAAACGGTATCATATGTTCTCAATGTTAACAGTAATTCAAAGCTTGGGTTCAATTTTTATACTGGCTTTAATGAAGCATCTTTTTATGATGTCGTAGACGATAAGACATTCGGTGTCTTCATTGCATTTGTTATTGAGAATTAACTAAGGAATCCATTGTTTGTAAATATTGAAAAATGTGCTTATAAATCTGGACAAAAAAGTAATAATCCATCTAGATCGAAGGAAGTCATCGAAGGAGAGTGTCCCGATCTTTAATCAATACTGGAAGATCATTATAAAAATGAAGGCAAGAATGAAGATGCAAGGTTGTCTCTTGAGGTGGAAGGCATCCATGTTGCCCATGAAAATGAAGCACATGATTATGATATATGTACGTCGACACGGTGCGAGTAAACATTCCTATAGAACATACAATCCAACTTCCTGATTTTTCTTTTACTGATGTGGAACATACCACCGACATTCATGTTGATGGTAATGATGGATCAAAACCTATGCATGACACAGAACTTGCGCTAACTGCAACTTCAGTCCTATAAACAAACACACTATCATATGAACATATGATTCACAAAAATTCGTAATGTGTACCACCCAATCAAGATTAAAACCACAAAATGACGACAAATAAACAAGTTACAATCATCAAAAATTTCACTGCATTTATCAATACAATCACTAAGATACATTGTTTCTCATTTAACACTATCGATTTTTGAAGTAAAAAAAACTCTAAAAAAATCAAATGAACTGTAGAAAATTTTATAATAAAAATACTTACAATCGCCAAATTTAAACTTCTAACAGACGCAAATCACAATCAAATAATGCTTCGAATGATTAAACCAAACTTCTAATAGTTTTGACTTTGCTTGAATCTGTAGGAAAATATCGATGTTAAGATAGAGTATATGAAAGCAGTTCTGATTTTTTGAAATGAAATTGTCGTTAGCGAGAGTATTAGTATTTTATTTTGTTTTGAATGCCAATGAGCATTTTCTATATTTTGAGGTTATTTTATATTAAAATGGATCAAAAATATACTAATAGCAATTTTAGGTGATTTCCAATTATCTTTCAAAAATAAGAATTAATTTTATTTTTTTCTATTAAGATTTTTATTCTTTTTCTTTACTGTATTTGTATAGTGAATTACTTTTTTTCACAAAGATTTAGAGTTACTATTGCAATTTTAACATCATAAATAATTTTATTATATTTCATTTACAACTGATAATTGCATTTTTTTATTTAATAAAAATTAAAAAATATTAATTATTTTTATTTAAAATATAAATATAAATATATATTATTATATATATTTTAAATAGTTTTAATAAATAATATTAAATATATAATAAAAATTTAACATATTATCTAATAAGTGAATTATAAATTAATATAGAATTTTTAAAAAAATGTCTAGCAATTTAACATGAAAGGAAGTATCAAACATTGGGTAAAATTGAAAAATAATTTCTGAAAGACATCCAGTAATACTATTCGTTGCATTTGTTGGAGAAGCATAAAATAAAAGCATCAAAGATTTTATTTAATGCATTGATGAATAAAATATATAAAAATATAATATGGATCAATTTAATTCTGTTTAAAAGCTTTTTATATATTAAATATATTAAAAAATTACTATTTTAATTTTATATTTATTAAAATAAATATAAAATTAAAATAATAATTTTTTTAATATATTATATAATAAATATAAAATTAAAATAGTAATTTTTTTAATATATTTAATATATAAAGATGTTTTTATTTGAATTAATTTGATCATTTTAATATTATTCTAAAATATTAAAATATAAGATGATGCGTTAAACGAGAGAAGGTGGCCACCGACAAGTAGAATGCGGGGATCAGAAATTCATAATATCAAACGTCATGGCTTTGCATTTGAATTTATTCAATGCATACGTTTGAGGTTACTGTATTAATCAATTTAATTAGTTTACAATGTAAAGTTATTATTATGTCATGTTATTAAACAATTCATCAAAAATTTTAATAATTATAAACGATAATTTTATAATAATTTGATTTAATAATATCCTATTAATTGTTTAAAATTTTTTATTTTCATTTTTATAATTATAATTATAATTTAATTAAAATTAAAATTAATTTCTTAATTTACTTTTTACAATTTTTAAAAATTAAAATAATTATTTACTGAATATCAATTCAAATTTAAAATAATACTATAAAATTAAATTTGATTTGATTTAAAAACTGAACCAAATATAAGCTGAACCAACCCAGATTACAACCCTATTTTTAACAACATAGCATAGCATTTCCATACAATACAATTGTACATCCAAGAACATGGCTGTTGGCTAAAGATAAAAATACTATACTGTGTAACTTAGGTACAAATACCACTACTACAACTATTTTTTTTTCTTAAATTCTTTTTACAGGACCGTTTCAGGACTTTCCAGACATGAACATGATATCAAAAGGATACCTAGAAGAACTCACGGTCAGGGAAGAGCAATGGGGCCGAAAGAGTCCATATATAGAGCCCAGCAGTGACCCATTCAGTACAGATACGAACCCAGACTGATGTCCAGCCAACATCTATCAGGTCAGACCTTTCAGATGAGTTGGTCCATCCTGAAAGAAGCATAGCTGAATACATGCTGGCCAAAGCAAATATCAGGTGGAAAAATGTATACGAGTAACTGACAGGCCTCGCTTCTGTTTCCTTCTTTTCTTTTCCTTCTTCCAATTGTTCTTCAAGGAGAGGTTTATTTGCAGCTGCAACACAAGATTTTGCAACATTTGGAGTTAGTATCAGTGAACTTGTAACCGGGAAGTTGTATTTCTGAATCTAGTGAAGAATACTAGATTTGCAGTTATAGGAAGACAGCTTTGCTCTTTGGAGCTGTTCATAATAACAAGCTTAGTACTTCAAACATATCAAACTCCCATTTTTCAAGTGATCATGAACCAGAATTTGATTCTCAGTTATTGCAACACTTTTTCAGAAAATATTTGTGCAACACTCCTTATGTTCCATTACTGCTCGGTAGACACTTGTCTAGTACGCTTCATTTGTCAGAAAATGTGAAGAAAGAATTTGATTGTCAGAATGTACAAAAAATGGCCAAAGGAGTAAAACAACTTTTTCATTCATTATGTCCTCATTGCATAAAGAGAAGGCTGCATCTAGCATTTTTCCCCAATTATAAATACAGAAGATCACCTGGTGACTTTGGTGAGGATGGAGGTGTTAGAAATGTTGTTGAAGACCCAGCACGAACAGCAGAGTATAAAACTGAGAGAACTGTAGTAAGCATCCCAAGGACTAGCGTACTTGTGGAGACTGCTTTGGTGCTATTGTGTAGACCATTGCAAGCATAATCACGTGGTTCACTAGAGAGACCCGTGTAGCAAACATAAGCACAATAAACTGATATCACTGAAGCAGGCAAGAGGCTTCCATTAACCTATTTGATATTCCCAGCCACAATAATATAGCAAGTTAATTAAACAAGTATTAATGTCATAAATGTTAGAACGCAAATAAAGTACACAACTGTCAGTGTGCGACTTTTATGTGACAATCTTATCCTTACCATAGGATGTAATGCTATTATAGCAAAAACAAATGCCAGAATCATAGTCATGACAATGAAGAAGATATTGAGGCCACAATCATGGCCTGATGGTTTGAACCATATAAATAAAACGCCAGAGAATGCGAATGCTGCCAGGTAGCACACAACTGAAATAACAAGTAATGCAATATACCTATAAAAAAAAGTAATTCAAATATTAGAAATAAGACAACAATGATGAAAAGAAAACATTTAATATATATGAACTTGAGCCAACCATTTCTGTTCATCCTTCTCAACCCATGCATCATTCCATGAGTGAGTAAAGTCTAGCAATATGATCACTTGAACCAACAAAAATAGCCCTGCCCCAAATTTTGATATGGTTCCTGCAAGCATAGGTCAGCTATGACATTTGGTATCAAACTTCAGGAAAAAAATTGGCTACAATTCATTACATGTTGGTGTCAAGAAATAACAAAATCATGAGGCAAGATCATCTTAACAGTTTCAAAAGCAATAATCATTTCCCGCTCTCATGCCTAATCAGATTTAACACACGAGAGACCAGGGGGGCCTGGACAAGTGGTAGGTGAGTTCTGGAAAACCAACATATTCCCAACATAGTTCCAGAGACCATAAATATTGGTTTATCCTTTTAAACACACATTCTATCAATTCAAGAACCACAGAATTCCTCTGCAATAATCACTCAGCTTAATTAAGCCTTAATACCAAAATTAATTAGGTTGATTATAAGGATTCTTTGTTTCCACATGATTATATATCACTTATTATGCAGCTAGATATGCTGATCACTCCAAATCAATTATTAAGCAGCTAGATATGATGATCACTCTAAATCAATATTCCTTGGAGCTTAACTAACCATAGACTGACATGACAACATCAGGCATGAAAAACATGAGCACAACAAGCAAAAGCCAGATCACCATCTTTGCAATCCATCCACCATGGTGCCACGAGTCGCGTCTATCATTTTGGTCTTTCACACCAATCATTATTAGAGCAAATATTGCAAAGAACAAGAAGTTCCCTAAGCTCACTCGAAGTACTGCCTGTATTTGAAACCATTCGTTTGAATGAGTAGTACCAGATGTGTTTATCCCTGCAAACATTATATTAGATAAGATTATTCTTTCTAACTGAAAGATAAGTTTCATTTCATTGATTCAACACCAGTAAAGAGTTTATGAAACTGTTCTGGCAATGCCCACTAGTATCCTCAGTTAATTTGGCTTTATAACAAAATTACTGCAAGATACTCCGGCAATCAAAATTCATAAACTTGCTGAATGTTGAGTAGCATTTTAGGTATTACAATCCCTCCATAATCAATTAAGAACATGTTCACAGTAAACGAACCCAATTAGCAACATCTTTTAATGAACTAAAACAACAAAACCCAACTTGCATTTTCAAAAATTACGAACATCCACTAATCGCCCTGCCCAATTAAAATATCAAAAACCCAATGTTTATCTTGACTAATTATGCCGATTATCAATCATTTAACGGTAAACACAACAATCGATTGGCTATCTTATAAATTACCAATATCTACAAGCAATGAGACTACAAATTACAAAAAGAATCAAAATTTCGCATGAAAATCAAGAAAGAACTGACAAGGGAGTTTCTTCAAGAGAGGAGCAGCGATTTGTCTGAGAACCCAAGAAACAATCAAAGAGAGACCAAAGAGACCACAGTAAGCAAGTCTTGCGGATTTCTTGGATAAACCAGACGCCACTGATGTACAGAGGCCGCAGGTCATTGTTGCACAGCACGAAGCGAAGCACGCTAGACACGACATCTCTTCTCTTCTTCACTCTCTCTCTCTCTCTTTCTCTCTAGACTCGAGAAGGTACACGATGAAGACGATCGAGGACAGATTGGTAGCTGGCTGTGGAAATTTTCCTCTGTAGATTTGCGCACGTAATTTGAAATTTTTTATTGCAATTTGAGGCCTAAAGTAATTTGTAATTGTATTAACACCTTGAGAAGTTTCTGTAATTCTCGATAGGACCTATAGCCAAAGTTAAGCCCACTATCAGTTTCTCATTGGACTTTTGCTCTTAGTTTAACAGAATTAATGGGGCATTGACCCATAATGCATTCAGGCCGGTCTCGCAATTTGCTCAACGTCAATTTTGGGCAAATGACACTTTCAATTATCTTTTTAAAATTTTTTTATTTTATTATCATAATATTTTAATTATTTTATTATAAATTTATAATAAATATATAATAAAATTATTATAAAGTATATAAAATTTATAAACTCATAATAAATTTATAATAAATATATTATAAACTCATAATAAATTTATTATAAACTAATAAAAATATGTTATTTTAGTAAATAATTTATAAATTTTAATAAATAATTTATAAATATGTTGAAGTTAATTTTTTTTTCAAAAACCCTTTTCTAGGTTTTTTTACAAAAGAAATTTTTTAAAAAACATCTTAAAAAATAAAATTATTTTTAAAAATATTCATTTTATTTTTCTCTTTTAAAAATATGTATTTCTCAGCTTTTAATTTTAAAAATATTTTCTTTTAGAAATATATTTTAATATACATTTAGTATATTAAAGTTAACTCTATTTTTAAATATATACATTTAATATATTAAAGATATATAAAATATATATATATTTTTAAAAAAATTAAAAATAGTGTTATATAGTATAATTTATTCTTTACAATATTGTCAGAGAAAATTCAAAATATTATAAACTTATCAGTATAGAAAAATATTATAAAATTTATTAAAATTTTTTAATTAATTTATAATTTTATCAATTTTGCATAATATAAATAAAATTTATTTTGAATTTATTATAATATACATGATCATTTTCATAAATTTATTATATATTTTTATAAAATATCAAAAACTCCTTGATAAAAAAATAAAAATTTTAAAAATTTAATAGGAGATTTTTTTTTAAAAAAAAATTTCCTTTGTAAGTGGTAACGGAGATCTTGTGTGGTGGGAATTGAATTTGATGGTATAGGTAGGGTTAACTGGTTAAGGCAAGCTAGTCTAGTGGTTGTTTTCTGTTGTTTCCTATTGGATAAGAAGTGGATGATAATAAGTGAAGAAGTAGTGAAAAGTAGTACTTAATTAGAGAGTTGGTTTGGTTATGGGAAAACCATACATCCTATTTTGAAATTGACTCGATGAAAAAGATGCCAGTAGAGACATATCATTTCACCTTCTTATCACACCACCACTCACCCAAATTTAAGTAACTAATTGAAATTTATACATCTAACTCATCCTCAGAATATAATTCTCAACTCCAAATATTTCCCTTTCTATTTTTTTTAAATAAATAAAAAGATATTATCAATAGATACTAACAATAAATATATATTTTTTTAAAATTGACTCAATAAAAAAATTATCAATATATTTTTTAATTTAAGAGGTATAGTTGAATAGTAAAAATTTATCTACCCTTAATCAACTATCGAGGATTCGGTTCTCTGTGCTAAGTATGGAGCAACCTTAAATTTTTAGATCAGCTATTTCATCAATCGAGATATCTACGAATTAGCGAATAAATTAGTCACTATTTTTTATGATGGATATTTTAATTTCAACAAAATAAATAAATAAATATTTTTTTAAATAATAAATTTAATTAGAATTCATTTTTTCCTGTCCGCATAAGCTGCATGCATGCATGGATGATCATATAAAACAACTCACCTAGAAACTGTAATGGCTAGCTAGGAATTTGTGGCCAATATTAGTGTGGTTTTAGTATCCACATATATAATATAATAATTATTCAAAAAGAAATTATGGACTAACAATGGACACATAACACAAATTAAGGTCCTTCAGAAAATTGAACCATTTATTATATAATTTGCATGTCCATGCATGCAGAGTATCTTTCATTAGGTGTATAATATATAGACAAAATTGTTATTGTTTCCAAGTCAACTTATATTTTATACATCTAATTTTCACTTTCTATTTGCCATTTTCAGCCAGCTAGCTTTGCCTGCTTAAATTAGTTCAGCTTCTTTGCATGAATGTAAACTAAATTTCATAAACTCCCAATGCAATAATATCTAGCATACAGACAATTCATATATATTTTATATATATTATTTTCTTGCTTTGTATATTTATAAATAATAATGATGTGGAACATTTCGTCTCAAAACCATGTGAGATCTTGAAGTTGAGCTCTGTCAAATAATAATACAAAACAAAGACTATATCAAGTAATGAGGAGCTATTTCTGCGATGTTTCTTAAATGGAATGTTGTGATTGTGGTGTATCAGTTGGTCTTTTTCCTAAAACTGCATGCATATCTAAAATCCAATATTATTGTACTTTTTCAAAGCTTAGCTTCCAAAATTAACCAGTGGATGCTACAGAGTACGGATCAAACAATCCCCACCTGCTTGGAATTTTCCTTTCTTTTTCTTATTAGATATTATTTAATAAATAAAACACGACATTCCAATGGTACAACTTTAGTTGCCATAGTATTTATATATAAAGAATAAATCGATTTTGAGTTTATTATTTAGAAAAATAGATATTTATTGTTGAGTTATATATTAATATGTTATCTAGATTATTTTTTAGTATTTATATATGAAAAATGAGAAATCAATTTTGAATCTATTATATATATATATATATTTATTGTTAATGATCCATATATTTAGCTAAATTGTGTCTCGATGTGTTGGTCTGAATTGTGTTTCTTTGATTGGGGAACAAACCACTTCCCCACCATGAGGATTAGGCATCTTATTTTCGTGGAAAATGAAAAGCTAATTAAAGAAAAACAGTGAAAATCAAATACATCAATCAATCCTAAAAGGTCCAAGAACTACTTATGGATTTATATGCTTAATAAAGATCTTATCTTTGATACTCTTTGTTTTAAGATAAGGTATAGGACCTTTCTTTGCTATGCTTTAATGGCAACAGGACATGTGATTGGACACGTGGACTATGACTCTTTTTTAAGTTAAGACTTAAAAATCTTCTTCTTATGGCAAGAAAATTAACAACTCTTTAATGGCTATACATAACAGGAGAAAATTGTGTGACTGTGAGGTTCTTCATTGATATGGCCATGGCCAATGCGACACTTGTATTCTAATGGAGTCCTTTTTTTACGATTATGACTCATTATTTTAATAGTATTTGGAAGAAAATCTTGTGGTCATATTTATATGTGATTATCATAGAATTATTTTTTATGTATAATAAAATTTTTATTTTTCTAAAATGAATTGAAATTGATACTGAGTAACATTACAAATATCAGTATTATGGGAATTGATGTTGGTTTTTATTTTGAGATTCAAGATTATTTAACAGAAGATAAAAAAAATTAAAATTGAGATTTTTCTGATGAAGGGAGAAGACCCGTTATAATAAACATTTATTTGTTTTAAAAGAAATGGAGGAAAAATAAGAAAATGAAAATTATATTTCTCTCATTTCATTTATTTTGACAATAATAGGAGAAAGGAAATGAGAGAAAAAGAATAAAAATCAATTCCTTTCATTTCACTTAAATCTTTTTCCACCAATTTAGAGAAAAAAAGAGGGAATTGGAAAAACAAGATGTATAAACTATAAAATTACTAATTTATTTTTTATCAACTTAAAATGATGGGGATATAATAGTAAAAATAAACTATAGAAATTTTACTTTCATTTCTATATTAATTAAATAATCAAACAAAAGGGCATAGAAATTTTTTTCTCTTCATTTATTTTTTTTTTCTACCCTTTATTTCTTTTTTTTTTTCACTGCAATTCTAAAGAATCAAATACAGGCTAAAAGAACTAACATAAGAAAAGAATAAATAACAAAATATAGAAATATTTGTCAATTGAATGTTTTTAATTAGAATCTTTGTTTTAATATTCCCTCTATCACTTTAAAAGAAAATTATCCCATTTATAAAACCTAAAAAATTAATTAGTTTTTCATTCTAATTATACTCTTATTATTAATAAGTTAATAAGTAAAATGAAAATATAATAATCTTAATACTAATAAATTAATTGAGAATATTTTAGTATATTTAGAATAATTTTTTTCTAAAATTATGACTTGGTGTATGAGTTAAAAAATGACATATTGTTGAGAGGGAGATAGTATTAATTATTTCTTATTGAATGGGAACTCTTAATGAAATGGGATTGCTATATCAATATAAATATAAATACTGTAGAAGGATAATTATTTTTTACTTAGGCTAGATATATATGCATCCGATTAATAAAAATTACTCGAAATAATGATAATAGAAAATATAACTAATCTTATATACAGTTATGCACTCAGCCCAAATAAGAATGTCTCGTTGCAGCAAATGTTGTTTAAGCTTTGGTCAAAAATGATGGTACAGTTATTGTAACAGTATGTAACAAAGATAGAGTCCCTTTACAATGATATTCTCTACTTCAATAATGATATTGTGATATTTAGTGAATTATTGGTTCGATAGAACCATAGATATAAGTTTATTGAAAAACTGAACTACATAAAATTTGTCTATATTAATTTTCTTATTTTATGTTATTTTATTATTAAACAGTATTTAAAAAGTCCTTTCTTTCATTTTCTTAGCTTGAAGGAGCTGATAATGAAGGTGGGGTCAGTTTAAAGGTAGAAGATAAGGTTTATGTTTGATAGCAACCAACTGGTTTTACAAATGAAGAAAAAAAGAAAAGGAATGGTTGGCCGGCAAGTTTCAACAAAAGTAGGAAAAATGTTTGATTTCATGGCATAAATTTTGGGTAGAAAAACCTGCACGTGACATCTACGTGGCTTTGGAGCTACAAGTGGACCTCATGATAATGGCTTTTATTTATTTATATATATATATATATATATGGGTGGTGTTGGGTTTCATAAATAGTTTAATGTTAAGACATGTAAAGATAATTAAGAGATGGGTAGTAATAGGAGATTTAGTAAGTGGAAGAGAATGGTGAGACAACAGAAAGGGAAGCTTTATCTTATGAGGGTTTGCATTTCTATGCTTCTTTGTTGGCATAAGCACTCTTAAATCTTAATTAATTAAGTTCTTAGAGAGGCAAATTGCGGATTTTATTTGACATTTAATATATTTTAGAAATACGAGTTATAAATCATATGTAGAGAAATGTCTTATCATCATATTATGTAATAATGAGCAGCAAATTATAGATTTTAATAGGAGAAACTTGAAAATAAGATTTATCTATTATTTTATTACTTTGAATTTTTTTAATATTGGTATAGAGAGAAAAAAATCCTTCACGGATTTATTGTCTAGAAAAATATATATTCTTGAATTTTTAGTTTCTGTTTAATTAATTAATTACTATATATATATATAATATTCCTGTTTTGTGTTGTTTAATTATCTTATTTGTACTTGATTAATAAAGATTAAATTATGATCAACAAGACTCCTTCAAATTATGATCAACAGGACTCCTTCACCTTCACACACACACAAATCATACAAGTCCGCCTAATAATCCAGTTGGTATAATGCATGCACTGTATGACTGCGACTTGTGTGTTTCCATATATAGTTTTTCAAAAATCTCTTAATTTATTAGTAACTAATGATATTAATTAGCAAGAATCAAATCCAAAGACAACCGGAAAATCAGGCAGCAGTAGGTTCGGATTAAGGGCTAATCTTTACACAGAAAGACAAATTAGAGGCCCAAACACACTGAGAGACAAAGGGTGGCCTTCAAAATTTAAGATAACTAGATAAGCTATAACAACCAGTCTTTTTCCAGGTGATTTGGCAAAGGAAAGGAGACAACCTGATGGGTCTGCTTTGTCATCTTTGATTCAATGGAGCCACTCAAAGACCTACACTTGCCACCCACCACATGCTGTCTCCTACACATTTCTTCGCATAGGCTTTGTTTTCTATATATATACAATCAAGCTTCTTCACCTGTTTATTGTAGTTAGCTACCATACCAACTGGAAAATTATATTTCCAATAAGAGTTTACACTGCCTCTCTCTCTATACCCATTACAGTTCTCCACATGAATATGGCAAGACGACAATGGCCATCTATCCGATTCCCAAAACTCCGGTCATGGCAACGGTGCTCAAGGCTTCTCAAAGAGCAAAGAACGCGTCTTTACATCATATGGAGGTGCACTGTGATTCTTCTAAGCTGGGATGAGTGAATTTGTATACAGGGTTAAAGATCAAAGTATATATACATGGTGTTGGTCATGGCGTGTGTATATATATATATATATATCTGCAGTGCTGATCGAGGCCTGAGGATGAGTTTTGTTTCATGGTTTTAGGTTCAAAGGTTGCGTTGTGATCATGTAAGTAGCTGACTGAGGCCGGCCCGCCGGCTTAGCCAACAAATATACAGAAGCTAGCTAGTGTTGTGATAAAGAGAGAGAGAGAGAGAGAGAGAGAGAGAAGATTTCTGGGTTGTAGATGTAATATATAGAGATTTCAAATTTCTGTCTGTTCTTCCCTCTTTTCGCAGACGCTCAACACACCAATCATTGTCTTGATCTTTTAGGTATATGATAAACATAGAACTCCGTTTTGTTAATTTTATTTTATATCTGCAATGCTACATTCAGCAACTAATTATTAACTATGCATAATCATTAATCAGTTGGTTATTTACCCAAATATTTTAACAAAAGCATAGTTAGTCAATGTACTAGTTAGTTCTTTTCCTATTAAAAGGAAGAAAAGGGAAAAAAAACTAGAAAAGGAAAGAAGAAGCTATTGTAGGTACAGTGATGCTCAATACCCAGTAGGGCCACAGCAATAGGGAAAAAGGTCGAACCAATTATATATGGCCTAGTTACAACTGATCAAAAGAATGTTACACTTAACTAGAAAAGGAAAATAATAAATAATAATAGTAATAATAATAATAATAGGTGAAAATAGCAAATTGAGGTTTAGGTTAATCAATGAAGTTTTGCCTGTACCTTGCTTCCAAGTTATATCATTAAGTGCAATTACTAATACACAATCTTCTTTCCTGATCTGAATGCACCATAGATTTTACTGGATGCAGCTGCTCAGCTGCAAGGACCGAATAAAGAATGAAGTCTAGCCCTCAACCAATTTGTAAATTTGTTCCTTCTCAAATATTTTTATCCCAAACAAAATTTTTAGAAATATATATGGCTCTCTAATAGTTCCAAAAAAAAAGGAAAAAAGAATCTTAATGGAGCCTGTGCGCAGTTCTTCCTCAAGTTCACATCCAAAACAACAGTAAAAGAAGTGAAGATAGCTTGGAATAGAAATCTGCTCAGTACACTCAATTTCAATATATTACAAGCATTTATTTCATACTTCTTGCAGTTTTGACAAAAATACCTCTTCTCAGATCTGTTGCAACAAGTGTATATCATTTCTTATCTCTTGTTCCCAGACAAATCACCACCAGCGTTCCTAGTAACCTTGGGGTACTTGAATCATTCTCAGATTTCCTTGGGGTTTGCCCTGGCTTGTTTTGGCCTCCCTGGGAAATTTTAAGAAGAGAACAAATTAAGCTTCATTCAATGAAGGAAACTATTTGGCATTGAAATATTCACTAATTTTGATAAAAAGTCAGAAAAGCAGCATCAGTTGGATTTGTCAGAACTGGAATGTTTCTCAATGAAGACAAAAAAAAATGTGCAATATGACAAGGGCAAAACAGTTTCTAAGTTCTTGTACTTCAATCTACAAAAACGTGTACTTGTTGTAATTCTTTTTTTTTAACCATTTAAACATTTGGATCAAAATGGAGAATCAGTTGCATCCAAAGTTGACATGACCAATTGCTGATCTCCAAGGAGAAGAGATATGATCATGGCAAAATTTTAGCAGTCATACATTAAATATACTCTGGATCATGGCAAAAACAAGAGTGCTTTATCAATTATTTCTCCTTATAGCTCCCTTATTCAATGTCAACCTCCGACTAGATGGAGCCCGTGCCACTGATGAAGCAGCAGCAGCAGCAGCCACACGGATTCTGCAAAAATATTAAATAAAGAAAAACTAAATTTCAATTTTTGGCGATTACCAAGGATCGCAACTAATCTAAATATTCAACTCCATTATACCTTTTATGTACATCTACATATTCATCTGTTTCATCCACAATTTCTTCCTGCATTTTTCAGAGTATAATTAGAATGTGGGGTTGAAGCAACTGAAATGTATGACTGAAATATAGTATGATGTCAAGGGCCTATAATTTACCTGCAGCAGTTCTTCAAACACGTCTTCTAGTGTGATGATGCCAATGACTTCACCATCTTCAATGTCCTCTGATGGTTGGGACAAACCTTTGGTTGCTACATCATTACGTTGTGAAGAGATCTGCTTGGTTGATCTTGAAAACGTATCAATATCAACAACATGGTTATCTGACTTCTCATCTTGCTTCACTAGCAAAGGAGTGGTCAATTGGGAATCCCCAGAAGTTGCTTTCTGTGCTTCATGTTTTTCTCCTGTTGGAGTAGGAACCTTAGCTTTTGCTTTAGACCTCACAACAGCTGCCATATGACTGCTACCCTTTTGAAACTCATTCAGTATATCATACAAGGGCATATCAGATGGAACCCTAAAGAAATGTCCCACACATGAAACTAATCACATATATTGTTATGGAAAAAAATTATAGCAAGATATAAAGAAAGAAAATAAAATGTATTACAAGCATACCTTGGAATTCTCCGGATTGAAACAGCACTGACTAGGGTCTCTGTCTCTGGTCGTACAGTGAGAAGGTTTTTCACCTAATATTGAGACAAGGAACAGAAGGCAGGGGGAAGAAAAGAGTATGCATAACCATTTACAAAATCATATATTGTGTAAATAAGAATTCTATTTATAGTACAGAATTTTGTCAAAAATTATTGGTTCTAGAGGCCACCAGAAGAAGCCCAATAATATTCTTTGGATTCCCAGAATACACAGGAACTCGACTATGCCCTCGAACAAGAATTTTTCCCATTGCCTCCCTGAGTTAAAATATTGTAAAAGAATAAAAAAGAGCAATGTATATGCTCAAGTGATAAGACAGTAAAACTGAATTAACAGTTCAGAAGCAAGACTAACCAATCTAGCTTGGAGTTAACATCCAACGAGAAAGTTGATTCAATTGGTGTCATAGCTTCTTCAGCAGTCTGTAAAATTTACAAAGAAGTAGAAAGCATTAGTTGGAGTCATTGACTGCAAAATAACATTAAAGGTCTCATTTAGATCTATAAGAAGGCATGATAATAAAAAGAAGCAAGAAATTTGTGAAATCATTTACAAACTGCACTTCAGATCACAAAATTCTAGCTTACAGTCCACTTATGAAAGAAGTTTTTGGATTCTTGTAAAACCGTGGATATGCTGTAGAATACACTAATAATCACGAATGAAGCCTAACCGCTTCCACCAAAAAAAAATCAGGAAAAATAAAAAGAAAGCAGATAAAGAAACAATATGTGCTAGTTTGAACACATCAGTTTCATCCATTTCATACCTTTTCAGTTAAATCCAGTGCTCCACTGGTAATTGTTGTCTCATCATGTGTGAGCTCACCTCCCTTGCCAGCCTAAATGTACAAACAAAAGAGTACCATATAAAAAATAAAAAAGATGAGAAATTATTTGCCACATTAAAACGAAAAAAGACCTAGAAATTATGTAATATTTTCAGTGTTAACATATTTAAAACCTTTTGTGTGGTACAATAACTATTGAACATTTTATGTATATCTACAACATCGTGATTTACCTCCTGACTGTGGATTGAAACAAGAGCTTTTAACTGAGCCCGCTAAATAATGCTTTATTATGCCCCAGTACCCAGTCCAGAATCTGTAATAAGACATTTGCTAGAGTTAAAAAGAGTAGAGATCAATACAAGCTGCTGTTGGCGCCATAAAACATGAAATCAACCAACTAGTCATTTCGGAACATGGTGCAGAATAATGGCATCATATTTTTCTTTTTCATGTTTTTTTTTCAGCTGATGGAAGCTAAAAACAAAGCTCTATCTCCAACAGCTCATTTTCCCTACTGAACAGTGATAACAAAACAATGTGCTTAAACAAACAATTGTTAGATTTCATAGGGGAACAATTTACCTTCATAACAGAAAAACAAGAAAATCAAATATAGACATCATCAGGTCTCTATCCTTAATACAAATCATTACTATGATTATATTAGGCCAGTGGAAGTCTAGCTAGTAAAATGGCAATTATTCCAACTCCAGCATTCCCATGGATTTAGAGTAATGACTAATACCCCAAAATAAATTTTCAAAAAGTACATGAAGAAAGTGTCAAGAAAGAAATTATAAGAAAGAGATATTGTAAGCACAAACTATTGACTATTACGGTTCGATTTATTACTACTGAAAGATAATCACTATTACCCTAACCAGCAAATATGAAGATCCCAGCCACCTTCCTCTCAGCATCTTATTACCATGCCAACAACCTAAATTAGATCAATACATAATGGTACAATTATCATACAACAGTTGACCGTACCATCCCAACTGGTTTTGCAAACACTTGCACATGGTTGAATCTAGCTCTTATTTCTCCCAACCAGGTAGCACTTCACATTCATCCTAATACAATACAACATTCACTTGATATACATTTTATGACTAGCAAAAGCAGCCATTTTTATCCAGGCAAACTCTTTTCTCTGCAGTCTAATGTTTAGCCTCTTGACTTTTGCATAGCAATAACCCGACAAGGGGAAAAAAAAGTCTAACTACAGAAAGGTTTATACATATTATTAAACCCTCAATATCATCAATGAAATAAAGCCAGCATCTCATAGGACAAAGAAGGAAGAAGCTTTAGGAATTCAACAGGAAACTTATTTCAAATTAAAAGTTTCAAATGACCTTTAGCAACATCAACACATTATAAAGTCAGCAATAATGTAATGTTGCATGTTATAACACATATTAGTTGAATATATCATTGACCAAAAGAATGGTGACTGAATAAAAATAGAAGGCTCACAGCGTTTAATTCGAGTCCCAAATTTACTGTGCTAATGTAAGCCACTTTTGTAGAAGATTTTGATTGGAGTTCAACTCGAGTTAGACAACAAATGCATTCAGTAACTCTGAAATGTCAATAAGTATTAAAAGCTTCACAGATGCAGAAAGATAAAGAGCCATCACTAGGAGTCATTTCCACAAGTAAACAACCAGATTACCATCATGAGTCATATAAACCAATAAAATAATCTCTGTATATGCATGAACATGTGTGTGTACATGCGTGTAATTTGAGATAAGCTTGTTTTCTTGATGCGGATTTCACTTCAAAATAACAATAAATTTATCCAATAATTAGTAATCCCACTTTGCTGAAAATGAATTTGTGTAAGTCAACGCTTTGTTTGTGTTTACCTTCCCAATGGGATATGCTGTTGGATAGCAAATAATCATCAAAATTCGCACAAGCCATACAAAATTGGCACCCACAGCCAGTCCATATCTGGAGCATATTGCTTGTGGAATAACCTGGAAAAAAAAGAATGTGAACTTCCAATCAAATTCTCTTCCCCAAACCACAAACATACCACCACACAGAACAGGCGCTGCATAAGTGTGGAAATTTTTAGAATACATACCTCTCCAAAGAATAGAACAAATGTCACACAGAATTATGGCAACATACTGATTGAAAAGCTTATCTAGATATATAGGAAGAGCCTGCAAATTGCAATATCAAAGTCAACAACTGCAATTAAAAGTTAACTGAAGACTCTACAAGAGTATATTTCAATGATGGCAAAATAAAAGAGATTCGCAGGGGAAAAGATAGAATTTAAAACATCCGCGTTTGCAATATAATTTTCTTACTAATATTTATGCGCTGAAATTCCAGAATCACAAATATTAATCAATTTTTATCTGGATAATTTAGATTTTCTTTTCTTTAACGTGAAAAATATTAATTTCAGATTATATCTGTTTATTTCATTTCACTGCAGTCAGGTCCGTAATCCTTCAGTTAGTTCATTGTTGGTCTTAAAAGCATAGGCTTTGGGACTGGATGCTCTAAAACGGTACCAAAAATTTATCATGCAAGTCCCCAAATTACTCTTCGCAGATTAAATTTTGGGGTTTTAAGCGGTACCACCGAATCAGTATTAGACCAATGTTCATGCTCTCTGACAACCCCGTTTAAGAGCTAGCATTAGCTCATTGATAAAAACAAAAGCAATAACAAGCAGAACACTGTTCGTTTTGATTTTAATTTACGAAATCATTTGTTGAATTTTCACTTTCCAATCCCACGGTTTTTCTAGAATGCCACATAAATCATCCAATAACAAATAACTATTCAAAATTTTCGAATTGTATGACAATAATGATTGGAGAAACAGAGCAAACTTACGAAATTACCTCCATAGCAGCAGCATTGCAAAGAAGTAAAGTCACTAGAAGGTGCTGCTTTTGAGCCACAGGAAGAATAGCAGCTAATCATTCCAAAGAAAACGAAATAAAACACAAAATCATTTCCTCGAACTACAACAATTACAGAATTAAACACAATCTCGGAAAAAAGTTCAACGAAAAATCAACAAATTACTTATTAAAAAAAGGCAAAAAAAAAATAAATTCGAAGTGAAAATGGAAGTAACCTATAATATCCCAAATTTTTTAAAAACTTTTAATTTTTAAAAATTTAATAAAATAAATTATAATTTAAATAGATAAATTAAATTAATAATTTTAAATAAAAAAAATTTAAATGAAAAAAATAAAATATATATGTAAAATATATATACAACAAAAAAAATCAACAAAAAAAAGTTAATATTTTAAAACAAAAGCCAAAAGTTAAAATAAAAGAGTATTTTAATAATTAAATTTTAAAAATTTAAAATTATTAAATTAATTTAAAAATAAAAAATTTTTGAATGAAATAAAAAATTTTTGACTTTTAATTTATTAAATAAATAATTAAATAATTAATTATTAAAATATTATAATATATATATATGGTTTAAATAAAAAATGAAAAGAAGAGAAATTTAAAAGTTGTCTTTATTTCTTCTTCTTCTTCATCAAGGCCGAACCACCATGAGAGATTAGACCACGAATTTTAATTCTTCCACACTCTATAAATTGAAGGATTTAACAAGTTTAAAGTGAATTTTTAGTAATTTTCACCAAATTTGATAAGTTTTCAAATCCTTTTTTTGAATTCTATGAAAATTTTAATTATGTGTGAATTTAAATTTGTAAGTAGTATATTATAATTATTGGAATTGATGTGTATGATGTTATTTTGGGTAGTTAACAATGATTTTTATGTTGGATTGAAAAGATTATGGGGTAATCATGATTTTTAATTATGCAAATTGATTCTAAATGAGTTGTTTTGGTGCATAAACAAATATTTTAAAGTCAAATATTGAATTTGATTGTATTTGGTTGGAATTTAAGAATGGAAGTGGAGATTTAGGGTTTCTAAAGTGATTTTGCAAAGTTGTTGAATTGTTTAATTTTATTTGTTTAATCATGTTGTTTAATATTAAAAGTGATGAATATAAGCTTGAAATGATTAATGGATTGTGTTGGAATGAAAAACCTTCAATGGGCGAAAGATTATGTCATTTTAGAATTTTGTTTATAAGAGTGTGTTTTTATAATGTAAATAGTTTAAATGTATTAAAATATATTTTTAATAATATAAATAAATTTAAAATATTAATTTAAATGGAATAAAATGAAATTCTAATGTTAAAGTAAGGAAATGCTAAATTTTTAAAATTTGTAAGAGTGGTATTTAATTATGGTTTAATATTGAAAATGCCATTAAATGTGATACTAAATGATTATTTACTATCACATTTGGTTTAGGCATTGAGGGATGTTGATTTGCTTCATCCAAGTGATGAAGGGCAAGTTGGAAAAATAAGATTAGATGTTGTTTTAAACTTGTTTTGGTTGCTATTTAAGGTAAATACAAGCTTTGAATACATTGGTTATGATTGCATGACATTTGGACTTAACACATTTTGGTTGAAAAATGTGTTAAGCTACTTGATAAATTAGTTATGTATGAATAATATGCTATGACATTTGTAATATTACATATGCATTAAATGCATTGTAAAAAGCCATTAATAATAGTTAAATTGTATAAAATGTGAAATATGTATATTATGTGAAAATGACCTAAAGTGTTTGGATAATGTCATTTGTTGTGTATGCATTAAGTGCATTGTTAAAAGCTATTGGTATTGGCTAGATTACATTAAATGTGATTAATATGTGAATTATGTTGAAATACCAAGGTAATTGGGTAATGTGTTGTAAATGTAAAAATATGGTATAATGTAATGAGATATATGAAAACATAATGAAATGAATTGATGTCGATATAAATGAGAAATATGAATAAATTGTGTGCCTAGTATGTTATTCAATCTTCAAAGTTCTGTGTTTGGAGGCATGCCTATGATTTGCCTACGGGCTAGACGCTGAACGTCACTGTGAAAATATTTTTGATGTAAAATGACCAGGTCGTAAGCCTTAAAAATAAGTTTTTGAAGCTAGGCTGGGTGAAATGACCAGGTCGTAAGCTCAGACCTAGTTGGATTATTACATTGATATATTGTCTATGGGGCTAGACACATGGTGTCATTATAGACCAAAAAGTAACTCTGAAATTTGAATAGCATATTAGTTATCTTTGGGTCCATGTTTGTATTTGTTTTATGAGAATTATGGATTGTGAAATATTTGAAAAGCATGATAAATGGAATGATGTGATATCCATATGCATTGTGCATTGGTATTATATTTGAGTTTTATTATTATCAAAATTTATATTATTAGACTGTTGATTTAGCGCGATTGTTTACATCGCGCAGGTGACAGGGTATATTCGCCTGAGTATGAGAGTTTTTATAGACCAGATCAGGTCTAGACTTATGGTTGTGCTTATAGAGTTGATATCAATATCAGAAACACTATCAACACCATATATATATATATTATGTTATTGTATATTTTGGGTATTATGTATAGTATATTATGTTTTTGAATTTTATGTATTGTAAACTATAAAGAATATTTGGGTTAAGTTATTTGAAATGTGAGTGTAAATGTATTCTAAATTATATATATACATCTATATATAAATATTTGAGAATTTTGGTGAAATTAAAGAGTATAGTTGAGATGGTGATTTGAAATTATTTGGGAGTGTGTTCTTTTTGCAGATTGTGTAATTAATAAATTTTAGAATGCTTAAATTACAGATAAAATTCTGGCGAATTTTTCTTAGAAATTTTCATATAAAATATTTATTTTGAATTCGTATAACAAATAAAGAATATTTATATACTATTTAATTTTATATATTTAGTATTTAAAATTTTAAATTAAAAATAAAATTTTTTTTATTAAATCGATCTGTGATATTTTCGTATCATATATTTTCATATCATATATGTATATTATATATATATTTTTTCATATCATATATGTATATTTTATATATGCTGAAAATATATATTACATGTATTTTAGATGATGTTATTGCTTCTTCTCAGCGGAGGTGCCGGTACGTTGAAGAATTTCAAGATGGACGAGGCCAAGGGACATAAGACCGAGAGTAAGACCGGACATGATACCGGCGAAGAGAACGAGGAAACAAGAGATACCAGCGTACATGAACCACAAGATGGATCCAAAAGGTATCCCCTCACCTACACCGTTCGATTGACCAACCATCGTCAACATTGTCGTAGCCATCACCGCATTTACCAGATGCATCTCGTACCGTTCAACGGCTTAATCGCCGACAACGATGACGATGACGATTATGATTTTATTATTATTATTATTATTATATTATTTTGGGAGTGATTTTTGGATCTCCCCGTGTTTCAGTTCTAATAATAATTCGATTAAAGAGAGCAGAGAATATACATTCTTCGATACGTAATTTTTTATTTATTTACTTATCCCTGATGAGAATTACGTGACGGCTTGTGGTGGGTCTATGACCCCACCACAGTAGAGTTGAATCATTGACTCTGTTGTGTTTGTAAAGATAAATTAAAAACAGGATGATTGCCTTTATGATTCTTAAAAAAATAAAATTTGTATTCCAAACTTCCAAGAACTAGGGATAATGTAAGAATGAAAACACCTTGCTTATCTTCATCATTGATTTAGCATTAGATCAATTAATGTAAGAATGGAAATAAATAAATAAAAAGAGAACAAAATAAATAAATAAATAAAATCATTATGTTTGCAGATTTTCATTTTTAATATTTTTCTGGTGAAATTTTGACCTCAAGGTTATGCCTATTTGCATTTTGTTATTTAACTAAATCAAAATAATAATTGAAATTATTTTATTGAATTTAATCTCATGATTTTACATTTATCTAAAAATATAATCCATTGAAAAATTATATCCTAAACCAAGTATAAAAACACCCAACAACAACAACAACTAAGCCTTAGTCCCAAATAAGTTGGGGTCGGCTGTATGAATCCTCAACAAAATAAGTTCAAAAGACACCAAAAAAAGATACTCCAGCCTTAGGCCCCTTCTAAGATACGAATTTTACGTCTCCATTCAAGTCTGTCATTAATCAAATCCGCATCAAGATCTAAGGCACGTAAGTCTCTTGTTATCACCTCATTCCACACAGTTCTAGGTCTTCCACGATCTCTAGCCCCCTCAATCAACAAATTCTTACACTTACGAACCGCAGCATTAGGAGGTCTCCTTAAAACATGCCCATACCATCTAAGTCTTCCTTCCCTCACCTTATCTCCGACATCCGCTACTTGGACTATTTGTCGAATATGAACATTCATAATTTTGTCCAGTCTGGTATATCCACACATCCATCTTAGCATCCTCATTTCTGCCACACTCATCTTATGCAAATGTTGTCCCGTTGGTGCCCAACGCTCACTACCATAGAGCATCGCAGGTCTAACAATCGTCCTATAGAATTTACCTTTCACTTTCAGAGGTATTTTCTTATCACATAGAACCTCAGTCGCACCCTTCCACTTCAACCACCCTACCTGTATTCTGTGAGCCACATCTTCATCTATACGGCCATCATTCTGGAATACCGAACCCAAATATTTGAACTGCTTGGTTTTAGGAACCAAAACTCCATCCAACTTAACCTCATGTTCCTGCTTCTTCCTTAGACTGAACTCACAGTACATATATTCCGTTTTACTCCTACTTAACTTAAAACCCTTGTCCTCGAGGGTTTTTCTCCACGCTTTCAACTTACGATTTACACCAGCACTAGTCTCATCAATTAAAATAATGTCATCAGCAAACAACATACACTAAGGAACATCGTCTTGTATGCTTCTGGTTAGCTCGTCCATAACCAGGGTAAATAAATATGGACTCATGGCCGAACCTTGATGCAATCCGGTAGTAATGGGGAAAGCCTCAGTGTCTCCACCAGGTGTTTTCACACTAGTGGATGCATTCTCATACATGTCCTTGATGATGTTGATATATTTGCCGCTGACTCCTTTCCTCTTCAAAACCCACCATAACACTTCTCTTGGTACTCTATCATAGGCTTTCTCCAAGTCAATAAATACCATGTTGAGATCTTTCTTCTTCTCTTGATACAATTCTATTAGTCTTCTTAGAAGATAAATAGCCTCCATGGTAGATCTCCCTGGCATAAACCCAAACTGATTCTCCGAAACTCTTGTAAGCTTCCTCAATCTGTGTTCAATAATCTTTTCCCATAATTTCATAGTATAGCTTATAAGTTTGATACCCCGAATGCCTGAAGAAAGAGTATTCTGGTACCCATATATAAAAATAAGGGAGACATTCAATGCTGTACAACTAATAAAAATTAAATAAATTAAATTATTTTTCTTTTATTACTTTTTCAGTAATTTATTATTGATTAAGTACATGTATACCCCGTTTCAAATAAATTTTTTCATAACCTATAATCACTTAAAGCATATTAAAAAAATCCAATTACGAATTTAATCATAATATTATTCTCATTTGCCTTGCAAATTTAAAATTTTAATTTCACATTTAAAAAATAATTTTTAAAGAAATTGAGAGATTGCGTAGATAATAAATTTATATTCACATACAAAATGATATTAACATAAATTAACAAGATAATATTTTTTTTTCATGAGGGTCAATTTTTTTGAAGTTAGAATAGATTTTCCAAGATATCTAACACAACGCATGAATAGGCATTTTATTATTTTGCTAAATCAAAAGATTACTTAATTATTAGTAAGTCAAAATTTGTTTGCTGTAATCTGTGGAGTTTTGTTGGTTGTACTTGTACAATCACCATCTTTTATAATAATAGGTTGTTAAAAGTTGGGGAAGGGAAAATTTACAGGTGGCCACTATATATATTTCCTTCAAAACTTTAAAGAAAAATATGAAGTATTAAAAAACAGACCTGCTTACCACTCGTTTTCCAATCCTCCTATTTTCCTCCAATCCAAACAAGCCACACTTTGCAAGCATGACAAAGCAAAATACCAGATTAACTACACAGATAATTAATTACCATAAAAAGGAGTATGTATTGAAACACTTGGCTCTGGCTGAAAAACTAGGACAGCAATGGAATATTATTATAATAAAAGGTGACAAAATGGCTAGCCAAATTCAATCATTATTGCAACTGATCCTCAAACTTTCATCTTGTGCTTTCCACTTCTTATACCAGGAAAGAACAAATTGAAAGCAACAAGCTGTTCATATCAGAACTTGCATGGTGTTTTCCTCTCTGAAATTTTGCATGACCTTGGCTTTGATATTGTAACAAAAATAAACACCCCATCAAAAAACTGGACATCAAAACCAATTAACATGTCATTAAAAAATACCCTTTTTTTCAACTTAGCAAGTGGAATTATCAGTGTCAAAAGGTTAGTGAAAATGCATACCTTTCCATTCATTTCCTTCACAGCCAACTGGGCACTCTTCACTGGCAAACCAAACAAATGCAAACCCTAAAGGTTGCTTAGTTTTTTTCTCTGCAACAATTTTGGCTGCAAGATGATGTAAACCATAATAAATGAACATATGGAATATGATCAAGGACAATTTGTTCTAAAGATACAATATCCATAGTTCAACAATGACTGGTATAAATCATTAAGCTTCAAACAAATCCAAGGAGACTAATCTATAACGTATAATATATTATATTCTTCGGTTTTCCAGTCAAAATTATCGACAGCAAATGATGCTATATAGTTTTCATAAACAATTTTGCTGCAAATATGGATCAACTATATAACATTTGTGATGATTACACATCTAATTTTGTTACAAGGGCGTATTAGCATTCATTTCTCAAACATATATACAACTCTCAATCTATAAGCATCTGTCAACATAAACAAGAATGACAAGTGGGGGTGTCAATATATATACATATTGAAGAAACTTAGTATAGAAAAATACCTCGGCTTACATCCCCAAATTGTGAAAATGCTTTCTTCAAACTTCCTTCAGATGTTGATAAGGAAAGCCCTACATCAACCAGAGCATAAGGCTTCAGTCAAATACTCATTCGCTGAAAAGTTTAATCAATGGCAATAAATGAACAAATTATTAGGAGCAGTTCAAAATCAGATAATGCAGATAAAAGATGTTAACTACAACTCGGGAACAAAGCAGTAAATAAACTTAAAAATAAATTATTATTCAACAAAAAGATAAAAACAATCTATAGAACCATATTTAACTAGAGTTCAGTCGAGCTTTACCATCACAATCAAAATTACCCAGTTCAATAAAATTCTAATAAAATACAGACGAGTAAAGATGTACCTTTAATGAAGACTATGGTGGATGGAGATTGATGGAATTCAGTAAAAGAGCTGGAGCTGGGTTCAGAACAACAAATTTGGAGAGATGGGTATCTATTATTGAGTGGAATGGAACGTGAAACTGAGTTTATAATAGGAGTTATAGATGTTGGAATAACTGGTTTCGAAATTGCAAAGAATGAAGATGAATATGGAAGTGAACACAATTTTGCCATCCAAAATCCCTAACTTCGAATCCCCAAATTTCACCTGAAACTAACAACCGCCACCTGCGGTGGAGATAGGATAGAATAAACAAAACGGCCATAATCTGAGGCCCATTTCACACTGCATTTAATGTTTTAGCCCAATAACGTTTAAGGGTTACAATATTTTGGGCCAAGACTCCCAAGAGGGTGTTTCTTGATTTCTACAAACCAAAAATGTTAACTGCTGTTATATTAGAAAATGACTGTTTAATATTTTTTTTATTAATTAAAAATATTTATTATAGATTTATAATAAATATTTTTTAATCAATAAAAAAATTATTAAATAACCACTCTCCAAAATAATTGAAATTAGCAATCTTCTTTTTGAATAAGATTATCAGTGCAGCCTCATAGTTTCCATTAATAAAAATAAATAAATCAATTTCAATAAGCAAATTCCAGTTATATTTGAGGTTGGTCTGAAATAATGAAAAATTGAAACCAAATACTGTTTTAAATTTATTTATTTTGGTACTTATAAAATTTTCGCTTAATTTTATAATAACATAAATCAAATATTATTTTTTACACCATTATAATTAGATTTAAAGAAAAATATGAATACTAATTTTTATTTTATTTATTAGTGTCATTTAAGTATTCTTTTAGAGCTTGTTTGGAAAGCTGATAATATAATTTAATATTATATGATAAAATATTGATATTGTATGGCAGAATTTTTCCGAATTTAGTTTTTATTTAAAAACAAAAGCACGTATAAATATTTTAAGTGCTTAATATGGACCAAAAATTTAGTAATCTAATTATATACCAAATTTGATAAGAAACTACACTAATTAGAATATGATCACTTTACAACTGGATGTTCTATACTCTAAAAGCCAATTGCAGAAGAATATATACAGAAACATAAAAAAGAAATATTTTATAGTCGTCGAACTTTAATCATTTCACAAGTCATTCTCATCATGAAATGAAAACTTATTCCCCAAACAATGTCTGGCATGCAACTTCTTTCACAAAACCTTTTCAAGCTGGCCATAACCTATTGATACTCTTTTTTTGTTTTTCCTCTTGATATGAGAGTATTATAAAGAGTCAAGCAATGGCATTGGCTTGAGTGTTAATAAGAATAGAATCTTGCTTTATCCTGATTATTAATAAGTAAAGAGTTAATTTTGACTCTAATAACACACAACACCATTGAATCCTCAAATTCTTCTTTTAAAAAAGGGCAAAAATCAACAAAGAATTTCTTTCTACTTTTCTACTATGTATAAGAGATGATATTTTATTCTCACTAAAATGGAAGTACTGGGAGCCGTACAAATTTAATATACTTGATTCACACTTATTAATTATATGCATTTCTTGTCAAAATTTCATATCATGTTATCAGAATATACAATATGGTAGCAAGCCATAAGGCTAGTGAGGCAGCAAGCCTATAAATTGAGTGAATTTGGCAAGGTGATAATTTGTCTCAATAGAAATTTAAAATAAATTTTATAAACCTAAAATAAAACAAAATGTAAATTTATTTTTTAAAATAAATTGCTAGGTTTCTAAAATATGATTAAATTTATGAGAATTTTTTGATTAATTTATAAGTTTACCAACAATTTTATGTAATATGCGGTAAAGTTTATTATATGTTAATTATATATATATATCAATTTTTGTAAGTTTATTATCAATTTATTATATTTTTTATAGTTAAATGACTAAAAAGTTTTAATAAAAATAAAAAAAAATTAAAAAAATCTAACGACAGACGTAATTTCCTCAAATACCTATCAATATATACAGCATATAATGATGGATTCCACATGGGCTTTTATCCAGAAACTCTACGTTGGCGTCCTCCAAATTTTCATCATAGTCCTTCCACAGTACAGAAGCGCGTTGAATCGACAACTATAATACTAAATAAGACAAACCAGTCTTCATAATTAAGATATAATAAGATGATGTTTGGTTTCATTTTCATTCAATTATGCATGTACGCGTTTTATGATAACAATAATCAGATCAAATGAAACTAACAATATTTTGCTACGTACAGACAACTTGAATTTCTCAGAACAAAAACAAAAGTTGAATAGTTTCTATGAAACTGCACGGCTTTACTTTACAAGAATCCAAACAACTTTTGCCAAAACAAAACAAAATTATATATCATTACTTGTGCAACCAAAAAATTGAGAGATATTTTCATTACTATTACTTTGTTGATGGGAAAGTGTACCAAATAAATTAAAAGTATTATTTAGATTCTTTTGGATGAAGCTGCAATACGACTGTGATTTAATTATAACTTGGATAAGACACATTTTGGCAGCTCCTGCAACTTCATTATCTTGTGATTAAGGTTAATTAAGGTTAGAATCACATCTGGGTTGCAAGTTGCAAATGCATGCCATTTTCACGCGTAGGTGTGATGACTAATAATTTGCTGCTTGGTCATCTTTAATGAAAGTGAGCTAAGCAGCAAGAGTTAATTACCGTAAATTAATTGATTGCTCCTATCAACATTTTTTTAAAAAAATTCTTATGGCATATATAAAAAATTTTTAAAATAAAAAAGCCGTGTAGGTTTTAATCTAGCTATATATTAAAATAAAACTCACTATCGAACATATTAATTTGTTGATAAGAGATTATTCTAATTTAATTTAAATATATAGTTAAATTAAAATTCAGTAGAAAGCTTTACCACTCTTGTTATTATATCCAATTTAACTCCAAAAATATGATACGCATCAAAAAAGATAAATATAAATGATTAAATATTATTGGAATATAATAAATAATTCAAGTGATAAAATTTCCAAACAAAGCCTTTTTTTTTCAATAAATCCGTTTAGTCTCCTGTCGAATATTTTTCTTCATTTATCATTATTGCAGAGTAAAAAAAATTAATAAAATATCTATTTTTATTGCTAAATATTTTTTTATATTGAACAGTCACTGCAGGTAGTTTATTTTTTACTGTGTAAAAAAATATAATACAATATGTATTTCATTGCTAAGTAGTTTTTTTAAAACAAAAAAAAAGGAAGAAGCCAATATATATCTTCTATATCTTGGCATCGAAATTTATTTAATGGCCATTGACGAGGAGATTGCGATAAATATTAAATATTCATAATAATATACATTGGCCAAATTTGATAATGTTTATAAGTTGATGGACAATGACATGCATATTACTCAAATATCATCGTCGCCATCACACCAACCTTGTACCTATATTTTGAGTAAAATTGCTGATTTTGGCAAGTTTATTTGTCGATCCAAACATTTGACTTTCAAACAATAGTAGATATGACTAAAGATTGGTCAAAAAAAAAAAATTAAAACAGCCTTTTTATTAATTTCTATTTTAAATTTTAATCCAAATATATTAATTTTGATTGCATAATAACAGCTTAACGGGAGACTATGATGATACCAGTTTAATTATGCAATAAACAATCGATTATTTTTCTAGAAGTAGAATGCATGAAATGATAATAATAATTGATGAAGAGATGCATGGATTTCAATTTAAGTTTGAATTTGATATTTCACACCTCTTAGACCTATAAAATCAAGAAAAATTACAGAGCTCTAGTGAAGAGTCTTCGATGCTTAAATCGGTAATTTAAAACAACCGAACTGTATGGTATTAAAAAGCACTAATATTCGAACCCCTTATCTTTGAAAGTCTATTTCTATTTATAGTTGAAAACTAGAAACAAATTTTATAAATGTCAGTGAATTTTCAAGGATTGTCGATATAGTGAACAAAATTTTCGAATATGTTGATATAGTGTTGTCACATCAAAATGTATTTTGTCATAGTTCGGCTATAGAGTTCTATATTATATACAATACCGCAATCTATACTTTAGTCTAGTTAAATAGTTCGGTCAGAAGATTCGGATATATCTCTACTCCACAAGCACTATAAAAATATAACAGATTACAGACGGATAATCATATTTTCTATTTTTTGCCGGTAATTAGATTTACAGACAAAAAATTTCTGTGGTTATTTTATTTGCTGGTAATAAAAATACCGATAAAAATAAATATCTATCTCTAAATTATAGAGAGAAAAAAATTTTCTGTCGGTAAATTATCTAGAAAAAATTTCATCAGTAATTGCCGATAGAAAATTATATTGGCATATTACCTAGAGAAAATTTGGTCCGTATTACCTACAGAAAATATAAAAAAAAATAAATTTTTCGTTAGTTTATTTTTATAATTAAAATTTAAAAATTAAATTTATTAAAAAAAATTTAAAAATTAAAAAATACCCTAAAAAAACTAACACCCTAAAATATTTCTATTTACCAAAAAGTTTTTTAAAATATAAAAAAATTAAATTTCTTAAAATATATTCTATTTAATTAAAAAATTAAAAAAATTAGATTATTTTTATTCTAAAATTTATCAAAATAAATAAATTTTAGCTAACTCTTTTTAAAAAATCATAAAAAACCCTAAAATATTTTTATTTACCAAAAAACTTCTAAAAATATAATAAAAATTTTTAAAATTTCTTAGAACATATTGTGTTTAAATAGGTAAATTTAAAAAATTAAATTTTTTTTATAATTTTTAATTTGAAATTTATAAAAATAAATTAATTTTTTCTAAATTTTTTAAAAAATTGGAAAATATTTTTTAAAAATCTAACACTCTAAATAAATTTCTAAATACAAAAATATTTTTAAATATATTATAAAAATTTTAAAAATCCCTAAAATAATATTTTAATGAATTAAAATAACCTTAAAAATCAAACAATACAAAACTAAAATATAAATAATAAACTTAAACCACAACACTCACAAACCCAAAATAAAATATCAAATTCATAAAAATAAATAAATAAATTTAACATATATTATACAAAATTATCTAAAATTAAAAAATTAAAATAAATATATTCTTCTTCTTCTCCTTCTTCTTCTACAAGAAAAAAAATACATAAAAAATTTGAATAGAGACAGATAGAGGGAGAGGAGAAATAAAAAAAAATGAAAGAGAACTAGCAGAAATGAGAGAGAAGAGAAAAAATATATTTTTATAAAAAAATTACCAAGAGAATTAAATATATGTCAGTAAAATTACAGAAAAAAATATATTCTGTCAGTATTACCTATAGAAAATATTTTCTGTCGGTAATTTTACCTACAAAAAATATATTTTTTCGGTATTACCGACAAAAAATATTTTTTCTCTGTAAATGTCTCGAATAATGACGATAAACTTTTGCCAATTAATTAGGTTGTGACTATTTATTTATCAAGAGAATCTTTTTTTGTTAGTAAAATTACCGACATAATATATTTTTTGTCAGTAATTTTACCTACAGAAAATATATACTCTCGGTAATTTTACATATAGAAAAATACGTTCTATCGATAAATATTTCAAATAATGGCGGTAAAATTCTTCCTCAATTAATTGGGTTGCAATTATTTTTTACCAAGAGAATCACTTTTTATCGGTAAAATTACTGACAAAATATATTTTCTGTAGGTAGTACCGATAAATTATATTTTTTATCGGTAATTTTACCTACAGAAATATATTTTCTCGGTATTACCAACAGAAAATATTTTCTCTCGATAATTTTAATAACATAAAATATATTCTGTCGGTATTATCTACTAATTGGGTTACGTCTATTTATTTACCGAAAGAATAATTTTTTGTTGGAGAATTACCGAGAGAAACTATTTTATATTGGTATTACCTATAAAAAAATATTTTCTCTCAGTAATTTTACCTACAAAAAATATGTTTTCTTGGTATAACAGAGAAAAAATATTTTTTGCCTGTATTACCTACAAAAAAAAAAATTTTATCGGTAAATTTACCTTTAAAAAATATTTTTGTCAATAATTTTGTCTAAAAAAAATATTTCTGTCGGTAAAGTCTATCTGTAATTGTTAGTGCCATTATTGCGAAAAAAATATTTATCGGTAAATTTTTTTTTATCGTTATTTTGCGATAATCTGTTGTCGTATTTTTTAATTTATTTTTTAATCATTTCTCTCAGTATTTTGTCGATATTACCAACAAAAATTTTCTGTCGGTAATTTTCTGTCAGTAATCTGATATATTCTTGTAGTGAAGTCTCCCCTAAATATACTGATATTTATGTCAGGAGGAGGTATATATAAAAAAAAGTTCAGAAAAATAAGTGTCAAATTTTGAAAGGATATGACGTTCCGTGTACTAAAATAGAGTGGCCGAAAAAAAGAACCGATTTTTTTGCCAAATACAGGAAATGTGCTATACCTATAAATAGGGGAAGGAATTGTCGGTCATTTACTATATTCAAACATTGTGATAGTTCGGTCGCTCTGACAGTTCAGATATTCTGAAAGGCTTGAGACTACAAAACTCTGATAATAAAAATTTTTATTTTTCATCACCCTCACTAGAATTAGATTACATGAAAAATATAAGAGAAAATAAAAGCTTGTACCAAATCATTTTTCATCACCTGAATTTATTGAAAATATTTTTTCAAATTATGGACGTTTTAGGTTCTTGGGATGTCTTTGCCGTCTGTAGCCTGTAATTTAAATGCTTCTCCCTTCAAAACCTCTGCAACGTGATAGGGTCCTTCCCAGTTTGCCCCAAGTTTTTCAGGTACAGCTGACTCCTTTGTGAAAATAGTTCCTCTCAAAACCAAATCTCCTTTGGTTAAGTGTTTGAGACGAACTCTTTTATTATAAAAATTGGCTACTCTATTTTTATAAGCTTCAGCTCTGATCCCAACCTATTTTCTTTTGAATTCCAACATGCCAAGATTATGGCTTGAATCTGATTCTTATTCTTCTGAAAAATTAAGGACTATGGCAAAAGAGACTCCCATTTCTATTGGGATAACTACTTCGGTACCATAAGCCAATGTAAATGGAGTTTCTCCAGTGACAATTCGGGGAGAAGTACAACATGCCCACAAGACATTAAACAATTCTTCTGTCCATAACCTTTGGCTTTGTCAAGTCTTTTCTTCAATCCCATCAAAATTATTTGATTTGTGACTTCAATTTGGCCGTTAGTTTGAGGATGGTAAACTGAAGTGAATCGAATGTCAATTTTAAGCTCTGTGTAATATTCTCTGAACTGCTTGCAATCAAACTGTTTGTCATTGTCAATAATCAATGTGTGAGGGATGTCAAATCTCATAATGATCGCTTTTTTAAATAACTTAAGGATTGCTGCTGGAGTGATAGAGGCTAGAGGCTCCGCCTCAACCCATTTGGTGAAGAGGTTAACTGCAACAATTAGAAACTTTCTTTGAGCTGTGGCCAGGGAAAAGGGACGCAAGATGTCCATCCCCTACTGAGCAAATGACCATGGACTCCGAATGGGCCTCTGTTCAATAATGTGTTGATGTTATAAGTTAGCATACTTTTGGCACTTTTCGCACTTTTTAACTAAATTTTTTGCATCAACATTCGTGGATGGCCAAAAGTAGCCTTGCCTTGATGCTTTTCGAGCTATTGTCCGAGCTCCTTCATAGGCACCATATATTCCTTCATGAACTTCTCTGAACATATAGTAGCCTTCTTCTTCAGAGACACATCTACTTCACGGATGGAAAAATGATATCCTGTATAATAACTCTTTATGAATGGCGTATAAACTAGATCTTCTAACAATCTTCTTAGCTTTCACCAAGTCCTCTGGCAATTCACCAAGGTTAAGAAATTTGTAAATTGGAAGTCTCCAGCCTTCCATTGATTCCACCATCATGATTAATGAAATTTCATAGCTCGGGTTATGAATTATTTCAAATAGCACTCCTTGTTCAAGGATTTCCTCCTTAGAGGCAGCGGCTTTAACCAGCTTGTTAATATGTTCATTCCCAGCACGTACAATCTGATGGAACTCCTATACACAACCAGTCTTTTGAAGAGTTGCCAAAAGGTCTGAGATATGCTTTTTGTATCGTACCATGTTTTGTTTTCTTACTTCATATTTGCCAGTAAACTGACTAACCACTAATTGAGAATCATAATATTTTTACAAACTTTCTGGCTAAACTTCTAAACTAAGTCTCCACCCGAGGCAGATAGCCACATATTCGGCTACATTATTTGAATCTGCAAAATTAAGTTTTGCAGCGTATCTAACTTGTATTTTTTTATACTTTGAAGGATTGCTATAATACCAGCTCCATCTGTACTCGAAGCCCCATCTACATTAAGAGTTCATACTTCTTTAGAGATTAACTGTGAAGGTTGTTCATAGAGCTCCGTAAAAAAAGTCTACTAAGATCTGTGCTTTGATAGTCCGCCTAGGCTCATATCTGATATCAAATCTACCCAAGTTTGCTTCCTATTCTGTAAGGCACCCTAAAGTTTCTGGTCACTGAAGAATTTTCTTTAAACAGGAGTTAGTGCGCACAATAATGATATGTGCATCAAAGTACGAAAGAAGCCTTTTCGAGGCAGACCGTAAGGCTAAGGCTAATTTTTTTCATGGCGAGTATTGCAATTTAGCCTCTTTTAAGACATGACTGGCATAATAAATAGGGTATTGCTGACCATTTTTTTCTCTAATTAAAACTGAGCCTACAGCTGCGGGTGATGCCGAGAGATACAAATAAAGTTCTTCCCCTTGGATAAGTCGACTAAGGAGAGGGGGCGAACTTAGGAATTGCTTTAGTTGTATGAAGACTTGTTGACACTCCTCATTCCATTGAAAATTCTTGAAGTTCCACATAAGCTTATAGAATGGAAGGCATCTCTTAGCTGAGCATGATATAAATAGTCCCAAAGCTTTAATCCTGCCATTTAATTTATGCACTTCCTTAATGGTCTTAGATGGTTCAATTTCCTCTATGACTTATATCTTTTCTAGATTAGCTATGATGCCTCATTCAGAGATGATAAACCCCAAGAATTTACCCGACTAAACTCCAACTGCATACTTCTCTAGATTGAGTTTCATGTTTGATCGTCGAAATATTGCAAAGATGTCTGCTAGGTATCTAGCGTGCTTTGTGAAATTTTGAGATTTGATAATCATATCAACTACATATATCTCCATAGTGTGACCTATTTGATTATGAAAAAGTTTATTGACAAGTCTTTAATACGTGGCTCCTGCATTTTTTAGACCAAATAGCATGACTCTATAGCAATAAGTTCCCTTGGCTATGATGAAAGAGGTTTTGTTTTGGTCTTCCATTTCTACAGAAATTTAATGATTGCCAGATGAAGCATCAATGAAACTATATTCTACATAGCCCTCCAATAGAGCCAACGAGATGATCTATATTGGAGAGTGGATACGAGTCTTTAGGGCATACCTTATTCAAATCAGTAAAATGTACACACATTCTCCACTTGCCATTAGGTTTTCTTACCAATACCACATTGGACAATCATTCTGGAAATAAAATTTATTTGACGAAACTCACCTACAAGAGATTCTCAACCTCTTGCTCTGCAGTCAACTGCCTCTCTGGTCCTATATTTTGTTATTTTTGCTTGACTGGGACAGCTTTGGGATTAGTGTGGAGCGCGTGCATCATAAGCTCGGGTGAAATTTATGTAATATCAGCCGAGTTCCAAGCAAAGATATCTTGATGTTCTTTCAGTACTTAAGTGAGAGCAATCTCCTTTTTGTAATTGGTCGAACTTGCAATTTTGAATATCTTATATGGCTCAACCGTAATTTTCTTTAGTATATCAACAGACTCAGGATGCTTTATGGTTGTCAAGGATATCAAGAGAATTCACTGGAAGCACCATATTGGCATCTTTAAGAAGAGATACGTATGAATCCCTGGCTAATTATTGATTACCTTTTACAATAGCTACTTCATGATGAGTTGGGACTTTCATAAGCAAGTTTCTTACTGAAATATATGCATCCACTCCTACCAATAAGGGTTGTCCGAAAATGATGTTATAGGCAAGGCTCATTTGTACTATCATAAGACAGGCACAACAGTTGTGCACAACTGGTTCATCTCCCAACTATGCCTCAACCATGACAGATTATTGTATAGATACGGTATGTTCGAATAATCTAACCAATGGTGCATTAACAAGTCTTAATGCCTATGGTGACAAACCAAGTTTCGTGTAAGCATCTAAAGTCATCAGATTCACAGCACTACATGTGTCAACAAAAATTTGTTGGACCAAAAAATCTTGAATTACAGCTTCTACTACAAGAGCATCAGCGGGTGGACCCATAATGGAATGTGAATATTCTGGATGAAAAGTAACTACAGAGCTGTCGGCTTTTGATATCTCGGTAACAAAAAAAACCTCTTTGACCTTTCATTTTCGTAAAATACTAGTGACATCATAGTGTTCTCCCCCTACAATGACATGTATTACTCCAGTTGTGGTCTTTTTGGAATTTGTAATGTGCTGAGAGCTCGACTCTCCTTGTTCACCTTTATCATTAGGAGTGGCAATGAACTGCTTCAATTGACCCGCTTGAATTAACGGTTCAATCTCTCTCTTTAACTTGATACAATGATTTGTCTTATGGCTATGACCTTGATGAAAACTACAATACAACTCTTGATTTCTGTTTAGATCATCTTTCATTGGGGGAGGCCAATTTACTTCGGTATTTTGTTTAAGCCAACGCAAGATTGCAGCTCTGGAGGTGTTTAATGGTGTAAAATATTCATGCACTTGGGAGATGGGATAAGCACAATTAGAATAGCGCAGACCTGATGGTTTTTGAGAATGAGAAGTGAACTGTGGCCAAGGGTTGTTTTGTTTGACAGGTTTGGAAAAATCTAATTTAGAAGAGTGTTGCTTTGATATCTCAGGCTTATGAGATCCTTCATAAAGTTTATGTGTTTGGTCTTGAGTTTGATGGGGATGAAGCTCCTCCCATATTCGAGCACTCTCATCTGCCCGAATATATTTATATGACCGAGCCATGAGCTCTACAAATTCTTAAGGTGGATTCTTACTCAAAGACTATGAAAATTGGGGACATTCAGTATTTCGAATTAACGTCTCTAAGGCTATTTCAAAGTTCACTTTTGGAATTTGGCATATTGCTTTATTAATCTATCAATATACTATCGTAATATCTCTTTGGGTTTCTGCACAATCTTGAACAAGTCCGCCGAAGTTCGACCGGGGTGGATGGAAGCCACAAACTTATTTATAAAAAGTTCAATGAATTGGCCAAAACTGTAAATGGAGTTTAATTCTAAATTCTTATACCACGTGTGTGCATTACCAATAAGAGTCTTCGGAAACAGTTTACATAGAGTAGCATTTGAAGTTGTGTATAACAGAGCAATGTTGTAAAAACTATCAACATGTGAGTGAGGATTCGTTGTTCCATTGAACTCCTTCGGTTTTGGTACATGAAAACTCGGATAAATCTCGCTTGAAATTTATTTGGACAAGAGTGAATGAAAGATAATGTCATATTGTAGGGTTGTACCTCTGCGCATACATTTTTTTTTCATCAACCAAAGCATTAACATATGTTGTTATCATCATGGCTTCCTTTCTTTTAGAATAGACTGGTTTAGAGGGTGATATGGGGTTAATAGGTGTATGTGATGTTGAATGTTCGGACGAATAAAGCTTTCTCCGAACATCATGTTCTGATTCATGGGATGTATCATACTGCTACTGAGGTTCATAGTCATACTGTGATGAATTATAAGGGAGAGGTGTCTGATGATTAGGTGAATGTGGAGTTTGGCATGTGAGAGGAGGAGGTTCATGTTTTGATATCATTGGTTGTTATGGATTTCTAGTAACTCGTCCAAAATCTAAAATGAAGTCTTTGAGTGTGGATGTGAGCTCTCTGATTGTAGAAGCTATTTGTTCTATTAGAAAAATGGCAGAGAAGGTTCGACAGAGGCTACTTTCATTATGATAGCGGATGATACAAGAAGAGAAGTTTCAATTGAGGATTGTTCAATTTGTGAATTATGTGTTGCGTTTTATATTGTTAGACACTGGGGTGTTTGTGAGGGTGGGATAGTTTGTTAGGAGTTTTAGTTGAATTATGGGAATCGTGAATTAAATCTCGAGTCCTCTTATCCTTTTCAAAAATTAGCCAATCCACGCTCACCGCTCCATTGATAACGGGATGGAATTCAAGAACTTTAATCTAAGTTCGGATTTGATATTCCACACCTCTTAGACCTGCAAAATCAAGAAAAATTACCGAGTTTCAGTATGGAGTTTCCGATACTTAAGTCAGTAATTTGAAATAATTAAACTATATGGTATTAAAGAGCAGTAATGTTCGAACTCCTTACCTGTGAAAGCTTATTTTTATCTATAGTTGAAAAGTGTAGATAACTTTTATAAAAATCAGTGAATTTTCGAGCACTGTCGATATAGCTGGTAGATTTTTTAAATGTATCAATATAATGCTATCACATCAAAATATATTCTGTCATAGTTCGACTATAGAGTTTAATATTATATAAGTATTGCAATCAGGGCCGTCTTAAACATTTAAGAGGCCCTGTTCTTACATTAAAATTTAGGCCCCTAATATGAAAATCACAATTTTAATAATCAAGTATCTCAAAATATTTTTACAAAATAAAGCATTAAAAATTTATTACTTTGTTTACTTTGTTTAAATTGAAAATTGAAGAACTCAAAGAAGTTACTTCTTGGTGGATGAAAAACTGAAAGCAGAGAAAGGTGAGGACTGAAGAGGCGCTGCAATTTTTTTTTTTTGTTAAGATGATTGAGCTGCTCATTTAATGAAAATTGTGCGATTTTTTTTTTAATTAAGACAAGAAAGAGAAAAAAAAAATTGGAAGCATAAACATGTTTGGATTTATATTATTGGGCCCCCATAATTTTTTGAGGCCCTGTGCTATTGAACTTGTTGCACATAGTGTTAACCGGCCCTGATTGCAATCTATATTGAATCTAATTAAATAATTGGATCAGAAAATTTAGATATACTTCTACACTAATAATAATAATAATGATAATAATAATAATTGATGATGATGATAATGATAATGATAGTGAGATGGAGTTTGAATGGCAAGCCTGCGTTTGATGTCAGCTTAATTATGCTTTATTTGATACTGATGGTATTATTTTTTGAATTAATACGACTCATTAATTTTGTTTGCCTTCCATTAATTTGAACCTATAGTTAGCTATATTTATTCTAATGGGGTAGGACTCTGGCTAGCTATATGCATATAGTTTTATTAAGTAAGATAATATGGACCACAGGATTCAAACCATATAGTAAAAAAAAAAATTGTATCAAACACGGATATAGATAATTCATTTGCATTATTGATTGATAATGAGTGACCTCTACCTGTAAAAATTAATTGTTCTTGCTTACATTACTTTTACGCTAATAGTTATCTTAATTTACCAACAAATTCCTAACAGTGAATTAATGTTAACTTAATCATGGGAGACCTTTTGTGCCAATTTTAATTATATTATTATTTTATTTTATTTATATTTTCAAAAATATAATTAAATAAAATAATTTTATATAATTTTTAATTTTTAATAAATTTATTTAATGATAACTCTTTTACTTATTAATTAGTATATTATAATATAATAATCGATTGGATTATATAAATAGTTTTTTTTTTCATTTTATGAATTTTAGATTACTTTTCATCGTTTCAATATATTTGAGTTTGAAATTACTTTATACCGGCATCTCAAGCTCTAGGGCTTACACCAGGAAAGCAATAATAAGTTTATATTGAAGTATCAAAGAATGTTAATTTTCAAATTGCATATTTAATTAAATTTTACTTTAAAAAAAAGTAATTGATAGGGAAAAAAAATTAAGGTTTATGTAATATTACTTTTAAAAAAATAAATAGAGTCACACCCCAAAATGAAACCAAGAGTACATTTTTCCTAAAAAAGAAAGGAGAATCTAGCTACTTAAATAAATAGTTGAAATCAACATTTTATAAATTATCTATCAATTAGTGATTAATTGAGGTGGTCGGTGCATACTAATCACCAAAGTTTATTCGTTAACCCAACTACTACAATATATATATATATATATATATATATATTAACTCTTAATATAAACAATTCTTTAAAACATTGTTCATATTAGAATTACAAAATTCTCAACTCAAATTTTATAACATATACAAAATTCTCAACTCAAATTTTATAACATATACAACTAGATGGATCTCTTTCCACCATTAATTATATATATATCCAACTTTTCATATCATAAAAGTAATTAGTACAAAAAATTTTATAAAATAAAAATATTTTAAAAAGCACACATTTAAAAAATATATATAAATATATATATTTGCGACTTTCAATTTTAAAAAAAATTCATTTGGAGATATATATTTAACATACATCTAATATATTAGAAATATACATATAATAGATTTTTATTAATTTTAGAAATATTTTTAAAATTTCATAAAAAATATAAAATGTTTTAAAATAAAATTAAAAAATGTGATATAATTTTCTGATCATCATTAAAATTTATTAACTATAATATTAAATCATATGTTAGAAAAATATGTATAATTTACTACTTAATACTTTCGGTGGCATTACTTACACCATGAAATGTGGAATATTGTATGGAGATGCCCGCGGAGTTCCCTCGTTAGCCAAAAAAAAAACTCAAAAGGCCAGAAAATTAAAAAAAATAAAATAAAATAAAAGATTGATACCCATTAAGCTTTTTATGCACAGAGGTGCACAGCCAACATTGAGCTTCTTTTTCTTTACTTAAAGCTGATTATGACTCTTTTTATACCATTATTAATTGTAATTAACTTTTATTTATTTTTTAATCTTTTCTTAGAATCTCAAGTGAAATTAACTTGAAAATAAAATTTTATTTTTTATTGATAAAATAAATATATAACATCTTAAATTTACAGCATTTAATTATTTTATTATTAAAATTTTTAATTTAGCTTTATAAATTTTTGAATTTATAAATTTTTTAATTTATAAAATATAAATTTATTAAATCATTAATATATTTATTTAATATAAAAATATAAATATAAAAAATAAATTAATCATTATTTATCAATATAAATTTTTATTAATACAAAATGGGTAAATTTATAGTTAAAATAATTAAAATAAAAATTGATAGAGTAAAATAACTAGACGTTCCATATCAACTTAAACTTCTTTATTCTTTAATTTTTAATTTTTGTTTTTTTTTTACGTGGTCCGCACATGCCTTTCAAAATGGAGGTGCAGAGAGGGCCCACCATTATTATTCTTCGGCTGGAATCATTGTAGCTTGAAAACGACAACAATTCTTTCGTTGGGTTACACAAAAGTAACTTTGCTTCTTTTTTTTTTTGCTTTTTGTCCTTTTTCAAGATTCCCATGTGCATGTTGCTCACTCAAATACATCATATTCAATCACCACCATTGAATCCTCCAATCACCTTCAACCACACCACATTGATCGCCGTCTAATTAAATGGATCTCTGGTCCCACTTTGCAGGTTTTATGTATGTTGATTAACAATGCGTTGGAAATACATAATAAAAATAATAACTGAGAAGCCATCAGGATTTATTTTTATAAGGGGCAGTTAATGTCTGTTTCTTTTGTTTAATTTAAACTTTATTTCAATTATATTTTGTAGCTTATTGTTAAATTTATATTCATAAAATGATGGTATAAAATATCTCGTAAAAAAATATTAATTACTTGGTAAGAAAAATTTACACACTTTCAGATATTCTAAAATAAAATTGCTGCTGCAAATCACAATTAGGGTCCCACAATTAGCAGCCTACTGTATCATGATTGATGCACGTGGCCTACACCAGAGCAGATGGTCAGGTCCGATTTCTAGATTGCTTCGCTCAGCTGTACGGTCACCCCCATTTTAAAGTACTAATTTTCGGTATGAACTCATAAATTATATAGCAAAAAATAATTTAATAATAAATGCATAGGTTTAAAATTATAAATAAATATATATATATAATAAATTTAGAAATTAAAATTAAATAAAATTAATATTTTTTATTAAAATTATTTTATTTAATTTTAATTAGATCAAATGCTTATACATAATACATCCTCATGTAAAAATTTCCCCTTCATTTTTATGTCAATATTAAAAAAAAACTCAAAAGAATTTTTTCTTTTTTTCTTTTAATGGTAAATTCACAAAAAAAAAAGGTAAATAACACCAAGACAAAGGTCAATTTTTTTTTTTAACTCGCACTTCAAATACAATAACTTTTTTATAACCTAAGTTAACTGTCTCCCTCAAAGCAGCATATTATTATTTTTATTTTTTATTATTTTATTTTTTACAACACATACTTACAATCACAAAATTGGCTCAACAAAGAAACGGGAATCAATACATGGTAGGTTGCACTGCTGCAGCATCCATTAAAGTGCATGTGATGTTGCATCATGATCAGATGATTATGATTGACAATGATGATGGAATCAGATTTACCGTGTTACTGCTGCAGCAGCTGCCATTGCAGGAATTGGAATAGGCATAACATGACTTATACGCTCTGATGGTACAATTCCAGGCATGTGATGATGATGTTGATCTTCATGATCATAAAGAAATTGTTCCACAATCTCACTACTTGGTCCTGCAACAAGTCTTTCCCAAGCTTCTTCCGCTTCTTCTCCACCATTTTTAACAAACACTTCTGTAGCATCAAGTCTATGCATTTTCCAACTCCATCGATTATGAAGTCGATGGATTTTCTGCAACTGTTTACACGCTAAACTACATGTATTTTCTTTAACCTTCTCAATGGCTACATCAAGAAGTTTAGCTCGAGTTTTGTTATCTATAATATCTTGGAAACGAAAGTACTGATCCAATTCTGGAACCCCAATTGCTTGTCTAATTCCTTGTGAATAATTAGTCTTGTTAGGATCAAATATATTTCTCACTTCATTAACTAAACCAGCTTTCACCATTTTATCAACTCTTTCTGACACAAATGAGTATAGAACTGGCAATGACACATCCACCCAAAGAAAGCAATATTCATACCTTAATCGAAACTCAGGATCATCATTTGCTAAAGCTTCTATGAAAGAATTTGAGCCACCAGCAATAATGGGTAGACGATCACGAGCAGCAATGGATTGAATAACAGTGGAAGCGTGGCGGCGAAAGTCATCTGAAGTGAAATTGGCATTTGGGTCAACTATGCCAAGCAAATGGTGAGGAACTCCCTGACACTCTTCTTCAGTAACCTTGTTAGTGACTATATCTAGGCCTTTATAAACTTGCATTTTGTCACAGTTAACCACTTCAGCTGGAACTCGAGTTGCAAGGTCAATAGCCAATTTCGATTTGCCTGTGCCAGTTGGGCCTACTACAAACACAACCTTATCTTTTCGTCGAAAGAAAGTCTCCATATTTATAGCCTTTTGGAAATTCACAAAAGGCTGTATTTGCTTTTGAACTGAAGCCGAAATCCTCATATTCATTATTATTATTATTATTGGCACTGAGTTGACCAAAGTAAAATCACCAATAATATTATATATTGTACCTGAAAACAAATGTGTATTGGGTTGTTAATTAAAATTACCTACTGGGTTATCAATATATTTTTTTATTTCAGTAATATCAAAGTCAAAATTTTTTCATTAATAACACTATTCACAACAAAATTAAGTTAAGGTAATCTTGGACTATTCATTTTTAAACTTAGTAAAGAAAATAAAGAAAACCTATGAAAACAGAAAACAGAAAAATTAAGAACTTATTACATTTTAATAATAATTAGAACATGTTGCACGTATGCAAAAATTAACCTCATATTAATTTTTGCTTGGACCACTACCAGCTAATTATACTTACCTTTAAAAGGAAATAATATACGCGGCGAGTCGTGAAAGGAGAATCGTCTGTAGAAGAAGCTCTCTTTTGGTTCAGAGAAATTGGAAGAAAAGTGTGAGACACAGGAGACAGAGAGAGAGAGGGAGGAAAGAATTTAGATGCACAAAGCTATTTGGGTTCCTGAGCACCTCATGTAAGGTTACATATATATATACTGAAGCATATATATATATGTGTGTGTATGTATATATATATATATTATATGCTTGTAAAATATGGATGATAAGGAACAACTTGTAAAATATATATATATATATATATATATATATATATATGTGTGTGTATGGCATATATCACTTCAGTTCTCCTGTGGAGGTTTTTTATAGTTTAATTGCTATGCCTAAATTAACTATATATGAATTTATTTCACTTCAAAATTAAAAAAAAAACTATGAATTTAATGTTATGATATAATATTTAATAAGTTCAGTTTTTTTTTTTCTTTTTATGTTTATATGGTAACATTGCTTTAATATGGTTGCCTAATTTCTCCTTTTTTTATTTCAAATGTTGCTACTTTGTATAGGTCTAGCTTGATGACAAAGACATTATTACAATCATCTTTTTTTAAGAATAATTATTGCTTGTTATATTCATTTGATTTAACTCATGCATGATATATAGGTCATCAATTTAATTAATTATTTTTTTTTGTTTTAGTTAATGGATCAAATTATTGGCTGATTTGATTTATTTGGCTCCAAATATGAACCACTATAATTTGAATTAAATTCTTTTTTTGTTAGCAACATATATAGCAGGACAAACGAATACATATATAAATAATTTATCAAATTCAATTGGTGCATGGGGTTTTATATATAATATATAGTGATCAGTGAGAGATATTAAGATTTATTAATATATAATGATATTATTACTACTTGAATTATTAATTAATTGCTATAGTCAACTCAAAACTAGAGGTGTGGCTCAATAATAATAAGAGGATTCCCGGCCTTAATCAAGTCTTTTCTCTCCATTTGTTTGTAGAGTAATGATATGATTAATTAACACTAAATAATATTTTTTTTTTTGAATCTTGGTTTATGTTATGTCTTGATCTTATAATAAAAATAATAATAAGAAAATAAAAATAGCACCCACACATTAACAAACAATATGGGTGGAGAAGTTGTTTTCAACAAAGCAGTGGGCAAAAGGAATTTCCTTTTTAATGCTTCGATCCTAAAATTATAATTTTATATATGTGTTGAAATGACAAGTTAACAATAGCATTCTCAGAGAATATAAATTTATGTTAAAAGGTTAAATATTTCAGAGATAATTTATCCTTTTTGTTTCTCTTATGCTTTAATATGAGGTCCTAAATTCGCCTCCTTTTTTTTTTATTATCCTCTCAAAATTAAATCACATAAAATTATAAGAGCGTTAAAATTTTCTTTATCAAAATTTAATACTACTATATACTTAGGGACTCCAAACATAATTATATTATAATAATTACATTATAAACCATTAATTCAATTAACATTAAGTAATTAGCTTTTCGTCAACTCAATCAACCATGAATTGAAGTCACTAATTAACTTTTTCCTATCTATATTATTGTATGTACTCATTTTCTGTTTTTAAGCACTAATATGAATTGGGAAACTTCATTTTAAGTTTATTATCTAAAAAATATATACTGATCATTAAATTATATCATGGTGTATATTTATTTCAAATTTGTCATTGCATTTTCCTACATGATTTACCTTTTTTTTTAAATGTATCATAAAATTTTATTTGTAATAGTGTTAAAATCTGCATATTATTCCTTTTTTAATATAAATTTTAAAGAGTCAACCCTAAAAGCTAATTGTTAGAATTAAAATTTTTATTTCTATATTAATTAGGTCATATTAAAAAAAATTAAATAATACAATGGTTATTCCAACTAGACATCATAGTTAAAATAATAAACTAATTAAATAATTATATTTATTTATCAAAAAAAATTATAAGTTTTACCAGATAACTTTTAGGATATATTTTTGAAAAATAATTATTTATCAGAAAAAATTTTAAGTTTCATCATATAACTTTTAGGGTATATTTTTAAAAAAATATTAATACTTGTAATTATCTAATTAGTTTGTTGTTATTACTAAAATATTTAGTTGGAATAACTGTTGTATCACATAATTTATTGGTCATATTCTTATATTTCTTAGATATAAGATTCTCGACACTTCATCATATTAAAATTAAATTATTTTATTGAATACAATAGTATATTTTTCATATTCAATATATATAATCAAAAAAATATCTTCAAATGCTGATATAGTCTTAATTTAGTCAATTTATTAAATTGGGGATCTCGAGTTAAATACGTAGTTCTTTACTTAATTAAATGAATAGAAATGGGAGTGGAATCATTTGTATAAATTTTTCAAAAGATGAACAGTGAAAGAAAGTTTAATTAATTATAATATTATACCGTTATCATTTCCCAAACTTTTAACGAGTATATAACGAACAATGACAAAGTGTCAATAAGGTTTTTTTTTTTTTCCAGGAATAGTAACTTTAAGAATCACATGAGTTATGAGTATAGAAAATAAGCACTTTGATATAATTAAATATAAATAGGACAGTGGTAAGAAAAACTTGGAATATAGTTATTAAATAAAAAACATACAATATAGTATTAATTCATTAAAACATTCAAGAATTCTTCTTTGTTTATTTCTTTTCAAATGATATTCTGTTTTCCTCTTTCATCTTTGTGAATTTCTATATCAGAGCAAGACTCTATTTTAAACAATTAAGCATGTTTAGCAAATGGCAATGCTACAACTGCATGGAAAATCAAATTATTCAAAGTTTTTAATATAAATTTAGGAATAAACTATTAAATTGGTGATCATATTTATTTAAATGATATGAGACTTATGTTCCACATATTTTTAACACAAATACGTTTATATGCAACTTGGAATAATATAACATATACAAAAGTACCAAGTTATAAATCGATCCAAGCTTTTTGAAAAGGATTTTCTTTTATTGAAAAATATTTTGTTAGTTTTCTCATAGATCATATGATTTCAGCCAAAAAAAAAAAGTTTAATTATTTATGCTGAGTGTACATATATATTCTATCAACATAAATAAATTAAGAAATAACAAAATTTTTAGATATAAGCATATTTTTTTAATTGAAAATAAATAAAAATGTAATTCCATGTAGACAATTAATTTCACGAAATTATAATTAATTATTGAAGGAATATGAAAGGAAGAATTTTCCAATATGCAAAGTGAGTTATTATGCAGTATGCTTTCTGACCTCTCCATATATGAGTTTTTTTTTTTTTTGCTTTCAAATCAAATGGACCATATTGGTCATAAAAAATAATTAGGAAAAGAAATATTTAACATTATCTAAGGCTACAACTTGGCAAATAATTAAATTATACACTGAAGATTGTACAAAGAAAAAATAAATATATATATATAATAAATTATTGTCAAAGATATATATAACTATATAGACCATGATATTTAGTAATTAATAATAATTAAAGTCAGAAGAAGATCTTATATTAAGACATTTTGGTGTTTTATAGTGAGAAATGATGAGATTTACAGCAAGCGTGCGTGGAGAGCGCAGAAAAGTCACTTCCAATATCAAATGCAATAAGAAATTAGCACTTAACCATTGTAATGATTGATAAAAAGGACACCCACAATCTTTTCTTTATTTAAAACCCCCAAAAAAAAAGTTTCTTTGACTATCTTTGATCATTCGCTTGAGGATGAAATCAATATTCTAATCATATGAAATAGATATTCTAATCATATTCGTTAATCTTACAATAAGTAATCATTAATTCCTTAAAAAGCTGTTGCGAGCCAAGATTTTGAATCCTAGGTTAGCAATGGCCTCAACAGTTAATAGGCATTTAGGAGTACTGCGACTATTCTTTTTTGGAGTAGCCTCCAAAATGTTTTTTTTTTTTTTGAGATTGATAAATAACTTGAAACTGGCTTATCTGATTATTAATTCGATCAATCTGATTAATCATATAAATTTAAATTAATTTAGTTGAATAATTGCGACTAAAATATCAGTAAAATTAGTTGAATCCAATTGAATCTGACTAATAATTTTCAAAAATAAATTTTTTGATCGATCAATAATAATCGAGTTAACCGACTCATAAATACCAATCAACCCAATCTTCTATTTCTAAAACATATGATTAGCCACATAAAAATTGAAATTGATCCTGCCAAGTCAAGAGCCACTTTTGAAATGGTTGTCACTGTACAAAATCAATCTAATTAATTGATAGTAGGGATGAATCTAGGAGGTCGTGAGGGGACAAACAATTCCTCTCATCAACGTTCATGGTGAAAGAAGATAGAGTTACAAAGGAAAAGAGAGGAGAGAGAAAGACCGATGACTGACGATCGGCGATCGAATTTTATCCCCCTCATTGATGTACTGAATCCGCTATAGATACATAATAAATAATAAAACCACTTGAATCATATAAAGTTTTAGGAACATGCGTATATACACGAATTTAATAAAAGTTTTGTGTAAAACTAATATCACGGTGCTTGTAAATAATGCTTGTAGAAGTATGTTTTTTATTCACATTTGGTTCAAATACTTTCTACATGGCTATTTCCTACAAGATCTAATTAATGGAATGAGCATTCAATCTGACAATTATATAAAAATAAATTCATGAATTAAAATAAGTTAAAAGAAAAAAGATTTGGTAATTATTATTTTTATATAAATAAAAAAAAATATATTTTTTTGTAATGAAAAAAATTGAAATTCAAAGCTACAAATTGTTTGGTTTTAAAATTTGTAATAGAGCTTCCCAACAACCAAATGATGACAAGGTGAGGGAAATATTATATCCAATACTAGTGCAAATCACGCGGGCGTATCCATAAATTAGGACACAGATTTTATATGCTACATTTTCCAAAAAATTATATACTAATACAATTTTTATTTCAATGAGGCCTGTTATTTGAAATGATAAATAAATATCATAAAGATATATTTTTTATATTTTATTACTAAGAAATTAAAGAATTTATTTAGAGAAATTTTAAGTTATGTTTTAGAAAAAATATTAACACGTATTACTATCCAATTAATTTATTATTATATTTAAAATGCCTAATTAAAATCATTTATACTATATAATTTCTCAAAATTTTCTTTCATTTTTTTATTGGATGAGTTCTGTTTAAACTTGGCTATGAATCGAGCATAAATTTTTAAAAAATTGAATTCATTAATTTATAAAAAAAAATCCTTTTTAATTGAGTCCTGTATTTTTGTTACAATCAAATCTAAACTTTTGTCAAGTCAAAAGTTAACCAAATTTTATATGATCACAAATATATATAAATTAAGTGCATAAATATAATCAATATTTATACTTTACCTTAGTAAGGCAATGGCCATGAAGGGGTTCAAGTATCCACTATATATATATATATATATATATATATTCTTCGTTTCAATTTAAAATCATTTTTAAGTTTTATTTTTTTTAAAATATATTTAAAGTTCAATAATATTAAGATAAAATTTCAACATTATTTACTAATTTATGTTTTATATTTAATATTGTTATTAATGAATGAGGCTTTAAAATTTAATTTTTTTTAAAAAATATTTAACCTTTAATAATATAAAAATAAAAATTTAATATTATTTATTAATTTATATTTAATATTATTAATAATGAACAAGAAACTTAACAGATGAATTATACATATGAGTCTCATTAAGGGAATAGTCTTCCTAATAAACCTTTCTTCATCGTAAGCCCATGTCAAAAATCAACTATATCACATATATATAATAAATAATAAATTATGGAAAAGATAATGATAGATGGACTATATATAATTTCCATTATATGTAACTTTTTGTCAAATCAGACTAATGATTTATGTAGAAAGGGGTTATTTTCATTGAAGGCATGATGATTTGGTGCTATAGTTACACAAAGGAAGTAACAACCCCATAAATGTTCATTGAATTCAAATCCTGTGTTCGTCTTTTGAAATAAATATAGTTATTATTAATAATAATATTTTATTATCAAATGAAAATGTATACTCCTCCTCTCCTACTCTTATAGTTTAATAGTTATTCATATATATATTAATAAAATATAATTAATTTTTTTAAATATATTCTCATTAAATATAATTTATTGTTAAATATTTTTTAATATTATTTATAATTATAATAAAATATATATATTAAATGAGAATATAATAGTAAAATAATAATTTTATTTATGATAAGTGGACTATAATTTAAGACATTTAAAAATAATATAATAGACTAAAAATTAAATGAATTGATTTTATAATTTTTTTGAAAAATATATATAATGCATTTCATTTTTTTTTACGTGAGACGAAGACGAATTTTAATGAATTAGAGGTGAAAAGTATATATAAGTTATTTAAAAAATGATTTTTTTTAATTAATGAGAGAAAATTAAGATTCAATTATAATAGGGTATATAGAATAATTTATCTAGAATAATGAGGGTTTCAAATTTGAAATTTTCATTTATGATTAAAATTTTTATTAATTCAGTAAGTGTGAAAATGATTTTGTCTGACTTATCTTCGGCTGTCTTTTGAGGGGGGAAAAATATGAAAACTTTAATCAATTATGTGCTTTAAGTGACAATTAATTACGTGATGAAATTTGCAGTCATCCAAGAAAGAAACTAAAAAAAAAGTCATATAATTAAAGTTTGGAGTTTCAATTAAAGTTATTCCTATCCAAATCTATTAAAGACGAACTTGAAAGAACAATTATTAAAAAGGAAAAATTCATGAAACATGTTGAATTATTGACGATACGGATTTAGAATTGTCTATCTCATCGTTATTTTTACTTATAAATTAAATTTTTTTAATTTATCTAATGAACAAAATAATTTTTTAAATAATTAATTTTTTAATATTAATTATATATAAAAAAATTCCTAAAATTTAAAAATAATAAAAATAATGCATACCCTCGTTACTAAGCAAAATCTTAGTAATTAAAAAATATAATGCAATACTTTGTAAATAAATAAAATAAATAAATAATTATTAAAGTAGTAATATAATAATTAAATATATATATATATAATAAATAAATAACAATAACAATAATGAATAAAATGAGTTGTAATATAAATAATTGATAAGTGTTGCAAATAAAAAAAAATTAAGTGGATAATTTAAAATAAAAATAAAAATTTTAATAATTGAAGTTAAAGAATTTTTTAGTGGATAATTACGATGTTATTTTATTTATTAGTGGGTTTATTAAATAAAAAAATAAGAAAAGAGTATGAGAGAGAAGAAAATAAGACAAAGAATAGTGAAAAATTAGACAGAAAGCAAATTTTATTTTCTTTGAAAATAGCAAATGAGAGAGATAGAGTTTATCGAGCAATAATCCATTTGTCGCCTTTCGGCCATTTTTGATCTTCACGCATTGACCATCGTTGGAGTTAACTCTACGAGTTTTTCAACAGTATCCAAACCACAGTGAACGGCCGCCGAAGAAAGTTGCACGTGTTATCCGAAGCAGTAGCCAAAGCTTTCATCGGAGTAAATTTTTGACCAACTTTTCGACCATTTTTTATTTTTTTTTTCGGCAACTTGAAAATTTTTGAAATTCTATTTTCATAAATTTCGATTTGATATTTTATTTGCTAATTTATGATGATTATTTAGTAAATGCATGAATAGCAACTAAAGATTAATATATAAATATAATTAAAATAATTTAAAATAATAATAATTATTAAAATTTTAAATTATAAATATTGAACTAAATTTAATTAGTAAGTTACTGAAATTAAATTTTTATTAGTTGGTTATCTGTTTAGAATTATTAATTTTATTAATTAATTTAAATAAATTTTTGCTAATTAAAAAATATATATTAAAAAAATTATTTACAAATTATTTATAGAATTAATTAAGTATTTAAATTCAAAGAATTATTAGTAAATTGTACATTATATATATATATATATTGAATTGATGATTTTTGTTAATATATATAGTTGTTTAATAATTAATTAATTAAAATTAAAACAACATATATATATACACATGTATATTAGTTTTAGAATAAATATATTAATAGTTAAATTGAGTTTAATTATTGAATTATAAATTTTGTATAATATCAATTAGTGGTATTTTTGATATAAAGTTATAAATAAAAATATTATGAGATAATGAATAATAGTATTTTAATATATATTAAATAATATATTAAGATATATTAAACACTAGTATTAATAATAGTTTTAAATTTGTAAAATGAATTAAGATAATTAAAATAATTATAAATTAAATTAAATTGAATTAATTAATTATTAAATACTTAAATTGGATAGTAAATAAAATATGGTTTAAAAATTTATAAAATTAATTATTTAATTAAAATTTATATTGTTATAATTATAATAATTAGGTTACTATAATTTTTAATTAAACATGAACTATGGTGATTGTTTAAATATAAATTTTATAAATATAAATATAAATATATATATATTAAAAGTCTTTTGTAAGTTTATTTAAATAGTTATTAGGTGAGCATTTAATAAATAATATTGTAAGTTTAGAAATAAAAATAAAAAATTATTAGGTAAATAAATTCTATAATATTATTTTTATTAGTATTAAAATCAATATAAATTACTAAAGTTAAATTAAAGAAAATTTAATAATTATTTTAAGTAACAAAAAAATTAATTAAATAATATTAATATTTAAGTAAATATTATTATTATTATTATTATTATGAATGTCATAAATAGTTTAAAATATAATAAAATAAAAAAATTTAAGTAAAACGTATTATTGTTAATTTTTCATACACTAGCACTATTATTATTAATACAAATCTATTTTAAAAGTTAAGAATATATATAATTATCAAAAATTAAATTAATACTATTTAATATGAATTGAATAATTTAGTTAATGAAGAGATATTATTAATGGTATTAAACTATTGATATAAATAAATTAAAATAATTTAATTTAATTATATATGAAAAAATTATAAATACTTAGTAAACTTTTACAGCTAAAATTTTATTGTTAAAAATATTTATTAGAAAATTAGATAGATAATTGTGCCTTAAAAATTAGATAAATACTCAATATAATATTACTTTAAAAATTTTGAAAGTTACAAAATTTTCGAAATATCATTAGAGTTTAAGATTTCGAAATTACACGTGGTATTCATAGCATATATTTATAGTGTCTATGATATAATTTAAATTAAATAATATTATTATATTATTTTATGATCGAACCCAACTGAAATTGTAGAGTATAAAAGAAATTTTATTTGTTAAGTACCGTATTTTGCCAAGTGAGTGAGTAAATTTGTAATACTGTATTTCTAAAGTATTATATATATTTGTGATTTTAGAAAAGAATTTACAGAATTCAAGATGATTTATTTTTGAATAATATCTATTTTTTTATAAATTGAGAACAAATAATGACAATTTAAATTTTTATATATGTGACTGATTGATTTTACTGTATTAGATAAATAATTCGTATACACTCTTATTATAATCATGCGAGATCGCAATTTGATAACGAGTGTTTATATAAATTTAATGATATTATAAATTACCTTTAACCGAGATAATTACTCCGCACATGTATATTAAAATTATTTCTCTTATAGCTTACGAGGTAAGTTATCATGCGCCCTTGGATTAAAGCTGGATCAGTAGTGAATTATATTTAAGTGTATATATATATATATATGGTGTTAAATTGGTTTATTCGTATTGCTTTGAGAATTAAGAAATATTTAAAAGTGATGTTTAAAATTTCAAATTTTATTTATTCAGATTATTAATGATGATATATATAATTACTTATATAAATATATAATTAAATATTATTTATTATCCCTTATTACATATATATTTATTCATTGAGTAGTTAGACTCACCTCTTAAAATATAAATATTTTCGGATACAGTTGGAGTATAATCTAATATATTTATCCTAAATTCTATTTTATCAGCATATAGAAGATGTTGAGCTAATAAAATTATCTTTAGTAACATCCGAAGTTGTTGTGTGTAATCATTTGGAATGAATAATATTATTATGTATTTATCAATGACAATATAAATTTTATATAATAATATTATACTCATGAGTATAAAAAAAATATTAAACAATAAAATTATGAGTGATATTTTATTAGTAAATTAATATTAATATAAATTATAAGATAAATTCACTCTTAAAATTCAGAGTTTAGAATATAACATATAATTCCATTAATTTTAATTTGGTTAGTAAATTAATCGTTCATAACTTTTGCTATAACTTAATATATTTTAGGAATTTAATTTTAAATTTTAAAAGTTATAATTATTTTATAAATGGGGAAAATCAAACTCAAATGACTCATATTTAAAAAAAAATGAACATGATTCATGAAAAAATGAGAAATTATTTTGTTAATTATGTTAAATTTTAAAAATAAAATAATAGCTTATATTGTTAGTTTTTGAAAATGAAGTTTTTTGTTAATTAGTATTAACCTTTTTTTTAACTGAAATTAGTATTAACCTTTTAATTATTTACATAACGAGTTTTTTTTTTAACGCTCGACCATAATAATGTTAGCCATTCTTGGTATATAGTTCCAGATTGTTTACATAATGTGCATTCTATTTGAATAATGATATCCATTTCCTTTAAAAAATTAACCTTTTAATTATTTATTTATTATTGGAAAAGATATGTAATTATTGCTACATTACGTCTTTGAAGACGAGTTTATCTTGGGATATGAAATAAATAAAGATAATTTCAATCCTATCCTACATTGACAATAAAATTGAGACGTTGTTGCCGACGATCAGCTTTCTTTTTCTTGTCACATTCATTGAAATTTCAATAATTTCATCATTCAAAAAGAGCAATCGGACTGCAAAAGTAAATTGAAATCGGCTGCCAATTATGAGAACAGAAACTAACTTATTCAGACCACCAAAAATAAATTAATTAATCAAACTTTTTTTTTTATAGTTCGTACAAATCAAAATTTAGGTATAAGAACGTAGGAACTAAATAAATTGTCGACATCTGGCCAAAAAAAACTTAAATAAATAACAATAATAAATAGTCGAGATTTATGTTCGAAAAATAAATAGTCGAGATGAAGAGGACTTAGACCTCAAATGTACATCATTGAAAATATTACTCTTCAGTTTTAAATTAATAGATATGTATTTTTTTATTTATCATAAATTATAATAAATTTTTTTATTAATTTAATAATATTTTAATGAACTGGAAAATTTATAATATTTCGGATTTCTTATGTTTGATAATTGAGGAAATTACATTGTATAATATATTTTTTAATTTTTTTTAAAATATACTATATATTTTTATATATTTTTGATATGCTAAATACATATTCAATATATATCTTTGAAAATTGAGCATACATTTAGTATATTAAATATATATCCAAAATATATCTCAAAAAAGAAGTATTTTTAAAATTAAAAAATTAAAAAAAAGATATTTTTGAAATTGAAAAAGAATAATAGATATTTTTACAAATATTTTTATTTTTTTAGGGTATTTTTAAAGAAACCCTTGATAATTTTGTTATTTTTTAGGGTATTTTTAAAGAAACCCTTGATAATTTTGTTAACATCATAAAACAAGAGAATCCAAATATTGACAGACTCTGGGCCATATTCTATCAACTAATATAAAAAAAAGTTCATCATCAAATGGAAGACTTGAGATTTTTGACTTAGGCCCATTATAAAGAAGAAGTCCAGATTGTATAAAATCGAAGACTTGCGATGTGTGAGTAGGTCCATTATCCAACAAAAAGTCCAATTTGAGCCCAAATCAATGTGAAGACTGAGGAGATCTGGAGATGAGTGCGGATCATACGCCTATGTCAATAATGAAGAGGAACTATGCTGTTTGATGAAAACAATCTTATTAATTTTTTTTTGTATTTTTTAAATAAAATTTCCACTATTATCATTATATAAGAAGAATAAAAATGGGATCAAAATGAAAAAATGAAAATTTATTTATTTATTTATTTTCTAATTATTCAATAGAGAAAATTACACGCACACTTTTTATTTTTTTTCTTCAAATATATTCTATAGTTTTTTTATATATTTTTAATATACCAAGTATATATTTTATGTATACATTTAAAAATTGAGTATACTTTTAGTATACTAAAAATATATTCAAAATATACCTCTAAAAAATAATATTTTTTAAATTAAAAATTGAAAAAAGGATATTTTTAAAATAAAAAAATACATATTTAAATTTTTTTTTTTTGTATTTTTGAAGAAGCCCTATTAAATATCATACAAGTTCGTTAGGCCCATTAAGAGATGAATTGTTCCTTTTCAAGTTCTTCGGTATTTAGACCCGAGAGCCCTTTTCAAGGTTTTTTTTTTTTTATATGTACTCTTTTCAAGTTCTTTGTATGTGCTATTCGAATTCGATATTTCTCAAATTTTTTATACCCGAGTCCGTGAAACCTCTTCATAAAGAAGAGAGAAAATTTCATAAATTTTAGTGTTTTGCTATTTAGATTAAAGTCAAATAAAAGCAGCAAATTCTATTTAGCTCCTATATAAATTATTATTTAAATTAATATGCATAAAATTCAAAATAGCATCTATAAATTTTATGCAGCTTCAGCTAAACTTTGATCTCAAGACAAACGATGATTTATTGGTATAAAAAAATTAAATTTAATTACTAGCAATATGAATAAAATAATAAGCAGCAAAAAAAAAATAACAGAAAGAGATGACGGGCCTTGAGCAATGCGAGCGTTACAAAGGCTTGAGTTTCTTAGCCTATATCTAGATGAGAGTAAATAAAAACTAAAGGAGAAAAAATAAATGTAATTTTTTAATTAATTTTTTTAAAAACTAAAGGAGAAAAGTAAACTAAAGAAAATAAGTATGAAAGAAAAGAAAAAAACTTTAATTAAATTTTTTAATGTATTTAATTATTTTAATTGAAAAATAAATAAAATGAGATTTATTTTTTATAATTTAAATAAAAAATTAAATTTATAAGATATATTTTTTTAACTTTTCCTTCTTTTTCACTAAAAAAATTATTTTAACCATTTAACGAAAGACGATGTTTAGAAATGGCAGTTCCGGTTTGAAAATTAGAAATCATGAGTTCCCCCATGATTTGAAGAATATCAGATCTTGTTTCTGATATCTATAACGATAGCTATGGTGGCAAATCACCTTACTTCTAATTGATATGAAGCTTTCACTTTCTTCTTCCGCACTTTCGTCCTCTTCGTCTCCTACATCCGCTACTTCTGCTACTGCTTCAAATCCTTCCTCTGCCACTTCATGGTTTTCCGGTATTGTTCGTGGCCGCGCTGATCGATCCAGTAGCCTCACAGTGGCCGGCAACTCAGGTCCAAGTGCCTGGGATAACGCCGGTCCAATCAACGGAAAGAACCAGTTCCGCGGTGTGCTTTTCAAATACGGACCCAAGCCTATCCAGGTAATGTGAATTAGAAATTGAAAAAGCTTTTTTCTTTGCCTATTAAGACAATTTGTGATAATTTGATTTTCAATTGTGTGTGTTAATATTATTGAATTGATTTTTCTAATTTGGGCTGAAGTTTGATCTCAACATGTGTAATTATACAGATATGTAATTACTTTATTAGCGCCATTCAAAGTTTTCATAATTATACACTGTTTTCTCTAATTCAAATGCTCTTGCTAGATAGTGCTCAATGATTATCCAGATTGAAGGATTTCATGTCAGTATGTGCCTTTGGCATGTGCCAGTACTAACTTGCTTCATTTGAATAGTATGTGATGCATGATTTTCCTGAGACAAAAATGTATGCTATAACGCGGTATCTAAAACAAAGTCATAATGTAAATGGTTTTCTTAATATAATAAGCTGTATGAGCTCTTTGTTGATAATGTCAATCAATTCTGTGATACCTTGGCTGAAAATTTTTTCTATATTATAATTCTGAAATTTATGCCTTTTGATACATATATTTTGATGTGATATTTGGATAATGGTTGCAGGTTGCATTTAAAACGGGTGAACATAAACAACAAGTTGTTTTTATTGGTGGACTAACCGATGGTTTTATAGCAACTGAGTATGTATGATGTCAGTCTAATATATTAATGTCTTTTATTCAAGTTATGCTCTGTTTCCTCTATTCTTTTTGGCAAAAAGAAGAAAACATCTTCTACAAATTTTTCATATGTAGTTATGTTGTTCTAGATAATTTCAAGACCACTTTATTTAAATACACAGCTGAATAGTAGAAAATTATAGAACCGTATGGTTCCCAGCATCATGCTGTTCTTCTGACTTTCAGATATTTAGAGCCTCTGGCAATTGCTTTGGATAAGGAGAAATGGTCACTTGTACAACTGCTTATGTCGTCGTCATATACTGGATATGGAACTTCCAGCTTGCAACAAGTAACATCGTTTTCCTTCAAGCATTTTCATATTGTTGAGCAATTGTTTTATGACCTTGGTTGTGTCAGTTTATTGTTCTTGGAGCTTACTCTTCAAAACTACGTAAAATTTGTGAACCCGAAGTGAAGGTATTTTAGTTGGAGAACTAGGAGTGATTAACAGAGTTTGAAGAGCTTTTGTGTGGCTTATTGAAGTCGTGGTAATCATGCAAGAATAAGATTGATTCAAATGATCTTGCCAGCAATGCATGTGCACTGATAAGATTATTTTAATTGATTCTTTTAAGCATTTTCTGTAGCTAAAACAAGTTTAGTCACCAACAGTCTAGGGAATGATGTTGCAAGGAACATTTGGTGTAGTATGAAGGTCTCAAAATGATGAACATTTTTATGGCTTATTGGAGACGTGATAATCATGCAAGAATAAGATTGATTCAAATGATGCTTGCTGGCAATACATATGCACAGATAAGATTATTTTAATTGATTCTTTTCAGCATTGGCTGCAACTAAAACACGTTTAGTCACCAACAGTCTAAGTAGGGAATGATGTTACTGGAAACATTTGGTGTAGTGTGGAGGTCTCAAAATGATGAGCTTTATGATGATTGTCATAAATACAATAGTAACCACCAATTCATATTTATTTCTTTAATATTGTTGATACTTGTATGTTGTAAAAACTTTTTGCCATAGCTTTCAAATATAAAATTCTTCTGCTTAAATATAAAAAATACTTTGCACTGTTTATCTTGAAGGATGCCATGGAGATTGATCAGCTCATAAGTCATTTGATCAACAAAGAAAATTCTGAGGGTGTGGTCCTTCTTGGGCACAGTACTGGTTGTCAGGTATGCTGATGGGACTTTGTACTCATGTCACTCTACAGTTGTTTTATCGATCATGTTGGCCTTTTATGGGGTGATAAAGTGGTTTCTGGTTGTTTCCATGTGAATCTAGGATATTGTTCATTACATTCGTACCAATGCTGCATGTTCCCGAGCAGTCCGTGCTGCCATTTTGCAGGTAATTAATTACCTGTTTCAATTGTTCATTACTATGGTCAATGTATAATCTTCCCATCTGTATCCATCCTTCTAAAAGCAAACTGCTACTTGATAACTATATGCGTTTCTATTATTAAGGAATAACTTATGGAAAATATCAAGACCTAGTCGCTTGACCTAGTTTTTTTTTTCAGATTTGAATGCCTTGCTGGTCCTCTTGGTCTACAGTTACTAATTGGTTAGCCATTCAAGAGTCCAAAAGCTTGACTCGGCTGCCTAACATAGTGCTGGATGTTCTTGTACTTGTTATCTTGGCAATTCCTTAGGAGGATATATTGTTTTTCCTTTTTTCAGTACATTGATGTTTCAATTTGAGTAGAGAATACTGTAAAGATTTATGCATAAAATTAAAAGCATTATGAGTGTTGGTGTGTTCGTTATTTGCTAAAAATGGTGGGTATACTTCCATTAATGCTAAATGCTACGCTCAATGACTGATTGAGATTTGAGAAGCAGATTTTTCTCCCTAAAATCCTGCTCTTTTGCGGCTATATTTTATTTCTTGCAATTGCCTACATGCTGTCATTCACTTGCAGCTTTGCCTACAATCCCACTCTTGTTTGGAATGTTCAGGCTCCAGTTAGTGATCGGGAGTACAATGCAACTCTTCCTAAAACTGCAGCTATGATTGACCTGGCTTCAACTATGATAGCAGAAGGTCAGGGATCAGAATTAATGCCTCGAGAAGCAGATTCATCTTCTCCGATAACTGCTTATAGGTGTGCAATAACTGATGTGGCAATATAACAAGATTTTGTCAACATTTTAGCTGATAATATCGCATGAATAAATGAAATGAAATATAATCAGATAAAAATTTAATTAGAACTGTGAACTAAAATTAATTTGATTACATTACATTTCATTTTGCATACTGAACATAGCTCAAGCAACATGGTCTACAAAAATATTTTTCTTTGGCTCATTGCTTTTTTATTTTTTCAGTTCAATCACTGTTCTTTGAAATTTTGGTGAGGCCTCAATTTTATTAAAATTCTGAATTTTATTATCTACTTTTTCCTATAATTTTTCTTGGTGGGCACTATAATTATTTCAACCCTTCTCTTATTCTAAAATACTTATTTTAGATGGTAATGCTTAGACACTAACATGTACTTGTACTTTTTGATACTTTCAAATCAATAAGATATCTTACAAAAGAAAAGAAAATTGGAAAATAGTCAAGTCCATTGCTTGGACTTGCATTTGTGTCTGAGAAGGATAGACATGAGTCTAGATAGCACTATTGGGAACTTAGGAACCTAGGAACTTACAGTTCTATCTGTGTGGGTTGAATCAAACTATTCTTGTTTGTATTTGCATTTGGCATACTTGCACACTTGAATACAGATGCCCAGTTGAGAATCTAGGAACCTCGGTGAATCAAGCTACTCATCTTGTATTTGTGGTTGAGATTATATTTGTATTTGACATTCTTGTACTTGAATCCAGATGGCACACTTGAGAACCTAGGTTCTCATAGTTCTAATCAATATGGGTTGAATAGAGTGCTCTTATTTTGTGCGTGTCAAAAAACTGCTTTTCATTCCTGAGATTCTTATCTTTATTGATCTTTTCTAAGTCAAGTGCATCATAAATTTGCATGATCAAGAATTGGGATGTGCATACTTACTATTGAACTGGCATTTTGCAGGTATCACTCCCTTTGTGCCTATATGGGGGATGATGACATGTTTAGTTCTGATCTTAGTGATGACCAGCTGAGAACAAGACTCGGGCACATGTCCAACATCCCTTGCCAGGTACAGAATACAGATATATCCCTTTGATGATGTTTGTAAATAAGCATGTTAATTAGAAGGGGCTCTATCAAAGTTTTTGTTGCTTGGATCAAGGAATTAGGTTGCTTATATCTATGAGATAAAAATATCATGAAATTTATGATAGGGGAATTTATTTTGAAGGTGAGCCTACTTGATAGCAAAACCTTCAAAGGATAATTACTACAACTTACATTCAATATTATAAGCCCTCATAGTCCTCTTAGTCCTCTTTTGATCAACTAGCATAGTCCTCTTTTGATCAACTAGCATAGTCCACTTTTGAGCAAAGAGCATAGTGTCTCATTTGCTTCGATACTAGATTCTACAAGGTTGCTATCTCCCGCTTAGTATTTCAATAACAGCTACAATTTTCTTATGTCTATTTACAGGTTATCTTTTCCATGGCTGATGAATATGTACCAGAGTATGTTGATAAGACAGCGTTGGTTGAAAGGTGAAGACTTGAGCTCTTCTTCTGGTTGATTGTTCCATTTTACCTTTTATTTATGTTGTTTAGAAATTGTACCAAGTGTGCAATGGAGACTACATGATGGTTGGTCTTTTGTTCCTTTTATGGAAGTTTATAAAAAATATAAGACATGTTCTTGTCAGGGTCATTTATGTGGATTTTGTTTTAGATTTGATGAACTAATTGCATTTGCACATCACGTAGATTGTGCAGAGCAATGGGTGGTGCAGAGAAAGTTGAAATTGAGCATGGGAATCACTCTCTCTCTAATAGGACCGAAGAAGCTGTCCAAGCAATTATCGATTTTGTAAAACAAGAGGGACCTAAAGGCTGGGATGATCCTTGGAACTAATATGGTGCCTTTTTCTTTTCCTTCTGTTCTTTATGTTTTTTTTTTGTCTTATAGATTTCCAATTTTTGAATTTCGTCCTGTCTTAGTGTGTTTTATGGGTACATTTCACTGTATAATCATTTGATGAAGGTATGATATTGTTGGTATTGGTGAAATTTGTCAAGTAATTTGTTGTTAAAATTAATTTATTTGAGAAAATTTTTCATCCTTTCGCATTTTCATGGATTATTCATGTTTGAGTTCTTTTGATTATCCTAAGAACAAGTTACTATAGATTCAAATTTAATCCATAGAACAAGGTACTTGACAATAGTATTTATACTTCAACTCTTTAACCTACCTTTACCAGTTTGGAATGTGACAGCCCATCACTCTTCCAAACTTCCTTACATTTTACAGCACCCAATATTCTGTTTTTAATGAATTGCTTTGCATTGTTACTTTACCATTAAACCAACATACACGGTCACCTAATATCAAATTTTCTTGTTAAATACTCCCAGTTACTTAAAAGGCCAGATTGGCTAATGATGAACCAAGAATTCAAGTTTTATAGCAATTATTTTATGCAAATATATTAAAAAAAAACTATAGCAACTGTTTTACATGAACTATCTATAGAGTTACCGAATTGAGAAATGGAATTGCTATTATTGTTATTTCTCAAGCATAATAACTTATTTAGCTGTGCTGTGAAATATGTTTATTAATAGAGTTTTGACAGTTTCGTGGGGGACTAGTCTTTGTTGGCAAGGCTGCACGAGACATGGTGGAAACGAGAAGCGTTGGGTGGCTCTTTTTTTAAGACTAGTTGAGGTTGGTGGCCGCTAGCTACCATGCAAACCATTTATTTTTACCTTTCTTTTAAATCGGTGCCACAGCAACTCTACCTTAATAAAATTGATAGAAGGAATTTCTGATTTTCAAAATCAACTTCGTTCACTTTACGACTGTATTTTTAACAAAAATTCAATGATTACCGAGCTTTTCTGATACTTGAGTTGGATATCACTTTACAAAAAAGAAAAAAAAAGGAATTTAAATATTTTTACTTATTTAAGAAAAATAAAGAAATGATATAAAATTATTTTTTGTCGAATTGCGTACCAAAATGAAATATTCAAAATAATAATAATGTGCAAATTGGCTATGGCTTCCTGTTTTGGTTTTCAATCCTCACCGTACAAAGAGGAACGGATGGATTGTGCATCATATTATTTTGAGCCGTACATTTGGACATCATATAATAATTTCTCGTAATAGCCCTTCGTACATGCAATTCATTTGTGGGACCATTTTGGGTTGGGAAGGTTTTGAATGAGACATCAATAATAATTTCTCGTAATAGCCCTTCGTATCGCCTACGCGTTTTCACAAGCAACAGCCAACAGATGGCGATGCCTCATGGGCCCATGTTCTATTAATAATCAAATCTTTGAAATTTGTCTTAAATTACGGTTTAATTATTTTATCATTATTATTTTTTAAAAAAAATCAGTGAATGTAAAAAAAATAAAAAATAACTCCAATGAAAAATTAATTTTTAATGATTAAAAAGACAACGTTAAATGCGAATATATTATTGAATGTGTTAATTTTTTTGAAAACAATAAAAAAATATTAGTATATCCAAATATGAATATCAAAAATTATTATTTATTAACAATTGAACGATTATGCATTTATCTTGTAGTTATGCATTTTTGAGGTTTTTTTAGCCCATTTGATAATTTTTTTTTTTAAGCTTGAACATTTGAAATACTATTTTGAAGGTTCGAATCTCTGACCTCTTGTTAGAAAAGTAACATCAGGTGACCAGTTGAGCTATCTCCAACTGAGTATTTGAGTATTTGTAATGCTTTTTGTATGGAATTATAGGATGTCTTTTTTAGTCTTAAAGAAATTTAGTGCATAAATTAATAAAATATTATACTATTTTTTTGTTTAAATTATTATTTTTATAAAAAAAAATTATCATATTTATATTGTCACTTTATAAAATTAATAAAAATTAATTATTTTTTAATTATATTTTTATTATTAATGAGTTAATTAATAAAATGATAATATAATATTTTTAATATTAATGAGTTAAATAAAAAAATATTTTAATTTATTCAAAAAAAATTTATATAATGTTAAGAGATTTTAATTATTTTTTTAATAATTATATATGAGTTAAAAATGATAATTTAAATATAATAAAAATAATAATTAAAATATCACATATTTATTAATAAATTATATATTTTTTACCAGTTACTCTATAATATTTTGATTTTTATATAAGAGATCTTTTAAACTACAATTAAAATATTCAAATATGTTATATTTATTCTAAAACTAATTTTATTGTTGATTCCTTAGCTAATTAAACATTTAATTCTCATAGTTATTTTCTTGACATGATGCAATTCTTCTTGAATTAAGTTTGATTTTACTTAGAGATATTTTTGAGAATTTTTTTTCTAAAAAAAGTTTCTCTACAGTGTTGTTTTCCTTACTAATAAAAATAAATAAATATTAATTATAAGCAAATTATAATAATAAAATTTAACAATTTATAGTTAAAAATTAAAATGAATAAACATTAACATGTTGCAAAAGTCAAGATCTCTACCATGAGAAATCTGAAATTAGTATTTTTTTAATGACATTGATATGGGTTATAAGCTCGTCTTGTTGTTGGGATGTGTAACACTTGATCAGCACGTGGAGGATGAGGGTAAGGTGATGGTGGATGGACCTCCAAGCCAAGTAATTATAGGAGGTGCGTGTTTGATTAACCAAATTCGAATAGAACTCAAATACGAGATAATAGAAATTTTTAAAATTATATAAATAATAATTAAACTTAATTAATTTTTTTAAAAATTTAAATTTTAATCAAATTAAAATATTTTATTACAATTAATTAATTATTTCAGTTAATTTTTTTTCTATATATAACAGTAAATTTTTTTAAATTAATCAATTAATAAATTTTTAAAATAAATAAATTTATAAATAAATATATAAAAATTAGTTGTTTAGTAATATTATTAGAAGTTATAGTTAAGTTAATATTAAATTCTAATATTAATAAATATCACTATATAAATAAAAATAATCTAAAATATATTTGACATTCACTATTTTAAAATTATAAGAATTGTTGATTTCATATAATAAATGATTAAAGATATCATCAGATTTAAGGATAAAAGTGTAATTTTCTAGCTGTAAAGAAAATAACTATCAATAGAATATTATATTAATTAAATTATAAAGTTATCATTTATATAATTAATTGTACAACATAAAAAATAAAATAAACTCATATATTTAAGAGTAACAAAAGCAATATTTCAGTTAAATCTGTTAATTTTATATTACCATAGAACTCATCAAACTGAACACCGAGCACTGAAATTTTTATATGTTAATAACCTAATTGATGGATTACACTTCTAATAAAATAACAGAATTTTTACATTTCAGCTCGATTATTGAGTTAAAACTGAATAATACATACCTCTAATCAATCTAATCTTTACTTGCTTGCAATAATACAAGCAGCTGCAATTAATCACCTAATATTAATGGAGGAGGCAAGCATATATAAAATATTTAATTTAATTATTATATCAATTTTAATATTTTTTTTGTTCTAAATTAATAGACTCTTTTTTAATTTATTCTAAATGTTTAATTTACTTATTATTTTAATAAATTAATTAACATATTAAATATTTATAATATTTTTATTTAATATTACATATTAATTATATTTTATATTAAAATAATACAATAGAAAAATTATATATAAATTTATATTTTCAATAAAAATAATTAATTTTTTAATTTTTATGAAATAAAAAGGGAGTTCTGTGTAATTAATAATCAATTACTGTATATTGGCTACCTATGTTGCCAACTGCACATAATAATAACAAGTAACTATAATTTTTAATTGCCAAAAAAATAAGTTGCCTGTCTGTTTCAACAGCAAATATTAAAAATTGATAATCTAAACAACAACAACAACAATAATAAAGTCTTAATCCCAAGTTAATTAGAATCGATTATATAAATTTTTTTTTCATTAAATATGATTTAAGGTTATCTCTTCCGATAGATATAACATCATAATCTAAATATTAAAATAAAAACTAATAAATTATAGAAAAAAAAAATCTAAATCTGTTGACGAACAAAATATTTATCTTAATTAAAAAAAATACTAAAATCATTAGAAATTATTGGATGGAAATTTTATCGCTCGATCCTTGCACAACATTCAATTTGAATAAGCGGAATTTTTTCCAATCTTTCTCCTTTGATAACCTGATAAGGTTAAACCAAAAGCTTTCCCTCTCTTCTTTAAGTATTATTAGTTTATCACTATATATTATAATTATATAATAAATTTACTTTAACATTATGATGGTATATTGCGTATTATGAATAAATTTTCGCCTAACATGTCTTGCTGAGTAGTATTTTTTTTATTGATAGAGAAAAGTATTGATTATAAATTTATTATTTAAATAAATTATTAATTAGTAAATTTAATTAAAAATAAATTATATATTTAATGTTGAGAAATTCATATATAAAATAAAAATTTAATATGACCCAAAGAAGTTTGAACTATATATAATAATAAAAAAAAGAAAATTAAGGTTTTTTTTAATACTTAAATAGAAATTATAAAAATTGCGGTTTGATTTAATGGAATGGAATTTTTTATTTTTCGATAAATTTTCATTTTGAGCACCTTTGGTTCACAATTTGATGAAAACATCTGACGTGATATCCAACCTCCTTAAAAATGCAATTCTAAATAATGCATTAAATGACGTCAACGTCCCCACCGACTGATAAGCCCGATCCCAGCCCTCGCCGCTTGTCGGTGCCAGTGTTTTCAATTAAAGATTTTGTACGACATGCAAGGGCATTATAGTCATTTTATCAACGTTGCCACCTCCTTTGAGCCCTTTCCCATCCACGTATGTAGATTCTCTCTTTTCTTCTCTCTATTTTCCCGTTATTTTTGTTTTTAATATATTTTTCTATCAAATAAATATATATTTCATAATTTAAAAAATTCTTATTACTTTACACACAAAAAATTTATTAATTATTTTATTTTTATTAAAATTAAAGTGAAATAGATAATTACATATTATAATTTTATTATATAACTAAAAAAAAGTACCCGATATTGCGGAATTTTTTTTTTCAATATACATATGCTAGCAAAACATAATATGAATCAAGCACTGAAAAGCATCACCAAAGAAACCTATTTGAGGTTTAAAGAGAAGAAAATTGATCTAACTGCAAAAACTTTGAAAAAAGAGGATATCTTTTTTGAATATTATTTCTACCAAATAGAATATTTTAATTATATTATTTAAATAAATATCTATAATAATTAATTAATTATTTATTATAATAAATAATAAAATTTTATTTTTTAAATTTAATTAATTATTATCCATATCAAATCAAATAAAATATTATAATCATAATTAAAATCTACATATATATATCTATAACAATTAATTAATTAACTATCTATTTTAATAAATAGCAAATTTAATAAATTTTAAGATATAATTTTTTAAAAAATATCACCATATATTATTATTTTAATTAAAAAAACTAATTAAAATCATTATTGCACTATACAATTTCTCCAAATTTACTTTCTCGTTATTAGTTAACTAAGCCAATTTAATAAATAATAGCTAATTATATTTTTTTCAACAATATTCTATACAATTATTCCAAAAGTTAATTTAAATTTTTATTTTTTTTACATAACTTACTCATGTTCGAGGTTTTAATGCAGCAAAATTCCTTTTTTTTTTGGGGGGGGGGGGGGGGGGGGGGGGGTGGATAATTTGCCACTTTTGCCTTAATAATTCATCTATATAAATGAAAATTTGCAAACAACATAAACACACAATAAGATTTCCTAGAAAATAGAATAATTTCCAAATTTTAAGGAAAAAAAGGGAAATAAAATTAAAAATTAAGATTTCTCTGTTATGCACTCTAGATTCTCGGAAAGAAGAAATTTTGTTTTTTCCTTTTAGCTAGAAAGCTCTCTTTTTTCTTGTGAAACTACAAAACAATGAAGAACTGAAAAGCAAAAGCGAAAGTATAATAGAAAATATTACTAAGTAATTAAATTCTTTCACAATTTGTTAGTTTGTTAAAGCATATATAAGAATTTTGAGCTCACAAAAACTAATACCAGTAAGTAATTCCCTTAATTTTTTCTAATTTTTATACTATGTATTTTCTCGAGAAATCTGACGCTTAAATTTTCTTGGAATTTGCTTGTCGTCCAAGGTCTTGTCTCCGTGTGTCATTAGGAAACTTTGTTATTTATTAATTAATTAATTTATCTTTTGTCAATACATGTTTTGCGGAGTTGATGCTGTTTAGTTTCTTGATAGCATTTTTTTTACTTCTTGGGTTTTGCAGATATGCCGGAGAAAGGAGACCCGTCGTTGCTTCTCCGGTCAAGTCCTTTACTGCAATGGCGGTTTCATGTATTCACAGCTCTTGTTTTTGTTGGCATGGTTACTGTGTGGAGCATCGATGGCTGCACTATAAAAAATTTTATTCAATCATGGAGGTTCAACCAACAGTTTCCAGGCAGGAAATTTAACGCACAGCCCACAAATCTAACCCTACAAATCCATCAAAATTTCACTATCAATTTGAACAATACCCATAGTATCAACGCCACTACCAACGGCAGTACTAGTCCTCCCAGTTACAGTATATTGGACAGCGCCGATGATAAAGTTCCTGCTCAGAATTATTCAGATGGGGTTTTAGAGAAATCAGGAGGGAATGAACCAGAAGAAGCTAATGTCAAGTGGGTATCGTCTGGTTTGCAGCTAAATTTCACTTCAGATCAAAATAATGTTTCTGCTCAGAATTCTTCAGATGGGCTTTTGGAGAAGCCAAGAGAGAATGAATCAGATGGTAATGTGAAGTGGCTATCAACTGATTTAGGTCCAAATTTGACTTCACATCTTCTTTCTCGGTGGCTAGCTCCCGGAGGCGAACCGTGTAGAGATTCACGAACGGCAGACATTGTGATTCCTGGATTGGACGGCCACGATTGGATAGAGCTGACTGCTGGGAATATTCATGAATTTGGTTTTCAAGCAGTGGATGAATCCAAGAATCCCCGCTGTTTAGGTGGTGATTTCTTTGAGACCGATCTTTCAGGGGAGGCATGGAAGTCTAGGCCTCTGCTCAAAGATTTTGGGAATGGGTCTTACTCAATTTCGCTACAAGTTCATCCTGATTTTGCTGGTCATTATAATCTCACTATTATTTTGCTTTTCAGGCATTTTGAGGGTCTTAAATTTTCTACTTCTCGATTTGTCTATGATAAAGAATTGCGTAAAGTTCAAATCAGGTTTGTTAAATCTCATTATCAGTTGCCACAGTTACAAATCTGTCACAAATCTGATTTCACCAAAGATCTTTGGGTAGGGAGGTGGACGAGGCATGGCAAGAATGATGGTTGTGAAATCAGTAATGATGGGAGGTATCGATGCCTGCCATCAGATTTTACATGCCAAAGTCCATGGTGTGATGGTTCTTTAGGATTATTAGAGAGTAATGGTTGGGTTTATTCTAGTCACTGTTCATTTAGGCTTTTTTCAGCCGAGCCTGCTTGGAATTGCTTAACGAATAGGTGGATTTTCTTTTGGGGTGATTCAAATCATGTTGATACAATAAGAAATATGCTTAATTTTCTCTTGGATTTGCCTGAAGTGAAATCTGTTCCTAGACGGTTTGATATGAATTTTTCAAACCCAAAAGATGCATCTCAATCAGTTAGAATTACGAGCATTTTTAACGGTCATTGGAATGAGACACAGAATTATCAAGGATTGAATTCTTTAAAAGACGAAGGATTTAGAAATTTGTTGAAGAAGTACTTCTCAGAGGACACTGTACCAGACACTATAATCATGAATTCTGGTTTACATGATGGCATATTTTGGTCTAATATCAGACAGTTTTCAGCTGGAGCTGATTATGCAGTGTCATTTTGGAAACAAGTTGTAGATTCTGTTAAGCAGAGAGGATTAGTAGTTCCTCGGATCTTTTATCGAACCACAATTGCCACTGGAGGGTACGCCAGGGCTCTATCATTTAATCCAAACAAGATGGAGGCATTCAACTGGATCGTGTTGGATAAATTTAGGCAAGCCAACCTCCTTTCTGGGGTGATCGATAACTTTGACTTGACCTTTCCATGGCATTATGACAACCGGTGCAACGATGGGGTTCATTATGGCAGAGCTCCGGCGAAAATGAAGTGGAGGGATGGAAAAATTGGTCATCAGTATTTTGTGGACCTCATGTTGGCTCATGTGTTGCTCAATGCTTTATGTGTGAGATAGCTAATGAAGTAGGCAGCTGAATTATTCTTTGGGGTATCTGCAGCTTTGAGACACTTGATAGTGCCGTGAGTTGCAACTTGCAAGCAAAAGTTGGAATCTTGGATCTGTTATGGATGTGAGTTAGAGGAATCCTAGTGAGTTTCATATGTTAATTCATATTGTTCTTTCAATTAGAATCAGCATTCTTTATTTGTTCATATTGTATTACCATAACCATATATGGTTTTTGATACTTGTATATTATAAGAGGTCCTTTAATTAATCTTGCCTTGTTGTAATTATTGCATATGTGGTGGGGTTTAGCTCTTTTTCTAAGCTCGCTAGCTCATCATGTGCTGGTATGAACTCATTTCATATGAATTTATATTTGAGCATTTTATATGCATGCATTTTGATTGGAGCATGTCAATTGTTTAGGCGATGCAGGGGTCAAGTACTCTTGCTCTTTATGCATGTCGTTTTCGGTTTAAAATCTGTGTTAGTTTGGATTTGCATCATTTATAAAAGCAATGGCACACAGTATGCAATGTGTGATATATATCATACATTGGTAGGTTGATTTAATTACTGGGAAAGCAGAGCTAAAAATTAAAACTATTGCTGATAGAGAAACACAGCTAGAAAGCACACAAAATCATCAGATCTTAAAATTTCAAAACCCAAATATTATGCACTCTTTCTTATATACTGAATCAAAAGATTAACTCTTTTTTTTGGGTCCAGATTAACACTTCATTCTATGTACAATAGGATGGATAATGGATTGACTATTATATCTTTTGTTTAATAAACAAATAAATAAAGAAATCAGAAGAAAACAATAATTGCTCTGATTGGTATTTCCCCTGGAAGAAATACTGAGGGAAATGTATAAAATGATTTCACCGGATTCAACTTTTAGCATTTGAGTTGGTTTAGTTGAAAATTCGTTTTTAGAATTTTTCAACATGTGTACAGTAATAACTCTTCTTACATGCTAAATTTATATATGAAATTGTTTTTTTTTTGGTGATGCACTAGTATATTTAATGTACTTGTATCATTTTTATAGTTAATTCTCAATTGACTCTACATTTTAATTATATTAATATTCAAAATTATCATAACTATTTTAATTTAATAGAACAATAATAGGTTTATTATATTAAAATATTGAAAACAAAAATAAAATAGTAAAAAGTATGATGAAATTCACGTAATAAGCACTATTAAGAGTGAGTTTTTAGTGTATACATTAAGTAAATGACATAATAATATTAGTATTAAATACTCATAAATAAAATAAAACTTTTTATTAATTTGTTATATTAAGTAATGGTTGACTGGACTGGTAAGTGATAGTTATCTTCTTATCTATGTTCTTTGCTTTAATCTGAATGTTTATATATTTCATCACATTCCAGATGAATTGTAGATTTACCTTCAAAATGTCCTTATTAGAATCTCCTACCAAAAATTTCCAATTAACTTCATAAGATTGTTGTCTTTTCTTGTATTAAAAAAAACTTTATATTGCAAAATGAATATTAATATAAAACTTACTATTTTAAGCTAACCACTATATACTCCTCGAAAGACATACTCCCTTTATTTAAAATTAATGGACAAATTTTCTATTTCACAAGAATTAAAAAAAATAATCATTTTTATTAGCAATGTAAATTTATATATATCTTTACTATTATATTTAAAATAAATAAAAAAATAAAAGTGTGTATGTCAATTTAAGAGGAAGAGATATTTTTTTTCTACCTCTAAAAAGATAAAAAAATAATTAAGACTGTAATTATATGTACTTGTAAAAAACTTAAATGTGATAACAATATAATAATACGATGACAATGCTAGAATTATCATTTATCAAGGAATAAATCTAAAAGGAATTTGAATTTTTGGTGCAGTAGATTGGCATTGAGACAGTTTAGCACAAGTGAACTGTTAAATAAATTTTAAATCGACAGTATAATGTGGTCTCTGTTGTAATCTAGTCGGTTAGAATATTCGGTTCTCACATAAAAGATTCGAGTTTGATTCCCGGCAGCGGAAGGTTTTTTTTACTAAAAGCTAAATAAATTTTTCTTATTTTTCTTTTTTACTAAAAATTAAATAAATTATCCCTCGAACTCGTGGGAAAGTACTGCGAATTTTCGCGTAGGCATGAAAGCGAAAAAAATGAACAAGCAAACGGAGGGAGCTCAGAAGCAAGCAAAACTGATTGGCTTTACGTAACATCTCCTTCTCCCCCATCTTCCAATTAAATCTAAACCCAGATTTACATAAATTAATAACCTAATTTTACTAAATTACTTACAAATTTTGCAATTATGTAGGGGAGATTTTTTTTTTTAATTTTCCATTTTAATATAATAAAAATCAAAACTTAATCCTTTTTGGCGTTGGTGGTGAGGAAAGGGGGACAAAAATCTGGGAATCTTTGGGGATTTAGGCTGCGCTTGTCGTTGAAGCAATCAATATCGGAGTACGAAAGCGACGACGAGGGGTGTAGGCCTTGGTGCCGGTAGCATTCTTCTTCTTTTATGGCCAATTTTACGTGGGGTTCTGCTCTTAGGATCGCTCTCCTTCTTCTTCTTATCGCTGCTGTTATTTTCGCTTGCTTCACTCTCCCCGTCGAAAAGGTCACATTTTTCTTGATATTGTCTTTTAATTTCCAATTTCGGGTGCCATCTATGCTGAATTTGGGATTTTGATTTATTAGGTCTTGTATTTGTTTTTAACTGATTTTATGATATGATGCCTTAAGCTTAGTTTAATTATTAATACACATACGCTAATGAGCAATGTGATGATCATGCTTCAAATTCATAATCATTTACGGATCTTATTTCAAACTAAATTTATATTCCTTTTCATTCAGTGTTTCTGGTTTTATTTATCTTTTTTAATAATTATTATTCTTTTTTATTGTTGACTGAAAGCAGTTGCTAAATTACATAATCTATCGATATAGCTTTTATGTAATTTCTTATCCGTATGCGTGTAGTAATATGCCAGTTTGTTGCATTGCTTCTTTAGTCTGTCAGTAGCTGTAGCACCAGGTTCTGTTTTCAATCCCTTTATTGAAATAGTCCAGCATGATGATGGATGTATGTGTTTCATGATTAGCATTGCTTTTGTGTGTTCTCTAAAAGAGCAGTTCTCTTGTAGATTTTGAAGGACTTCTTATTATGGGTGGATCAAGATCTTGGGCCTTGGGGTCCTCTCGTGCTGTAAGTTGCTTTAACTTCCAGTTACTCCTTTTCATTTCCTCCTTACTTTACTTGGCATCAAACTATTTCTTCGCAATGATTAGGCAGATTTCATAACATTAATCTACTGGAAAAATTTTCCTGTCTATTTCTGGTCATTAAAACATTTTAGTATGAAGAGAGGCACGTCATTCTGATGTGTTCTGGGGAGATATTAAACTCATATATTATCATTGTTGATTTGCAGGGCTGTTGCATACATTCCTCTAACGGTGTTGGCTGTTCCAGCATCAGTGCTTACTGTAAGCATTGATAGCCTAGTTACCTCAATAAAATTATATTGCCATCACAGTTACGATTTCCTATTGTTTTCCACAACTAAGTTTTCATAATCTTATTTCCTGGCTGTATTTACTTTAAGCTTGTTCTCCACATTCTACTTGAGCATTATCTTCCCTATGCTCCTTATTCTTCATTTCACTCTTTCTTTACCTATGTATACCCTAAGCAGTTTGAAACAAATTGTCACAAGTCCATATGTTTTGGCACCCCATTGGTGCTATTTAGTAATTTTCTAGAATAATATGAAGTTATTTAATAACTTGATTGCCATCATCTTTCAGCTTGGTGGTGGATATCTCTTTGGGTTGCCTGTGGGCTTTATTGCTGATTCTATTGGTGCTACAGTTGGAGCTGGGGCTGCTTTTCTTCTTGGAAGAACAGTGAGTTTTCAGAACCTTGTGATATATGCTTGTCAGTTTTAATTCTATTGAAGAGCATATTGTATGTGCTGGGGGGAAGAGAAGCTTTTATTTTTTACTTCTCTCTCTCTTGCAAAGCTTGTTTTCATATTTCTATACCATGTGATATATACTTCTTTGTTTCAATTCTATTGAAGAGCATGTTGTATAAATGTGAAAGAAGATAACCTTTTAATTTTTAGTTCTCTCTTCCTTACTTAGCTTGTTTTCATATTTCTAAACCATGAGAGGCTTAGGAAAAAAGGAAGGATGCTTCTTTTTAGTATAGGTGCAATTTCTATTTTTGACATAGTAGGCAGCTTATATCTTATTCTGGTATTTTTGTACAGATCGGTAGATCTTTTGTTATTTCCAAGTTGAAGGATTATCCACAGTTTAGATCAGTTGCAATTGCCATTCAAAGATCTGGCTTTAAGGTTTGTTTGTTTCCCATTTCACCTTTGAAAAATCTAGTAATGTAGTTAATATATGTAATTACTTGTTTTACATTTCTTATTTCTTGTTGGCAATTTAAATTTATTGCAGTAGTAGCGTATAAGAAGTTTAATTCTAGTGCTCCTTGTTATAAGCTTAATTTGTAAAAATATCTGGATTTCCTTATTTATTTGCAGATTGTTCTACTGCTTCGACTTGTTCCCTTGCTTCCTTTTAGCATATTGAATTACTTGCTGTCCGTGACTCCTGTGTCATTAGGGGAATACATGCTGGCTTCCTGGATAGGAATGATGGTATTTTCTTTGCTCCTCATCCTGTAATAATTAGTAATTTAACTCAATAATTGATATTTCTCTGGTCTGATTGAAAATCTTCCTCTGTATACATGTATGGAATCTGTATTTCGACATATATGAATTTGAAATTTGGCTTTTGCTTGATGAGATATCTTGGTGATGTTATTGGGTTGATGAATTTTTCACTTTTGATTGTTGCCTTGCCACATAGAACCTTAAGCATGCTTTCGATGTATTGATTACTGCATGATGCATGTGGTGCTTGGATGGAAGATTGTTCGAGTAAGGACAATTGAATGAAGGAGGGCTACAGACTGCCTCCTTATCTCCCTGAGTTTAAAGTGTTTAACCATGTTGCATGTTTCAGCTTTTTAATACCTCAAGTGCATAGTATTTCTGAAATCTTAAAATGAATAAATCGTGGTAGCGATGTTCATGGATGTTTTTCAATTATGTGTTTCCAGATCTTGGAATTGAATTTATTTGAACTTGAAGACATCTGGTTTTAATCATAATTCCATTTTATGCCTGTTGCTGACTATAAGCTCAAAGCAAGTCAAAAAATTCTGGGCCAAAAAACTCACTCACTGGTTTCTTTATGTTGATTCAGAAGTAAATAAAATTGCCATAATGTTGTATTATCATTCTTGCCTAAATGAACCTTGAAATGTGGTGAAATTAGATTGTTCTTAATCCTTCTAGATTTAGCTTTGTAAATATGCATCAGAGAAATAATACGAGAGTAGTTCTAGTTAAATTTATGTTGCTCTATCTGACTTTCTATTTTGTTACAGCCAATAACTCTTGCACTGGTATATGTTGGAACAACTCTGAAAGATCTTTCTGATGTGACCCATGGTTGGAGTGAGTTTTCAACTACTCGTTGGGTAAGAACCTTATTATACTCTTGAACTGTTGACATTCCAGTTGCCTTATTTTTATCTCTGAGGCACTAATGTGTTGCATTTTGTGCAATTTCTGATACATTTACCCTTTTGATGCAGGTGTGTATTGTATTGGGCCTTGTTGTATCTGGTAAGTTGGAACACACCATATACTTCTCTCCTTTTCTTCTCTCCTTATTATTTCCAAGTGCTATAGTTGTTTTTTCTCTGGCTTGGGGTTTTGGGTGGGAGTGTAGGGAGAGAGAAGAGAAAAAAGAGGGGGAGGCGGGGTAGGGAGAGAAGGGTTGCAATAAGTGATGCAAATCTGAGTGATATAATAACACTGAAAAAGAGTGTTGGTGATCTTCATTATATCTCCAGAAGTTGAAGTGAGCTGAAGGGAAATGGAAGCTTTGGGGCATGTGGAAAAAATTCACATGTGTTTTCCTCAACTAAATTGATGATTATGAATTTAAAACACAGTGGAAATATGTTGTAATTTGAGTTTGAAGATGAATGGCATAACTTACTAGTTTATTTGAAGTTTGAATGGCTTAATCAACCCTTTTGGCTTTTGTGCAGTGGTTCTAATGTATTGTGTTACTAAAGTGGCCAAATCTGCTTTAGACAAAGCTTTGGCTGAGAATGAGGATATAGACATTTTGGCTTCACCTCAGTTACCCATTGTGGCTGATCCTCCTGGTGAGCTGAACCAACCTCTCTTAATGAAGATAGACACAACGGAAGATGACCGTGAAAAATTAAATTCATGTTCAATGTAAATTCTTTCCCTACATCTTCCCAAGGCAACAAAGCTTCCATTCAATCTCCAGTCATTTAAGAAATGTAGATTTGGACAGAAGTGACAGATTAAAGATTGTAGTATCATATACTGACGATTTGTCACTTGAAATGGAATTAATTTTCATGATATTATTGAAGGATGAGAAAATCATTGTTTTGCTTGTATCATGGTTCGTAAACCTTTCTAATTTCTATTGCTTACACTTCCTCCCCCGCCCTACTACCTTTTGTGATGGCCGACATTTTTGGCGTATAAGCTCCTAGAATTTGCAGCCATCAAGCCCCACAAGTATTGGGAAAAAATTGACTAATTATTAATTAACAGATAGATCACCTTCATAAGAACATGAGCTCGGTCTCTGTCTGTCCTGATTCTGACACGAGTCATTTTCTGCAGGAGTTATGAGCAACATATAGTTGTGGATTTTGTGCTTTATCCATTCAGTTTTTGTAACCAAATGGCGGATTGAGAAAAGACTAGGAATTTTGATTTTTGGTTGAAATAATGCGGTTGTTGGATACACCAATCAAACATAAAGCAGAAGAAATCTTTGGTGAGCAGTTATTTCCATTGTTGACTCTTTACATCTGATACAATGGCCTTCATCATTCCTGTTGATTGTTAATAAGATAACAGTTGGATACCTTGATTTGAAGTTGGTAAAGTTCTAATCTGTTTATATGTTATTGATGAACCTAATGGTCCACAAACATCAGATGGTTGAGATCCAAAATTACAGGCAACATTTTAAAATTGATTGGAAAAAGTTTGTTGAAGACTTGAACAGAAGGGAATAAAAAGTGATTTTAATGATGAAAGGTGAAGCAAAATCATATGCTCTCACATTATGAATTTTTTTTAGTGCATTGTGGGAACCATTGGCTTCTCTTTCCTTCTGTAACTTTCTCAAACAAACAAGAGAAAGCCAAGTAATTACATTTCTATATATTTTTATTGCCTTATTTCACCTTTCCCACTGTCTTCTTGTGTTGAATTTAAGGTGTCTTAGGGGTCCTACCATTTCCTTAGGGAAAGGGCTCAATATTCTATACAAATTCCATTTATCAGCAATCTTGTTCTTATAAAATCAGGATTATACCAACTGTTACCTGCCTTTTGGAGAACCCTCAATCTAATCATCACAACCGTCTATAAAAAAATCTTAATCATCACAGCCATCCATTAAAAAAAAGCTGGTGTGTGTGTTTGTGTGTCTTATTTATACAGGACATATGTAACTTCTATAACAAAATTTAAGGCGACCTAAAAATTCCTGAGTAAAAAAAATGCCAGGATTCAGCATTTTTCATCTGGGTGGATGCTTCGATGGTTGTCGCGATCATGCTCAAACTTCAGGATTTGGCACCAGGATCTGGAACCTGAGTGACAGGGCAATTGAGCTACAAGTAAGAGTAGGATCAATACTGAAAAAGGTTCACACATTGAAGCCAGGCTCTTCAAAAAGACTAAAATGTAAAAGCATATACAAGGCTTATATGCCTGGCAAGAGTGGAAATGCTAGTAATGGAGGCATGAAAAGCTTGCTTTATTATTATGATGAAACTTGTCACCCTTACATTTGGGTGCATGATACTGGTGGTGATTTCTCCAGGATGGTCAAACAACAATACATTAGTCTTGAAGACCTGAGAGATTATTCTGAAATCAGAATTTTCAGAGATCATCAAAGAGGCTGCATATCTGTACGCAAGAAACCTAGACCAGATTTTTGCTGACTCTTCATATAAGGTTTTTTGTTTTGTTTTATTTTATTTTTTCTCAGCTGTGGTTGATGGGTTTGAAGGTATATTTATTTTTCTTTTCTTTCTTTTGGTTTTTAATTCTTGTTCTTGTATTGGGTGGATTTTGAAGAACTTAGATTGGACTGTGTCACATAACAAAATGACATTTATGCAAATGATAATAAAGAAATGAGAGTACAGACTAAATGTAGCTTCTGCTTTTCTTGTTTCTTTTAACTGGTTCTGATATGTAATTTTAGAATGTATTAATGGAAGATAGAAACTGACTGGAAATTGAGTTAAAAACTGAGAAAAATTAATATGTTCTTATTTTTTTTTATTGGCATGTTAGAAATTGGAATAGTATAAAGTATTTTACTTTTACTAGTATCTCAAATAATAAGAATAAGATTCAGATGCCAAATGGAAGACAAAGAAAGAACAATGGAATTGTCTCATTTGTTCTTTTATCTTGATGGAAATTACATTCAGCACAATACAATCTGAGAAATATCAAGTTGGAATTGACATAATTTATGGGCCTTTTCTCTGCAAAAAAGATAAAAAAATTTGTTCACTCGTATATCAATTGGGATTCTAATTCTAGGGATGGACCAAAAGAGAATTATCTTACTTGCTAGATTTTTAAAATTTGAGGCGATGATGGGAAATAAAAGCCCCCCTTTTGCGTTGCATCGCGTGAATGGAAAGAACTCATAGCAAGTTGATTGCTTAAAAATTAAGCAATGCTCTTATTTTCTCCCTCTTTCACTTCGCAGCAATTTAAAACTAAAAATTAAATAGAAGGTTCTTCTTAAAATGCGATAAAAATAACGTGCATCTAAATACAATATTTAATTCTGCTTAATATGTGCAGGCACATATTTTTTTTAAAAAATCCTATTATAATATGAGATTCATGTATTTTGCCATTGAAGACAATAAATTCAAGTTCTAATCCATCTTTTCAAACTTAAAAATAATAATCAAACTCAAAAAATATGCACTTAAATTATATTTTAATGTGCAAAAAATTTCTATTTTCATATCTTATAAAATTAAAAAATGATTTAATTAAATCTCAAATTATATATAAAATACATTTGTGTGAAATTACTTATTTTAATTTTAATAAAATTCTCAAATTAAATAAATTAGTAAAGTTATAAAAAAAAGGTATTAATTACCCCAAATTTTAGCTTTATTTTATGGTTATTAGTTTGGCTCACAATTTTATTTTCTGTTCTTGTTCTTTTAAATATATGAAAATCAAACATTATTATTAGCATAAAAGAATATATATATATATATATTCATAAAAAATAATGCATAAATAAATTAATACTAATTATTATTTAAAAAATAAATAATACTTAACTAATTAAGGTATTGGTGGGAAAATATAAAATCCAATAGACAGGCAAAAGCTGTCAAAACCAAATAAAAGAAAGTCAATAGGGAGCATCTTTCTTCAAGAGCACACAAAGCTAAGCTACCCTTCAACTTTTCTTCTTCTTCATCTCCTCCTCCAATTTTTTGCCTAAAAATGGGAATTTCATTTAGCAATAATAGAAGAAGAAATAATAATTATTACCACCACCACCAGCCTCCGCCGCCTCCTCCACCTCCTCCTTACTATTACTCCACGGAACCCCTTTCATTACCTCTTCCTTCGCTGCCGCCGCCGCCGCCGAATCAAAATTATTTCACTACGCCTACAACAGCGACACCCCAACAGCCATCTTACCCTCCACCACATAACCCTTATCCTGCACACCCACCTCCTCCCCCAATTCATTCTTACTACAGTTCTCATCCCCATAACCCATGTAATTATGTGAACAGATTTAATTATCAACCTTATTATTATGCTAATCACGCTAATAGGTGGCCTGCGATTAGGCCTAACGTGGGTACTGGGCAGCCGATTGAGCCAGCTCCTTATATTGAGCATCAAAATGCAAAGAAAGTCAGGAATGATGTGAACGTGCATAAGGATACATTAAGGGTGGAAATTGATGAGGAAAATCCTGATACTTACTTGGTTTCTTTCGTTTTCGATGCTCTGTTTGATGGGAGGTTAGTTTTTTTTCTTTTTTTCCTGTAGTTATTGTTATGGCTTAGTTTTTGAATTGTACTTTGTCGGTTGTGTTTGCATTATGGAGATTTTCGATTATGGGTATTTATTTGTTGAATGATTCTTGTCATGTAAAAAGTGAAAAGGATAAACAGAGTTTGAATGAATTGAATAGAAAGCCATGTTGAAAAAATAGATTTGCCCAAATGTTACCAATTATTTCATTTGGGGCTTTTGATGATATTGGCAATGACCGGATGGATTTCACCTTTTATTATTTATCCAAGGTCGTGTTGATGGTTGAATTCAGAAGATTTAAAACAAGAAAAGGAGTATACATGCAAAATAGAGAAGGGTTTATTAGAATTATGCATGTGAACTTAGCCGAAGCCCTATGTATCTCTTTTTTTTTTTCTTTTTATCTCTGCTTGGACTACACTTAGCTGTAGAAATGCATACAGATCATTAACTGAAATAGTTTTATTGGCTGCGACTACTTGCTTTTTTTTTCCTCTAATGTTCAAAAATCAGGCTATTAATATTAGGCAACTGGTTGAAAGCTGAAAGGGAACTAGTAAGAATAGATAATGCAGTAAAGCCAAACTGATTCCTAAGAAATGAGTATGGTCTGTAATGCATGCCAGTTTTACTGAATCTAGTATTAGATAAAATCTAGTATCAAATCGAATATGGAAAATTGAATTATTAGACAGACTATTAAAGAATCTTGTTTAGGGGGATTCAATGTTTTCATTCCAGTGCATGAGCTTGAGTTGTTTTTTTTAGTGCTTAGGTCACTATAACTTTCATTTGAGATGTTAAAAAGTGCAATATACTGAATATAGTTTTGCTACAAATATCAGTGTTATCAACATGCTTTGTATCGTAATCCACAAAATTGATATGGTAAAATTTTTACCATCCATTTGACATGAGAAATTGATACATTTGGACACTTGTATCTCTCCAAACCAATTTGGTTTTATTCCTTGTCGATCCACTATGGAAGCTCTTTTTTCTTATTTGAGATGTGATGGAAAAGTATAAAGAGATGAAGATGGATTTACATATGATTTTCATTGACTTAGAAAATGCGTATGATGGAGTTTTTAGAGAAGTTTTATGGTGGATCCTAGAGTTTAGGGAGATTTCTATTAAATATATTTAAGTCTTGAAAGATATGTATGATAGAGCTATCACTAATGTCTGAACTGTTGGAGATGATACTAAGAATTTTTCTGTTTCTATTGGTTACATCAAGGGTCAGTTTTAAGCTCTTATTTATTTGCCTTGGTCATGGATGAGATAACAAGGCATATACAAGATGATATTCCTTGGTATGATGTTTGCAGATGACATTGTGTTGATAGATGAGACCTAAGTAGGTATAAGTTAAAAATTGGAGTTATGGAGAAGTACTTTGGAATTAAAGGGTTTTAAGCTAAGTATAACTAAGACTAAGTAAATGCATTGTAGATTTAATAATACAAATAGAGGAGGCAAAGTTTTTTTAGACGGAGTGGCAGTACCTCATAATACTCATTTTAAATACCTTAGTTCTATTATTCAAGCGGATAGTAGTTGTGAAGAAGATGTAAGTCACAAGATTAAAGATGATTGGATAAAATGGAGGAGTGTCATAGGAGTGGTATGTGACCGAAAGATGCCAATTAAATTGAAAGAAAAATTCTACTGCACTGTCATACGGCCTGCGATGATGTATGTTAGTGAGTGTTGGGCTATGAAAAGGCAACACGTGAGTAATATGCATGTTGCAGAGATGAGAATGATAAGATGGATGTGTAGATACAGTAAAATGGATAGAATCAGGAATGAGAGCATTAGAGAAAAAGTAGGGGTAGCGTTTATCGAGTATAAGATAAGAGAACATAGATTGAGATGGTTTGGTCATGTGAAACATAGACCTAGGAATGCACCATCAGGAAAATTGAACTAGTTAAAGTAGAAATACTCAAGAGATGCTGAGATAGACCTAAATTATCTTGGATAAAAGTGGTACAAAATGATCTTACTGTTTTAAATTTATCAGAAGAGGTAGCCCTAAATCGAATCGAGTGAAAAAAAAAATTTATATAGCCGATCTCAATTAGTTTGGGATTAAGGCTTTGTTGTTGTTGTTAGCATTTACAAATTGCAAATGTGTAAGATTAATAGGTTAAGCAGACAAGTTGAGTATGACTTTAACCTTTTGCTTTTTATCTCTCTTGCTCTCTCAAAAATGTGCTTATCCTCTTTTGAGAGCTTGACTGGAACTGGATGATGGAGCAAATTAGAAGATAGTTGTTTCCATTAAGCACATACTCCAATTTTCTACCCTAAGCACTTAAATTTGCAGGTGGGAACAGGGCATAATTTAGCAATAGTGCTGGTGGTTTAACATATTGGACTAGGTATATATGTGCGTTTGTGTGTTTGTGTGTACTAGCTATAAAATTAACCAGGTCAACCAAAGTTATAGCATAGTTTGTACACTCGTAAGATCCAAGCTTGAAAGAGACATTTGGTAGAAATTATTCTCTCCTGATTCAAGTGACCCCTAATGTAAGCACAAGCACTGTTTTGGTCTCAGAGATCTTTTAACATTTGATAATTTGCACTAAATGTATGTGTGTGGCATTTATATGGCTTTCTATCTTCTGTTCTGCAAATCACAATACTATCAAATAACCTGCATCTGGGATTTCCAGTCAGAAGTATGTGCTTATAAATAAGCATGCTCAGACGAGCTTATTGCTTAGACCAGGCCAACGCATACCCGTGCATAATATTTCTCTTCGATTAGTTGAAGTTAAACTATTGAGTCAACTTTCATAGTTGGTCCATATTAAGTTTAAGCTTGTTGAATTCATAGTTGACCATAAATTCACATTTGGACTTGGGCACTTGGCCTGCCCAGAAAATTTAAATATTCCAATATCAGAATTTTTTTGAGATTCCCTTGGAATTTGTTTTCCCTTTTTGGATGTGTTGGATATTAGGATTGCATCACTATAAATTGACAAAAAGTTGCATGGCCATATGATTTTTTTCAGGTTCTTATTCTTTTTTTTTTCTAATATAATTCTTTTCTCCCATACATAACAGCATTGCAATTTTCTACTTTGCCATGGAAGAGGCCAACTGTAGGTTTGCTCCTGTATTTCCTGAAGCCCATTTGCCTGTGAGAATCCCCTTCCAGAAAGGTCCTGGGCAGAAATTTTGTCAGCCTTCGGGAACAGGCATTGACTTGGGTTTCTTTGAGTTGGATGATCTTGCAAAACCGTTGCCTGGAGAAGATATTTTTCCACTTGTAATAGTTGCTGAAACATGTCTGCCAGTTCATTCAATCAATGAAAATCTTGATGAATCAGTGCCAAACACATCTGGCCACATGCAGATTACTCAAGCTGTTCTTGAGAAGAAAAACAGTGACCCTTTCCAAGTGAGAGTAGTGAGGCAAATTTTGTGGATTGATGGAGTTCGATATGAGCTGCGGGAGCTATATGGAATAGGAACCTCAGCAACTGAAGGCTTCAATGACTGTGACCCTGGGAAGGAGTGTGTGATTTGCATGACTGAGCCCAAGGATACTGCAGTTTTACCTTGCAGGCATATGGTGAGATTTCACCTTTCTTTTTCTCAGTATGTAAAGAGATGATGGTCAACAAAGAGTAATCTCATGGTGTGTCTTCAATGTATGCTTGATAATGAGAAAAACTGCAACAGTTGATTTTGGGATGTTTAAAGCTCTAGTAATTGAATTATGTCTAGATTATATGATTTAAACTGCTGGGGATTCTTATTGTTAAATTGCCTTGAATGTATCTCTCTCTCTTCCGTACACACAAAAACTTCATCACACACATGCAGGAACCTCTTTCCCCTTTTGCTTTTGATACCTGTATTGCTTTGTTGTGTTGTCTGACATTCTGTATCTTTCCAGTGTATGTGCAGTGAGTGTGCAAAAGCATTGAGGCTTCAATCAAATAAGTGCCCCATATGTCGTCAACCAATTGAAGAACTTATAGAGATCAAAATAAATAATGGTGATCAATGAGGAAATTTATTGCCTCTCTCAAACATGGATTAATGGTAAAGTTGTTCTCTTTTTGTTTTACAGTATCATTGTCCTCTGAATGTGTATGCTGATTATTTTGTATATTTTTGTTCCTTTATCAGTTTTCAAGTTTCTTGTGGCTTTGTATAAAGATAAAAATGTAGATCTAGTGTTGCAGATAATTTATCAGGATAGATATTAGTTGAGCCATTAGCCTTCTCTATTAACTTATTGTATGTGCCTAAAGGGTCACCTGGATTACCTTGATCATCTAGTTATTTTTTTTCTTAAATTTTGATAGCTTATAAGGGTTTGAACAAGCTCTCTTTTTTGTTAAATAACATTACGTAGAGGTGTAGAAATAATTTTTTTACCTCTGAACAAAATGATGTTTGAAGTTTTCAAGGAATGTGAGATTTCCATTCAAGGATTTTTGCTTGCTGCTTTATTCTCCTTCATAATTGAATTCAGTTCTATTTATGTATGTGCAATATTCACATGTAAAATAAATATTTCCTCGGGCAACCATTGACATGGTTATTTGAATGACATGAAAGTGAAGTCGTAAGACAACTGGACTTGGGGGAACCTACTATTTCTACAGAAGTAGCTCTTTTTTACTGTAGGCCAACGGCTGAAAAGAGAGGCTGAATGAGAATATTTGCCATGGAAGTTGGCGTTAATGGGGACAAACTGAGAATCTTCAAAGTTCATGTGTACCTTTAATGGATTTTCACCTTTGAGGATATATACAAAAGTTGTGCAGTGATGCATACTAATCAATGGTCACCCTTGCATCACATTCTTTGCCAGTGAAGTTTGCAGAAACTAATCTCTTTTTATTTGCATAATTATGTACCATTTTGCTTAACATGTTAGAATCGAATTATTATTATTATTATTATTATTACATTTAGAACTCATAGCTCTTTGGATTGTTTCTCAAGTTTTGGGAGTTCCTCACAATATTACTTATCTTGAATTTTTTTTTTTATCAGAACTTTACTTATCTTGAATGATTAGGCATTTAATGGTACAATCACATCCACCTTTGCTTAGCTAATTCGACGGTAAGTGAGCATTGCAAGTAGCTTAGCTATGATGGCCTACAATTCTATAGTGTGTTCACAAGCAACCATTCTTGTTGTGGAAAGCTGATGCTTGGCTCCAAGAGCTCGGCACGAGTTCATGCCTCTCTTCAAAATCTAAATTACAAGGAATGAACTCGACCATGTTTTCCTCATCCCACTGAATACCAAAGAATATTTCATTTCTTGATTGAAGAAAACTTACTTTAGTTGGGGGCTACCATTAATTCCCATAAAAACTTTCATCTCAGTTGCTGGAACTATTGGGTGGAAATTTCTGCCAAGAAATTAATAAAAATGAGAGCTGAATCCAAAATGGCACGTAGGGAAGTCCTTACACAGAAAGCCTCAAGAAGGAGATCCTCAAAGGCGAAAAGTGAAAAATAATGAAGGCAGACTCTAGAATGAGCCCATCTTTATCAAATTCTATTACCGTATAGTTTGTGAGCATAGTTAAACTTAGAAGAATGTAATTTTATCAGTTGCAACATTGTACAAATTATAGAGTAGAGTAGCATTGGCTCTTGTAGTGAAAGCATATTATTATTATACGTAAGAAAGGAGTAAAAAAGATCAATTGGCTTTCCTTCGTAATCAAAAACTTCACAGCATCTGTACCCTCTATTATTAGTTTCCCTTACAAACTAAATTTCCAGAGCTATATTAATATAGGGACCATGTCATGTTCCTATCAACATCCGAATGTAAATAAAAATGGCTTCCATAGCTGTATGTTCTTAAAAATTCTCTGTTTTGCTTCTCTCTTTCTTCCATTAATCCCTGTAACACAGACCATGTGGGTGTTCATGTCATACCCTCTACTAAACAGCAATGCTTGCTTGTCACAGTTGCTTTGATGTTTCCTCTTAACAACTATACTGACAAAGCAGAAGTAAAAAAAAATCTAAACCCAGGAATGGGTATATCAAGTCGTGTGATTTTATTTTTCAGTTGGGTATAATTAAGCTATTAACAGCAAAGTCATTTGCATAATGTAAATAGTTGGCTTTGAATCTTGAATCACTACCATAACCTAATAACCTGATATGATTAATTAGTAAAACTTCCATTTATAGTTAAATGGGTGTCTTTGAGTTTTGAATTTGGGCATAAAAATGGCATTTTGTTTAGGCCATTTGTCGCCATTCAAGTGCCCTTTTACAAGAAGGATTTAGCTCCTCTTCTTCTTAGAATAAAGGGTAAAAGAAAGAAAAGGAATGGTTTCATCACAGTTTAGGCTTTTAAGAAAGATCAATAATTTGCGTAGAAAAGAAGGTTTCAAACTTAAAGAAAATAGGCCTACAAATGTGATTTTATGTCCATCTTGGGGCAACTCTTGAGTTTCTTTCTTTACCTAATTCACCCTAAAGTAAAACATTATTAATACTAAAGCCATCTCTTTTTTTACTAAAATAACCTGTTTTTGGTTGTCTTCTTTACGAAAGTTCTTCATTAGCCCATGTAAACATCACTTATTTCTATCATAATTCCATCAAAAATTTCCACTAAATAACAATAATAATCCTCTTTTGCTTTACCGTAGGGCTAACTTTTAAATCTCAGCAATGCCCAATTAACGTATTATCATCTAATTCCTATTAGAAGCCCAGTTTTATTGGGTGATGAAATAATTATTTAATTAAGAGCACAAACCATAATATTATTGAGTTTATTTTGGTCAAGCATCATAAAAGACATTTGGGTTTTATGTTTTAACTTCTAAATAATATAAAATTCACCTGAACATTGTACACTTTTATTTAATCAAATATCAATATATTTTAAAAAAATAAAATTACAAAAAATATTTCAATTAACAGTTTAACTCATTAAAATATGTTGATTTCACATGCCAAAAAAAAAAAATTAGAGACTGTCAACTAATATCTATCTGAAAAAAAAAACAATGCGAAATAATTCTCCTAAAATAAACGTATAATAAGAGATTAAAATTTATTTTTTTGCAACAATCAAATCTCACCAAATACAAATTCTATTCATAGAAGGGAACTCCCCTATTATTAGATAACCAGTTCATAAAATTCCTTTATATAGTATATCTATATAGTATATAGATTAAAGTTTCAGTAAAAATTAAAATTCTAAATTAAAAAAAATCACGTTAAGCTTTATATTTTGGATTTTTTTTCTAATTTTAACAGTTACCCTTTTAAAAAATAAAAATCATGTATGATATGGGAATAATTTAAGTTATATCACAATTGAAAATATGTATAATTATAATTTATAAGAGCTTATAAATTTATTTTAGTAAGATTATGATTTTGATGGGAGCAATAGAAAAAAAAATTAATGAAATCACAATAAAAATCACATATAAAATCTATAAAATATTTATTGAAATCACTTAGATCCACTCATCTATATACTTCCCTTCATCCCTATCACAATGGATATTCTTTTAAAAGAATTAAAAATGAAAAAAAAAAAAAAGAAGATAAACATTAACAGTTTGTAATTTCCATAAACAATTACGAAAATTTTAATTTCGTATTTCATGTGCGATGTTTCTTAATATTCAGAATTTTTTTAAAAAAAAATCTTTATAATACTCCAACGTTGGAAGTTAACGATTTGACATTGCTGTATTAATAAATTCAATAATTATCATCTTCTGGTTTATTAATTTCATTTTAATACGTAACAAATCTAAATCAAGTAGTAATTAGATGCATAACTTTCACAAATTAAATTTAGGAGCTCATAAATTGAATGAATTAATGTGACTAATTAATCTCTTAAAAATAATGGCTGAATAATTATAAATTTTTTAAAATTTTATATATTACACTAGTCAGCTCATGTATTTTCAGCATTTAATTTTTATATTTCTCTGTTTTTAAAAATTAAAATGTTTGGCTATTCTATTAATATTTTCATTCTAAAAATATTAATCAACTACTTTGATATTATAAAATGATTTCTTTATTCTTTCTTTATATATATATATATATATTATTTGTTAAGTTATATTTATTTTTAATTTTATTTATATTTTTTATACATAATTTATTTTAATTTTATAAATATTATTAAAAATAATTTTAAATAATATAAATAATATTTTTATTATTTTATAGATAATTTATATATATTATTTATTTTAATTTTATAGATATTATTAAGAATAATTTTAAATAATATGAATAATATCTTTTATTATTTTACAGATTATATATATATAATTAAATTTAATATAAAATAAATTTAATAAATAATAAATATAAATATATATAAAAAGAATATCAAAACTATTTTATAATATCAAAATACTTGAATAATAGTTTTAGAATAAAAATATTAATAAAAGAATTAAATAGTTTAATTTTTAAATATATAAAATATAAATATTAAATATTAAAAATATAAAAATTAACTAATATAATATATAAAAATTTAAAATTTTAATAATTATTTAATAAAAAATAATTAATTAAGTTTAATTATATTTGATATTTAAAAGAAAAAATTTCACTATTCTAAATAAATATTTAAAAATATTTAAATCAGGAATAAAATAATGATAAAAATAATAATGAAAGCGCGTGAAAATAGTACAAATTAAGAAGGATAACAGAAGGGGAGAAAAATTACGAAAGTGGGGGTAAAAGGGTAGTGAAGAAGGAAAAACCCAAGAGGAAAGAGAGAGGACGAAATAGTAATTTAAGGGGACAGGCCCACATGCTATAAAGTAGCAATGTACCAAAAACAGTACCAAATACAAAAAATAAAATAATTAAAAAAAAACCACCAATAGCGAAAGTCTATGATAAATTAAGTAAAAATATAGCTGATTTAATAAATATAGGGTAGGAATTTTGATCTGAAAGTTAAATAAAATTGATCCATTAAAAGATATAATAAATAAATATTTTTTTATTTTATTTTTATAGTCTAATAATTATTTAAATACCTGTTAATAAAATATATTTAAAATAGTTAAGAATTATTTTTTTAATATACCTTCATTAAATATAATATATTTTTTAATAATTTTTAATAATATTTATAATTATTATAAAAATATATATATTAAATAAAAATATAATAGTAAAATAAAAATTTTATTTATGATAAATAAATTATAATTTAAGATATTTAAAAAATAATATAATCAATTATAAAAATAAACCTAAGAAAATACTAATCTAAAAAAAACCACATAAGGTAGGCTTATTAAATGTCATTATTTAATGGACTCACCCAATTTTGGGAGATAAAATCTGACACGGAATCATTCACATCTGATGATAGTAGCTTTTATTTTCTTCATTTTTCATTTTTTACCCCAAAATATATATAATTTATTTTTTATAATTGCCCGCGCATGGTAAAGGAAAGAAGCCAAGCCAAGTAGAGCCATATTTTTATTAAAGCCAAGCCAACAATTTTTGAAATTAATATTTGGCTCTTTGTTATGTAATAAAGTATAGATAAGAGTATTTTTGAGTAATTTGACTAAAGCATTAACAACAAAAACAGAGTATAGTGCAAGTATAGCTACAAAATATACCAATAAATAAACCTCTCTATAGAAACAGCTTTGCCTTGCAGCAGCTCCATTATATATACTCTCTGCCAGTTTCTTTTTTATTATTTGCTTCTCTCTCTCTCTTCTTCTCACCCTGAATTAGAGGAAACAGAGACCAGAAGATCAATGTGCACTCTCAGGCTGTGAAGTGTGAACCTCTCTTTCTTTCTCTTTCTTTTTCTTTTTCATTCTCTCTCTATTTCTCACGGTTGAGACTTGTTCTTGTTGTTGGTGTTGTTGTTGTTTGTCTTTTAACTTTCTCTGCTCAGAGACTGAGACCGCATTGTTTGTTTTATCCTGTGTTTCTTTACCAAAGACTCCTCAAAATAAAGAACAGAGAAGAGCCCATTGTAGAGTTCTTGTAACATTTATCTTTCTTCTTTCTCTTTCGTTTTTAGCAGCTTTTGTTTCTCAGATCTATTACCCACCCTTTTTTTCTTTCTATTATTGGAGCTTTGTGTTTGTTTCATTTGAGTGGAAGGTTAATATGAGTAAAGAAGAGTTCTTGAAGATCCAGGTACCCATTTTCTATCTTCTTCATCACCCTTTTACTTTGTTCTTTTCTTCAATTGCTATGCTTCATTTTTTTAGTTAATTATTTTTTTATTACTGTATGTATCTTACAATTAAATTTTTTTCAAGCTCTTTCTTTTGGGGAAGCTTGCTCTCCCCTTTTGAAATGGTATCTCTCATTAGTCATTACTCTGTTTTTGTTCTTTGGCTTGCTTGTACATGCAGACTTGTGTTCTAAAAGTGAACATACATTGTGATGGATGTAAACAGAAAGTGAAGAAAATCTTGCAGAAAATCGATGGTATCTTTCCTTAATATTTTTTCTTACCAAATAGTATTTTTTAGTGCATGAATATCTACTGTTTTTTTACTTGTGTTTGTGATTTTTTATATTTCTCTGCATATCTCAGTTTAGTTGATTTTTCCGTGTTAGGGGTTTTCACCACAAACATAGATGCAGAACAAGGGAAGGTAACAGTCTCAGGTAATGTAGACCCCGCTGTACTGATGAAAAAGCTTGCAAAGTCCGGCAAACATGCTGAGCTTTGGGGTGCTCAAAAGCCCAACAATAATCAGAACCATCTGGCCAACCAGTTCAAAAACATGCAAATTGATAATGGCAAAGGTGGAAACAACAAAGGTCAAAAGGGTGGTGGTAACAATAACCAGCCTAAAGGCGGCCAACAAAATCCTCACCCACAAAACCAACAGCAGCAACTGAACCAACAGATGCAGCAGCTGCTTCAACAACAACAGATGAAAGCATTTCAAGATCCGAATAAGCTGCCCCAATTTAAAGACTTTAAAATGCCTAACAACAATCAGAACCCGAACCAGAAGGCTGTCAAGTTTGCTCCTCCCCCTGAAGACGATGATTACAGTGATGATGATTTGGATGACTTAGATGACGAGGATTACGATGATGATGAATATTTTGAGGATGAGATGGATGAACCTCAACATCCACTTAATAAAATGAAACCCATGATGCCAAATGGGAACATCATGATGAATGGTATGCATCCCCATCTTATGAATGCCCAAAAGGGTGCTCCAAATCCAGCTGCCAATGGCAAAAAAGGGGCCGGCGGAGGGCCGGGTAATGGTAATGGAGCTATCCCTGTGCAAGTAAATATTGGGGGTGGAAATGGAAATAATGGAGGCAAAAAAGGTGGAGGTAATAACAATGGAGGAAACCAAAATCAAGGAGGTAAAAATAGTGGCCGAAAACCACAAGATGGCAAAAACGGTAACAGTGGTGGTGGTGGTGGTGGTAACAAGAACGGTAACAACGGTGGAGGAAATGTTAACAACATGCAACAAATGAATGGGGGTAAAAAGGGGAATAACGGAGGATGTGCTATGAATGATGCGTTGCGAAACATGGGTGGACCCCACTTTAATATGGGTCAAATGGGCAATATTCCCATGGGCCAAATGGGTAAGATGCCCACGGGTCAAATGGGTAACATCCCTGCTGTTCAAGGTCTGCCAGCTGCTGCTGCCGCCATGAATGGCGGAGGTGGCGGCGGTGGTGGAGCCAATGGCTATTTTCAAGGAGTTGGACTAGATGTTGTGCCTGGTAATCTATACCACCAGCAGCAACAACAGCAACAGCAACAACAACAGTACTTACAAGCAATAATGAATCAACAGCAAGGAGCAATGGGTAATGAGAGGTTTCAACCAATGATGTATGCAAGGCCCCCACCAGCAGTGAATTACATGCCTCCACACCCCTACCCATACGCGTACCCGCCACCACATCCAAATTCTGACCCGTATACCAACTTCTTCAGCGATGAAAACACCTCAAGTTGCAATGTGATGTGAAAACAAGACAGCTTTTTTGCATGGAGACTTGATGCTTCCCTGCTCTGCGGATTAGTTTGGTTAGCTTGTGGTGGTTCGGTTTATAGTTTAAGGAACTATGAAAGTTTTATATTTTGCCATAATATACTTGGAATTTGGAAATGGTTTTTCTTTAGTTTAATTTTCTTTGATTTTTACTCTTTATTATTTTTCTTTTTTGGGTCTCGAGTTTATTAGGGGGGGCTTTAATTATGATAGGCAAGTATTTATAGATATAATATAATATTAAAAGTTTTTAGGAGTAGTGGTGGGCTTTTTCTTTCATGGGAATGTTTATATATATTTTCACATGTTGCAAAACAACAATAAGATTTAAGAAAAAAAAGTTAAAAAAAAAGAAAGGAGAATGGACTATAAAAGCCCATCTCTCTCCTGCCCATTTCTCTCCCAAAAATACCCTTTAATTATTTTTTTTCGCTTTTTTTCCTTTTGCATATGTTGTTTCTATTTTATTTAATTCTCATGGTTCAATTTTTTTTTTAATTGTCAATATGATCTTTAATTATATAACTAATGTCATTAAATTAAATCCTCTTGCATTCTTCAAATGTGAGCGTTAGGTGGGGCCGACACTATGCGTTGGGTTAATGGAAGACTGGACCCACCAATTTCCTTCATAAGTATGTTTGGTCATATGAAAACCCATAAATTAACATAAATTATTATTAACAAAATTATTAACAAAACAGTTTGTGAGTTTCATTATTATTTTTATTTTCGGCAAACCAAATTACCCTTTAGAAAAAAATTACCCTTTAGAAATCGAGTCGAAAAGAATTTGCATATTTTATTATTTGAATTCGATATTTATAATTGAGTTAAAACGATTTTCTATCGGCTGGTCTAGTATTATTATTATTATTATTTAATTGGCTGGTTTCCTACTTAACATTCTTTTGATGGAACTCTCCGCTCACTGACTCTACTGCTTGCTACCCAATTTATAAGCCAAAACCCTTTCAGTAACCATCGTATAATTATCAAAGAACAAACCAAAGAGCATGTTGACAAAGACAAGCCAACTACTTTTTTCTTTTTAATTCCTCATAAAATTTAGTCTGCAAAAATCTAACGGCGTTGCAACTAGACACGAATTCTGGGTATGCAATGTGTATAGTCATATCAACCCAATAAAGAGCATCAAAGGAACATAAAAAACCAGCTTAATGATATTTGATGAAATTTTAATTGATGATCATCGCGATGATGATAAAGAATGGGTCCTGGGGTCCATAAAAAAACTCTCAATATATATATATAACACATCTGTCTAATCAAAGACCGTCATAGATGTGGTTCCCTAGTACTTGTCTTAAAAGTACTTCTCTGTTTTATTGGGCTTACAATACGAGTATAAATATACAGTCACGTACATTCTGATAATGAAGAAGCAAAATGGGTTCTAGCTTGTTATTATTATTTTGATGAATAATAATAATTGCGACATGTAAAAAAAAGATCTTTTACGAAAAAATTTTAAAAAAAAATTACCTATCTTTTATGTACTTGTTTACGCCAAGTTTGTATATATGTATATTTATTTTCAAACTTACTGTTGCACGGGTGCAGTGACCAGACTCAAAAACAATTAATGTCGATAGCTCGAGATCCAAAATTTTCTATGCTTGTTTGGTCATCAGAATAACTCCATTCTCGGTTAGGCAATAATGCTTTTCTAGTTTTTCTTTATTCTTTTATCTAATCTTCTTCTCCACTGCTTCACTTGTTAATTGCCACGTTTCATTCATGCCTTTTGACACGTCGACACTAACTGTTGGGCAGCGTGGATATACATAGTCATGTGAAGATTATATATCACCTCGAGGATGCATGGGGATTAGGGTTTTTGGCTGTGGGTCTGTTTGGATGCTTATGCGACTCAAAAACTTGTCCATTTTTTTAAGTGCTAATATGATAGAAAAAAAACTACTCCAAAAATACAGTTTTATATTTTATTGATTACTATTCGGATTATCCAGATAAAGATAAAATAATTGATATCAACTTTGATATAATGTTAAATTTTATAGGGTAATAATAAATTAAATATTAATTTCAATAAAAATGAGTAGTAATTTAGATAAATATAAGTTATAATAGATTTATAATAAGTTAGTTTTACAGCACAAGTTACGTTGAATCTCAGGGGATTGGCTTTAACAAGATGTGATTGAGATCTTGTGAGAATGCTGAATTAAAGATTGCTTGGAAATTATTATTTGAGGGGTGAATGAAAATTAGTACTAGATAATAATTAGTAATTACTGTTTTTTTTTGTTTGATGGATTTGGAAGCAATAGCTTTCTTTATTAATTAATAAGCATGAATAATAATGATCATGAGATTGCACTCTTTTGCACTGAACTTTAACCTGAATTTGGGGAGAAATAGGAGGGCGTTTGAGAGAGAAGTGAGAAGGAGGAAGTTACTAATCATGATCAAGGTGACAAAAGCATTACTCTTTATTTTATTTTATTCTTAATTTACTTTTTATTTTGTTATTTTTGGGCCCTTAATTCTGACAATCGGGTTCAAAATGTTGCCCTTTCACGTGGGCCCTTCTTTCACTATTTCCTCCTTCTTTATTATGATGAATTTCTATAAAAAAAATGCAGTTCAAAAAAAAATTCTTTAAAAAAATAAAAATAATAAAAATATTTTAAAATTCATTTTTTTAAAAAATTCTCATTTTAATTTTTAATTTCAAAAATATTAAATATTATACTCAATTTTTTGAAATATATATCTAATATACTCTTAATGAAATTCTACAAAAACTATCAGATATTTTGGAAAAATAAAATTAGAAAAGTGATATATATTATAATTTTTTCCTTATCAACAAAATATCTTCAAAACTGTACACACACAAATATATATCTTCTTATTTTTTAATATTAAAAAATTTTAATAGCAATGAACTTCAAATATAAATTCAATTTATGATAAACATGAATGCAATGCAATAAATTTGAATTAAATTCTATGTTTCAATGTCTCCAATCATCAAATCTATTAAGCATTGAAAATATTTTTATAAAGAATTGTGTTTAAAATCACAATTTAAAATGTTTTATTTTTTTAATACAAAATAAATTTTGATTAACGGTAAAAAATATATATATATAAGTTATAAATAAAACTATATAAATTTAAATTAAACAAGCAGTTCATAACTACTAAGTCACCGGAACTCTTTGAATTTTTTCTATACAAATAATAGATAATTATAATATACGACGGACAATATAATTTTCAACATGATACTTATTTTATTTATTAATTATAAAAAAAATATGGAACCATCTTTCCTACTAGTAAATATGCTCGCCATGATAAATTCATGCGTCCTATTGCCTAAAACAACACACCCCTATAGGCAACACTTACATGTATATATTTACAATATATACATGTAAACAGTGAAGAAAAAACAATAAATGGCTATTTTCTTTTATTATTTGTTGGCCAATATAAATTTCAAGGCTGGCCTTGCATATAAGAAAGATATTTTCAATAGAAAAAATGAGAAAGATAAATATTTATTAGAAGATAACGTATAATCTTTAAATAATAAAAGATAAAATTTTATAAAAAAAATTTTAATTTGGCTTAGTTTTATTTTAGAAGATAAAAAAAAAGCAATAATAAGATATTGATATAAAAATTTATTTTAAGGATAAATTATAAATAAAAATATATAAAATTAAAAATAATAAATATTAAAATTTATATTTATATTAATTTAAAATTTATTTTGAGAATAAATATGAAATCAAAACATATAAAACTAAAAAAAATAAACAAGATGAATAGGCTTACTATTATATTAATGGACTAACGATAACCCACAGTTATAATAAGGAGAAAAGGAACATATAAAAACTCTGTGAAAAAACATTGCCAGGGTTTTTAACTAGTTTAAACAGTGTTGCTAATTAATAATTTATTCTGTAATTTTATAACTAATGATTATCTAATAATTTTGTCAAACATTAATAATACTAAATGGAATGCAAGCAAAACTCGTACTAATTACTGAATATCATATCAAAAGAATAGCGTATAAGAGAGGCGATTTGCTCTGTGGCGTTACACATCAAAATGGTGACCTCATTTTCTTAGGCAACGTTCCAAGGAATTTTACTCCTTTTTAAAACCTTCACACAAAAACAACTGATATTTTTTCATTTCGTATTTTGATTATTAAGTGTGGAACACAAATTAATTATTATCATTAATAAAAATTTATAATCAATTATTAATTAATGGTTACTATTAATTTTTAACAGGTCGTTGAAAGGTGCTTGACCATTTATTTTCTTTCAGAAAAAGAACTTGTATTGAACCGACATATATAACTTGTTCTAATAATTTTAGTCTACAATTAAATTATATCATCATTAAATTTCAGTTTATATTAATTAAAAATGGTTGATTTTTTTTTATTTCAATGAAATCATCATTCTAACTTTTTTTTTATAGAATATTCTACATATCTAGTTTTCTATGTGACAAGCAATTACAATAACTTAATTTACAGTTTGTAAAATAATATAATGATTTTTAAAAAGAAAATTTGCAATTTCCTTATTTTCATTGCTATTTTCTTTAAATAATAAATTGATAAGATACTACGCGATACCATAAATAGAAAACTATATTCATAATTATTCATGAAATACTATTGAATATTGAGTTATTAGTGACTCAATAATTAAATATTTATTACGTATAAATATTAATTTAAATTTTTATATTTTTAAGAATTTTGTAAAATAATTTGTAAATAATCAAAATGCAAATAAATCCAATTTATTCCCGACGATCGAGATAATTAGTAGACCCCACAGTGTTTTGTATTTTTCGTCGGCTTAGCCACAACTATCTAAAGACCATGGGACCCACAGGCTATCCAAAAAAGAAACAGAGCGCACCGTTTTAAATTATATTTTTTTAAGATTTTAATTTAAGAAATTACACTTTCTATAATGAAAATTGGAAAAAAAAAATTCTAGAGTAACGGAAAATAAGAAACGGCGTGAGAGTGTGGGGTGCAAATAATTACAATAAATAATAAATTGGGGGTTGAAAAATAAAAGAAAACGAGTCATAAATTAGAAACAAAGAAAAGAAAAGGGAATAAAAATAAAAATTGGAAAGCATGGGAAGGCGTAAAAACAAAAATGGACAGCATTCCCACGAAATCCATCGAACGGCGGAAAGTGATACTTACCTGTTCACACCGTATGTAGTGTGCGCTCTTCTGAGTCTGCTCCCTCGAGAGTCACGGGAATGAATTCGCTTATTTGTCCTCACCCTTCACAATTCACATTTTCCCTGCCCTTGTGATTGCTAACCTCAATTATAATTACAACAATGGGTGTACAAAATTTTCAAATTCGATGTTGTCCGATTAAATTGAGTAGATTTTAGTTAGATTTGGTCTATTTACGGGGTATATTAAAATAAAATCCAGTTTATATATTAAAAAAAATTAGATTCAATTTAATAATCGGGTTAAAATTTATTTTTTCGTTTGAATTTAAAGTCTATAAATATATATTATACTTATATACTTATAACACAATATATAACTCAACCTAATTTATAAATTTATATATATAATATAATATTATATATATATTATATATATATATATCGATTTTAAAAATATATGATTGATCAAAAATAATATTTTTTTGGTTGATATTAGTTTAAATTTTTAGTATTTAATTATATTTGACCAGATTAAAATATATTCTAAATTTAATCGAATCCGATCGATGTTCATCCGTTTATATTTTATTAAAAATTTACTGTCTTTTTACATAAGTAAATAATCAATTTATAATAAATTTATAAAGATTATCATATATATATATATATAGTAAATCCATAATAAATTTTATATATATTGAATGAATATAATAAAATTATAAATTAATAAAAAAATATGATAATTTTAAAAATTTAGTGAAATTTATAATTTTTTTATTTTTCTAATTATTTTATAAAAAGACCATAATTAGGTGTTCTCCATAAAAAAATTTAATGATATATATTTAAATTTAGTCATGAATTGGAATGCTGTACATGTAAATTTAGTCATGAATTGGAATGATATACATGTAAAATTAGTCATAAATTGGATCTAAATTTAAAAAATTAAAATTTTCAGAAGCTCACTAGCCCATAAATTTTTCACTAATTAATACTTATAGTCCGATTCATAATCAAGTTTATATATAAATCACTTGACCTATAATTATAATTAATTTTAAAATTTCAGATACTTTATCCGTTTGTTTAGTAAAATATTGAGTATTAGAAATATATGTTTGGAATATATATATATAGGCAATACCTAATTAATTACTTGCATGGGGTTTTAAGATCATGCAATCTTGAGATTTGATGTCTCATGAATATATATATATATAAAGCCCAAGTTATAAGTGGGAGTTCCACTTTCTCCACTTCATAACAAAAGCCTGAAATCAATTAACATTTCCACTTTCAAAAGCATAAAGATGATGTAATCAACAACAACAGTCAAAACCACTAAAATGAAATGAAAAAATTCAAGCCTCATAAAGATCACATATGTCTCATTAGATAATTTCTGAAACATTAATTTCAACTATTAATTAATACATATCAATGGAATTGATATAATTAAAGGAATTAATTAACGAAGCCGTGTTTAATTCAGATGCACATTTTAAAGAATTTTTCAATTTAATGTATGTTTTTTACTGTGTTTTGATTACGAGTACAGTTCAATAATTGTAATTAATTGGTAAACTTTATGTAGTTATGAAATTTACGAATTTTTTTGACATTTAATATATTTTGTGAATAAAAAATTAATTTTAATTTTTTTATTAAAAAAATATATATTTATCCTGTTTAAGAATAATTGACGTTTGCTATTAAAAAAAATGGGAAAAATTCATTATCAGAGTGATTGGTACCCACCATGACAGGCATTGGGTAATGAAGTGGAGCATGGAATTAAATCAGAAATGGCAAATAATGGATCACGAGCAGCAGTTGAAATCACTAACAGAGACTTGAGTCCTAAGCTGTTGAATTCTTTCTCTTTATCAAACAAATTTTAATTCATAAAACTTGTCCTATGGTCAATTATTTCTTATCAAAATCCCATGTGCTGGCTGCCTGATTCGTACATTATATTAATAAATTAACTTTATAACTAAAACAATAATTTGATTCGATATTTTTACTAACTATATCACATTATTTGTATTCATATATTACGAGACTTAACTGGTCAAAACATTAATTTATATGGTTCCTATAATTTATTACTATTTATAAATTTTTTATACAAATCATTTTTTTCATCATAGAGTAAAACTATGAGAATGATAACATTTTTCTATTAAATTTTAATGTAATTATATATTTAATATTTAAATTTAAAATTAATAATTAAATTATAATAATTTCTTATCAACTCTATTGTTATTACTATAAAAACTCAAGTTGATTAATTGGATTAAAATCTAAAGACTATATATAAATAAAAATAATTAATTTAAATTAATTTTTTATTAACTGAACTATATATTAGCAGTTAGTACTGCATAATCGTCAGTTGATTGATTGGATTAAAATCTAAAGAATATATTGGAATCAAAATAATTGGCTTAAATAAATATGTTTCTAGCGAAACGACACCGTTTAAACATAGACTAATTTATAAAAAAATTAACAGTGCTGTGTAAAATCACGCATCCCTTATTTCTGCCTCTTTTTTTTTCAGCAGTCTTCATCCCACTCTCAGCCAGACAACTACAGCTTCACTAGAAATATTGATGGTCACCTTTTTTTCTATCGAACTGTTGCTCTATGTCAATCTTTTTCAAGTAAAAATTTAGTTTCATCGATGATTATAGTATAGAAAATTTTGAAAAATTTAAAATTTTATTCAATTTATTTCTTATCTTTAAATGGTTTTAATAGATATTTAAAAAAAAATGGAGCAACTTTATATTTCTTGTGTATAAAACATAAAACATGAGCATCAATGATTTTGTTTTTACCTTTTCTTTTAAAAAATTGCGTATTAGTTAATTAATTCATGTTTAAAAAAATAAACTTACTGTACTTAATGCCTATGATGAGGTATAAGACATAGAGCAGCCTTACGATTCAAAAGATAGATTGGACTTGTGACATAGAATGATTACTTTCAGTTGTTTTACTTTAAAGTTTATTAAAAATGAAAATATGTGTACATATATATTATATAAATAAAAAAAATAAAAAAAGCTGCAAATTATAAGCTGTTTATTTGACGACTTTCTTTCATTTTGTTTTATTAATTAATTAATTTTTTTAATTTGATTTACTGGTGTGTATATATATATATATATATAAATGTAAAGTGTAAGAATGTTCACGTGCCATTGGATATCGATGAGATACCATGTAAACAATGATTATGAGTTTACTTTGATAAAGAAAGAAAGAAAATAAAAAAGAACAACAAACTCACTTCATCAAGAATAGAATCACTGTGACTTTGAGCTGCTTTTCCTCTCTTTACTTCCTTCTATTAATTGTTCAAGAAAATTAAATAATTAAATCATTTGTTGGGCGTTAAATTAATTAATTGCCTTTTTCTTTTTTCCAGATTTCTCACTTGATAAAAGCTACTAATTTGGATTTTGTTGTTTTGATGTTTTTGTTATTTTTCATGCCTGCCACTGCCAAGCCAAATTCTTCATTTCTACTTCATTCCTCTCTCCTCTTTCTCTATCTCTGATATTATTTATTTTTAAACAAATATGTTATTGTTTGTCAAGTAAATTGCATTTATTTTTAGTATTTATATAGTGAGACATATTAAATTTATTACTCATAAAATATAAATTTACTATTAAATTATATTTCAACATACGAATTAATTAGTTATATGTAATAATAAAAGTTTGAACATATTGTAGTAAAGCAAATCCGCAGTTTAAATTCCGAAAATCCTCTGCCCATTTAATAAATTTTTTAGTAATAGAAAAGTTCAAAATTAAATGGGATTTAGGTCTAAATTTAAAATTGAAAGTTGTATAATTAAATGGAGTGTCACTCTGCAGGTTATTAAATATTTAAGTAGGGTTTGGGTGCTTGGGGGGCCAGAGAATGAAGATACATAATAGTGGTGTGGGTAGACAAGGCCAATGGCCATGGTCATGGTGGACAGACCAATTAATCTTTTTTTAAAAGTTTAATAAAATGCCTTATTATATCATTGAAACAACTAGCTATACTAGTGGATTTAGTGGCAATGCACATACTTAATTGTTGTGTAGCTTAATTTAAAACTAATAATAATCTTTATAATCACGCCAACTTACCCCATCAATATTCATTGTTATACTTGATTTTTTCAAATCTTTTATATATATCTTCTGTATTGTAATAATTAAGTGTAAATCCACAATCAAATACTTATTAATTATACAATATCTATCTAGTTAGGAGAATATCCACTTGCCACTATAGCTAGTGATAGTTCATGATATTAAATGCAAGTTTCAATCAAGATCAAAAGACCCACATATATTATTACTTTGATTTAACTTTTTTTTTCTTTTAGTTTCAAAATCATTAAAACAATTGGATATGATTGGTTTTGTAAATATCATTTATAATATTTTAATATTAATTTATTGTTATTATAGTTATACAAAATATGAAAAATAGTTTATTGATAAAATAATTTTTATATAGATAAAAATAAAATGATCTAAATTTAAAACATATATCAGCTTATGAAAAAAGTTTAAAAATGAAAATTTTCAAATCAGCACTTATTGAAACTTTCAACAGCTTTTTTTTTTTTTTATGTATTTAAACTTTCAACATTTAATAAATTGCTGATTATTTTTTATGAAACGAGTTCAACTCAATTATTGTGTCAAGTCAACTACCACCCTTACTAAATACACATTTAGAAAATTAGTTTTCACCTAAACTTCAAATGTGATTTATAGTTAAAAAAAAATCAAAATAAGAAATATTATAAAATCAAACTTGTCATAATTAATACAAATTTGGGATTGAATTCATTATCATGAAAAAATTTAACTTATCCTGTAATTATTAAAAATGGAAATTACTATGACGATATTATATTATTTTATCATCTCATTGAATCATTTAAATTATTTTATCAGCTTCATTAAATTATTATCATGTGTTTAATCTTTATATATATATAAACTGTAAAAGGGTCTATTGCAAAGCCAAATATAATATCCTAATAATAATTTAAATCTTATATCAAATTGGAGTCTGATTACTTGAATTGAACTCTCACAGCAGTACTTAATTAACATGGCAACTTGAGAGTAGCTTTGAATTTTAATATGTATATAGGTATTAGCTAATATTATTAATAATACAGAAAAAAAGTTAACAAGGAATTTATATATATTAATATTAATAATGTGTCACTTTCAGGCTATAAATTAACCATTCTTATAACAATCATGCATGTTAATACCAATTATTTTAGGTAAATCGATTGAGTGCGCCGTCTGTTCTTCTATTTATTTTATTTTATTTTTATATGAAATATTAAAAAAATGTGAGAGTTGAATGTTTAAAATGATCGATATGTTAACTTTGAAAGCTTTATAGTTAAGATTAATCCTAATTTTCACTGTTACGCTTTTCCTTTTTCTTCCATTATGATCGATATTTTTGAATCAAAATTTAATTTTTTATATATAAATAAATATATATATACCGAATTATAATGTCTTAAATCAAAATAGATTGGACTCGTGTTTAATTCTGAGCCGTAATAAGAAATTGCAGGATGGGCTCCAAGTCTCATGAATTATGTCTTCATACACTCTTTAAAATAAATGTTTCATTAATTTAATAAAATGTTTTTTAACTTATCAATAATTACTTTAATACATAATATGTACAGAGATAAAATTATTATTTAGAAGTAGGCACAACTTTAGACCTTACTAATAATAATTTTGTAGCTTTTATTCTACTATCACTTTAGATTTTTATTTTTGTTAATAATTTTGACAGTTCCTTAATGCTTATCTTCTAATAATTCTTTGATGAATTTAGTATTTCCTTTTAAAAAATCAATTGTAATTTCCCTATTCTAAAAACGGAACAAAATGATAGTTTTATTAAATTTATAGCCTAAATTAAAATTTAAAAAAACAATAAAGTATAAATTGTGTTGGAGTGAATTTAAGAAATATTAATTCTCTATGTTCTACTCCATCGGTATATCCTTAGTTTTTCTTTTTTCCTCTTGAGAATATTATAATGATAAAATAATAAAATTTCATCTAAAATTCAATGCAAATAATTGAAAAATATATGCAAACTAAAAATAATTTTAAGAATGTAAAAACTAATTTTTTTTTTAACATTCAACAAATTCATTAAATATAATACAAATTAAATTATTATTAACACCACGCATCAAAACATATTATAATGATAAGTATATATTCTATTGAATAATAAATTTAAAATTAATTTTTTTTAAGAATGAATTAAATATAAAAAAAATTCTATTAATATTTGTTTATTAATTTAGTATTATTATATCATTAAAAAATTAATATAAGCAAGCTTAAATAACATAATTAATTGATTTTTTTTTATTTCCAAATTGTTGCTTTTTTACTTTTTAGGGTGCATGGAGAAATAGATAGTCAACAGATAACAGAGAGAGATGGCCCATCTCTGTGAAGAAAGCAATAAAATGCAATTGGGTCTCAAAATTGGTGCCCTATTTCTTTTCTATCAGAGTTTAGATTCAGCCACTGTTGCTGACTTATCCAGTTCCAACTCTTTACCCTTTTTTTTATTTATTTTTCCAAAATATTAATATCATTTCATATAAATAAAAAAAATATTGCAATATAAAAAAATTCAAAATAATAAATTTATTCAAAAATTATATAATCATCGTTAAATTATATTTTAATATATTAATTTAAATAAAATAAAATAATAATAAGCGAGAGTGTTTTTTTTTTAAATTTAATAACATTGATATTCCACCATCAAACCAGATCTGTACAGAAGAAAAAAGACCAAATTCGTATTTCAGATTAGATTGAGTTTCAAATTCAGATTAAAAACAGCATTTGCGTTTATAGATTTGATTTGTTAATTCTATTAGACTGAGCATTCGGATCAGATTATAGATTGATTTTAACAATTCAAATTTAATTCAAATTAGATTGTGATACGGCTCAATTTCACCAACATATATACTACTCCTTCAAACCTTCTCCTCTAACGACGTTTTTTTAAACTTAATTAATATTCAAATGGGAAACCTTTATATTTTTTTAGTTATAAAAATATTTTTATTTTTTATTTTCTTATTTCATAATTTCTTTATTTTTATTTTCTAAGTTAAAATTTTAAAAATAAAATATATTTAAAATTTCTCTCAATTTAAAATTTTCTTTATTCCTCCATTTTTATGTTTATTTTTAAAATTCTTTCTTTGTATCAAATATGTGATAATTATTTTTCATTACTCTTTATGTTAAAATATCATTAAATAATTTTTAGTGTTATATTATAATTTTAAAAAACTTAGAAAAAATATTTTTAAATTTTTATTTAAAAAACTTGATAACTAAAAATCAAATTTTAATTTTTTAAAATAATTTTATGAAAGAAGACTTTATTTTTCATAACTAAATAAAAAATTTTAAGTTTTGGAGACGCTGTAATGTCAGCAAACTAAAGTGACAATTTTTTTTAATATTACATTATTATGGAGGAAAATTGATTATATATTAATTATCTCGAAAAGATGGTACACTTTATCGTTGGACTATGTTTTAATTTATGATAATTTTTAATATATTAAAAATTATTTTTAAATTAAATTTCAATTAAAAAATAAAATCTTTATATTTACTTTGTAAATAATAAAAATAATTTAAAAATAGCTAAAAAGTAAAAAATTATAAAAATTTGATTAATATTTTTCTTAACTTTCTTAAAACATTAAATATTTTTCTCAACTTTCTAGTAAAAAAATATTTTTTAAATTTTCTTAAATCCTCGATATTCATATTTACTAATTTTAGTTTTCCACTTCTAAGAACTAAAGAATTTTGCTTTTGTTATTGAGGAAATTTTATTTTTAATTTTTGAATTTTAAAAAATTGAATTCAATTCATATAAAAAAATTGTAGATTAATTTAACTTTAATTAAAATTTGATTATATTAATATTTAAATTCAATGAATTTTTTTTTAATTCTAAAATTTATGCTGTATATGATTCAACAGAAATAGAAAAATTAGGAGAATTCATGCCTTACCCAATAATTAAATATAAATGAAGAATTACAAGGTTTAAACAAATAATGGTGTAAACACAGAAAAGAATTTAATCAACAAATTAATTAGATAGATAAAAGAATTAAGAGAAGTCAAAGTGAGGAATTCAGAATTCTACATTCAAAGCACAAACATCAAGGAATATTAAGGGCAGTAATTTCACATGGGAGCCATGTTTTGTCACACCTTAGTCCTTATTACTATTATTATTGCCACCCTATCCTTGAACCGCTCAATTTGCACAGTTACACATAAATTTTCATTTCATTTTTTTTTCACTTTTAACACTTATTTAAATTGCAAATACTATTTTACTAATTCAAATTAAATTTAATTACTCAGCGTATTGATTATTTTATAAATTTAATGAACACTATATATAATAAAACAATATAACTATATATGTCTAACTTTATTAAATATAATATATTCATCACATATAATATTAATCTGTGTCGTGCACATAAATAAAAACATGTTATCATAATAATTTTAGAGGGTAAATACTATCAATATGTAATACTCTATTAGTTCTAAATTGATAAATTCACTTTATATTTTATAAAATTTAAAAAATTAATTATTTTTATTAAAAATATAAATTAAGTATACTATTTTCGTTATATTTTTATTTTAATATGAGATATATTTAATAAATAATATTAAATATGAGTTAATAAAAAATTATTATATTAAATAAATTATTAAAATAATTAAAAATATAATTAAAAATTAAAAAAATGAGTTTATTTATTTAAGGTTATCAGAATATTAAATTTTTTTAAAAAAATTAAATATAATATATATATATAATATATATACAAAAAGTTTTTTAAATGTGAAAGAATTCTGTCTCTAACATATAATTTTTAAATAATTAAAAAAAAGAAATAATCAAATTAATATATCTCCATATTCCAATGTATTAGGACAATGGATCTGTGGTTAATTTTCCAAGGAGGTGTAGGCTCTCTCTCTCTGTACCGTCTCAAATGCATGTGGCTGTGTTGTGTCACACAACCCAACTCATCAACTCCTACTGTCCCTTTCATGGGACAGAATTGCCATAGCTTAGAGTTACAATTTTATTAACCACATCTATTACTAGCCTTGAATTTGTACATTTTTTAATTACTACTAATCTTTTTTTTAATTAATTTATTTGTTAATGCTAAATTCTAAGCATTAACAGAGAGTAGTTAGGTAATATTTATTTTTGATTGACTTTTCTTTTTATTCTCTGAACATGCTTAATGTGCAGACCAAAAATAGAACTCATATCAAATCCTTCGTTTGCAATAAATAATTGATCATGTGGCTCTGGATAAACTTCAGTCCTTTTTATATATTTTTTAAACTCTGTCTATTATTTATTAAAAATTTAAAATTCTTCTGATTCCTGAAGTACAGAATTATTTACCTAATGAATATATATATATATTTTTTAAAATAACATAACATACCACGTTTATTTTTCTTATTCATATAATTTGATTTTGTGCTGAAAGAATTGAAATAGTAAATGTTATTTTAATTATATGCAAAATTTACCATATATGCATGTGTATGGAAGAAATGCGTAAATGATATGAACAATAAGTAATGATTTCGAGAAAATAATATTCAACAAACATTTTGGTCTAATAATAATGATACGGATCCACCAAAGTAATAGACATCATGAGTTCCATAGATGCAATCTTTAATAAAAAAAACTCGCAATTATTCTTCCATAATTTATTATGTGTTTCAAGATGACAAAACACCATCTTGATTTTTGAATTTATAAGTGTATATATATATATATTAAAATAGGATATTGTTATTTGTACAAAAAAAAAATTATACAAAATATATAAAATTAATATTTTAAAGATATAAAAAGACTGAAATAACCTTATTTGTCTTGAAATATTAAACTCTCTCTGTAATTATTTTCTTACACTCTCGTTAATAAATTCATATTCTAGCTTAATATAACTGGGGATAATTTATGACATGCAACTTTTATTTTCTTCTTTTATATATATTTTTATTATTTTTCATATTAAGCTGTGTATATATTTTATAGTGCACGCATGAGATTATTCATCACATTGATTTTTTAAAAACCTTTTCAATTATAATCAAATTAATATCATCTCAAATAAAATTAATTAAATAATTTTCAGTGACACAAATTCAAATTAAATTTATAGTTACCTTCAAAAAAAAATTAAATTTATAGTCGTTAATATAGTCGAATCATAAATATTTATTATTCATATTATTAAAGGTAAATAATTTTCAGATAATTTTATTAAAGGGAATAATGATCAATTAATTATGTTTTTTTGCACTAGAGAATTCATTTAATATAAGTGAGAATAAAATATAGAAACTTATTTCTTAATATTTTTTTTTGGAAAATATGATAGGAGGTATGCTGAAAATATAATAATGATTTTATATTTTTTATATTCGTATATTATTTACTTTTAAAATCTCTAGAGATTATCTAGTTAAGAAATAAGTATGAGATTTGATTTTTCTCTATTAGCCACGGTGGGTTAGGAGCGAGGCTTATGCCTTGTACTCTAGATTTATAAAAATTTCATCCATATATTAAAATTTTATAAATATTATTATTTCATTATTACAATTGATATTAGAATTAAAATTAGTTATAGTTTATAATTTTGCTTTTATTTACATTAATATAATAATATTTTCATTTATCTCGAATATCAAACATCACAATCTAATAGTTAAAAGCTCTAAATAATTTTCTTCAATTTATGATAGCATATAAGATTATTTTACAATAAGCTTATTATCTCAAATTTTATTAAGATCTATGTATATCTTTAATTCTTTATATTTGTATTGTTTATGATAATTTTTTTATATTTTTAACTAAAATATATACATATAAACACATATTATAAAATTTTTTATTTTTAAAATTTGAATCATTTTATTTTTCTTTTTTACTAAAGACAAAAATGTGTACAAATTTAAAGTATTTTAAATTTTGTGGAGAATTTTATACTTTTTGCCATTATAATTTATTTTTAAAAATATATAATTTTATTATAAACTAAAAATTATTACAATTATATTCTAAAATTAAAAAAAACTAATAATAAATTTTATTAGCTTGCTAAATAAGTTTAACGGCTCATCATCTTATAATAATTTTTTTAGTCTTTTATATTTGATATTAATCTTCGTGAAAAATATAATTTATCTGAAAATAATTTTTTTAATATGCTAAATGAATTTCATATCATTTCTGTTTAAAATAAATAAATTGAAAAATCAATTAAATATATATAATTTCATAAAGTATTAAAAAAAAGAAAATAAAAGAGTAATGCTAAATTGAGGGGAGCTGCCTACCGTAGCTACGTTGCCTCTGAAAACAAATTGACTAATATGAAGAAAATTTGATTATTAATTAGTCCTGGCCACCTTTTTTTAAGTCTAAACAAAATAATTAAAGAATTTGTTATTTGGAACAGAAAAAAATAATGAGAGAGAGAGAGAGTTTAATTTTTCAAGACAACTAAGGTTATTTCAATCATTTTATATTTTTAAGATTTTAATTTTATACATTTTGTATAGTTTTTCTGTACAAATAACATTTTCCATTAAAATAAAGGCTACGGTTGTATTGATTTATAATAATTTTTAAGTGACAATTTAAAAAATAAATGTTAAATTATTTGATAATGAGTGAATTAAATTTATTTATTTATTTTATTAATGTTCTTGTCGCATATTTGGGCGGCTCAGGCTGGGGTGTTAGGTTTCAGCCAAGAGGCTGTGCTCGCTTCTCGCCCAACCGCACCAAACTTCTTGCCTGGCCAGCTATTGTTTTTGCCTGTTATCTCCTCCACAGTTTCAGTTCAAATACTTAATTTAATTTGTTCCCATTAAATTATTCCAAAGCATCATCCACCCCTAGTAGGTTTTTTGAAGAGCCGACACTAATTATATATATATATATATAAAAAGACATCGTCCTTAAATTCCTCGTCTTATGCATTATAAAAAATTTCATTATAAATTAGTAAAGAAATTATAAAGCAACGTGACTTCATTATTATAAATACTATATACTACTAATTAGCTATTCATTCAATATATATTATTGGCCAATTGGATTTTGCAACTAAGCAAGTTTTTAAAGAAAATTTACAGCAGCATTTCGCAATTTCAATTCATTTCACAATAGTACAAGAAAATTGCAAATTAGTTAGGAAAAAAAACATTACCCATGAAATTACACTTGATTACTATTTTAACCCATTCGATTGATCATATTAATTAAAATCGAATGAATTAATAGATTTTAATTTAAAATTATAATAAATTAATTATATTAATTAGATTTTAAATCATATATTTTATAAATTAAAATTGATTAAATTAAATGAAATCTATTGATTGCAGTCAAATTTGTATATTTTTTTTTCTAGTGGTTGGTTTTGAAAAATAAATTATCTTATCCAATTGATGGTAATTAACTTGACTTATTTTTAAAATTTTATACAACGGGTAGATAATTATCCATAAAAAAATATTATAATACTTCAATGAAAATATATATATATATATTTATTTTTGCAAGTTAATTTCATATTTAATTTAATGAAATTTAATTAGAGTATTGAGAGTCAGGTCAGGCCTACATTTAGGTGGAACAACTTTAATGTCTGTGCTGATATAAAACTGACCATTTTTTTCTTTTTTCGGCACTATCAACGTGTAGCATGTACTCGTATTCTTATTCGTATTATTAGATTATTACAGCTCGTCTCGTACGGTAACTTCATCATCTTTCCAAGAATGCCCTTTGTCATAGCCAATAAGCAAGCGAGAGTTAATTTGAGCAGAGCAGGGCTAGTTCTGTCAGTTTATAAAAAAAGGATAACAGAGTAGAGAGTCCTGATTGGCAAATCTCCAATAGTTGTGAGATCTATTGGGTAAATAAAATATCTTATGAAAGATATCAAAAAGTACAGAAAGCTCACGTTCTGATTCTGAAACACACCGGACGTTAACGTCTTTTGCTATTACCAGAATTCAATTCTCTCTCTGCCCACTCTTGTCCTTTTCTTTTTTTTTTTCTAAATTTTTTAAATTTTATTTGTAAGTTTTAAATTTATAATTACCGCAGATTTTGCAAAAAGAATAATCCAAAATTTCACTTCACAAAAATATATATATTTTAGTTATATTTGTATATTTATATTTATATTGTACGTCTTCTCTTTCTGTCCCGCTTTGGCCCAATTATATTGTCTCCCATAAATAAATTTATTTGCATATAATCACACTTATTTATGATTATTTATAATTTTTTTCAAAATTTACGTGCAAAAGGTAAAAACTGTACAAGGAAAAGAGAGGAAAAACCAGAAAAGCAAAGAAAAAAAGTCAAAAAATGAGAAAAATTAAAGGAAAAAAGGAGCAATGTGAAAAAAAAGAGCCCATAAGAAATCTGGAGACGGAAAGTGACATTAGTAAAAATTGGGTAATTAAGCTGAGCCGAGTCGAGACTTACTCAGCTGAGAATAAATATAAATAAAACCGTAAAATAAAACAAAAAAAAAATAAAAACAAAAACGACGGAAGCTAATTAACGGGGGATGTTGTCAGTTAGCCTGTAACGGGGGGAGAGAGAGAGACCGCTTAGTTGTGAATAAGCGGGGGGAATCTTTTTTTTTTTATAGCTGTACGGTACTGTGTATTCGAAATGGGACCCATTCTCTCTAAATATGACCCCACCTCCCACGCCTCATTATTATCCTCTCTTCTACCAGTACCACTCGCGGCGCCCTTTGTTATACATACTCACTCTACGTATTTAATATATATACCTTACCAATACCATACTTCAGTATATACATAAGCATTACACTCTACGTATATATCCTTCCAGCTTCTACTATTATAGTATTATACAATATATACAAAGGCAATAACAAAAATAAAAACAAAATCTATTTTTCTTTAACGATTTATTATCCTACAACTAAAAGATTAATTCGCGTCGACTAGTTTTATCAAAAGATAAAGCTGTTCGTCTCAAACTTTAAATAAATTCTATATTATTCAAAATATTTTAATAAAGAGTGGATAGAGTATGAACTTCCATTATCCCACCTCAAATTTTAAAATTATAAAATCTAAAATTTTAATTTGTAGTTTGAAACTAATAAAAAATGTGAGAAGAATTTTTCTCATAAAAGAGTAGAATTATAAAATAGGGTTGGGTGGTCAAAATTGATGAATAATTGGGTTTAAGTAAAGTCAAAAAGAGTATAATAGTACTTGGGATTGAGTATTTAATCAGAATTATTTGAGTTATGATTAATAAGTTTTGAAGCAGTTAACATTAATTGAATGAATTTTTGACAAAAATACAGGAAAAATTAAAAATAATTTTAAATTTATTGTATTTATAAAATATTTATTAAATTATCAAAATTTATAAAATATTTATAAAATATTAAATTTTTATTAATTTATAAATAGTTTAAAAAGAGTTTATAATAAATTTATTGTGTATTTATAAATTTTATATATTTTATAATAAATTTATAATAAATAATTAAAATATCTCTAATAAAAAAAGGTGAAAATAAAAAAATTTGGTGAGGTTATCATTTTTTCTAATTAATTTTGAAAGCAAAATTAGGCTCACACTAAAGTTAGGCTAATGAGTAAGATGGGCCAACACCTATTTCAATATAGTTCATTTTAATTATTTAGTTTCAGTGCGTCATATGATATATACATACCCATCCAGATTTTTTTATAGTTTGGTCAAAACTTTTTGGCCTTTTTCTGAAATTTTCCCTTCTAATTAGTAAAAATAAAAAATAAAAAATCTAGCGTTGAATTTGAATTTAAAATATATTAAACCTTTCAAATTTTCAAATCTCAAATTATATTTTTTCATTAATTGGGATTCATAATTCGATTCGGATCATATATAAAAATAAGCTTGTTAGTGAAAATTGTAATGCATTTTCAATTTCAAAAACTCACAAATAATTTTAATACATTTATAAAAACTTAAAAACAAAAAAAAAGATATATATGTATTCATGCATCTTTAATTAAAATTTATCCCCCTAATAAAATGAGTATGATTTTGGATGTGGACATATAAAAACAAGTGTGAAAATGAATAAGGAAAGTGGACAGTGGAAAGCCAAGCTGTGCTTACATTATATAATATATATATAGAAAGAGAGAATTGAGATAGCAATTATGGAGGCAGAAAATTTTGGATGAATCCAAAAGAAATCAATGTCAAAAAATGGACCCATTACACTTAAAATAAAAATTATAATGCTGAGATGAGAAGGGAAGCTAAAAATCATAATTATAATATATAGTTTGTCGTCCAAATGAGTTGAAAGGATGGTGCTACACCACCAGTGATGGCAAGTGGCAACTGTTTCATCAAATATATACCACCACCCTCCTAATTCTCTCTAACATCTACCATTTTTTCTTTTTATTTTTTGGATAAATATAAGGGAAATTCACAAAAATAAAATTACATTTATAACGTGGAACCAAAAATTTATAACTGTATGATATATGTTGAGTATATTTTTAATATATTTTTGGTATGCATTAAATACATTTTTACTATGTGTCAAAAATATAAAAAAATTAAAAGAAATATTTTTATAATCTGAAAAAATAGTAAAAATAAAATTTTGAAGAAAAAAGTAGTACTTATGTAATTTCCACTAAATATAAAGCATCCTTTTCAATCTTCTTAATTAGAATAAAATCCCTAATACAAACTGTAAATACAAGTTTTTTACTTGTCAAAGGGTGAACGTAGTTTGGGCGATTCTTTCTCTTTACACTAATTGGGCTGACCCATTATGAATTTTGGATGATTTGTCTAATAATCCTATCTTGCCACTGCTAGATGGCCCAATTCAGTTTCTCGTTATGGTGATAAGGTTTTACACAATTTGAATTCACTGCTATCAAACCAAAAATTAATTTTACAAGTGTGAATTTTTTTTCTTTTTTTTTATATCACAATGGAAATATATAATTAAGTTAACTTTTATATATTTAAGAAAAACTTTTACATAAAATAATATGCTAAATAAAAAAAATGACTAAAATTTAATAATTTCCCACTAAAAAAATATTGCTATAATTAGAATAATTACTTACATGTAAAATTAAAGTCAAAGCATAAATTATATGGTTATTCAACCATATAGAATAATCTATTCTTTTAAGTACGTAAATTTCATATATGAATATTGACCATGAATTTCTGCTTTTTCCCATAATATATTGATAGAAGTTCTCTCTATTCTCATACTTATAAACCAAATTTAAAAGAAAATACACTGTGTATATTTTACTAACGAGATTCAACCTTTTTCTTTTTGGGGGAAAAATGATCTTAACGTAATCAGCTTTTTATTCATGTTCTTGAAGAAACTAATTAGGTTTATTGATTTCTTTGCCAACTCGAATGTCTTTCATTAATTTGGATATGTTGATAGTTGTTTTGGTTATAACCACCTGTATCCCTAAATTCATTTGTTCTATTCACACTCGATCAGCCCATCAAGAGAGATTTTTGTGAATGACAACTTCATTCACAGTAATCGAATTTATAATTTCTTACTTAAGGGATGGAAGTGTCAAATTACTCGTACCAATCAATTGTTGGTGGATATATTGATAGTTTGTGATATCTTTACCCTTTTTCATTTTTAAGGTTATAGTCTTTGTTTTTCCATTTTTATGTTAATTCATGAAATAACAGTATGAAAAAAGGTATAAAATATCACACAGTTGTTGCCATTTGTGTTGTCTGATTCAAATTGTTTGCTTAGTTTATTTACTAGCAGTTTTGTATAAACTTCATAAGAGCATAGACATCTAAATCTGGTTTAAAAAATCACAAATCAATTCGCACATTAGAGCATTAATTTGATGATTTTCCTGTATGATCCCACAGTATTATTTACTGCAAGGCGAATTCTTGTATATGAAATTTATAATTAAATAGACGAATCATATGCACAAAAAAACTAACTTATTTTGATAGATCGGGCAACAAAAATTCTTGTCTAGTAGTAATAATAAATTTTAAGATATGTGTTTGTCACAACTCACCAAAAAAGCCCTAGTAATTGTTTTATTTATACATGTATATGCATATATACATATCGCATTGAAGGTCACATGCAAATTAAAATAATTAAATAAAATAAAGAAAGAATATGCTTAACGATCTATATGAAAGAACTGGGGAGGAGGATCTTGCATTATTTTCTTAATTTGTTAGACGAAGAAATGATTATTTTTGTATTATATATATATATATAGGACCAGATTTTGCATGCATATATAAAAATCAATAAAAAGAAAAAATATCACATGAGATATCATTTCACTTGCCGCATTATCAAAACTAAGTCTTAAGTAAACAGCAAATAATAAAACTACATGATCTAATTCGTATAAATTGTCTCAGGAAAGAAGCTTTGTTGAATTTCAAGGGCAAGCTCCTCCACACTCAGCTGACATTCCAGCCCTATCTGCAACAACAACAAATCGTATATTCACAATCCAAGTTAATATATATATATATATATTTCATTAACATATTATTATGTTGACTTTCGATGGTAAAAAATGTACCATATATTCTTTGAAACTTCTGGTCATACATATCATGAATATATATATATATATATATATATATATATGTGGTTCTTGTTACGAACATTTATACAGTACGTTCAACTTCCGTACATATGCTATATATTTCTCATAACCATGTAGTTATAACCTAATTCTGAGAGCTCATGCGCCATTTTTATATGCTGTATAGGTGCATTAAATAAATTTCTTATGCACCGTGGGCACGTATAAAATTCAGTGTAAGATATTGCGTGTCAACCAGATACGTGTTGGTCCGGAAATTAAGTGTTAGTGTTCCACTATTGAAGGTAATCTGAGCTCAGGTACTTCTCAACATATTCTGCCTCCAAGTGATACAGTGAAAATGACACAACTTCGACTGCGTCTCTTTCTCACTTCATTACCCACTAAAAATAGAGGGTGAAAGAGATATATGAAGAAAGATGAAAACCAATGGAAATGAAAGAAAATATCATTTCTTTTCTCACCATACTAATTCTTCAAGGTATGAACTACATATATATATACATACAAGAATCAAGAAATTAACATCTCTTTCCAAGACCATATATATACTAATTATTTTGTTTTCACTCAAGATTCTCTAAATTTATGGTTTAAAATGAGATTACTTAATTATTTATTTGGTTAATTAGGTGAAAAGTAGAAGTTATATATGTATAATTCTAATAGAACAGTAGGAGTGTATTGTATGGTGTATACCTTGACGACAAAGGAGTAGAGAACAGTGTCTTCCATGCTACTGATATTGAGATGGAGAACCTCAAAGGAAAGTTTTTCCAAGACACTGATTATCCTGACTGTTTGACCTGGTATTCGTCTAGCTATTATTTTCAATATCACATTTGATCCTGAAATCTTTGCTTCCACATCCGCAACTGCTGAGTTACAACATGCAATTAGTTCCTTAACATTTTCTTGTGAAGAGGGGCTCTGAATCTGATCCCCTTGTACACTTATCAACTGTCCTGCTCTAGGACTAGGACCAGGGCTTAAACTCTTCCTTCTTTTCTTAGACTCCAAAGCTTGTAGAACTTGGTGTAACTCTTTTATAAACTCCATTACACCCCCTATTATGGATGCTTGATCACCCTAATTCACCATAAAATCAAAGGAAAAACAAACAAACAAAAGCAAAAACAAAAAATTTAACGAACTCCATGATCAAAAGTGTAAAGAAATTAAAGAAAGTTTAGTTATGGGATATAATTATAATTAAATTTAAATACCCTTTTGATATAGAAACAAGGGGTCAAAGATCGTAAAACTTTGAGATGCTCATTCATCTGTCTTCTCCGATTTCTTTCTACAGCTATGTGAGACATTTCTTTTCTTTTGTAAATTCTTTCTTTCTTTTTTTCAGGTTTCAGTTAGGTTTCAAAAGTGGTGTCTATTTATAGGAGGCAAAGAAACTGAGACTGAGAAAAAGAGTAGTCCAAAAACTAAGTTTTTTGGTTAAGGATAATAAATGATGTATGTTGCAGTCCCGTGAGCTTCATAGTCAATGTGTTTCTCTCTCTCTCTCTCTCTCTCATAGTAGATATTACAAATCTCACGTTTATTGCCTTTGGGTCAATTTCATGACTCTGCGTGAGTTAAAAACAATGGGGAAAGGTGGTTGTGGCCTGTGGCTGTCACTTAACTTCTTGTATGTCCTCTTCATGCACATTCCCCTCTTATCATAGTTTTTCATTGCATGTCCTCCTTTTTTTTATGCGAATTATTATTATTATTTAATTTTTGCTTCTCATAAAAAATATATATATATATATATAAATAACGTGTCATTGGCATTTACAAAAATGAATCATAGCTGTCAATAGATTTTTCATTATATAGCATAATATCAATTGATGTTGATGTTGTGTTATGCTCAGTCACTACTGTGGGACTTTAGAATTGACGTAGGATATTCCTTTTCCCTTTTAATTCTTTTTCCTGATCTCTTGATATATAACAAGAAGATTTCCCTTAGCTTATTGTTCATAACTAGTAAATATGTTTTATTAGGCGCTTAATTAGCTAATTAAGTTCATCTTCAAGAATTAAGGATCTTAATTGGACATCTTCTATCCATTCAAAGTCTGACTCTACTTCAGAATTCACATCAGAAATTAAGCCACCATAAATTTACAAGAAGAAATTCTAGTCTTTCTAGTAGTAAGCTAATATAAGTTTATAATTATTTAAAATTTTAAGTAATTATGTGTTTATATTAAGTATAAATGACTTATAAACACTTAAAAAATAATTTGATAAAAAACTTTATAAAGACATTTATTAGTTATTATTTGCTTTTTAATCCAGAATAAAAAAACTATCATTAATCCAGCAAAGAAATGCTAACAAAATGGAAATGCATCCCAAACCCAAAAGCAAGCATAAATAAGAGAGGCTCTAGGAAGAAAATGTGCCTTCCTATTAAAAATAATAATAATAATAATAAATTAAAAACACTTATAGCTAAAATATCAAAAAGAATAAAAACTTATATAATTATTAAGGGTATGATATTTAATAGATTTTAAAAAAAATAAATAGGAACCATAAAGTAAAAATTGCTTAATAAAATTAACTAGCTAGTTAATTTATAATTAAGCATTAAAAATAATAAACTGATCCTGAACTTAATTATTATTATTTTTAATTTATAATCTTCATTTATAATCTAATAAAATTCTTTAAACAAACATATCACCCTCTACATATAATGTTGCTTTCTCTTCTTTGTGTAACACATACCTTTAATTATATAGCAATTGTCAAAACCCATTAGGCCATTACTGAACATTGGCCAAATTATGTAACGGGTACGTAATCTTGGAAAGAAAAAAGCAGGGTGAAGGCATCTTATGCTAGCGGGCATTCCAATAAGCATAATGCTTGCAATTTATTAGGGGACTGGATGCTATTCAGTTCCCTGCTGGTGCTTTTTCTTTTGAGCCAAGTTCTCAACCTATGGCCGCAAAGTTAAAATTCAGGAGGATTTATATCGACATTTATTGTCTAGCAAGCAGTGATATGACAATTGCATGCCATGTTCATCCTTCCTTTTTTTTTTTTTTGGCCTTTTTATATCTTGGCTGATGTGTCTGATGATTGTGTTAAAAACTGGTCTCCACCTGGTGGTGCCACTCTGTCTAGCGGCGCGGATCCGTCTGGTGGAACACTTGAAGGCGGCTTTGCTAATGCTAACAAAATGTCTAGCTGTCATGGATGACAATGAGCTGGGTAGAGAAAGATTTTCTAATTATACAGTGTATGCATCTTCATTTTGCTTTTCTGGAGATCATGTAGACAAAAGGAACATTCAGGGGCGGAGCTGGAGGGGATCGTGTGGGGCTGACGATCCCTCCTCGTCGGCGGCAATGAACAAATATTTAGGGGTCATTGCCGCCGGCCATGAGTGTTGCAGAGAGAACGGGAGAGATCCGCCCCCTCCATGCTTGCTGCCTTGCTCCGTCTGTGAGAGAAGAAGAAACAGGGGCACTGCTTGCTGCTGCGACTGCGCAACCTCTTACGTGAAATTACTAAAATACCCTTCGGGGTTTTAAATTTTTATTTTTTTTAATTCTATCAAACGGTGCCGTTTCACTTGAAAAGGTTTAAAAAATAAATAAAAGGCGAGAGTTTGAGAGAGGCAGAGAGCAGCAGACGGGCAAAGCTGTAGAGGAGAGGCAGAGATCTGATCTGAGAGAGAAGAAGTGAAGAACGGACGTCGGACGGAGAGGAGAGACGACGCCGACGCTGCAGACGACCGAGCCGGCAAACAGGTTTTTTAAATTTCTGTAATTTTTTTTGTCTGAGTACTCTTGGTAATTTTGCCCCCCCTCCCCCCCCTTCAACAAGTCTCTGGTTCCGTCACCGGGAACATTGACAGTTTTGGAAGACATAAAACAAGGATCGTTGCCATCGATGCATTGTTTAGTCCATGAAGCAGGCAATATAAAGCTTGAAATCCTTCGGGAGAACAATAAAGTGAACCAGTGTATTCTAGAACATGAATGGACAATTGGGGATCTGAGGAACGTGTTGGTAATGTACATTTCATTTAATGGCTACTCCCGCTGCTAATTGTAAGCAAATAAGAGATACGCCTGCCAAACAAACTTGCCTTAAAAACTTTTTTGTATAATCCTTTTTACTGTTTTAATAATCCCTGTATTATTATATATTCTTGAGTTTTTTTGCATTACGATTAAGACAATTGATTTTTTTTGTTTTTTTCTAAAGGCGGGAAGCAAATTAGTGATCTAATTATCCATTTCTCTGAGGATAAAATTGTGTGCCTCTAGTTGCTACGACCTATGAAAAAAAAAACATATGGTCCATTAGTATATTATAAAATCAAATCCAAGTCCACAATAATTTCAATTCACCATTTATATAAATCGACCCTTAGTCCCTTACTATATTATAAACTATCAGCCATGGAAATTCAGCCCAAAAGAAAAAGAATTTCTTTTTCGTGTAATTCTGCTCAGAAGCTAAAAATAAACAAAGAGATCATTATCAGCGATTGTGGAAGAGTATATCCCATATTTTTGTATTATAAACTCATTTGACAAAAAAAGAAAATCAAAATATTACAGAACCAGTGCATTGTGAGTTTACATTATGAATTTGGTTGCGCTTACTCTTAGTTGCTCCAATGAGTGCATTGTCACAATTGCCGCATTGCTCCAATAAGTAGCACTCCAATAAGTAGCACATGCAGATAGAATGCTAAGCCTTCTGACACCCTTTCTCATCTTTGGTTGCCCATTAGGATGGAATGCCTTGAAAAACAAAATACAATCATTGTTAGTGCTGGCTGGAGAAGTAATTCCCACATGACAAATTGTATAACATGGAAGACAAATCGCAGAAGAAAGGTATCTACTCAAAGACAGAACACTAAAATGACGAATCGCATTGTCATAGCTTGGATCACAAATTTTAGCTTCTGGGATCAGATTATTGGTCAACAGTAGTTGCCATCTCTACAATCAGAATCGAAAGGTTTGGATGAGTAATAATGCTTTTAGAAACTTATAGTCATTTAGTTTCTATCCTGGTTAATACAAGAAAGTAATAACTAAAGAAATGGAACCAAAGTTGTTGAGTAGAATGAAAGCTTGGCATAGCAATAATACCTTTCAAGTGTTCCTGGATAAAGGCATAGTCTTCTTTCTAACAGATTGTTATTTTACAGCAGTAAGAAAATGAAATATAAAGCTTTCTACTAGATGAGAGATGTTAAACATATAACTTCAATCAGGAAAAGGAAGCAATTTTTGCTAATTATCAAAACCACAAACCAGTATTAAATTAGTGTCTTGATTGATGTTTCATATCATTTGATAACTAATTCGAGTGAGTTTTGCAAACAAATCTATGTGGAAGCATCAAGAAGGATGCACCTTGAAGAGATTTCTCAAAGTCCTGCAATTGTGAGATGAAACCTGAATTGGGAGCAGCTTGAGGCCGTTTACTTTTCACATGTTCGAGTGCTTGGGATAGGCTCAAACCATTCTTTTTCATCAGATAGCCAACAACAATTGTCGCACTGATAATCAGGCAAAGCAACTGATTCAGCACGGTTGGAAGAATTAATTAACTGAAAAAGTTTTAGTCAAAATATTAATTACAACATATTCTTTCTTGACAGGCAGAAAATAATGTTTCAATCACAATAAGCACATTGCAAACTAAAATGGATGAATAACAAGAAAATTTAGGAGATATATTGTAGATTCCAGTCAATAGATTTAAACTCTCTCCGATGAAATTCACACCTAGATCCTCATTTGTCGTCTTCTTTTCCATAGCACTGTTTGTCACAAACAATAGAAATGACTTGCAATATATCCTGTAAAGCTATACCTTCATGAAAATTACAAGATTTATAATTCAACATAGATTTATAGTCGAACTCAAAGGGCTTAAGAATTGTGCAGGCTCAATATATCCACCACGTCTTAAAGCCATATAAAAAAGGAACTCTTAACAGGGATACTTCATTACTGCCTGAAGATAACCTTAGTAGAAAAATAAGAAGAGTTCTAGAATGCAAATGATATAGGTAGGGAAAGATAAATCACCTTCTGGATCTTCCAACAAAGCAATGAACCAAAACACCACCGCCTTGCCTTTTAGCATCATCAATAAAATTGAAACACTCATCAAAGTATTGTCTCAAATTTGTGTTTTCTCTATCAGCAACTACCTCAAAAAATAACACCATGACATTACAATGGTTTTAGCACTAGTACCTCAGAATGGTTTTACTCAATGGTAAATAAAAAAGCATTCCTGAATCTAGATATTCAAAATGTTCTAACCCATTAAAACTGACAAATAGTAAGGTACAATGCAATACAAAAACATAATTGATAATAGAAAAATATTAATACAAAGATAAAGATCATAATTATAATTTTAGGTAATGCACATTAAAAAGAAATAATCTTCATAGAATACAAGAATGCGGCATGATATATACCTCCAATGACTTTATATACAAAGTCATTCCGATAGGCAGGAGCCAAGGAATTAGCTACTGTTAAGATATGTGTAATGTTCTTGCTTTTCAGTATATCCTTATTATTAGCAGCACCAATAGAACCCAAGAAGAGGCCCTGACAAATTATAACAATTAGGGAAAAAAAAAAGAGAGCAAAATCCATGATAATGCAACTGACAGAACTTAAAACCAACAAATCAACAAGTAAAGTTTGATTTAATACCGTATAAACTAAGCCATAAACACCCAATATTAATTTGTAATTACCTCTTCAATTTGGCATGGGATTTTGTCCTCCTTGAAGCATCTTGTTACATTTATAACTCGCAAAAGTGCTGCCATTTGGTTCTTAATTGAATCGTCAATCTTTTCCATTACTGCGAATAGAAGAACTTCTCCAATCCTTCTTATTATTTCTCTTTCAAGAAGGCATAACAAGAGTGTTGAAAATCAAGAATTTCAAGATTATAAACAGTTTGTAATAATTTCAGCTAAACGAACAACAATTAGCAAAGGGAAGGAGGTAAATTTGGAATTCAAGAACACAAAAGGTGAGAAATCTAATGAATCAAAAGCTCTATTCACAAAACAAGTTTATAGTTTCTCTGAGCAGAATTGAAAGATCAGATATTTACCCAGTCACCTTCAGAATTCTCTTGATCTCATTCCAGATCTACAGTTGATTGATTCTCATTAATAAAATGCAGAAAGAAAAGAATTGTTGCTATCGTTGACAAGGGCCATTAATATTCTCAGCAGTCTGGCCTTGATAATGGGCCTAATAAAAATCTAAAGGCCCCATTCATACCTAATCCTTAACCGATGAAATTTGCATAAAAATATTTTAGAAAATGATTTTTATTTTTTCAAAAATAATCCTTTTTTAACTTTATTTTTAAAGAAAATGCACATTTCCAAAGGTATACATTTTAGTCCGTCGTGACCGATTCATGAATCATTTATTCAGATTTAAGATATTCTTACACTTAAATCCAACCCTCTATAAAGTCATTTAACATTTGTTCAAAAGTCATTAATTTCAATTTAAGAGCATTTAAGCATTCCTTCATTCCATTAAAATTATCATTTTTTGAAATTTATTTTTCTTAAAATATAATTTTATAGAATAATAAAAAAATTAATTAATTTTTTAATTATATTTTTATTATTAATAACTTAATTAATGAAATAAGATTATACTATTAATGAATTAATAGATAATATTTTTATTTATTTAAAATAATTTTATAAAATATTTAATAATTTAATATTTTTTTTAATAGACATACATAAATTAAAGACAATTATTTTAATAGGACAAAAAAATATTATTTTAAAAGCATTTTAAAATGATCTTAAGGTGATTTGGAATGATTGGAGAAAATTATTTATATGTGATTTTAACTAAAAATTATTAAAAAATTTATTTAAAATTAAATTTAATAAAAAAATAAAAATTTTGAAGTAAGTTCAAATCGGATCAAATCGCCGATTGAATTTGGATTAAATAATAAGTTTTGGCTTCTTTTTTTTTCAAAACCATGGTTTATAATTCATAAATATCAATATATCATGGATCAGAATTAAACTATTGTTGTATATTTAGATTCCAATTCATCACCGTTTGATTTTATCAGTTTTGTGGTCCTTTATTATTGGTCTCTTAGCAGTTTCAAACTGGATTGTAGCTCAGTTAAAAAAAACGGATTGTAGCGATCCTATATCTGATATTTCAGTTAAATTAAAAAATAAAGACTTTTTTTTTAATTTTTTAAAAATCATAAGATATTTTTAAAACGAAAATTTTAAAAATATCCTCCTAATTAAATATTGAATTTTTTTGTATTAAAATAATAAAAAAGACTAGTGTGGAATCCGTGGATATATAATTTTCTTATCCATTTCGTATTTAGTCCGCGTGGCATCCAACTGCGTCGATCCACCGCGTTTTAACGTACATACACAATACAACTTAGCGTTTTTACACTTCTAACTCCCACTTTACCAAACCAACAGTCCTCTCTCTGCAATCTCCTCTCTACTCCCCTTCAATGGCTTTTTTTCAATTTCATCTTCTTCTCTTTTGTTCCTCTATCTATTTTCTTTTCCAAGTTCATACTCGGATCTCTTCTTTGTCAGATTCTTTACTTCTTCTTCCTGTATATAAAGATCTTGCAACTCTCCAATACTTGACCCATATCGATCATGGAATCTCACAGGTACCAACCAAGCTTGTAATTGATCTAGGTGGTCAGTTTCTCTGGGTCGATTGTGCCTTTGGGGATGTTTCATCTAGACGGGTAATACCCAGTTGCTCAATTCAATGCTCAAGGGCTAAGATCTTCCATCTTGGGCAGAGAAGTTGTTTCTCTCGTACTTCTTCTTTTGAAATTTTTGATCAATAATTAATTATAATATAAATGAATGCACAATAGTAAAAAATAAAAAATAACCATAAAAATAAGAGATATAATATTTAACGTTAAAAATTTTTCAATACAAAGAAAAAAATTATATTGTGCATTGATGGCAAGAAGTTAGATTTAGGCTAGGAAGGCATTGGAGGAGGGAAAAAATAAGCACAATTGTGTCTTACACTACATTGGAGAGCTCAATTTATGGAACCTTTTTGAAAGCCTATTTGAAAGCTGCAAGTTTTATGAATATGACAAGGGTGGATCCTGTAACCCCTTTTGGTCTTTGTTTCAATTCAAAGAGCATTAGAAGAACAATCTTGGGTCCAAAAGTTCCTGCAGTTGATCTAGTTCTGCAAAGTGAGATGGTGAAGTGGAGGATACATGGAAGAAATTCTATGGTGGCAATGAATGATGAAGTGATGTGCTTGGGATTGTTAGATGGTGGGTTAGACTCAAAGAACTCAATTGTAATAGGAGGATTTCAATTAGAGGATACCGTATTAGAGTTTGATTTAGGTACTTCTATTCTTGGATTTAGTTTGCCTCCTTTGATGAGGCAAACATCTTGTTCTGATTTCTTGTTACAATCCAGGGTTAAGGACACTCTTGTGATTCTTCTTTTTTTCCCCTTTGGTTAACTTTGAAAAAGGCTCTAGTACCAATTAATTTATGTTAATTTTGTAATATGTTATGCTACTTGTACATGCCATTCCAAATTTAGATGAAAAACTGTATGCATTATCGACAAATAAAGTATACAATAAAAAAAAAAAGTAAAATACAAATGGGTAATCAAGTTAGCTGGATAATATAATCAAATTCTTTCAAGAATGGACAAAAGATAGAGAATTTGGATGTTTCTATTTGAGCCAGCCTTAGATGTACAATCCCCTTATTTTGTGCCTTTAAGCCCAATTTGCGGCCAGCATGTGCACAAATCTCATCAAGTTAGTAAATTACTGCCCCAACATCCCTGAATGTTCTGCATATGGGTAGAGATTTTATTATTTAATAAATAACAATTTATTTTTTAAAAATTAAATTAAAATTTTGATAAAATATAAATCTAAAATTAAGAGAGTGTATTAAACAAATATTAGAAGAAATCTTTATCCAAAGTAGACAAATTAAATACATAACAAACTATCATCTATGGCTGTTCATAGGACTAAGCACGGTTCGGAGCAATTCAGAGATTTAAAAATTTTTGGCTTCCAACTGAAATTTGAAGATTTTAAAAACCGTATCTTTGGAATCGATCCGTTATAAACAAAAATTTGAATCAGATTATTTCAATTTTTTTGAGCAATTCAAATTGGAGATTCGGCTCTTTGGGTTCTCTATTTTTTAAAATTTTAAATTGTAAAATATTTTTAAAACTGTTTTAATAATAAAAACATTCAACTAACTTTTATAATTCAAAATGAACTCAAATTGACGACGACGACGACGACGACGACGACGACGACGACTACGACGATGATGATGATGAAATAATTTAACACCATCACCACTAACATTGGGTTTCAAATCTCCACATTAGTCTTTGACATATTTTTTAAAATTTTAGATTATTTGTGTAATATCTACCTCATTGGGAAATGACATTGAAGCTAGTCGGAATCAACGTTGGGAGTCCCTGAGTGGCGTGCTCTTTGTCTGACGTATATGCCTTCATATAGTGGTCAATGGCAGCGTGACAGACAGAGTTGCTCACGGTTCGGTTAACAAAACCTATAGCAATAGTCTAATGAAAGGAATTATCAATCGTGGTTGTATCACATGATAAAGTAATGAAATCTTAGATGTTCTACATGCTTAAATGACAACACATTTATTATGATTATCCTAGTACAATATTTCTTACATTTTTCTTGATTAAACTTCAAAGAATAAAGTGAAAAAGTAGTATACTTGTCTACTATATCTTGTTATATGATATTTCTTACAACTAGATAAATGATTGCTTAAACAATCAATACCGCTGATAGAAGGATATACAAGAAATTTACTATAATATTTATTTTTAGTTTTTTTTGAGAATTTTTATTATTATTTGACTTAAAATACTCCTACACTCATAATTTCTTTCTTTTACTATTTACATTGGGTGATTTTATAACATTTTTAGAAACACCTGACTTCATCAAACTATAAAAAAAGTATAGAAATGATAATTAATTACTGTAAAATATTTAATAATTATTATTTAAAATTTTTTAATTAATAACATATAATTGAAATTATTTAAAATTATACAAATACATAATATAATTATTAAATATTCATTAATAATTTATAATTATAATTATTTAAAATTATACAAATGTAATATAATTTATAACTATTTACTACTTATATATGATTGAAATTATTTATAACTAGGGGTAGGCATCAATCGGTTCGGTTAATTAATCAACTAAATTGACCAGTTAGCCGAACTGATTTTCTTAAAATTTTTTAACTAAACCAAATCGATCACTTCGGTTAATTAACCAAATCGATCAATTTTTTAAAAAATTTTATAATAAAAATTTTATTTAGAATAAAAAATTAATATAATTAAATAACTAAATAAAACTTATTAAAAAAGTAAAAATATAAATTTTTATTAAAATTAAATAAAAAATAATAACTAAATAATTAAAAAAAAAGAGATTCAGTTAATGGTTAACCGACCAAACCAAATCGGTTAATCGTTAACCAAATCAAAAATCAAATTTATGTAAATTCTTCAACCGAACTGACTAAATTATTTTAAATTTGGTTAACTGAACTAAATTTTTAGTCGGTTAATCGAATTTTGCCCACCCCTATTTATAACTATAAAAAATTACGAATGCTAAATATAATTTATAATTATTTAATATTTATTAATTATATATAACTACAAATATTTAAAATTATACAATACATAATATAATTTTTATTAATTTATTAATTATATATAATAAATATTTTAAATTATGCAAATTCTAAATATAATTTATAATTATAAAAAATTATAATTATTTAAAAATTTATAATTTTATTAATTATAAAATATAACACTTTTATTTTTAAAAAATAATTATATAATATAAAAGTTTTATAAAAAATAAGTTCATAAAAAAATAGTCATATATATTACAAAATACAATGAAATTATATAATATAATTAAAATAAAAAAATTGGCAGATTTATTTTATAACAAAAAATATTTTTGCAACAATTAAAAGGCCTAAATAAACTTCAAATTGAAATGAAACATTCAAACACAAACAATCAAACATCGTATTAATCATATTATAATTAAATCAATAAGTAAAGTAATAAACAACATGCATCAACATCTTCAAAAAAAAATTGCAACAACAACACCATCGGTACTAAATATGTAAAAATCTACCGATCTATAAAAACCCTATTAATCTAAAACAAAAAAATATTTTAAACAAGCACTACACAAATCCATAACAAATAATCAAGAAACAAAAAATACTCATTTTTTTCAAAAATAACTCAGTTAGTTTCAAAAGCTCACTTAGAAAGAGAGAAATTAAGCAATGATGATTCGATTACATCTCTGTGAGAACTGAGAAGCGAAGAAAGCGAGATAATGGTGTAATTTTTGGTAGATCAATGGAGGAAAGGGAGGGAAAGAGACCTTGGTATATTAGAGGGGGCAAGAAACTGATCTGATTATAGGTGAAATCCAATCCCAGAAACTTGGTCAGAAATACCATAATGAAAGAAAAATAGGGGTTTGCCGCTAGGTATTTGACTAAATATAATCGTTCACTTCCTATAGAACCTATCATTAAAATATCCGGGAAAATCCTTGATCTCATTAATTTTGCCAAAAGATGATGACCTTAGGGAGTTCCAAAAAGAATTCTTTTTTCTTTAAAGACGAAGAGAAAAATGGAAAAGATAAAATTTTCAGAGAAAAACTCTCTGAAAGCCTTATAGAAAAATTGAGAGAGAGAGAGAGAAAAATTTCAGAGCATCGAGCGGCGGCTAAGGTAAGGATAAGTAAGATTGTAAGAATGAGGTAGGGTTGCAAATTAACTCTGCTTAAGGATGTTTATATATGCTAAAAAAACAGTATTGTTTTCATCTATATAAAATGATGTCGTTCTGCATTAATATATTATAATATATAATTTTAACACTATCTATTATTAATTAAATTAATATTTATAATATTTATATTATTATTAAATCTATAATTTATTTATCTCTATCATCACTAGTACTATTATTTATTGTTAATGTGCAAACTCATCATTTTTATTGAAAACTAATATTATTATAAAAAAAAAATACTAAGTAACCATGTTAAATACATTTTATTTTAAAATATTTGATTATTGACAATTAAAATCTTTTAAATGTGATTTATATTTTATTAATTTAATAATATTATAAAATAAATAAATCAATATTAATTAGTGACAAATTAAAAATTATATATGACCATTAATTATATTTTTTATTTTATATACTTTATTTTTTGTTAAATTAAGAAATTTATTTAATCTAATTATATATAATATTAAATGTTGAAAATAAATTAATATAATAAAATATAATTTTATATTATTATTAATCAATAGAATATTATTTTGAATATTCGGTTTAGTCTGATTTTTAGTCCGAATATGACTTAATTTCAAAAATAACTTCTTATTATAAAGATTGGAGTAATTTAATTCGAAAAAAAGTTAAAAATCAATAAAAATTATCGATTCTGAATATTTTTAATTTGATTATTTGAATATCTTTAAGATCCATACACAATTCTAACAGTTCATGCATTAATCTCTATGGATGAAGCCGTGTAGCAATGCCTTTTTAGACCTTATTATTCTTGGCCCACTAAATTTGATTTGATCAATTTTTTTTGAAACATCCCCTCTTCTTGGGTATCAAACATTGCCTCCACCGACAGGGTGTCGAAAGTTAAAAAGAAGTATCATATTCTTGATAAATAGAAAAAGAAAATGGTATATATATATATTTTTATTGTAGTTCAAATTAACGAGCGAGTGGTTTAAGTTCTAGAAAATTTAATTTAATTAATACATAATTACAAAATTCCCATTTTAAAAAATAATTAACAAATAAGGGAACTCAGATTAAAAAACTATTGACATCTTTGGTCAAAATTTTTTTGTTAGAAATAGTTAACAGCTAAGATTAAGAATCACAATGCGGACCGTTGAATTATAGTCTTATTTATGATATATGTATTTTTATTCATTAATTAGTCAAATGATATTTTGTTAACTTTAACCTACTGTTATTAAAAAAAATAAAACTTTAATATACTGCTTTTAAGATAACGGGACAAAGAATAATCATAAATAACGGAAAGTAAGTAAATTGATAAGAATTGCAAAAAGATTTTTCAATATTGATAATATATATATAAATATTAGCTTAGCCTATTGAACCATAACACGTTATATATATTAGCTTAGCCATATAGTTACTTGATGTTCTATGAAGAGGTAGGAATTCGATCCTCCAAAAATAATTTTTGAGCATTGAGTTTTTAAAAAAAAATATATATATATATATATATATATTAGCTTAGTCTATTGAAGGAATAATTATATGCTACAACCGTTGTAGTAATAAATGCCTACAACGGATTAATGAGATTCTTACACGTAGATTAAATGCCTACAACGGACCAATGAGATGAATCATTTAATCTACGTGTAAGAATTTCATTGGTCCGTTGTAGACATTTATTACTACAATGATTGGAGCATATAATTATTCTTATTGAAGCATAACTCGTTAACATTAATACCAACGGGTCCAATTCCTAAAAAGCAAATGAGCCAAAACAAGAGAAAAGTCAACAAACCAAAACAGACCAGCCTTTTAGGGAAATTATAGTTTTAATTGAGCCACCTAAGTGGAACCTCTCAGAAGCATAAAAAATCTCTCTAGATAAATCTAAAGTCAAAATTTTTGCCTTTTGTGTTTGTCCTTCGTTATTCTAATGCAATCCGTACAAGCAAAATATTTATGGGGGATAACGCCTTAATTAAGCCCTTAATCAAACATTTATAAACTATAAACAATATAATAAAAACAAATGACTCAACAGGTTCTTCAATTCTTTGGTCAAAATTTTCAGCACCTCACCCAACTTGATCAGCCGTCATGGGCGTAGCTGTAAAGTGACAACTCGCTTGGATGCATCATGCATGCATCCAATAATTTCCATTACTATAAATCCACGCTGAAACTCATTGCTTCTCCATATCCATCAACTCTCCTTTCAATTATTCATCTCTAAACTCACAAACAATGGCTGTCTTTCGAAATCTCATTCTCTTTTGTTCGTTTCTTTTCTTCATTATTTCTCCTTCCCTAGCTCAAACATCTTTCAGGCCTAACGCATTAGTCCTTCCAGTTTCGAAAGACCCATCGAGTCTTCTATACCTTACTCAATTCAACCAAAGAACTCCTCTCGTGCCTGTCGAAGTGGTTCTTGATCTTGGGGGTTTATATCTCTGGGTTAACTGTGAAGGTTATGAGTCTTCCACTTACAAACCAGCACGTTGTAACTCAGCCCAATGTTCACTTGCTAATGCAAATGGCTGTATCACTCAATGCTTTTCAAGCCCAAGACCAGGATGCAACAATAATACTTGTGCTCTGCTTGCTGACAACACTGTAACAAACATTGGCACTGATGGTGAACTTGGTCAGGATGTTTTATCTATTCAATCTACTGATGGATCAAATCCTGGCAGAGTCGTTTCTGTCTCTAAATTTCTCTTCACTTGTGCTACTAAATTTATTACTGAAGGTCTTCCCAGTGGTGCCATGGGCATGGCTGGTCTTGGAAGGACTAAGGTTTCTCTTCCTTCTCAGTTCTCTGCTGCTTTTAGCTTTCATAGGAAATTCGCTATTTGCATAACTTCAGCAAAAGGTGTCGTGTTCTTTGGTGATGGGCCTTATGTTTTGCAACCGAACTTGGATGTTTCTGAATCTCTTACTTATACACCATTAATCATCAACCCAGTAAGCACAGCAGCTTCTTTTGTTCAAGGTGACCCTTCTTCTGATTATTTCATTGGAGTAAAGTCAATTAAGATCAATGGAAAAGCCGTTCCATTGAATACAACATTGCTATCCATTAACAGTGAAGGTTTTGGTGGAACTAAGATTAGCACTGTTAATCCATACACTGTGATGGAAACAACAATCTACAATGCTGTTGTAAATGCTTTTGCGAAGGAGATAGGTGATGTCCCTAGAGTGGCATCTGTGGCACCTTTTGAGGCTTGCTTTGACGCTACCAAAATCGTTGGAACTCGCCTTGGAGCAAACGTACCACTAATCGAACTAGTGTTGCAGAACAGTAATGTTGTGTGGAGAATTGTGGGTGCTAATTCAATGGTGCAAGTTAACAATGATGTGCTTTGTCTTGGAATTGTTGATGGAAGTGTAAACCCAAGAACTTCAATAGTTATTGGAGGGCATCAATTGGAGGACAATCTTCTGCAATTTGATCTTGCTACTTCAAGGCTTGGATTCAGCAATTCACTGTTGTCTAGACAAACAACTTGTGCCAACTTTGACTTCACCTCCAAAGCTTAATCAGAAGATTTTTGAAAACATTTATATGTTTGTAGTGATTTGTAATTCGTTTGCACTGGATTTGTGTTGTTTGTTTTTAATTTTTATATAGGCTGATGAAAATAATGGCCATGCTTTACTGCTAGTTTTGGCCTCACCCAATTGATGTTATACTTGTATATGGTGAACCCATTAATGTATATTGCTTCTTTAATAATGTCTTCGTTCCATCCTTTTTCACTTATATTTTCTTTTCTTTTTTATTTTTGAGAGAGACACTAGCTATATTAATATATGAATTCTACATATAGATGGATGAACTAAGTAGGAGAAAAAACTTATAAAAAAAAAAACAAAGGATGTAATTAATTAAAATTAAAATTAATTTATTTTTACTCTATAATATTCTCAAATTAAATCTTTATATTTAGTATTCTAATAAATTAAGCCTTTCTTTATGTATCATGGGCGGTTAAGATGTGAAAATTAAAATGTGACATCTTGATAGTATTCCATTTTAATCTTGAATTTAAATTTAATTTAATTTTGGTGAAGTAAATTTAATTTATTTTGACTCTTAGGATAGACTTAGATAAGATATATGAAATAATAGATCTAGAAATAAAAGAAAATCCAACTTATCATTAATATATTTAAATTAAATTAAATTTCATTCAAGCACAAGGCTATATAAAATATAATATTTTTTTAAACTAGAGATTAAATTGCATTTTCATATGCTTTTAATTAAAATTGAATTTGCCATTCTGGATAGGAAAAGCTTGCTTTACTGCTCTTGTTATCCGACTTCAAATGATTTGTAAAATATAAAAATTAAATTTGCTATAAGGCTAAAGGCCAAAAAAAAAAAACCAAAACTATCGTTCTCAACAGAAAAATGAAGCATATCATTAATTGGACTGGATAATTAAGATAAGGATAGATAATTCTTCCTCCATTTTGATTAATTAATTAATCTTATTATATTTGTCAAGTATAAACTTGGCATAAAAAAGTCCGTGGCCTCCACAAGTAATTGACGACCTTATATTAAAAATTTATAGTAAGATATATATCCGATATACTAGAAAAATGGAGCAATCTCATTTAATTCTATAACTATCTAAATTAATATGGACACATAATCCAGTATTTTGAATTCATTAAATAATTCTTTCCACGAGTAATTCGAGAGCTTCACGGAATTATTTCTTTCACTTTCTGTCCTTCTCAATCCGTTATTGCCTTTTTTCAGATTTTTTCTTCAGTTTTCCACGTAAATTTTGTTTTATTTGACTGTCATTATGCAATAATGTTGTCTCATGACCATGCGGCTGCATAAAATTGATTAGTAGCTCGACAAGTATCAGAAGCATATTCTATGACGTAGTTGGTTTATTATATTTATGTAAATTAAATTACATTAATTGGTGAGGGGCCAGCACTAGCAACCATGCATGCCCATTATTAAATTCTTCCAGCTATAACATGAAGTTACAACGCATACAAAGTGCATTCAATAATATATAAAAAACATTACGATAAAGAAGGCTGTATATAGCAGTTTGACGAAAATTTTCTAAGCTTTAGAGGTGAAGTCGAAGTTGGCACAAGTTGTTTGTCTAGACAAGAGTGAAGAGCTGAACCCAAGCCTTGAAGTCGCAAGATCAAACTGAAGAAGATTGTCCTCCAATTGATGCCCTCCAATAACTATTGAAGTCCTTGGATTTACACCTCCGTCCACGAACCCAAGACACAGTACATCTTTATTAACTTCCACCATTGAATTTGCACCTGCAATTCTCCAGAAAACATTATTGTTCTGCAATACTAGATCAATTGGAGGCACATTTGGTCCAAGGCGAGTGCCTCCGATTTTACTAGCATCAAAACAAGCACCAAAAGGTGCAACAGATGCCACTCTTGGGACATGAGATAGCTCTTTCACAAAAGCATTAACAAAAGCATTGTAGATTGTTGTCTCCATCACCGTGTAAGGTCTTACAGTGCTAATCTTGGTTCCACCAAATCCTTCCTTGTTGATGGATAGTAATGTGGTGTTTAGTGGAACAGATTTTCCATTGATTTTAATAGACTTGACTCCAATGAAGTAATCAGCGGAAGATTCAGCAAAGAACCCAGATCCTGTACTTAATGGGTTGAGAATAAGTGGAGTGTAAGTAAGAGATTTGGAGACATCAACGTTTGGTCGCAAAACATAAGGCCCATCACCAAAGAACACGACACCCTTATTAGCATTAGAAGAGGTTAAGCAAATGGCAAACTTTCTGGCAGAACTAAAAGCAGAAGAGAATTGAGAAGGTAGAGAAACTTTAGTCCTTCCAAGACCAGCCATACCCTTTACACCGCTAGGCAAACCTTCGAGAATGAAAGTAGGGGCACAAGTGAAGAGGAATTTAGAAACTGAAACAGCTCTGCCAGGATTCGATCCATCAGTAGATTGTATAGACAACACATCCTGACCAACCTCACCTTCCGTCACAAAGTTAACAACAGTGTTGTCAACAAATCTTGCACATGTATTGTTGTTGCAGCCTGGTCTTGGGCCTGAACCAAAGCACTCATCGATACAGCCCCTTGCATTAATAAGCGAACATTGGGCTGAGTTGCAGCGTGCAGGTATATAAGTGGATGACACATAGCCTTGTTCACAATCAACCCAGAGATAGACACCACCAAGATCAAGAACCACTTCGACAGGCACTAGAGGAGTTCTTTGATTGATCTGAGTAAGATATAGAAGGCTTGATGGGTGTTTTGATACTGGCAAGACTAGTGCTTTGGGCCTAAAAGATGTTTGAGCTATAGAAGGGGAAATAATGAAGAAGAGAAGCGAACAAAAGAGGAGAAAATTATTACGTGAAATCAGAGCCATTTTCAGTGTTTTGAGATAAATAATTTGATGGGTGGAGAGGAATAGCTGTGAATGTGTATTTATAGTAGAAACACGCATGAAAAATTTTCGTATTCTATAAGGAAAATTCAAATGGGTAAGCCACTTGTGGATAATTAGGCGTGCAAAAATTTGACAAATGAATTGAAGACTCTGAATTGTTTTGGTTTAGGCTCTGGTGTTGCCAGCCAGTAGTAAAGGATAGTCTGCCTTGGCTGGTTAGACTATTCTCTAGTTTGAGTTTAGTTGCTAAAGCTTGATGAGCTGGACCCCTTTTGCTTCTCGTACCTGTAGCGCGTTAAGGACTGCATTGTGTTTGGACTTTGGACTTTAGATTGCTGTAAAGAACATAATTATAAAAAAGAAATTTTTTTTATACAACCCTCTTTTTATTATATTAATCACTAATTATTATTTTAAAATTTTATTGTGAATGTATCTATTAAGAAATATTTACTCAATATAATAATAAAAAAATATATATATACATATATATCTAACCATATTTATCTGTAATCTAACGATAAGCCAATATGTATAAATTTATAAATATATATTTTAATTTTAATTTTTTTTCATTTTCATTTAATTTAAAAATATTAATTTATTTTATTTTTAATTTATTTTTATTAACGAATTTTTCTTATTACAATTATTTTGAAAAGTATTTTTTTAAAAAAATATCACTTTTTAAATTTTAATTTTATTCAAAGGTATATATTTAATATATTAAATTATATTAGATTTTTAACACGACCCCATTTGATTCCGTTGGACGCATAGTAGACTGGGCTGGATCATCTTCAACCAATAAAATGGCCTTAAATATCTAGGCCTAGAACAAAACTTGAAATACAGACTTGTATTGCCTAGATCGATCCCACACACAACAATGCATATCAGCATTTCACTTTATACAATTTTTTTTCCTTCAGTCTACAAAATCATTAATTTCATTTAAAACAAACGAAATTTTGTGAAAACTGAATTAAAAAAAACGTGTATATATACATATATATAGATAGATATATCGACACCTATCCTAGCCACTTAGCTTGGCTCCAAGCTTCATGGTGATTCGTCCATGGACTAATAGTCAGAATTGAATATCCAAAATTGAAAAACTGGGAGCTCCGTATATAGGCGCAACAGAGTTTTGAGATAACAGGCGATTCGATAATGATATATTCATAATTTTTCATATTTCGAAGTTGTTTTTTACCCTCTAATTATAAATAGAGAAAAACTTCCTTAGATAATGATTCTTTTTTTTCACTGCTAAATTTTTTTATCCGCAGATGAATCGAATTGACTTTTAAGCATTGAAATATTCTCATTGGAGTTTAGTTATTTTTTCTAACTTGCAGATAGACGAACCGACTCATAATATCCAAATACTAAAGATACTGAAATTCACCTTATCATAATATATATATTTATATATATTTTGATATATATATATATATATATATTAGTTTTTTTCTTTGGAGCACATGCAAAAAGAACCAAATGGATTAATGACAACTATCTTAGCTCCATCGCAATCATATAATCCAACAAAATGCAGTAAATAAAAATAAAATTTACATTAATAATAATATAAATTTATAATTCATTGGGTCATGCCTCATGGGGTGGCGGGCGCACTATGCTTGCAACCCAAAGCCCCAGCAGCCTACTGCTCTTTCTCTGTAAAATAATATATATGCGTAAAACTAGGGAAAAAAATATAAAAATTATTGCTACTTGATCAAATTTAATGAATTAATTTAATTGATTTCAAATAAAACTGAATTAATATAGTTCAATGAGTAGTTTCATTAATTAATTTAATAAATTTTATTCATAATATGGTATTAATTAGTATATTTAATATTAAAATTATTATATTTTTTCATTTTTTTATCTCATTACAATATGATAAAAATTTAATTATAATTTAAAATTAATAAATTAAGAGTTTGTTGATTGATTTTTACAATGTATACACATGTACACGTGATACACTCATATAGATTAGGAAAAAGGAGGAAATGAGGAAAATTATATATATTTAGGTAATCTAACACATAATAATAAAATTCTACATATATTTGTATTGCTATTTCAATTTTTTATTATATAATAATTAAGAATTATGTATGTATGTATATATGTATTTTCATGCTGTAATATATAATTTAAAACAATAATTTAAAAATAAATAAATAAAAATTAATAATTTAGTATAATTTTTATCTATTAATTTGTTTCTATTTTATTTCTACATTAACCTGTGTTTATCTAATTAATAAGGTGTGTAATCTGGTGGTTAGGAGTGTGTATTACTTCCGTTTAAATTTATAATTCAAATCTAAGTGTTCCTCTCCCCACATATAATTTACAAAAAATACCTATAAATGAGATTTTATGTAATCTATCTCATATTAATAAACATCAATTGTTTTAATTTTATCTCTTTTATTTTAATTTTATTTAGATCTATATGTTGTATAAGATTCCATTTACCTACTTCCTAAGCTGTAGAAAACCTATTTAACTTAACTTTCATAAGATAAATTAAATAAAATAATTAGATTAACTAGCACACATGGATTTATAATCATATTATTATTATAGTCATAAATATAAAATCTTAAAATTTATAGAAATAATTCGGCTAATGATACATTTGGTAATATTTTGTTAGGTTATTGTGTAATAAAATGGCAAAAAACTGGACACAATAATAACATATTATAGTATATGAAATAATACTTAAAAAAAAATTGGCCACATTCCCTTCGCTTAATAATAATTCGGCTGCGTGCGCGGTACTTTCAACTTTAGCTCCAACTTGTTTCGATATATACTGTATTAAATTAATTAAGATGCTTTTTTTTAATAGAATTAAGATGCTTAATTATTATCAGGAACTCTGTAATCTCTAATCTTCTAGCTTTTGAAATAACATCACTTTTTGTATTTGCGCATAATGTGGGGATATTTTGAGTATTAAATATCGTTTTTTTAACAATAAAAAACATAAACGAAAAATTAGATAATCTAATAGAACAATTTAATTAATTTTTCAAAAAATAAAAAAATATTGATTAACAAAGCCTAATTTCAGAAATAAAATAATTACTTGCTTTATATAGTATTTTATTATGTGGGCATCTACTTCATAAATGCTCTACAATAAAATATTCCCATATGTATATTTTATAATCATTAATTTACCTTATTAATTGTGAATGACACTTTTTAAACTAATAATCATTCATTATACTAAATACTCTGATTACCTTTGCTTTTGTTTTTAGCTCCAAATTAAATATTTTTAACAGAATTTTAAAAATATTAATCATACAAATGGTATATAAAAAATTAATTACATTAAAAATAATTAACAACCGTTCTACTATAAATAAAGGTTTGCACCTCCTCTATTTCGCAACAGGCTTCCTCAATCTCTGCAATTAGCATCTTAATTTCTTTCATTCATGGCTTTCTTGTCATTTCATTTCTTGCTAATCTTTTGTTCTCTTCTCTTCTACATATCTGCTTCAACAGCTACAACCCCATTCCGTCCCAAAGCTTTAGTCCTTCCAGTCACCAAAGACTCATCAACTCTCCAATACTTAACTCATATCAACCAGAGAACTCCTTCTGTGCCTATAAAATTAACAGTAGATATTGGTGGCAGATTTCTCTGGGTTGATTGTGATCAAGATTATATTTCATCTTCATATAAGCCTGTTCCTTGCCGCTCCTCCCTGTGCGCTCTTGCTAATTCACATAGCTGCACTACTGAATGCTATTCACCCCCAAAACCAGGTTGTCACAATAACACTTGCGACCTTACCCCTGGCAACACAGTTAAACCTGTTAGCACCAGTGGTCAGGTTGCTCAAGATATTTTATCTATTCAATCTACCAATGGAAAAAATCCTGGTAAATTAGTTTCAGTTTCTAAGTTCACTTTCACTTGTGGGGCTACGTTTCTCTTAGACGGTCTTGCTAGTGGGGTTAAAGGCATGGCAGGATTTGGAATAACAAATATTTCACTTCCTGTTCAATTCTCTGCTACGTTTGGCTTCCAAAAGAAATTCGCCATTTGTTTGAGTTCTTCATCAGTAGATGATGGGGTTATCTTTTTTGGCGACGGACCTTACGAATTTCTTCCTGGAAATTTTGATGTCTCCGAGCGATTGGTTTATACACCACTTATAACAAATCCAGAGAGCACAGCAGGGGTTTCATTTGCAGGCGAAGCATCTGCTGAATACTTCATTGGAGTTAAAGCCATTAAGGTTAATGGAAAACAAGTTAAAATTAACAAGAAATTGCTATCTATCAATAAGAAAGGCAATGGGGGAACCAAGATCAGCACAGTTAATCCTTACACTGTGTTGGAGACATCCATTTACAAAGCTGTTACTAAAGCTTTTGTGAAGTCGATAAATAAGGTTCCAAGAGTTAAAGCAGTAAAACCATTTGAGTTTTGCTTCAGCACTAAGCACATTAGTATGACCAGGGTTGGACCAGGTGTGCCAACAATCGATTTCGTATTGCAAAACAATGATACAATGTGGAGGATTTGGGGTGCAAATTCAATGGTGTCTGCTGGCAAGAATGCTCTGTGTTTTGCATTTGTTGATGGTGGATTAAAACCAGAGACCTCCATCGTGATTGGTGGGCATCAATTAGAGAATAATCTTCTACAGTTTGATCTTGCTTCTAAAACACTTGGATTCAGCGATTCTCTCCTTTTTTACCGGACAACTTGCTCTAACTTTAATTTTACATCAGTCTAAGTGTTGTTAAATTTTCATATTAATTAATGATGCCATTGCCATCCAATGGTCAGATGTGACCCGTCAAACTCATCACTGGATTTGTGTTTCTTTTATTGGTTTTCTTTCTTTCTTTCTTTATTTTATTGAGTTGTGTACAAGTTCGAATGAACAGCATGTGACCCTTTTTTATATTAAAATCCCTCGCCATTTTTAATATCGCTTTATAAAATATCAGACACTGCACATTATAAATAATAAATTTTCTTTATTATATCTAGACCACCTCTAAATCGTACAAATCAAACGCAGGGCTGTAGAAAACCTGATAGAGTTTTTTAGAGGGGCGATTTTGAAAATCAACAGCGGAAAAGTATATGCTTGTAGACGGGGTATACCTTATGTTTAAATTTTTCTTCTCGAAAAATAGAAGATTTGAGACCATCTCCAACCAACCAAGCATTATTTTGGTATAAAAAACACCAAATAGGGCTTAATTTTCTCTCCAATCCAACACATTAAAAATAGGGAAAGTAAATAGTGCACCACTAAATTTGGTGTTGCACTGGTGTTGCACTATTTACACGCTATTTTTTTTAATTCACTAATTTTTAAATTTTTATACTTTAGCCCTTATATTTATTTTTTTAATTTTTAGTTCATTTCTCATTAATTCAACAAAATCAAATAATTTTTTATATTAAAATATTACTATTTTATTATTAATTTTTTATGAAATATAATTAATATGTAAACAATGTCAAAAATTAATTATAATATAAAATATTAAAATTAAAATTTATAATAAAAATTAATTAAAATGATATAAAAATAAATTAAACTTATGTACTAACATGATACAAATTACACATAAAAATAAATATTACATAAAAAATTATAAAAACAACATATAACAATAAATATTAAATAAGACATAAAGCCTTTAATATAACAAAATAAATTATAAAATAATATATAATAGAGAATATTAAATAAGTTAGACATTTAATTTAATATTCTGGTAGACAAGATCTGGATCTTCCAATAGCATCAAAATATTGGACAAAAAAATTTGAACCAAAGAAAAATAATTGTTGTTGATTTCTTTTTTGTATAATTCTTACTTGTTCAGTTCGAAAATACTCAAGTACATTTTGATCAGCGATGAAATTTAAATCCTTTGATAAAATCTTATTTTCTTCTTTCCTTTTTTTGAAGGCCAAATTTTACACCTGGATATCTATTTGTTTTTGCCTATTTAAATTTTTCTTTTTTAACACCTTAATAAGTTGTTAATTCTCTTTTTTAAGGTGTTCATTGTAGATGTTAATTGTTCATTATTTTTTTTAATTTTAATTTTTTCATCTCACCAGGACGTTGAGATGAAATAATGCCAAAAGTTTCATTAATAACAGTTTTGCTCGATGTAACTGTAAATTTTTATAATGTGAGGCTATGTATTTTTACTAATAATAATAAAGTAAAAAAATTAAGCATGATACTTATAATATAAGAATAAAAAATTATATGGGGGTAATTAATAAATAAAAAGCTGTATAGGTAATTTATAAAATAGATAAAAAGAATATTCTAAAAAATATGTTATTTTAGTATAAAAAATAATGTAATAGATTGGAGTGAATTTTAACTTATACACTATTTTAGTATAAAAGTTACACTATTTTAATGGTTTGGGTCGGAGATGCTCTGGCAAAAAAATAAGGTTAGGTACTTTGTCTTAGTGTTTTTTTTTTGAAATAAAAAACTTTATTATTGGAGCAAAATAAACTACAAAAAGATTAGAGAAATACATTAATTACAAGTTTCGGCCATTTAATCTCCCTTTACACAATCTATGATCCAAACTCAAATCAATATCAGAAGAAAAAGAATTGCATTGAAGAACATTTGATAAAACTTTGAGATACTCATATCATACGTAGAATCTTTTATAAAATTTTACCACCCCAGACAAAGTATGAGCAATTAAATTAACCAGACTCCGATTAAATCAATGAAAAGGTAAATTAAAAAAACTAATTTTTAACCTCAGTATGATACCACCAATCTTTGAGAGGTAAACAGAATCAAACAATGAAACTTGGCAAATCTCAAGACAATTTATTTCAATCTCAATTTTATCATAACCAAAATTAAGAACAAGAAGTCCAAAATAGGACTTCTCTAATCGCCAAACCTCAGCCATAGTAGGTGATACCATCCCATCATTGAATTAATTCGGACATACTTTTCATAAATTTATCTTTCTTAAACTTATTTAATCGATTGTAAAAAAAAATTATTTTTTCATCATTTTATATATAAAAAATTTTATCATATAAAGTTCACTCTTCGAACCTCATTTTAAAATTACTTTATTAACTTCCCGTTAAAAATTTACATTGTTAACTATACATAATATGGAATAGAATTCTCTTGGTCTTGAGCAAGAGCTTCATTACTTATTAATACAATCCGTACAAGCAAAATATTAAAATGGATATAATCAAAATCCAGCAAAAATAAATAAATTATTAATCCACATGATCTGTTAATAAAAAAAATAAAAATAAAAGCAAGGTCAATGTAAATTTATTCTGATAATGGATAACATGGCGTGTGGAAATTCAACAAAAGTCGCCATCCTTGACCTAATATGCATATATAAAAATACTATTTTAAAATTAAGATGCTTGATCTATAGCCAGCTCGAACCAGCTATAAGTAGCCATGAAAAAATTGAAAATCCATCACCGCTTCAATTCCAAACTCACCAACAATGGCTCTATCTCATAACTTTCTTGTCTTCTGCTCTTATCTTCTTCATTTACCCTTCTATAGCTCAAACATCTTTTAGGCCTAAAGCATCAGTCCTCCCAGTAACAAAAGATTCATCCACTCTTCAATACCTTACACAAATCAACCAAAGAACCCCTTTAGTGCCAGCACAAGAGTAGGGCCAGCAGTGCCTCAAATCTATCTTGTTTTGCAGAGTAACGATGTTTTCTGGAGGATTTTTGGTGCCAATTCAATGGTGCAAGTTAAAAATGATGTACTTTGTCTTGGATTTGTCGATGGAGGATACCAAATAGAGAATAATATTTTACAGTTTGATCTTGCAGCTTCAAAACTTGGGTTCAGCTCTTCACTGTTGTTCAGACAAACCACTTGTGCCAACTTCAACTTTACCTCTAAATCTTAATTACAGTATTTTCGTTATTATATTTCACTTCCAATATGAATAATTTGTATTATTATATTAATTAATGTTGGACCATATACATAATTGATAAAACCAAGCATTATGGAATATGCTAATTCCTTGATGCTTCTTCCATGTTTGAATGAATAAATAATATATTTTTCAGCATGATTTAAGGCATATGCGGAGTTTCGAGCAACTATTTAATGAGCTGCGACAAATATTATATAACAATATGATACTACTAATATAAGGATTGTTGACTTATATTAATTACTAAGTCTATGAATTAATGATATTAGTAATCACTTTGGGAAAGGGCATTTCATAATATTATATTCTTTCCATATATATCTCCTTTTGCTTTACAGTTTTAGCCCATTGTTTTAATTTAATTGCTTTCTTGGCACATGTTATTTTTCGTTTTTTATTTTCTACACCTAATCCATGTTCGATATGCGCAGAATGTAGTAGGGTCCGTTTGATTTTTAAAAAAAAAACGTGTAGAAATGTTAAGAGTTCCATTAAAATTTTAATTTAATTAATAATAAGAGAAAATTACACTCTATAACATATTTTTTAATTTTTTTTAAAATATTCTATATTTTTAATATATTTTTGATATATTAAATATATACTTTTAAAAATTAAATATACCTTTAATATACTAAATATATACTAAAAATATACCTCTAAAAAATATATTTTTAAAATTAAAAGTAAAAAAAAAAAAGATATTTTTGAAATTGAAATTAAAAAGGAATATTTTTAAAAATATTTTTATTTTTTAGGGTATTTTTGAAAAAACTCCTAATAATAATAGTAGTGTATGTGAAAAAAATTTTAACATTAAAAAAGTTTATTTAAATTTCATTATTTAGGATAATTAGAAAGTTAAATGAATGTCATTTTTTAATTCTTCCCTTTTTTCTATTAGAAAGACATATATTTAGTTGAAATAAGGGCATTAAGATTTTTATTAGTATATTTAATTAAAAGAATTGAATTCTTACAAGATTATATTATTTTTGAAATATCTTTTTTTTTCAAAATATTAATTTATTTTGCTTAAAAATTAAAATTTCATTTAATAAAGTTTTTAAATGTAAAGAAAAAATTAATTACACCTAATATATACATCATATCTAATAAAACAAATATGTAAATGTAAAAAGAGGATTGATATATTTAAAATGTGCAAAACTAATATAATGTTACAAATACTTTTGACTAATGTATTTTTTAGATCTTATAATATATTCTTATATAGTTCACTGAATTAAATGATAGTAATGTTATATTAATGCAAAATTTAAAAGTCTAACTATATAATTTCAGGTCAACAAGGAACGGTGCTTTTCAGTTTTGAACACTGAACTTAGATGAAGAATAAGTCTTCTCAAAAGAAAAATCAAAGAAAAAAAAAAGAAATAAGTACAACAAAAAAAAAACTCAGATAAATTTTTATTTAGATCTAAAACATATATATATATATATATAAGTTTGTTGTAAAAGACTTTATTTCATATTTATAATTAATTTCCTGATTTTAAAAAATTCATCAATAAAAAAAAATTTATAAACTAAAAATAATATCTTTTTTTATATGCTTATTATATTTAAAAGAAATAGTTAAATTAAAATTAATATTTTAAAGAAAAATTAACGATATTTAACTTTTGCAATTGAACACTGAGTGAGGAAAAATTTTAGACAAATGGAAATAGCTACACCCTACTGAGTTTATACTTGCCACTATTTTTTCTTTTAGTTCGATTTTCAATAATTATATATATAACTTTAGATTTTACATTTGGCAAACTCGGAGGAAAATCACTTAAATTCCATTCCTATCTCCATAATAATTTATTTTAGTATAATTCCAAATAATAAGAACAAAATAATTGCTTTATTATTTACGAATTACCTTCTCTTTTTTCCTTCCCAGTATTAAAAAAAAGGAGATGGAAAATAAATTGATTTTCACTCATCACTTTCTCTTCTTATTTTCCTCTTTTAATTTTCTTAATTTCCTCGATTATATATTTCCCAAACAAAACGTTAGTTTCTTTGCTATATTTGAATATGAAGATTTGCTATGACAACGCCATATGTCATATCGTGCCACAGTTGCCCAAATGGACTTCCCATAAAGTTGATATATGTTCGTATAATATAATAAAAAACAATTACACTCTATATCGTATTTTTTTAATTCTTTTAATATTTATATTTTTAAAAATTAAATATATCTATAATATACTAAATGTATATTAAAAATATATCTCTAAAAAATATTTTTAAAATAAAAATTAAAAAAAATATATTTTTTATATTAAAATTAAAAAGAAATATTTTTAAAAATATTTTTATTTTTTAAGATATTTTTAAAAAAACCCTAATAATAATAATTAACTTACTGTACCTAAAATTTCTATACTATGAATTGGACCAAATCAATAGCCCACAATATTTTGTCCGATAAATCAAAAACAGTGACTACGATCGGTGACATACCGGAAAAACTTATTTAAATATCAATAATATGAGGAACAACATTTTTTGTGAAATCGTTAAAATCATTTTTTTAGGGAAAAAATGCAATCTATTTTCTAAATAGAAAATTAACTTTTACAGGTTTTAATTAGTTTTGAACGAAGTTAAATTTTCCAACTTTTACATTAATTTCTGGATTAAATTGATTGAATGCCTGCAACTTTTTTGAACGGGTATAAGTATTCTTAACCTTAAATAGTCTTAATTAATTGTTACAATTACGTACAACAATATCGTTGAACCTTCTTAATTTTAAGAATTCGCCGAATGATTAAAGGAAAGAGCAATTTAACTTCTGATCTCACTAGATAAGTGAGGTACACGTAGGATGGGTCAACGATAAATTTTGGACCTTCAAAAGGAAGGCAAGGCTGTACGTTTGACTGAATAATGAATATGGTGTTTGAGCTCATTAACAAAGAAGTTTCATTTTTACTATGTCCATTTCTGGCCATGTCAAGCCATGACAATGGTCATATATGGCGGCAAAGGTCTAGATTATACACATATGCATATGCCATGTGGTCTGGTACGTATCAATACTATCTCACAAATCATCTTGATTCGGAACTTTTATTTCTCCTTCTATGGCCTCCTCTACAGTTCAGTTACTCTTTAGCATCTTATTACTTGTTTCTATCTCTCTTGCTGGCCTTGCAAATGCATCTTCAAAGCCAATGGCACTCGTCCTTCCAATTTCCAAAGACGCCACAACACTTCAATATGTAACCCACTTTAACATGGGAACTCATCTAGCCAAGAAAAACTTTGTGGTGGATCTTGGAGGTGAACATTTACGAATGCAGGGGCGGAGGCAGGTGGAGTCGCGTGGGGGCTGACTCCCCTGCCGGCCGCCGGACGTGTATTTGTAAGGGGGCTTTTTTGGCGGCCGTAGCAATGAAGATGGAGGCTCTGTGTCTCAACCCCCTTCACCTCTTCAGCCCCTCCCGGAGCAGCGGGCTCCGCCACTGTATGGATGGATTGTGATATATATGCATCATCAACAATCAAACAGAGCCTTTGTGGATCAGCTCCATGCTCTGTAGCCAAAGCTACTTGTTCGGATGGATGCTTCCCTGGTCATCAAAGAAAAGGTTGCAGCAATAAAACTTGTTGGATCACCGCAGAAAACACAATTCCCGCCAAAGGGTCTGGATTTGACGTTGGATACGTTTCCTTAGACAAAATTGCAGTTCAATCTACCGACAGTTCAAAAGCAGGCCAATTCGTCCCAATTTCTAATTTTATACTCGGTTGTTTAGATACCAGAGAGCGCCTAGCCAATCTTGCTAATGGTTCAGAAGGAATGGTTGGCCAAGGAAGGGCACCAATTGCTTTACCAACACAACTTTCTTCAGCATTTGGTGGCAGCATACGTCGTAAATTTGCCATATGTTTGCCTTCTTCTTCAAAATCAAATGGTGTCATATTCTTTGGTGACTCTCCTTATGTATTCTATCCAGGTTACAATACATCAAAGTCCATTGACGACTCGTCAAGATTCAAACACACAAAACTATATATCAACACAGTCTTCACAGGATCATCTGTTGTGATCCGAGGACCACCATCGCCGGAGTACTTTGCCAAGGTGACTTCTATTCTGGTAAACAAAAAACCTATTTCAATAAATTCAACATTTCTTGAATTCCATACAAATGGGAAGGGCGGAGCAAAAATATCAACAGTAGAACCTTACACCAAACTGGAAACAACTATCTATAAATCTCTTGTTAAGGAGTTTGATGAGGAGATTGCAGCTTGGAATGTGAGTAAAGTAGCTCCAGTTGCACCTTTTACAGATTGTTATACCATAGGAAATATGGGAATGACACTTCTTGGAATTGGAGTCCCTGATATTGCATTCGGATTTGAGAACAATAAGAATTTGTACTGGGAAATGTATGGGGCTAATACAATGGTGCAAGTGAGTCGCGATGTGGTGTGTTTAGCATTCTTGGATGCAGGTGACGAGCCTGTAATAACAACACCAATAGTGATTGGGGCACACCAAATGCAGGACAATCTTCTTCAGTTTGATCTTGCTGCTAACAGGCTAGCATTTACTTCTACACTTCTCTTTGAAGAAGTTGAATGCTCGAACTTTAAATTCTAAGTTGAAAATAAAACTACTAGTATATTGTATCATTTGTGAGTTCTACTTGTTATTTATTTGTATGTCCTCTAAATTTGGTTAGTGGTTATTTTTCTTTTATTTATGCATATATAACAGTATAACTTTTTCATGAATAACAAATTCAGAATTCATTCTTCGTTCTATATTTGTTGTTCATTAAGTTTGATTTTTTGTTTTTCCAACAGGAAAAAAATTAGTTGCAATTTGTGGTGAATGATTTTTTCTTGAAAAGAAATTCGTTAAAACAATTCAAATTTTATCATGTAAGAACAAAATAAACTAAAAAAAAATGAATACTTACAAGTCTCGATCACAAAAAAGATTGAAATAGACATTGCTTGGTCAAATTTGAACGTGAAATATGGTCAAGAATATTACAAAATAATAACAAACAGTTCAAGACTTCTAGAAAAAAGTTTTCGAATTCCTGATGCGATGCGAAATTGAAAGAGGAGATAAAAATAAAGTTTTAATAAAGAAGTCAGCAATTAATATCCGTAACGGTGTCGTACCAATCTTTGGCATTGATATAGCCGAAATAAGTAATTAAGGAAAGTGCCATATCGGAGGCTTTTCCTTTTTCTTTTTTGCTATAATTAGGCAGAGTGTGGGGATCATTTCTTCTGAATTAAGACATTAAGACACAAAACTCACAAGCTTTAATTGTGGCGTGGAGAATTCATTTTCAAATTTATGATAGTGGGCAGTCCAATTCAATAAAAATCTGGTTTAGAAAATACCATTAATATAAAATAATGGGAAAAAAGGGACATTAATTACTGCATAAGAATTTCTTTTTTAACAGTAAAGTCTCATGTACTAGTGGATGAGGTTATATAATATTAATTGACATGAAAATTGGGCTCAAGTAAACTTATAAAGTAATTGAATATTAGGGACAATCACGCAAATCTCAGTAGATTATTATTAGCAAACTCTACACACAGCTAAATTAGTCCAAATATTCAACTTCAAAATCTCAAAACTCCATAATCTCTAAAATTTTCATGGCTAAAATTGATGAGACATGAATCTCTAAAATTTTCATGGCTAAAATTAAATGAGACATGAAAGAGGCGTTTTGTTAAAATTAAATGAGATAGTGAAATAGAGCAAAGAAACACAGAGAAATTTAATTACCTGTTGAGAGATCTCTTCTCAAAACAAGATTACAGAAATAGCGTTGAAGTGATAGTTTAGTTTGATACTGGTACTTTGGATTTGAGCCGACGATTAACTATTAAATGGTGGGTCTTCTTTGGATTTAATTAAGGAGACTTTTGGGCTCAATTAAGATTATAAAAAAAGACATTTTAATTAAATTATAATTTTCATATTTTTAGAACCCAAAGTAAATTCTTAATGTTAATATTTCAAAAGCATTATGACAATTTTAAAATTAAAATTTTTTAATGCAACAATTCAAAACTGTTGCCTTAGCTTGGATAATGTAACATTATAAAAAATGTGTTGCATTATCTCAATTAAAGATATAATTTATTTCCATTTTATTATATTTAATATCTAAAAATCTAAAATTCTTGCAACAACTCTAAGATGTTGCAAATCTGTTACCTTAGACATGATAAAGCAACATTTCTAAATCCGTTGCCAAGAATATGTTCCAAAAGCCTAATTATGTGGTAGTGCCAAGAAGCAAACTGACAATTAATTAATCAAATCCTTTTTATTATATTTAATTTGAACTTACTATAAATAATAAATTCCCTATTATTACATCCAAAAAAAATCATCATATTCTTTTAATTATAGAACATAAGAATACCACAAAGAAAATATTCTTTTATAATCTTGATAGTATATGATAAATACACTTAATTTTATTTCTTTTAAATATTAAATACATCTTAAGGACAAGAATCATTAAAGAGTAAACATGAAAAATGGGATAATAAACAATAATAGAAAGGTAACTTTTTTTTTCAGAATATCCCAAAAAGGAAAAAAAAATAACAACGAGGTAATTATTGGTTACATCAATTATCATATGCTAGCACTAATTAAATTCCAAAAGTTTTCTCAAAATTTGAAGTTGGAGCACTCAATTTCTGCTAAGAGAAGTGTGTCAGTAAATGCAAGCCTGGAAGAAGCCAAATCAAATTGGAGAAGATTGTCTTGCAATTGGTGTGCCCCTATATCAATTGACGTTGTTGTTAATATTGTGTCTGGACCTCTATCCACGAACCCCAAACATACTACATCATGGCTTATCTCCACCATTGAATTAGCTCCATAAATTTGCCAGCTAACATCATTGCTCTCAAACACTAAAGTAATGTCAGGAACAGAAAGCCCAAGTAATGACATTGCCAAATTTCCTTTACTATAACAATCTTTAAAAGGTTCTAAAGGTGCAACCTTTTTAACTCCTGAAGTTGCAAGAATCTCCTTATCAAAAGCTTTAACCAGAGAGTTGTAGATAGAAGTTTCAAGAGTTGTATAAGGTAGTACCGTTGTAATTCTTGAACCACCTCTACCCGTTTTGTGGAAATCAAGCAATGTTGAATTTATGGGAATTGGTTTTTGGTTTACAAGAATTGATGTAATCTTGACAAAATACTCAGGCAATTGTGCTCCTTGCAATCTGGGTGATGCTGTTGTTTCGTAATTGATATGGAGTTTGGTGTACATAAATCTTGATGATACATCAATGAACTTTGATGCATTGTAACCTGGAGAGAATATATAAGGAGAATCTCCAAAGAACAAGACGCCATTGGTTTTGGGTTTGGAAGGCAAGCAAATGGCAAATTTACGACGAAAAGTTCCACCAAATGAGGATGAAAGCTGGGGTGGAAAGGAAACACGTTCCTTTGCTAAGCCAAGAATGCCATTTGCGCCATCAGCAAGCTTTATTAGGCTTAAAGAATCTTCGCAGGCGAAGATGAAATTGCGAATTGAAACATAGGAGCCAGTTGTGGATTGGAGAGAAATGGTGTCAGTGGCAACTTCAGAGATACCAAAACTTCCCCAGATACTATTTTTAGTAAGGACTTTGCAGGTATTGTTGTTGCAGCCAGGCCTAGGAGGAGTAAGGCAAAAGCTAACGCACATGGCCTTAGACATTGAACATGATGCAGAGCCACAAAAGCCTGGTCTGTAAGTGGATGACTTGTATCCAGTTTCGCAATTGATCCATAAATGGCGGCCTCCAAGGTCAACAAGAAGGCTTTTTTCAGCAGAAGGGGTTCCAATTTTAAGACGGGTGAGGTATTGGAGAGTAGATGGGTCTTTGGTGATTGGAAGGACTAGTGTTGTGGGTTTTGAAGAAGATGTTTGTGCATTGAAAAGAACTACTAGGAGTGACAAAAGGATAAAAGACTGAGCTAAAGAAGCCATTAGTGAAGAGAGATTACTAGACCAAGTTAGTTAAGTACGAGATTCAATTGTGCATGGGAATGGGTTTATAAAGGGGGTTTGTGTAGTGAATTGGCCGCCATAGATGACCATTTGCAAGTGGGGATAAGCCGTCATTATTATGTTGTTGAATGGGTCAAATGAATAAAAGCTGTCATTTGTGCATGGTGCTTCTAGTTGCTAGTGCGTGTGTACTGTGTGTTTTAGAGAAGAAAGATATTTGAAGCTGCAAGGTCATAGTTTGAGTGCCTAATTCAATTAATCAAGCCTGAGTTGGATCTTAGCTCTGTTCATTAAATCAGACAACAGTGTGCTTTATATGAATTTAATCTGGCCTGTCCAGTGGGAAACTGGGGATGCAACTTAGAAATGTAACTCAGACCTCCAGTACTGCAATAACTTTAGTATCCAAAAAACAATTGTCTTCCTTTTTTAGAAAAGTTCAGAAATACAATAAAAAAAATTTTCCCTTTTTCATTCTTAATGATATGATAAATACAATTATAATTTATTCTTTCGAAACATTAAATACATCTTATAAAAATATTGGACAGATATAAAAAATAAATTACTAATAAAAATGGTATTTTTTTCCTAAAACAAGGTTTTTTTTTCTTTTAGGTTAACATGGGAGGCTCACATGGAAAAAAAATATTACTCGTCCAATTATTAAATTTATTATGTTTTGTTTATTGAGTTTTTTGAACTATTGTTCCTTTACATTATGAATTTTTTATTTTTTTTCATATTGAATACTTTCTATGAAAAAATCATAATTATAAAAAGAAAATGCATTTACAGTAATTTGCAAAATATTAAAAATTTGTTTTGCTCTTAAAAAACTCAATTTAACAAATAAAACTTAAAATTTCAAGTTAAAATGAATATTTTTTTTCTTATCAATTTTATAAATGAAAAAAAAAATCTTCAATGCGAGGAGATTATAAGAAGATAAAGGCTCAACTTAAAGCAAAAAAAAATGTTGACTTGCAAATTGTGGAGGCTTCCCCACTCCCCTCTACTTGCTTAGAAATATCAAAAGTTCAAGCATTAATTGGGTTCATCCACTCTCCCATAACTATTGGGCCCAATTTTGAATATAAATTAATAAGGATTTTATATAAAAAGTAAAAATATTTTTAAAAAATATACTCCTTTGTCCAATAAAAATTATCCATTATTTTATTTAAAAATATCTTAAAATAATTATCTATTTTTATTTATAAAATATATTTAATATTTCTTTTCTATTTTATCCTCTAATAAATTCACACTTTAAATAAAAAATTAATAATAATTTAAATATTTTTAAGATAAAATAAATATATAAACAAGTGTAAAAAAAAAGAAATACATGAATTATCAATACATTAATTATATTTTTTTAAAATTTGTAGAAAAGGAAAAAGATAATTTTTATGAGAGGAAGTATTTTAAAATTTATAATTTTAAAAATATTCATTTTTTAAGTTTCAATAATTGATGTATCAAAAATATGCATTTAATATATGAGAAGTATACATATAATATATTTTTAGTTAAATTTTAAAATATATATTTTTTAAATCTTTTAGAAATTATAAATATTTTTTAAAAAAAATTAAGAAAAGTATGTATGATATAAGTTTCTCAATTGGAAACTGCGGCCCACGAAACTTTGTTCAATAATCCTCTGAACCTTTTCAACGCCAAACTACGCAACTAACAGAGTCAAATATGGCAGATTATAAGAAAAGATCCTTGGAAAAATTACACTTTCCACGGACGAAAATTTTCAATTTGCAAGAATACTGGTTTTATTTTCAAATTTACTTTTATAACATTGATTTTTCTTTTTTCTATTTTTTAAATTATTTTATTTTATTTATATTTTTTATTTAAAAAAATATTTTAATATTATATTTTTAATATACATAAAAAATAAATAAATATATAATATATATAATATATACATAATATATATAAAATACACACTCAGTAATATAAACCATATTTACAACACATATAATAAAAAACAAAACTTGATCCAAAAAAAATTCGATGGAGTCAAATTGGCCATAGGCCGGATGACACCCCAAACAACTTTCACCTATTCAAATGCGATTGCTTCAAATTTCAGTTTTTGAGTTTTGTTTTAGAGAATTAAGTTTAGGATTAAAAATTAAAATTTAGAATCTTATAATCTAAAAAATTATTTTTGATATTATTGAATCAAATAAATGCCAGCATGCAGCAATATCAGCTTGGATGATTTGAATCATCATATCATAACAGAAAGCATCATCTCCACCACTTGATCAAAACAGAAAACAAGTTAGTTAGAAAACAGAATATAAAAGATTGTAAAAAGAGAGAAGAAACTTAACTTCTTTCGGAACAAATTTCATTGTATTTTTTATTCATTCTTCTTCTTTCAGTTCAGCATTTTTTAATTCTTTCTTATTCTAGATTGTATTTTCTCATTAATCAAACTAGTCATCTTCTTAATCTATTTTACTATAATTTTCTTAATCGAAGTTTAATAAAGTAAGCCCCTCATTTCAAAAAAATAATAATAATAAAATGAGCAGGACAACTCATGCAAGTATTTCTTGTTTTGACGCTGCTAGCAAAGATGGTGTTCTAAATATGTAAGAGAAAATTACGTATGGCTTTTTTTAACTTTTTTTTAAAAAATATTCTCTATACTTTTAATATATTAAATATATATATTAAAAGCATATCTCTAAAATAAATATTTTTAAAATTAAAAAGTGAAAAAATTATTTTTTTTAAAAAAAAATTATTATACGTTAAGGCATAACATGACGATGAGTGTTTTTTTTTATAGTTAATAAATTAATGATCCATTTATACTCTTTTAATATAATATTAACAAAAAAAAATAAAAAAATATTTATTTTTAAAAATAATTTTATTTTGATGGTAGTTTTAAAGAAATCCAAAAATCTAATACTAGTAGCAATGGGCCATATCGAAGTCATATCTCTCAAACTCACAGTTGTCCTAAATCCTAATGATGTGATGAAGTGTAGTGGGGCGAACTTCCATGATATTAAATCATACTCGGCTCTTTTTTAGGGCTTATATAAGAAAAATTAAAGAATGTTTGATAAAAATATAAAAAAATTAAAAATAATTTTAAATTTATTATATTTATAAAATATTTATTAAAATATTAAAATTTATAAAATATTTATTAAAATATTATATTTTTATTAGTGTATAGAGAGTTTATAATGAATTTATAAATTTTTTATAATTATAATGAATTTATTATGAGTTTATGATAAAATAATTATAATACTCCTGATAAAAAATAAAAATTTTAAAAATATAGTGGGGTATTATTTTTTTAAAATTAAAAATAATTTTAAATTCATCATATTTAAAATACTAAAATTTATAAAATATTTATTAAAATATCATTTTTTTATGTCTCTAATAACTTTATAATGAGCTTATTATATATTTATTATAAATTTATAAATTTTATATAATTGATAACAAGTTTATAATAAATGGCTAAAATATTTTTAATAAAAAAATAAAATTTAAAAAAAATAAGATGAAATGTATTATTTTTCTCAAATCTATTCCTTTTTATGCTCACACAAAGGAAAGGGCTGAAAGCTCAAATCTTAGTCAAGCTTAGCCCAGAACTCAATTGAGTCTTTAAATGTTACATAGATTTAACGGTTTTTTATAAAAATATTAGAAAAATTAAAAATAATTTTAAATTTACTATATTTATAAAATATTTATCAAAATATCATATTTTTATTAGTTTATAAAAAATTTATAAATGGGTTTATAAATCTTTTATAGTTTATAATGAGTTTATAATAAGATAACTAGAATATATCTGATAAAAAAATAAAAATTATAAAAAATATGAAAGAGAATATCATTTTTCATATATTTAATTGGGTCATTAGTCTCTCAGTTAGGCTCATTTCATAACAAGAACGTTAACTGCCCATGATTATTTTTCTAGAACAAAATGTGGGGCTCATTTTTTTTTTATAGATTTTCATATTTTATATGATAGAGATTTTGTACACTGGGACATAATATAAGGTAGGTTAAGCCGTTAAGTACATATTCTCAAATAATATTGCCTAATACATTCATAGTCCATACCCACATTCAAGTATCTTTGTACATGAATAAGGGAAATTTATAAAAATAACTTAAAAAATATAAATATAAATATAAAAATATCGTGCAACCAAAAAACTTATATAAATATTTTGCATAGATTAAAATTAATAAAAATACAATATATTTTTGATATATCTTAAGTATATTTTCAGTATATGTCATAAATTTTTTTTTGAAAAGAATCACTATCTTTGTAAATTGAAATAAAAACATAGTTAAAATGAAATTTTAAAGACAAAAATAGTATTTCAAGTAATTTTATTTTTTATGAATAAATCAGTTTAATCCAGCATCAAAAGCCCATAACTCAAGTAGAGTGGACGGTGCTTCAGGCCCAAATTACGATAGAAAGTCTTTTGACAAAATTTTGATTGTAAATTTATTATAAACTCTTTATAAATTAATAAAAAATATAATATTTTGATAAATATTTTATAAATTTTAATATTTTGGTAAATATTTTATAAATATAATATATTTTAAATTTTTTTTATATTTTTGTTAAAAGTCTTGAGTCTTTTTGGAGTGTCTGCTCTGGGTACTGTCTCACGTAGTGGTTGGGATGTTTCCTTCTTATGACAAATAATACCATAAATTTGTTCTTCTACTTCAAAAGTTAATACAAAAGCTTCTATTAATATAAAAAGCGTGGTAATATCGGCAGCTTAGTAATATCAAATTGAAGTCTTCCGTATTCGATTTAAATATTTGAGATATCAAAACTTAAAAATTAATAAGATTAGTAGGATGGGATGAACTTGTTTAATTATTATTTTTTTTATGAGATTCAGTTTGATTTGATAATATATTATTAATACACTTGGACTATATATATATATTCACACTAAAATGAAAATTTTAAGCCTATAAAACTAGTGAGGTGAGTTAGCGAAATATATAACATATAGAAAATAATTTTTCACCTTAACAAAAGCTAATACAGGTAAATTATGGATGGCTTATAAAAACAGTTAACAAGCACAAACAACACTTTTAAGAGTAGCATAGAAATTTTGTTAAACACTTGTTCATCTATTTAATTTAGACTCTGAAAAATCAAACTTTTTACAGAATTTTTTTCTTTCAAAAAACAACTCTGTTTTGTAAGTCTGTCACCTCTAAACTAATTGCGTCCAAGAAACATCTCTCTTAACTCTACTTTTCTATAGAAATTCTAGTGTGCATGTTCTTTGCATTTTTCTTAGCTTGGTTCAACCCCATTAAAGACTCACTCTCAGACACAAATTCGTGTTTCTCTTCAAGTCTTTATTAGAATTAATTAAGTTCAAATCTTGAAAATGAAACACTTACTTGAAGAGCAACCTTCTCCTGATAGTTCTAATAATACACCAACAAGTGGCTTGTCTAGAGATTCTCCAGAAATGGGCTCAAATTCAATGTCAAGATATGGGGATTTTTTCGCTAAATATTCTGTCATCCCTTACTTTCTTCAGGGCATTGATTTAAATCCTGCAAGAATGGTAAGCAAAGACTACTTTTAAATCCCCTGTATTATGAGTTTTTTTTTTTTTGGTGTAATCACAAATGTAAACATTGTTGATGTGCAGATCATAGCAGAGATGGTTGTTGGCACCTTTATATTAATGTTCTGTGTGTGTGGGATCATAGGAACCATACAGATAACCAGAGATCAAGTGGGTCTTTTAGAATATGCAACTACTGCAGGATTAACAGTAATTGTCTTGGTTTTTGCCGAAGGCCCTATTTCTGGTGCTCATGTGAATCCTGCTGTTACAATTGCCTTTGCAACTTTTGGTCATTTTCCATGGTCCAGGGTACGCATGTGCTAAAATTACATGCAAAAACTCTCTTCTTGAAAACCTTTTTTTTTTTTACGTTTCCAGTATTGATCTTGTTGTTTAACATAGCAGGTTCCATTTTATGTATTAGCACAAATTGCTGGATCGGTGTTGGCATCATATGCTGGAAAATCATCTACGGCATCAAATCTGATCTTATGACCACCCGGCCATTCCATGGTTGCAATGCTGCCTTCTGGGTGGAATTCATTGCAACTTTCATCATCATGTTCCTTGCTGACTCAGTCACTTATCAAACATCAGTAAGAAAAAAATTTTCACTTGTTTTTTTGTTATTTATTTGATTAATGATAAAAAAAAAGTTGAAAACTTTTACAGGTAGGACATTTGACTGGCTTTGTTCTTGGAATCGCCATTGCACTTGCAGTACTTATTACAGGGTAAATGAGCATCTTATTTTTTTTTCATGCTGATTTTATTTTCTGAACTTTTGCACTTATGCAGTGTTATTTTTATTATCTGTAGGCCTCTTTCAGGTGGATCTTTGAATCCTGCAAGGTCATTAGGGCCTGCAATTGTTTCCAGAAATTTCAAGAATATGGGTTTATATTACAGCACCAATCATCGGATCTGTATTTGGAGCTCTCATGTTTCATATTCTGTGGATTCAACCTCGGCCATGTGGTTCTACTTCCTCTCCTAACACTGGTCTACTTGGTTGCTCCATATAGCCATTGTTTGAGACGGCTCAATACACAAGATTTTGTATTGATATTAAAGCAGTTTGCAGTTGCCCTCAGAATTAAGAATGACTCAATGACCATTTTGTGAGGCAACGCCATAAACAGGATTAAACTTATCTGAAATTGTGGGATCGTTTGTTATAACAAAAAATTTGGATTGGACCTATTAACATGCAGCATAGAAGCTAAATAATATGTTAAAAAAAGCCGTTATCATCAGTTTTCAGTCCTGAAAATGGGACCTCTTGAAAGTAACACTCAGTTATTAAAACAGTGTTAAGGCTTCGATTTGCTATTTTTTTTATAATTATGAGGAAGGTGTTCGAGTACTAGATTATTTGTTTTAATAATTTACTAACAATAAAATTGTAGTTTGATTTGTCCTTGTTTCAACCTAAAGTTCAATTTTTTTTCCTCTGCAGACTATTATAAGTACTAAGAATTATAACTTTAGCATCTGTGGTTGCTGATAGCCCATTAACACTATTGGCAACACTGTATTTTGTAATTTGCAAAATCATATCCATCAGGAGGTGGGTTTTGACTTTTGATCAAATATGAGAGAATTGGATACTTGAGAGAGAGATTGTTTAAGGATTATTTATAGTAACCATCAATCTCAATGTGGTAAGGCCAAGCCTCTGATTCTGAGCCAATCTTGATGTGGTATCATTCCAAAATGGCCCTGTGGTTGGCAGTGTTTTCTTTGCAGATAGGCCTCGTATCTAATTCTGACTTATGATCTAAGACATTTCTAGGCATAAAAATTATTGGAGACTATTGGGGAAAATTTAAATACTAGAATTGCTAAATGCCAAGTGCATGCAATTGTTCATATCAATTAGAGAAGATTAGGCACGTAGCAATTCTGATTCAAGACATTTTTTCCGTTAAAGATATTTTTGAGTTACTCTACTTGTCTGCTAAGACTAAGTCTCCGCCTGAACTAATCTAAGAACGCAGCGGAATTATGCATTAAGATTGGGCGTTGTATTTCAAGTGTTAAATGACCTAAAATGAAAGATATGAAAGTTTGCTTTAAAGGGGGGAAAAACACTCTTTAATCCATTTAGAGTGGCACATGAATTGTGTTAAAGACTAGCTAGTTTTCACCTATTTCAATTGCCTCCACAAGCATCAATCCTCTGAAAAATCAAACCTTTTTATACATCAAATAAATAACTGTGCTTATTTAAATTTTTTTATCAGAACTGTGCTTATTTAAATTGGTCTCCCCCTTCAGCTTATTACACCCAAGAAACACCTCCTTTAAAATTGTTCCATCGCATTTTCCTTAGCTTTGTGCAACTCCATTAAAGACTCGCTCTCAGACTTCTTTAAGTTGATTTGAACTAATTTAGTTCAATCTTGAAAATGAAACACTTGCTTGATAACCAACCATTTGCTGCTGATCTTATTTCTAAAAATGCATCAATTTGCAGATTATCTATTGATTGATTGTCCGGAGATAGGCTCAAATTTGCCGTGTATATCACATTATTAGTTAGTCTTTAATAATGTGATAAACAAAATTCACTTAAAAAGATATATAATTTATAATTCATACAAATTTGAATATTTATTTTTTCTTTTTCATCTCAACTCTTAATTCACATCTACAAGGAAGAAAAAAAAAATAGAAAAAGAAAAGTTATTGGCCCGTCTAATCTCATTATCATAAAGCAAGAAGCTTTGGAATCAAACTTTACAAAAAATAAATACCTATTGTTTTGGAATTTGATGATGCAGCACAAGCACTAACGATCGCCTTTGAAAAGAGACCTTCAATTGATTGCATAATTGTGACAAAAAATTTTATTTATCTAGTAAAAATCAGGTGTATGCCATTTCAACTTTGTGATTGGACCCGCCTTTATTTTCCCCTAATTTATTTCAAAACTTTATTAATTAATTAGTTCCATCAATCTTATAACTTTGTGGTATTTATATATCATTCATATTAAATTATATTCTCTCTCTCAATATATTTCTATATCATTTTTTTTACAAATTTAAAAATATATATATATATATAATTAATGTGTATTTTTTTTACATTTATTCCTATAATAAATTATTTTTAAATTTATCTTAAAAATAGTACAAACTACCATTAGTTTCTTATTTAAAATATGAATTTTTTAGAGAGTAAAATAGTAAAAATAACTTTAAATATAATAATAATTTTGGACAATTATTTTATGACGTTCGAAAATGAAATAATCTTCATAAGATGTAGAGAATAGTAAATATAATAATAGCTCCGAATGATGCGTCACTTACAAATTGATACAGAAACCATCGTCGTATTTAACAATGTAATAGGATTGGTTTGTGCTGATTGGTGAAGAGTCCATAGTTTACCTCACCAGGTGCGGCAAAAATTGGAAAATACAAGCATTAATCTCCAAAAGCCTAATAACAAACCTAATCTCATTATGCACCCACGATTGCAAATGCTTAAGTTTGAAAAAAAAAAAGAATTATAAATTCTTGAATTTGTCGCCTTTAATAATTAATTGGCTTGTTAATTTAATCTTTATTTAATTTCTTTCACTATCTCTTCATTTATAATTTTAATTAATTATGAAGCAGCTGTGAACTAAGCAAGCACACTAGCTAGCTTATCTTTAACATTTCTTAAAGAAATGTTATTAATTTATGGCATTTAATATTCGGATTAGCAGACCTTTCACTCCATCTTATTATATTACTAAAAACTATATTATATTCTAATTGGTCATTTTAAATTGAAAAAAAAAACTGAATATATAAAGAATTGATTTAAAAATATATTATTTGGACATATATATATATATGTGCTATTACTAGCTAATTAATTATTTTCCTTTAATAATTCGATTGTGACCTTATAGCCACTTGCTGAAACGTCCTATAAGAGCAAAGAGTAAAAATCTTTCAATTATTATATCTTTTGAAATTCTCAAATATTTCATATTTTTCCACCTTAAAAAAACAATGATTTTCTTCTTTAACTTGTCACATGGCTGTCATTTTGCCTTATAAATGTCGGCATTTTGCACTAGTCTTAATCATTCCTAGATCAACAAGTGGTTGTGCTCTTCCTCTTTTTTCTTTATCTTGGCTACTCTCTTCTCTTCTTTCCTCTTCAAGTCTATTTCTTAATTATTTTTTTTTAAATCACATTTCTTTTGTTTTGATTCTCAAATTATATATATATACACATTTATATATATAAATGTATAAATGTATACACATTTGGAGATTCGAACCTTAAAAAAAAATAAATTTTTAAGGTTGGAGCTTAAAAAAAAGAAAATATATATATATATATATATACACATTTATACAGGAACATCACCTACCACTGGCCCCACCAAACAACTACTACAATTCCTTCCTTATTTTTCTGCTTTTTTAATATTTATTATATGATATTGTTTGTCCCATAAAAATTATCTGTTATTTTATTTTATAATTTTTAAAAATTATTATTTATTTTTATTTATAGAATATATTTTAATTTTTTTTATTTTATCTTTAATAAATTTATAATTTAAATAAAAAAATTAATGATATTTTTAAATTATTTTTAATATAAAATAAATATATAAATAAGAATAAAAAAGTAATACATAAACTATTAATCCATTAATTATATTTTTTTAAAATTTAAAAAAGTGACATTTTTTAGGACAAAAAAAAGTATTATATTTGATGTATTAATCTTAACCTTATAAAATAAAACAACCTTGGAGTTTACTTTTTAATATTAGAATTAATTTAGTAATCAGCCATAGTTCTAATAGTATTAAAATCATTGCTTATATATGGTTTTGGGCAAAGCAACTTTTAATGTTGTTTGCCTTTCTTGGTCAGCAATATCCAAAAAAATTAAGTTTGGTCAGCAATATCCAAAAAAATTAAGTTAAAGCGTTCGTCCTTTATAATTTTTTTTTTTCATATTCATCGATAAATAAATTTTATTGAGAATTTTTTTTTACATTTAGCTTATAATTTTATTTCGAATATTTATTCTTTTGTGATAGTATTAAATATTGATTTTTCTCTAATTTAATATTTATTCTCTCTAATTTTTGTTTATTTTTAGTTTTTCTTATTATTTTTAACCTAAAAATTAGTATTGAAATTTTATTTAAAATCTGGAAGTTTTCGTTTTTAGAGTTAAATACATATAAAAAATAAAATTAAATAAAATTGTCACCATGACAAGTGGCCTTTTATCTCGTCCCGTTGTGTTATGACAGCCCAGTAGTGTTTAATTGTGCAGTGCCGTGAGCCTCACATTTTTTTTTTTTGAATATATATATATATATATATATATTGATAAAGGCTTTCATGATTTAAGTGTTTAGTGGTACATGTAAAGTAAAATGGTCCACAAAATATATATATATATGTATATGTATATGTATTGAACTTTATTCCCAAATTTCGTTTAATAGCAATTATTGAAGAGTTTATTTTTAAATTTTAGGGGTAAATTTTTTTTAATATTATTTTTCTGTATTACAAACTCCACAACTTATGTAAATCAACATAATAATTTAATCAATCGTATTATGTATCCCTGAAATCGAATAACAGACAGTAGCTCTCCAACCATTTTAATTGTTTTTCCATGTCCTAATAAAGTTTATTTTTATGTCAAATATTTTTTATTTGATAAAAGCACATAGTATACTTTTTAAATTATTAGCCTTTTTTTAAAAAAATTAAATATATTTATTTATGAATTCTAAAATTTTAATCTTAATTTATTAACTAAATAATACATTCGTTCATTTATTAATTTTTTTTATCAGTGATAAAAATACATTAAAACTGGAAGAGATACGACATAAAAATAAGGACTTTAAATAACTAGAAACCAACTAGATGCAAAAGTCTCCCTTATGAGATCTAAAACCTAAAAGGTTTAGATAAAAAATCAACAACAAGAACACCATGAAATAGAGAGATATATTGAGATATCAAATATTCATTATAGGACGGCACAAAAGAAAGAAAATTTAAAAATCACAACTGAGAAAGAAATCGGGATTTGGATAAAGATAATTTGAGAACTAAAACATCAAAATCAAATCCCCTTCAAAATTTACAAATTGATGAGATTTGTAGACCCATATTGAAAAGGACTACAAATCACCCTAATACATGGTGGACTAGCTAAATTAAGGCAATACTTTGGAGTTAATTATTGATTTTCTCTTCAAATTATCATATAACTAAACCACTTTAAATGTGAAAAATAACAAGGACCGTTTTAAGGCCAAATTTAGAGGCTATATAAAATCAAACCACAAAAAGTTTTAGAGATATATTAGGAATAGCAGTTTTTCGCCCTCCGCTGAAATTTGCCTATGACGAGAAGGAAATTTTTTTAAATTTTTCACTGCAGGAACAAGAGATGGAGCGGGCAGAGACAAATAGTATATTCCTCGTCCTGTTAAAATCTCCATTTTTATGGGGATCCAAAAAAATATACATATAATATATATACTATATATATATTATATACATATAATATACATATATATTATATTATATATAAGGACGAAGAATAAATATTCTCCATTTATATAGCAAGAACGGGAATGTGGATGGATAATGCACTCCCGCTACATTGCTAAGCCTGAGATATACTATAGAGGAAACAAGAAAAAGAGAAAATTTAGGACTATCAGCAGTGGACTTGCTCTAGATTTAGATTTAAAAAGTTGAAAAAAAAAATGTTAAGAGAGAAAAGGAGAGAACGGGCAGACAAGAGAAGCCAAAAACCGCGTATTATACATTCATTTATTAATTTAACATGTATAACTAAACTATTAACCAAAATAATTTTACTAAAATCAATCATTTGACATTCGAGGGAAAAGGAGGTCGCTGATTTAACTAATTTCTATAGGAAAAAATACTTACTAATTTTTTACCCATTAAAAAAAATTATGATCTAAATATCTGTTTGTCTTAGAAAAAAAATCTGGGAGACTGGAAAATAAGCGATAAGAATAAAATGAATACTAGAATGAAAAATAAGGGCACAAACCATGGGCGAAACCTGAAACAACGGGCATGTCTTAGATTTATCCACAAACGAATAATTACACGTCATTTATTTCTTAATTACTTTAATTATTTAAATTATTATTGTTACCTGTCATTTATTCCTTTGATTAATTATTACTTTAATTAATTTTTTTCCTTTCTTGTTCTACTAACCTTTACTCCTCCTCCAGTTTTGGTGAGATTTAGCCATTTGCGCAGTGGCCCACTTTCTCCTTAATTATTATTATTTAATCTAAATATATTTACTTTTTTAAAACTAAAAAAAATAGTTAATTAAATATTAATGCTGCTCTTATTTTACCGAGTACAATATTCGGTATTTCTCATTATTAGACTGTCTATAATACGACAAATCTCGATTTTAGATATTTCTATTGCTTTTTTTTACTTAAAACAATTAATCTCTGACTTAAAAATTAGAGTCTCATCCCTCAGAGTTCGGTCCCTCTTCTCTCTTATCTTGCAGGTAGAAGAGCCACAAACAGTAATTATGTCGGAGCCTGAACTACAGGAGCTATGACTACATCTAAAGAAAAGCTCATCATCATTAGTGCGGTGAGCGTAGACATGCTATTATCTAATAGAGGTAATATACCTCAGGTACATCCTACAGCTCTTGCAAGAAGCACTCTGACCGTACTCTATTTTATCATTCTACACAATGAATATCTTATGTGCATATTTTCTATATTTTACTTTCACAATGCATGTGTATAGCGATAACGAATAATAAATTTCATCCACAATATTCAATGCACCGAGTTTTAGAGCTCCCATATCAAATATTAAGTTTCTAATGTTATCCGTCATTTTTTTTCGTACTATAAATTCATTTTACCTAGCTATCTGATTCTTGCTCACGTAATGAATTTCTTATTAATTATTTATATAATTTTCACTTACATCGAATTATTATAATGCATATGCTTCAGTGCAGTCACGCATCGCAGGTTATAACATACTCTCTTTTTGAGTTTTCAAAACTCTCTAGCGTGCACAAAAATTTAGCATAAATTATACAGCTCAACGTACTTTGTAATTTGAGCTTATCAGTGTCTCAATCACACAATAATTACAGCTCATTGTGCCTCACATACCGAGCTCACTAGTACTTCAATCACAATTATTTTCAACATAAACGGCTCACTGTGCCTCGCACACAAAGTCTTATAGTGCCTTAGCCTCACAATAATTTTTAGCACTTCAATCACACATCTTACAGTTCCTTGGTCGCGCACCGATATTGATAGTACTCCCATTGACCGAGCTCTCATTCCGAGTTCTTCGCTTGAGCCCTGCTTATTGGCATATAACATCTGTTTCATGATTCAATACATACATTTTTTACTGAACTCTTCTGAGCTCATATGTATGACTAAGTGTTGACATATATGTCAAATGACTTGAGGGAGACTACTAATGCTACCCTTATTTTACCGAGCTAGTTTATCGACCACAATGTCCGATCTTTTTTATTATCGGGCTGTCTGCAGTATAATAAACATTTGTTCTGAGTATTTTAGTCTCAACGAGTTTCAAATGTTCAGCAGACAATACATCCGTAAATTGTGCTGACATGGACCATACCTTATTCTCCCGCATCAACTATAAATAGGGGATTAATATCTACGTATAAAATATCTCTACTCTCTTTATCTTTTACTCACAGTAACTGAACTCTGACTTAAATATTGGAGTCTCTTCTAAAAGTTCGATCCTCTTTTTCTTTTATTTTATAAGTAAAAGAGTAATAACAGTAATTATATCCAAGTTGGAACTGCAAAAGCTAGAATTACATCAGAAGAAAAAGTCCATCATCAAATATAAATCAAAATCATAACGAATAGAGTTAAGAGATGACTTGGAAATTACAATTTAAGCCATAAAATATGTAAAAAAAATTAAATATTAAATTAATTTTTTGAAATTGATAAATACAATTTTATTTTTATTTATTTTAAATTATTTTATTTTGATAAATTATTTAATATGTTAAGTATTTATTATATTAATATTTAATATTATTTATTAAAAATATTTAATAAATATATTTTACATTAAATGATAATATAACAACATATATATATTTATATTTTTTATAAAATAATTATTTTTTAAAAAGTTTAAACAATAAAAAAATGTGTAGATATTATTATACACCAACCTGAATGGACATTGGGCCCTGTCACTGTCCGATTAGATCTTGATTGTTTTATGATGGTCCCATGTCTCTAAAGTATTATTCTTTTACAACCACATATTATCCATTTAATTTTTTTTTTATTCTAGATAATATTTTCCCAATTAAAGGCAACCAAATTATATCAGAACCTCGAATTTATATGGACAAATTAATTATCGTTTTGATTAAATGCCGATTCTACCAATACTTTGTAGATTTTTTTTGGGCATTAAAAGGAAAATTATTAATTATTAATTTAATAAATATAACACAATAATTCTATAAATAGTTGATGCTAGCATCTAAAAGAATATAGATAGTTATATGGTAAATTTTAATTTTAGTTTATTTTGGTGGTTGGACTCTATTTTAAAAGAGTGATCGAATTTCATAAAAAAATTTTCGTTAGCAAAAAATAATTAATCTTTTCCTTAAAAAATACAATTACCATTACTTGTCCTAATTAAAAGCAACTCAATTTAAAACTTAAAAGTTATAAATAAAAAATTTATATATATTTCTAACATACTTTCACAAAATTCATTATTGTTGGAGTGCATATGATTTTTTTTTAATTTAATATATGAATTGCAAATGATATTAATTAGTTATGAATATCAAAATATTGTCACCACGTGCAATGTTAAAAATATTTGAAAAAATATAGTATTTTAATTATTTTTCAAATACATAATTAAATTAATTAGTTCACCTTGCAAATTAATTATATAGCTTGAACATGTCAAATCTAGCATTCCGCGCTATTAAATAATTAGTAATAGATTCTGCACTTTAGGCATTTTTTTTTAATTTTACTTTTCATTTAACTTATATAGTTTTTATTATTAGTTGGCTAAATTTAAAATATTATTTTGATAGTTTTGATTATTAATATGAAAAATATAGATCAAGCTAATCATATATAAATCAATTGGAAAATAATAAAAATTAAGATATTATTATATATAATAATTTTATTTGTATAAATTTTAAATTATTATTTATAAAAATATAATGACGCAGAAAAAATTAATTAAAGTGATTCTACATATGCTTAATTTGATAAATTTATATATTTTTTTTCTAAATATTTATTCAAATACATAAATACCTGTATATATATATATTATTTCTTTTATGGAATCCAATATCTTGAATCAAGAATCTACTTTTTTTTTGAAAGCACAATTAATTATTCCTTGCGGCTTGAGTGTGATTATGAAGAGCACTGAATAAAATTGGATTATAAGTTGTGACAAATTGTAATATTCCATCCCAGCATTTAGAATCTATTGCCAGCTTTGTTGCTTTTGGAATACAAATTTTTTTTGTCTAAGTACTGTGTTTTAATTCCAATTTTTCAACATTTAAATATCCCACTAGGCAAAATCACCTTTTTTTCAATTATTTTAGCATCAAGTTGCTATCAGAACACAGGAAGCCTTAAACTAAAGCTGTGCATCCATGGTTTTATTTTATTAGCTTGGACCCGTTTTAAATGTAGTTAATTTGAATAAATAAATAAATAAAATTAAAGTTCTAATTAACCACTTATATTATTAATCAATCCGGCTATTTATTAAAAGAAAATTCTGAATATATATTGAAGTCCCTCAAAGTGTAAGAGTTCAAATTAAATTCGCTTTTGAAAATTTATATTTCTAGAATGAAAATATGTATAAGAATTATTATTTTTATCTTTTTTATTGGAAGAATAATGTTAAGATTAACATTGCAAATCATTAAATGGTTAAAATATATAACTTTGATCAAAGTATCATAATAAAGGTAAGTAATATAGAGTGTATATTAGATTGGCAAAACAACTTTTAGGATTGGATCATCAATAATCTCTTTATTTGGCAATATTAGTTAATTAATTACCCTCCTAGATAAATCGAGCATCGTGATGATAGCGTAGGATTTTTTTTTTAGGAAAAGGAAGGAAAATAATGACTTCACTTATAATTAAAAAATATTTTCCTTCATGCCTTATTATGTTGTTGCTTTTTACCTACTAATTCTTGCCATTTTCATTATTTACTAAACAAGAGTTCATTTAATTTTTGATAATTAAATAATTATGGATTAGTCTTTTACTATTTATTCTTTAAAAATCAACAAAATATAATTGATTAAAAACTATTAAAATTTTAAGTGGAATTTCAAATTTTAAAAAGAATGAATTTAGTGAGCATATAAATGAAAAAAAAACTAATAAATTCAAAGTTGTAAAGTTTTAAATTAGTGTCAAGACCCATAAATTATACAAACAAAAACTTAATGCATTTTTTAATTAATAACTCAAAGTTTCAGATTATTGTTCAATTTATATCGACTTTCGTTGAGAGATAAATTATAATTGACATTGTTTCCTCCCATGGGGATTGGGGGCAAAGCTTCAAATGCCAAATTGCCTTATGTGTGATAAAACCAAGAAGAAATAAACTATATACCATATAAATTTCATTTAATTTTTCTGCTTGAAAATAAAAATGTTTATTTATTTAAATTAAATAGAGTCACCAATCAAATAATCACATCAAAGAACAAAATCAGTTAACATGGGAAGAATTCGCCACTAAATTAATCCCACGGTCTTACTGCAATCAGCATAAGACAAAGAAATCAAAAAATTGGGATTACTCACATACAGGAATAAGAATTCGGTCGGTCCCTTAACTAAATTTTAATTCTTTTTTTGAATTTAATTTTTAAATTAAATTTTTAATTTTTAATTTTAATCAGTTTGATTAATTAATTAAACTAAAATTATCTGTTCGATTAATTAATTAAATTGACCAATTTTTTTTATTTTATAATAAAAATTATATTTTAAAAAATAATATAATTAAATAACTAAATAACATTTATTAAAAAATTAAACAAAAAATAAATTCATTTTGCAATAAAAAAACTATATTTATAATAAAAAATTTATATAAATAAATAAATAATTGATAAATAACTAAATAAAAATTATTTTTTAAATATTTTCAGTTAATTTTTAACTGATCGAACCGAACCGATTAATTATTAATTAAATTAAAATTAAATTAATTTAAATTATTTAACTGAATAATACTAATTTAATGCGATAAATTAATCAAACTGAATATTTGATCGATTGAAATATCTAACTAGTTAACTCAAAAATACCCACCCCTGTCTTCGTGCAGGCAAACATTATCATCTTAGAAATTAAAAAATAATATTTTTAGCTAATAGCTCACAGTTTAGTTTAACAAGTTGTGAGAGTTAAAAAAAAAACTAATCAATTTTAATTTATAAAAATTATAAATTTAAACCAAATTATAAATAAACGGTTAACTATTCATCGGTTAACTATTTAAAATAAATGATTAATATATATTTTTATTTTTTAACCATTATATTATATACAAAAAAGTAAAATTAAAATTTAACATTTTATATATATATTTAATAAAAAAATTAAATATGACTCATTGCAACAATAAATTTTAATATAAATACACAATTGAAGTGTAAAATATATATTTTAAATTTAAATATAATCTAGTATAATAATTTAACATATATATTTTATAATTTAATATACATATAATTTATTTATATAGTTTATAATTTATAATTTATATATAATTCATAATTAATATATATAATTTATAATATAATTATAAATTTATAAATTATTTATATATAATTAACCGTTTGATTAGATTAATCGAACTGAATTATTTTTTATCACTAAAAATTAAAATTAAATTTAAAAAATAAAAATATTAAAAATTAAAAATATAAACACAAACTATTTAATAAGAAATGATAATGATAATGAAAAATACAAATAGAAGAAGATTAGGATGAAGACAGAATAGTTTGTATTCTGTAATGGTTTGTTTGTTTTTATTATTATTTACAGCAAAGCTACGTATATCAATTTATACAAAGAGATGAAGACTTTCTATATACAATTTAAGGAAATATGTGGTGATTCCAATATTAACGGGATCCTATTCTTAATACACATTTATGATAAATATTTTATTCCTTAATACTCCCCCTCAAGTTGGAAGGTGAAGATCATGAACCTCCAACTTGTGTCGAAGTATCAAAAAACATTCCTTCCCCAGTGCTTTTGTAAAAATATCTGCGAGTTGATATTGTGTTGGCACATACGAAGGCTTTACTATCCCAGCTTGTAATTTTTCTCGCACGATGTGGCAGTCAATTTCAATGTGCTTTGTGCGCTCATGAAAAACTGGATTTGCTGCTATGTGCAAGGCCGCCTGATTGTCACAGAGGAGTGGAGTAGGAAAATTACATGGCACTTTCAAGTCTTGTAATATATATCGTAGCCAAACAATTTCCAAACATGTGTTAGCCATCGCGCGATACTCGGCTTCTGCTGATGACCTTGACACATTTGCCTGCTTCTTTGATTTCCATGAAATAATAGAAGATCCAAGGAAAATGCAATACCCAGACACTGATCTTTGAGTTATTTGACAACCTCCACAGTCTGAGTCACAATAAGCTTTCATTGTAAGATTATTCTTTGATGGCAATAACAATCCTTGTCCTGGTGATCCTTTAATATACTTCAAGATGCGGATTGTTGCATCCCAATGAGGTCGCCGTGGGGCTTGCATATACTGGCTTAATGTTCTTACAGAAAACACTATGTCAGGCCGAGTTACCGTGAGATATATTAACCGCCTTACAAGACGCCTGTATTTGGCCTGGTCTTTTAACAATTCACCATCATCCGGTGTTAGCTTTAGATGTTGTTCCATTGGGAATTTATCTGGGCGAGCACCTGTGAGTCCCGCATCCTGCAAAATATCAAGTGCATATTTTCTCTGAGACATGTAAATGCCAACTTTGGAACGTGATGCCTAAGAAATATTTCAAGTCTCCTAGATCCTTGATGTGAAATTGTTTCAGTAGGTATTCTTTGAGGTGTTGCATTTCTTTGAGATCATTTCCTGTTAAAAGAATGTCATCCACATAAATTAAAATAGCAGTGAATGATGAGCCATGCTGTTTTGTGAATAAAGAATAGTTTGCTCTGGATTGTTGGTATCCTGCAGATTTAATCACATGGGAAAATGTCGAAAACCATGTCCGAAAGGCCTGTTTGAGACCATACAGAGATTTGTTGAGTCGACATACAATATTCTCCCCCTGTCGACAATGCCCTGGTGGCAATTCCATGTATATAATTTCGTGCAAGTTGCCGTGTAAAAAAGCATTTTGCACGTCTAACTGGTGAAGGAACCAATTTCTAGCAGCTGCGACTATAAGGAGACATCTGAGAGTTGTGAGTTTTGCTGTTGGCGAAAATGTTTCGCAATAATCGACACCTTCAATTTGAGTGTACCCTTTTGCGACAAGGCGCGCTTTATATCTTTCAATACTTCCATCTGATTTGTATTTAATTTTATATACCCATTTGCAACCGATGGGTTTGTGCCCAGCAGGTAAAGATGTCAATGTCCATGTTTGATTTAATTGCAGGGCTGTGAGTTCTTCATCCATTGCTTGCTTCCATTTTGGATCAAGGATAGCTTGAGCATAAGTGCTAGGTTCTTTGGTGCCTGTAATATTAGCAAGATATGTACTATGTGTAGGAGAAAAACGTGAATTAGAAAGATAATTTTGCATGGGATACCTGGTTCCATTTGGCCGTTCTTGGACAGCGGTTGAATGATTGGCTTGAGTTCCCACCACGTAATCTTGAAGCCATGAGGGTGGTTTAGTTGTGCGGCTGGAACGGCGGACATTAGGAGTGGGTTCTGCTGGAATTTCTTAGTCAGAAGAAGGAAGTAGGTCAGTTGAATTTTCATAGTCATTGTGAAGGGTTGAAATTTCTAGTCTTGGTTCTGGTATATCAATGTCAGAGGTGGGTAAAATGATTGGTGAAGGTGGTAATGGTTTTGGAGGAATCTGTTTGTAAAAGGGAAATATATTTTCATGGAAAGTGACGTCTCTACTTGTGAAAAAGGTTCCATTGTCTATGTCAAAGAGCTTATACCCTTTTTGATTGTGTGGGTAACCAATGAAGACACATTGTCGAGCTCGGGGATCAAATTTTTGTTTGGGCGAGACAATGGTTGCGTAGCATAAACAACCGAAAACTTTTAGGTGAGACAGAGAAGGTGGCTGATTATATAGTAGCTCAAATGGGGATTTATTTTTTAGCAGAGGTGATGGCAATCGGTTAATTATATACGCTGCGGTTAAAACACATTCCCCCCAAAATTCCAATGGTAAATGGGATTGAAATAAGAGTGCTCGTGCTGTATTTAAAATATGTCTGTGCTTACGCTCTACAACTCCATTTTGTTGAGGAGTATAGACACAAGTACGTTGACACTCAATATCATTTTTAAGAAAGAAATTGCGCATGGAAAGAAATTCTAACCCGTTGTCAACACGAACGGTTTTGATGGATGTATTGAATTGATTCTGCGCAAAAGTGATGAAGGATTCTAAGAGGGATTGTGTCTCAGATTTGTGATTCATAAGGAACAACCATGTGCACCTAGTGTAGTCATCGACAATGGTGAGAAAAAAACGTTTTCCAAAATGAGTCGGTGTTTTATGAGGGCCCCATATATCACAATGCAAAAGATTGAATGGAGAACTGGTTTTTATTGTGCTTGATGGAAAGGGTAATCTTGTCTGTTTAGCTTTAGGACAAATATCACAACAATTATGATTGATAATTAAATTTTTATTGATAGGTAACAATGATGATGCAAGTTGCAAACGCGCCGGAGAAGGATGTCCGAGACGCTTGTGCCATAAATTAGAAACAACAAAAATTTGAAAAGCATGTGCTTGGTTCTTTTGAGGGGATATGTAATACAAGCCTCCGTGTTGTTTACCCGAGCCAATCATCTTCCCCGTAGCCAAGTCCTGCAAAATGCAACCATGTGGAAAAAGAAGAACACAACAATTTAGTTCACTGGTTATCTTTCTAGCAGATATGAGATTTAGATTAAAGGAAGGTACACAAAGGACATTTTTTAGAGTGATATCTTTATTAAGTTCAATTGTGCCTGTAGATGTAATGGCAGCAGTTGAGCCTGTGGCAGGTTAATATGTGGTATGGATGATGAAGAAGTCTGAGTAAAAGATTGTGGTTCTGATGTAATATGATCAGTGGATCCACTATCCAAGATCCATGGTTTAATAAAAGCATAATTAATGGATGAATTATAAGTGGACAGACCTGTAGCGTTTACAAACGCTTCACTTTTACCAGAATCGTTGTTGATCAAGGAAATAGCTCTAGCCAATTGCTGTATTTGTTCGGCAGTGAAGCCTTGCACAAGATTCCCATTGGATTCATTGCTGTCATGTGGCATTTGAGAAGATTCTGCCATATTTGCTTATGGATAGGAGCCTTTTGAATTCTTTTTGCTTTGTTGTGGTTGGCCATTACGTCCATTTGAGTTCCATGTCCCATTCTTTTTCCGACACCTATCTTCCGTGTGTCCGTCTCTATCGCAGTGTGTGCAATGATACTTCAAAGTTCGACATTCATCTATGGTATGACCAGATCTGTTACAATGTTGACAGAACTTACTTTTTAATTGCTTCCAGTTGGAGGTTTGGCCTTGTATTGCTGCTGCGATTGAAAAGTTTTCCCCATGGTCTGAGTTCATCTGCTGCTGTGTCTCTTCTTGTACAACAAGGGAGTATGCTTGTCGAACATTAGGCAAGGGATTCATGACTAGAATGTTGGATCTTGTTGTTTTGAATGAGTCATTCAATCCCATGAGAAATTGCATTAACTTATCTTCTTCTTTCTCAATTTGATGCTCTTTAGTTTGATTGCAGACTATGGGTGAACGATATAATTCGATTTCGTCCCACAATGTTTTGAGTTTGATGTAGTATGAAGCCACTGACATCGTTCCTTGTGACATGGTTGCTATCGCCTTTTGAATCTGAAAAATAGCCGGTGCATTCTTTTGACCGAATTGGTCGCGGAGGTCTTCCCAAACTTGACGGGCTGTCTTTGCATGAACTGTTCCTGCTGCAATTTCTGGCTCAATGGAGTGACTTAACCATGTGAGAATCAAGGAATTACATTGATTCCATAATTCGAATTCGGACAAATTTTTTTCTGGTGATGGCATTTCCAGCGTGCCATCAACAAATCCAAGTTTCTTCTTTGCTCTGAGTGCGTGAAACATTGCTATTTTCCAGGATTGATAGTTGACACCATTTAATTTAGTTGATACCAACATGTGCCCTGGTTGGTCTGAATGATGAACATAATAAGAATTGGTTGGATCCATGGCAATCAACTTTGTGGATCCTTGCTCTGATACCATAATAAGAAATGATAATGATAATGAAAAATACAAATAGAAGAAGATTAGGATGAAGACAGAATAGTTTGTATTCTGTAATGGTTTGTTTGTTTTTATTATTATTTACAGCAAAGCTACGTACATCAATTTATACAAAGAGATGAAGACTTTCTATATACAATTTAAGGAAATATGTGGTGATTCCAATATTAACGGGATCCTATTCTTAATACACATTTATGATAAATATTTTATTCCTTAATACTATTGATTTGATTAATAATAATTTTTTATATAATTTAATTAATTTCAATTTAATTTTTAATTTAATTAATTTTTTATAGCATTCTTATTTCATTTCCTACTATTTATATTACTAGATATCTCTGATTTTGAAGATTTATTTTGTTTCGAATTATTTATCATTTCGAAAATTATTTTTTAAATTTTATTAATTTATTTTCATCAAATATCTTTTTTTATTTATTTAAAACAAAAAAATATTTTAATTTTTTTAAAAATTATAATAATCTAATGATTTCCTTAATCGAGACGAAGAGAGCAGTACACGAAAAATACAGACAAAAGCATACTGTGGACCCCGGCGACCTCATCTCCCACGTCTCAATAAGTCTCTAACGCTCGAGAATCATCGCTAACAAATGGACCCTCATTCCCACATGCCTCCATTCGACCATAAAAATCAATAAATTCAACATAATTAATTATTATAAATAAATTAAATTAAATAAAAACACCAAAAGATCCACTTATTGACGATAATACCCGCGTCCATTTTTCCTATAAAAGGAAACCCCCTCTTCCTCCTGAGTCCTCTGTGTCTGAGCTCTCTGAACTCCCTCTATTTCTCTCTAGCTGAGTCCCTGAGCCAAATTATATACTATTTCATTTCATTTTGTATCAAGATGTTGGGAGTTTTTAGCGGCGCTATCGTGTCTCCGCCAGACGAGTTGGTGGCGGCCGGATGCCGGACGCCATCTCCGAAGATAACGGCGGACGCGCTGGTGAAGCGATTCCTCGGCACCAACCCTTCCGCTGTATCTTTACAGATCGGAGACAACGCGCAGTTGGCCTACACTCACCACAGCGAGTCCTTGCTACTGCCCAGGTAAATTAAGCACCCCAATTGGACTCGTTATCACTGCCTAGTACGCCATCTGTCATCTCAAGCCTGATCACGGTAGCCTAGGGATTAGTCTAAATAAATTATTGGTAAACCATTAACTTAGTGGCCTAAATAACTCATAAATTTTCAATTTGAGTTTGATTCATAATCTCTGATCATAGGATCGTCGAAAAAAATAAAAAAATTAAAGATTTATCCATTTTGTGGAAGGATTTTGACTTTTGATACTGCTCTCATACGGTAGTGATTTACGTATGTGAGTAGGTGGGTTTTTTCATTCTGTATTTATATTAATATCGGAATTTAAAGGGCACCTGTGCATCATTTAGATTCCAAAAATGTTGTCTTGTAAGAATAAAAATCACAAATAATTTTTTATTAAAACAATAAAAATTCAAGTATAAATAATATTGTTCACTCAATAGATCCAATACCAAAACAATATTGTGTGCAGATTTTTTTTAAAAGCTTTTCTAGATGTTAGCACTATATATGTTTGTATTATTATTATTAAGCGATGAATACATCTGTTAATATTCCTTTATTTTATAATTTTTTTTCCTAAAAAATAAATAAACTTTTGATTTTCAGCCACAATTATTAGCGCTGGGAGATTATTTTCTATTTCAAAAAAAAAATCAATTTGTCGCCTGAGATACTTCCGACCATTATTTTAATACAACCATTTCAAGAATTCTTCTTGTGTCGTGTATGATCCCATCGGCTATGATGATCAAATGTGATTTTGGTGTCTTGTGGGGTCAGGCATATCATAATTTTTGCATGACTGCCACGTATTGAACCACGTTGAATCAATACTGTTTTGATGGGACCCATTTATACGAATCTGTGCATAGTTCAGTCAAGGTTAGACATGTGGGCGATCAGATTTTTTTTTACATGAACGTCGTCGTTTTAGTGGGTGGGACCTACTAGTGCGGCTCACGTCCAATGAAATTAATTGCGATTTGTGAGTTTTTTTTTAATAAATACGTGTTTTTCTGAATTCTTTGGAGATTTACATTGAGTTGGTCCGCTAAAGAATTGACACATTAAGAGATAACAATGTGTTGTGATTCTATTTATAATGGATCGAACATGTAATAATCTCTTGTTTAAAGTATAAGAATATCGAATGACTCTTACCAACTGTCATTTGCAGTTTTGAACATTATATGAATTGGTCTAATATGAAAAATTAATGCAATTATTTTTTTATGTTTATTGTAATTACTTAAATATAAATTCAAGTATTTATTTGATTATTGTTATTATTATTATTGCTGTTGATCAAAAGAACTTTTTAACTTGAATTATGTTCCTATTAAATATTGGTGATGTAGTTACTGACCCCACTGTATTTTGTTTTTATTTTTCTAAGTAAAAATTGGATGAAGTGTGTTGTGACCATGATGGCCAATGCCATACCTACCATTGATGAGTTTTGTTGAATTTGCGGGCTCAACTTTTAATTTCTTTTGATCAAAGTAGAAAAAAAGGCCTATGGATTCATTCTATCAAGTGGCTTTCCCTGTCAACTTTTATGAATCTTCCCTGAAGCCCATGGGAAAAGTATCAGGATAAGGATAACCGGATAAGGATAACATTATTTGGATAGGGACCCAAGTTGGTCCCCACCTTGGATTCCAGGCATTTCATTTCTTTAAGTAAAGATCTGTGTGCTTTTTATTAATTGGAATATATTGGATTGACTGTGTATAATTTAATTATGGAAAAATATGAATCTGTGCTAATAAAGAATCATTTACTTATTTTTACAAATCACAAGAACTTAATTAATTGTTGTTTGGATGTTGGAAATGGCAGATCATTCGCAGTTAAAGATGACATCTTCTGCTTGTTTGAAGGAGCACTGGATAACATGGGGAGTCTAAGGCAACAATATGGGCTTGCCAAGTCTGCAAATGAGGTGATTTTGGTCATTGAGGCATACAAGGCTCTTCGTGACAGGGCTCCATACCCTCCCAACCATGTTGTAGGTCATCTTAGTGGGAGCTTTGCTTTCATTGTCTTTGACAACTCTACTTCCACCTTGTTTGTGGCTTCAGTAAGTTCTCAACCCACCATTTAATACCTTGGTCAAGCTAAAAAAGTTTGATTGGTCTAAAATTTTTGGCTTATCACAATTGGGGTCGCTGTGTATGTGACAGGATTCACTAGGCAAAGTTCCTCTATATTGGGGGATCACTGCTGATGGATACGTGGCCTTTGGTGATAATATTGATTTGCTTAAAGGTGCTTGTGGCAAGTCTCTTGCCTCTTTCCCGCAAGGTGGGTGTGCTAATTAATTAAGAAAAAAAAATTGATTAGTCAAATTTGCTGTGTCATATGTCGAAGTATATACAATGGCCGTTGTAAGCTTATTTGCTGGACTTGTCAATACTTCCAATTTTGTGAAATTTCAACCATTTACAAATGACAATGGCATTGGATTTTGCAGGTTGCTTCTACTCAACAGCCGTTGGAGAACTGAGAAGCTTTGAGAATCCTAAAAACAAGGTGACTGCTGTTCCTGCTAAGGAGGAAGAGATATGGGGTGCTACTTTCAAGGTAAAATGATGAATAAACTAATCAGTTAGTTAGTGTTATTAAATTAATAGCACATCAAGATATAACCTATCTAATTTATGAATAATAGATTTAGAATTGATTCTTTCTCCTATGTGGAATGTATTAAATATAAAAAAAAAGATTAATGGTATTTATTTAATTTAATAAAGTGTAACAAATTTTATTATAATACTAATTGAGGAGTTTGGTGGGATATATGAACAAGCAGGTGGAAGGACCAGCAGTTCTTGCAGCCAGAGAGTGGAAGACAAACATTTCTACATAAATATGTGAATTAAGTAAATTAAGGTGTACAATCGGCATAAGGGGCCATATGAATTATTGAGTCTAATTAGCAATATTTGTGAAAAAGTAGCTGGCAACTTCTTCGTAGTTTGTTAGTCTTTGTACTAAGTGCTGCAGTTTCCTCTATGTACAGAAATGCAGCCATGTAATTTCCTATTTAAATAATGAGTTAAGTTTGTTATGCTTCATATTCAATTTTCTACTATTATGATGAATGGGATGTGAGTGTACGTAGTTAATGCCATTGATCTTAGTCTGGATTAAACTTAACTTGCCCTTTCCAATAAATAAAAGATGAATGTCCATTTAAAGGAAATTTGTGTGGAAACTCCAGTTAGGCTTGTTGACAATGTATGTGAATTTGAGAGAGAGATGGGCGAGTCTAAAATTTTAATCCTAAATGTAATCAAAATGGTGCACATATTTATAAATTTTAAAAAGTATTAATAAAAATTAAATCACTTACTGTATTTCGTATAAAATTTTTAGCTAAAATTTTTTATCATTGAAGCAAATTTTAATTTAAAGGATATTTTAAAGTGATTTTTAGTCAAATAATTTAAATTTTAGATAAAATTTTTAGTTTTAAATTTTAAATGGTATTATCAGCGTTGTAATTGAGAAAATGTTAATATTACCATAATCATATATTTTTTAATTTTTTATTTTTTTATCAGAAATATTTTAATTATTTTATTATAAATTTATAATAAAATTATTATAAGTCGAATTAAATTTATAAATTCATTATAAATTAATTATAAATTTATTTTAAATTATAAAAATTTAATATTTTTTTAAATATTTTATAAATTCTGGTATTATAATAAATATTTTATAAATATAATAAATTTAAAATTATTTTTAAATTTTTTTATATTTTTATTAAAAATCTTTATATATTATGGTTGATTAAATACCGCGTTGTATATTAAAAAAAACAAAGCCTAGCTAACAGGTCCGTCTTACCAAAATGCAAGTGCAGGTCCTTGTCCAATAATTACCCACGTCACTATTTGGTTTGGACCCACTAGTCCACTAGCCCACGACCCATGGAAGGTTAATTGCATTCACACGCCTTTATTTTCCTCAATAAGGCCGCACCAATTAATTTCTGGTTCGCTTATTAATAAATAAATTCTTGGGTTTTTAATAAAAATATAAAAAAATAATTTTAAATTTATAATATTTATAAAATATTTATCAAAAAATTAAAATTTATAAAATATTTATTAAAATATCATATTTTTATTAATTTATAAAAAATTATAATAAATTTATAATAAATTTATCATGAGTTTATTATGAGTATATAAATTTTATACAGTTTATAATTTATAATAAATTTATTATAAATTTATAATAAAATAAAATAACTAAAATATTCTTGATAAAAAAATAAAAAAATTTAAAAATATAGTATATGGTGTTATTTTTTCCAAATTATTTCCATCCTCAGGACACTTTGTTGCTCAAAATTCAAGTTATCCCAAACAAAAATATTTTAAAGCCAGCAATAAGTATTATTGCAATACAGTAGTAATAGAAAGCAATTAAATATTTTATGAAATTAATTTTATAATTAAAAAAACTTGCTGCAAAAAATCAGGAAAACAATGCCTCTTGCCAAGTTTTTAAAATTTGCATTAGAAATTTTTTTAATTATTTTTATGAAAATGTATAATAAATTATATAAATTATATAAAATTGATAAATCTATAAATTAATTAAAACATTTTAATAAATTTAATAATTTTTCCCTAAACTGATAAATTTTTTATAATATTATAACAGTCTCTAACAATTTGGTAAAACCCAAAAATTATCTTAACACTAAGAATTGCAAAATTATCTTAACAATTTTGTAAAATAAGAATTCTCATAATTTTTTATTAAAAATAAAGTTACAAAATTAATTCGGCGGACATGTTCACATATACATAAATCCATCAACAATCGAATATACTGATTCATTACATGATCAAATGATTGATAGTTCGGTTGTATCAGAAAGCTTATGTTGGCAAACACAAATAATTATTTCCAGTAAAATAAATGACGAGGGTATTTCTTAAAACTGAAGCTTTTCAGCTTATTATGAATAAGTGATTTTTAGATTATAATCAGATTAAAAATAAACAGTTAAGCATTTCTGTAAACTAGTTAATAATCAGCTGATAATCAGTTTATAATCAGTTAAGTATTTCTATAAAATCAACTTAGAATCAGTTTTTAATTGCAGAAACTGTCAAAATGACCAAACTGTCCCTGAATTTATTTATTGTATAAAAATAATTTTTTAAATATTAATTCAAAATTTATTTTGCAATAATAATAATAATAATAAAATTTATTTAAGAAAAAACGTAAAAGAATTTTGATGGAAACTAAAGTATATAGGGTGGGTAAATTTAAAATATTAAAGATTAGGTAGGGATAGTATGATTTTTTACTTGGTCAAAACTGCTTTAAAAATAAGTACTAAAAAAAGTAGCAAAACTTAACTTTTAAAAAACTGATTAAAATCATATTATAATATCCTATTTAAATTTTTAGAAATATTTAAATAAACAACTTATAATCTAAAAGCTGCTTATAATCAGTTTTGACCAGCTTTGAAATTTTGAGAAACACCCACGTGTTTGTAAATTATACGAGAGTGGGAGGGGGTACAATCGTCAACGAGAAAAATAATAGAGTGAGGGGTCAAACAAAATTTACAGTAGCAGGAGACGAGAGAAGACGACGAGCTACCAAAACTGGTGCTTTTCAATACTGGTGTCAGTCTGTCTGAGAAAGTTTCAAAATTCAGCTTCCTCTTCGATCCAACTATTTTTTTTCTTTATTTTCATGACTTCTCAATTCTGAAAAAGAAAAAGGTTTGATCTTTTATTAAAGTACTTAACTTTTTTTTTTTTGTGTAATTCTTGCTTTTCCCCTCGTTATTATGTTTTCTCCATCTTAGTAAGTTAAAAGTTATATACTTTATCTGTTTTTTCAGGGTTGTATTTAATTCTTGAAGAAGATCAAGAGTCGGCTCAAGAGTAGAGGTATTTGTTTATTCATTTAGTTGTTTTTTTGGTCTTTTTATTCATTCAGTTGTTTGCTTGCTTGCTTATGAAGCTAGTTAATTATTTGGTAGAGTTGAGTTGAAGAATTAGCCAAATAGCAAATTTCATGCTTGTTTCTTGTTATTGTTATTATTGGGTTCTTTTTATTTATTTGTTAGAATTTGTTTTTAGATTTTGGCTATGGAAATCTTTGTCGTTTATCGTAATTTAGTATTTTTCTTATAGATCATTCACGCTTGTTTTGTAAAATAAAGACGCCCGTGATGTTACTGTTTAGAATTTAGTATGTTACTGTTTCAGAGAAGATCAGTAGATTAGATGAGCGCTGTCTCGGCAATTTTCCATTAAAGTTGTGTCCTTTTGAACTCATGGTCCAACGTGAGATTATTGAATCAATTCCAATTGGCTATTCTTGTTATGTATTTATCTGGGTTTTTTAATTTTAAAATTCGATTTTTTCGTATTTGAATGTTTATTTTTACTTTCCACTTGACGTACCAGCCAACACTGGTATGGATCAGCAAGGGCATATGCAGCCCTCTGCAGGAGGTGGAACTAATGCTCCAGTTCCATATGACATATCATCTTATCAGCCTAACCAGATGATGGGACCTTCTGCTGGATCAGCTGCTCAACAAACAGGTCTCGCTGCTTCCCAGCTTGCTCAGCACCAACTTGCATATCAGCATATCCACCAGCAACAGCAACACCAATTGCAACAACAACTTCAGAGCTTTTGGACAAATCAATACCAAGAAATTGAGCAGACCACCGATTTTAAGATCCACAGTTTGCCATTGGCTAGGATTAAGAAGATCATGAAGGCAGATGAGGATGTAAGAATGATATCTGCTGAAGCTCCAGTCATATTTGCAAGGGCTTGCGAGATGTTCATCCTGGAATTGACGCTGCGGTCCTGGAATCACACTGAGGAGAATAAAAGGAGAACACTCCAAAAGAATGATATTGCTGCAGCCATTACAAGAACTGATATTTTTGATTTTCTAGTTGATATTGTGCCAAGAGAGGATTTGAAGGATGAAGTTCTACCATGTGTCCCAAGAGGAAGTCTTCCTGTTGGAGGCCCAGCTGATACCATTCCTTACTATAGTAACATGTCATCTCAACTTGCACCACAAGTTGCTGCTTCAGGAATGACTATGGGTAAGCCTGTGATGGATCAAAATCTTTATGGCCAACCATCTCGTCCTTATGTTGCACAACCAATTTGGTCGCAACATCAGCAGCCACCTACAGATTCTTAAGTGAAATATGTCGTTTTATTTAAAACCTAAGAATGGGAATAGATTGAGGTAGATTTTGTTTGGAAGTTTAAAGCTCAAACTTAAAAGATTATATTTAGATTTATGAATCAAGTTTTTCTTACATAGGAGTTGAAACATTTGCTTCAGATTGGTCCTATAGTTTAGCTGTTCTTTTCTTTTTTTGGTTATGTAGTCAAGGATATGCATTCAGATATTGTACATAATTCTGTGGGTCGAAAAAAAAACCAAGATTTTATGATTATTTCTTTGTTGGTTCTTTTTTTTATGAATTTATTTTATCGTCTGTATCTCATTATGGTGTACATACGAGATAGATTTGCTGTGGATTTTAGCATGTATGTGCACTTGAGCAGGCTGATCATAGTCTATACACCATTCCCTGCTGTGGTGGGGTATTGGAATGATGAGACGTGTGTGAAATGGTTCTAGAGTTGGCTGTATGCCCCGCAGGAATACCAAGTGAAATGATGACAAATTGCAGGAGCTTCTATCTGAAAGGATTTTACATTAAAGATGGCAATTTTATTCTCATTGGTTTGAATACACTGAATGGGCATGCCCCACCCCAACATAAATCAAAAAGCATTGTTGCTACAGAGACCCGCATTAGCAATAAAAACATTGCTCCTCCACTTGGTTCATTTTCTGTTATTTTGGCAATTATTGGAAATGATACTTTACATGAATGTTAAAGCCCAGAGGATTGAGTTTCACTCCTTACAGATGCTGTAATATGATTACAGGGCGGAGAAGTTCCTACAGGACTGTAAAATTAATTCCAGCGTCGGGCTTGAACAATCACAGCCATATTGTGCATAATGTGAAAGTAAAAATATAAAAAAACCAACCAGCAAACTTGTGGAAGAGCTCTTTGAAAAAGGTGTCACGTAGAATCTTTGCCAGTATCAACAGCATCAACAAGCTGGACATATATCCTCCAAACTGTAAGAATAAGGAATAGTTAGATTTAATTCTTTTGTTTTCCAGTAGAAAGTCATGTTCATGACTAAGAGTGTCTACCTCCTTCCCAAGCACTCGATTACGTCGCCTGTTAGAGTTGATCTTTTTTTTTCCTTGAAAGCAAGTGATGCAGCCTTCCTCACTAAAGCAGACCCAGCAATGCATCCTAAGATTGTTGGATTTGTTGGACTGCAGCAATTTCACTGGAATATTAAGTCCCTAAATACAATTAAAAATGTTGAATTACAAATATTTTTGGATAATTAGAGAGTGTTGGATAGCAGAACCTGATGCTCAAATTTCCTTCAGCGTGGCCTGCCCAAGACACAAATACAGCCACACTGGCACCAAAAGAAAGGATGTGTCGTAAATATTTCGTGTAAAACAATAACACGAATTTTGATTTTCAAAACCGAATGCTAGGCATGGATACACCAAATACCAACAAAGTTATCTTTGGATAAAATGGTGAACAGATTGGTTTGACAACCTGAAAAGAACAGTTGGCCTTTTGAAATCATAGCGAAGGCAAGGAACAGCAAGATTACATGAAAAATATAATAAGAAAGCCCAAGAAGATTATAGTGTTCCAAAGAAGAAATTACGAATAAACAGAGTGGGGAAATAACTAAAAAATTGGACATAAATCTATACTTTAAGTGGTGGTTTGAATTATTTGTGTCAAACAAATGTAATATGATCAATTACCTTCCGGAGAGGATATCACCCTGGCCTCCACAACGCCTAGGAGAACCATAGATGCTCACTGATTTGACTGCATAATTGACAAAATGATTAATATCAAAATTATCATGAAGTTTCTAAAGCCTAAAAGATAATAATGATGCCTAGACTCTTTTAATTTGATTCAGAGAGCAGACTAAATGGAAATTTGACATTAAAACTCAAACCTTGAGAAAAAAAAAACTGTTTGAGCAACTCAGCAAACTGTCATGTCAATATCTAAAGGACATGAAGATGTAAAACATACTAGCATAATTATGTGATAATCATATTATCTATTGCATACCTATTATGTGATAATCATATTATCTATTGCATACCTATCTGACCATCACTGACAAGGTCGGATTTTCCTTTCCGTAAGATGGTTACACCACCAATCCTGACCAATAAAGATACTATGCATTAGAATTTAAAATGTTGATATAACCGAGAATTGAGCTTACATCATATGTTCCAAGACAAGTGCTAGATGCAAAACATAGAAATATAGTTTTGCAACTGCAATCCATTAAGAGATTATTTCATTTGATGATGAGTACAGATTGTGTGCTCAAGAAATATTCAAACTCAATTTCGAGAAATTCCATAGACAGATACCTTTTGGTAAGAGAAAGTAATTGCCCATGAGCATCTTGATCATTGACCTCACAGTTTAGAACTTTTTGAACCAGGCGCTTATATTCATTCACATTTGGGGTTAGGACAGCTAAAGGATAACCGCTAACAAGATCAAGACTGTTAGTCACAAGAAAGAGTCCATCCTGAGAATATTCACTTTATCAGCTTGTAACAGCATAGGCAAATGCCTTACTGCAAAGGCTACACATAAATAATGGATGAAGCACACATCTCAAAAGGATCAAATGCATATCACTAATTACATACCCCGTCTACAACAATTGGAATATTTGACTGCCTCGCCTGCTTCATAATCTCACTCACACAATCCTGTAGAAATATAAGAGAATTGCAGGATTATACAGACAATACAGCATGGGGCATGCATGATGTGGTAGTAGCATGATATATGAAAATGACACACAAGTATATGCAGATGAAAGCATGACAAAGAAATTTTAATGCAGAGTAAAAAAGCTGAAACAGTTTAGCAATATTAAACTCAAGAAAGCAGGTAACATTCATATTTTTGTCAAATCTTATGGAGAAAATCGAAACAGTTAATTCTATTGCAGCAGAAAGGAGGAGAGAACTACAAGGGAACCTCCCACAGAACTCAACAAATAACTACAAAAAGAACATAATAACAAGCTAAAAATGTAATGCCCACCAATAAAACAACCGAAGCTACTTATAACTACATGACTCATGCAAAATTCAGTTATTAGACAGAGAGAAATGAAGAACAAACAATTCCATATGAAATTGGAAACTAGACTAAGAAAAAAACACACCAGAAGAAATGGGTCCCTTCCAAGGCCAGGGCCAACAATAAGACAATCAAATCTCTCCATCCATTTAGCAACCTCAGCAACAACTTTTCCTGATATGTATTTTCTGTCCCCATCCCTAAAAAAGTGTTTTTTTTTTCCCACCAAATTACAGGATTCTGTTCAGCAACAAGCTTATATATAACAATGAATAAGAATAGTACACATAACAAATAAGCATAAAAGATACCCAATGCTATAGGATTCTTCCAAAACAGGATGCACAATCAACTCAGGACTGTAACTTTTGATTACTGGAGCAGCATCTTTGGTACAGAATACATGAGACAAATCTGCGCCCTGCAAAGGAAAGAACACAACTATGTCAAAGCAAATATAGTTAAAATTCAAAACGAGGACAATTTAACAATACAATAATAATAAAAGACAATTAAAATGGAAAGAAGAGTAGGAATCACAATTTTCAAAGCCGAGATAGCAGCAAAATAAGGAGCACCGGTGTACTCCCGACACCCACCAATAACAGTAATTTTGCCTGAAAAAATACGCAATATTCAAAGGAATGACAATCGATAATTATCAGTATAAAAGTAATATGATGCTGAGATAAAGCCGGGAAATTTCCATGAGCTTTACCTGCCTGGCCTTTATGTCTAGCTGGGTCAAGAATTGGAGTAATTGCTCTCAATATATTCTCAGCATCAGCCTCCAAATTGGTTCCACTAAAAGATTTTGTCTGTTGCATCCTATTCTCAGTGCTGTAATTACTGCAATCTCCAGCTCCAAGAGACCTTATCAAAAAGTGCTGCCTTCTGAACGCAGCCGAGGAAGCTAACATGCAATTTCTTGCGGTGTTCAGTGAGTTAAGCTGATTCATGCCATGTTTTAGTAACATCACCAACTCACTACATTTAGTTCGAAGAACCAAACAAAAAATCCCAACTTTCTTTGAGAGCTGAGTTGCGAAATTGTGAATAAAAGTTCCATATATAACAGAGAATTAAAATTTTACCTGTAAAAAATGAAGCAAAGATCAAAGAAATGCCCACAGGATTTGAGTAATGGATTTGGTATTTCCCAAGAGGCGAAAGGTATATGGATTTGTATATTTCTCTGCCGTTGGATTCGTTAATCTGATGGCAGAACTTTGGTCAGCACCGAATCGGCAAAAGTCAAAGCATTAAGAAACGACGTCGTTCCACGTAAAATTAGGCTTAAACAATTAAACGCGAAAAATTATAGATGATGAAAGAAACTAGCACTGCAGCACAGTGACAATCCGCAGAGTTTTGAAATTGTGTTTTGTTTAGGTTTTGCAAAGAAGAGGCAGAGGGAACAGAACATGAAGCCAGAGACGAAGCTGAATGCAATAAGATCAGGTATAGTGGTGATTGGCGCCGTTGCTTTCGGTTATCTAACCCTAGAAATTGGGTTCAAGCCTTTTACCCGTAAAGCTTAACAGCATCAACAACAACAAGAACAAGAGCAAACTGCCCGTAAACCACGACTCACAATAATTTCCAGGTTAGCTTATATGTTCAATTTTCATATTCTTCGAGTCTGATTTTGATTTGAATTGCGTTATCCCAAATTCAATTAATTTTGCAATAGATTAATGAAAGTAGACGAGGCATTGATGAAGAAGATTGGTGGGAACTTTGGGATCGTAGACGAAGAATGGCTGTAGCTCAAGTTCTTTGTTATGCTGTACATGCTATCTGTTTGCTCCGCGTTTATTATCACGAACAATGTAGTGAGCCTGTAATGTCGACGAAAGAGAAGAAACGTAAAGCCCGTACATGGGAGAAGGAATTTGAGAGCATAAGAGAAGCAATTAATGAAGTTGGAGAAGCAATTAGAGAGGGAAATGATATTATTGAGAAAGCTCGAAAACATGTTTACTCTGAAAGAGAGTTTTATGCTGAACTTGTGAAGATTGGTTAAGGTACACAGCTTACACTGTCCTTACGCAAGATCCTGCAAGAGTTAGGGCTTTTTTTGGTTACCCTGTTAATGGGCGTAAAGATTTTTTGTTACAGATGATGTATGGTCCTGAAGACCCGTAATGGGTTCATTAGTTACTTGATTTTGGGTGTTTCACTCTTTTAACTTTTTAGATGTTAGTTGCTTTGGCCTCGTGTTCTGGTTATTTGATTGCCATCTATGGAAAGGTAACTACTTAACTGATATATATGATATCTGTTGAATTCGAAGCATTGTTTAAAGTTATGATTGTTTCTTCCTGGATTGGCTGGTTTCTTCCTTGAAGCTTTTGCTTCTTTTGCTGCAAACAATAACCAATATAAGCCTCCTGTGTTATCTTTGAGTCTGTGGATTCTTATTTTTTCAGATGCCTTAGATTTAGATGTCATATTTTGTTGATTGTAATTGAGCATTTGAAACCTAGTTATTCAAAAAAGGTTATGCTTAAAACAGTTAACACAATGATTAAGGGTTCCACTGTTCGTGTTGATTGCCTTGCCTGTGTAAATGTCGTCTGTGGATATGTATCCAAGGAGAAAGAGAAAGACGCTCGAATAAACACTTCTTCTCAACATGTGCATATAGATTCTATAGCTCTGAATCTGATTTGAGGCAACTATACTGTTACTATTATTGTCATTACTCTGAAGTTGCTGCTTTTGATTTTGATAATGCTTTGTTCTTTTCTTTTGAATGAAGATAATGGAAAATGTGATTGTAAAAACTGAGATGTATCTCACTTGCTTTGATTGTTAATTTGATTGTATTGAGCTTGATGGCCATTTCTTTAAGGTAATTAACGATTTTCAGAGCAAGTTGCTGTTCAGTGAGTAGTATTAATATTCAATGAGAGCAACTGAGCAAGCAGAGTGGTGTAAATAATCACGGTTAATAATTTGTTCCGAATTATTTGACTTGGTCTGCAGTGTCATCCAGCAACTTCATCTTATTCTAAACGGTGAATGGATTAGGTGCTGAACAACTTTAATGTAGTGTATTGATGATTTTTTTTTTTGAGCAATGTTGACGAAAGTTCATCATATATCTTAAACTCATTATAAGTTGAAGCAATGTAGTTGTTAAACATGTCTAACAACGTCAATGAACTACAATTACGACTTTGATCTTGGACTGTGATGATGATGATGATGATGATGGTAAAGAGAAAGGAATCATGTTTCAGTTTGTGTTCATAACCGCTAACATAGAACAAAATGCAATTAGAGCTGTTCAGCGTGTTGTCTCAATTGGGCCACAATCAGTGTATGTTAAGGAACAGCCAATTTGCTACATGGGTCTTCTCTGGACTAGTCGGAATTAGACTTGAAGACAAAACCCTGACTAAAGCCCGTTAACATGTTTTGAAGATAAATATAGCAACAAAACCTTATTACCAGAAAAAAAAATTCTAAAAGAATTCTCCATCCCCATCTTATATTTTCCTAATTAGTTCTAATTTATTATATTGCACTTGATGTGATTATGATAAGGATTTATTATCATTATATGTTATATCACACTTATTGTTTGCTTCCAAATTAAATGTCCATGTCAGTGGTTTCTATGCCTTAACCGCCTACCACTAATAATAATAACTATGCATAATTCTTGTTCAACTTCATCTTAGGTTCCATCATCTCTATTATGGAGTATTTATTTCTAATCTTTTTTTAAGTAATCATTTCACTCTACAAAAAAATAAAGGAATAAGCGGGGAAGGATAGTCGTTAATTAATTCAATGACTCTATCAACAACTAAAGAGAGATATTAAACTTCCTTTTCATGATTGCTCAATTGAAACCTTCTTCCAGATTACGCTGAAATTGTCAAATCCTTGTGTGTTATTATAAGACTTTGATTATATTACGATAATGTTATACTTAAATATGTATAATTTATATTAATTTTAAGAGTTGACTCAATTAATTAATAAATTGATTTATTCATTTTTATTTTAATGTTCAAAAATTCCTTCGACTAATAAATAATAAGTTTGTTTCCTATCTTATATTTTAGGATGAATGAATGTTCGGAATCAAATCATAGAAGATATTATTTTGTTTTTTTATATCTATTATAGAATTTATATGGAAAAATGCATCATACTTCATATTTAAAATAAAATAATCAACGAACGAATAATTGAAAACACATGTTTGCAAGAAAAATTAGAGAATTAATGCGAAAGGGCAAAAAAATATCTCTTTCAGAAAACGAAATATTATTTAGAGAGAGACTTGCTCCATTAGCTGAAACTCTATTCTATCATCATCAATAGCCCACTTGACCAAAAATTAATATAAAAAAGTAGTTATTTTTGCCCACAGAATATTTTTTATTTTATTTAAATCTTATCTCTTTTCTTAAAAACTAATATATTATATATATATTTCTATTCTTAATATATAATTTTTTTTATACTTCCTTGCTACCTAAGCTTGGAAAATTGACTCCCCAAACTTTTTAAATTTCTATAAATAATACTATTATACACTTGAATTTATAAAATGTATTAAATTTGATATATTTTTAAAATTAAGAGGTGTCGAATTTGTCATTGAAATTTATAAAATAAAATAAAATTTTAATATAAAATTTGAATTGAATAGTTATTATTATTATTTTTTAGTTTTTGTTTGGCGCATAGAATCAGAGAAAATGACAAATCCCTCTGTACCATGGCCTGTATTTATTTGGAAATTTTAATTTTTATATATCCTTTAGCAATGTCTAGTCACTTTCCACGTAAGCCAGCGGCCCACCGTTGAACTCAGAAAGAATCTACGCACACACATCCATGTCTTTCATTCTCAAAGCCCGTTTCTCATTACCCAGTCTTCTTCTTCTTCTTCTTCTTCTCTCTTTTTGTAAGGATTGTCAAAAAAAAAAAAAAACATAAAATAAAGTAAAATAAAAATTTTGAAGTTTAGGAAATATTTATTTTTTTATTTAAAAAATTAGAAAAAAATATATTTTTAATATATTAGTTAATAGTTAATTTAATCATCAAAATATAATATGATGATAAAAAAAATATATATTAATTAATAGTTAATTTAATTATCAAAATATAGTATGATGATAAAAAAAATATGTTACCTTTACTTTAATCTCGAATTTAAGTTTAAATATTTTTTATCTCCACATCTAATTGATAAAAAAAGTTAATAGTTAATTTTAATTTTTTTTAAATAAAAATATAAAATTTTAAAATATATTAAAATTTATTTTCATTTCAATTTAAATATATTTTTCTATTTTTATACACTAATATTTTTATTTGAAAATAAAATTATATTTTATAATTGGAAAATAGTTTTAGATTGGTTTTACAATAATTTAAATTTTTTTATTATATTTAAAATTATTATTTAATTATGATTTTATTTATAATTTGAAAAAATATATATAAATATTTTACACCATTAAATAGTTCAAATAATTATATTTTGGTATAAAACTATTTAAATATTATATAAAAAAATAGAAATTACAAAACAAATTTAGCCGGTCCTTTATCTTTCCTTGTTTTTTTTTATAGGAAAAATCTTTTTCCACGATTGCCTAAAATATGATTTATTTATTTATTTTACATAATATCAATTACAAGATCTTTCCAAGCAACTTTAATCCAAACAAACAACCCAATAATATTTCAAAATTTTAAATAAAAGAAAATTCTATAACAATTTTTTTACACTAATTTCTGCTTTTATAATGACTCTTCTAATTAGTATGAATTTATTTTTCAATTAACTTTCTGTCTTTCTCTATTCATGATAATAATTCTAATTCATTTAACTTTTTTTTATAAATTTATTTAAAACTCAAACATTAACAAATTTAAAATGACTCAAATGTCAATCAAACTAAAACTTTGTTAATTCTGAGTAACATGAAACTAATAATTCCTATCACTTCAATAATTAATATTCTTTATTATCTATTAAATACACAGATAAGAAATATTTAAAGATAATTTCTTTTTATTTCGTTTTTTCTATCATACATGAAGTAGGAAAGTGAAAAACACCTAAACGAAATTGCGTTACCATGAGAATTGTAAGCACAATTATCAAATTGGTGCGGTACCTGTTTTTTGACAATAATATATTTATTTGATTTACATATCTATGAGTAGAGAAGAAAACAAAACTTTTCATATATTCTTGGATTTTTAAGTTGAAAAATTAATCATCGTCCCCGTATCCCAAATACCAGAGCCAAAACTAAAACATCAGTCTCTCTCTATCTCTCTAACCCATTGAGATAAAAGCAAGAGAGTAGAGGGAAAGTTATTTATAATTCTGCCATGAATGCTTCTTTGCTTCTTTGCCACCCATACTTCTTTAACCCTTTTTCCATTCATTATATTACATAACTGACGTACCAAGCAAAGAAGCTCCAGAACAATATAGGATACAGCTATGTTCCCATTCTATTTGTTATGAATTTTGTTTTCCTTGCACACTACACTTCTCTTTTTACTACACTCTCCCTTTTTTCATTTCTCTATCTGAATTTGATCACCAACGTCACAGGAACAATACCCTGATTCCAAAATCCTCTCTTTACGCCAGATGTCTAAGAACCCATCTCAGCAGGACCATGAAACTCAGCAATTCTTTGAAATTTTTAAGAAAATCAAGCGTTTCAGGCTTTTTGAGCCATCTGTTGGCGTTTTGGGGTCCTTTTTGGCTACAGTTTGTGTGATTTGCTGCTTCTTTTACTGGGATTTCAGGTCTGTAATTACTAAAGAGTATAGAGTTCAGGGCAAATCAGAGAGGTTTGTATGGCTGCAGTTTAATGGGTCTAGTACGAGCAGAAGAGTTGAGTTTTTGGGAGATGAAGGTGATGGATGTGATGTGTTTGATGGTGAATGGGTGTGGGATGAGACTTATCCACTGTATCAATCGAAAGATTGCAGCTTTTTGGATGAGGGGTTTAGGTGCACGGAGAACGGCAGGCCTGATTTGTTCTACACAAAGTGGCGATGGCAACCAAGGCACTGCAACTTGCCCAGGTTCTTATTTATCAAATCATATGTTATTAATTTTTGTTATTAAACCCGAAAGCCACTTTAGAATTCGTAATCAAGAAAGCCCGATTACTATGTTTTACTAAATTGTGTTTCAGTAAGCCTGGAATTTCTGTTTCTCATACTTCTTCTACGTTTCCAAGTAGCCAACCAGATTTTTTAAAAAATTGAAATTGGGAATTTTATACTGATTTTAACGTACTTTTTTAGAAAATTGATTGTCAAGCTCTACTAATTGATTGATTGCTTGCATGATAACAGCAACCATTTTGTTTTCTTCCAAATATGGATTTCTAACGTATAACAGATTAACTTTGAGTTTCTCTTACCTAATTCGTTGAAAAAATTTTCTTCCTTTTTTAGGTGGTGAGTCACATATATCCGTGAACTTTGATTACTGATAAGGACGAAGGCCTTTAGAAAGAAAACTCTTTTATTTATATTATTAATGCCTATTATCTGTTTTTTTTTTTGTCTCAAATTTACTGTTATCTGATTAAGAAACTCCAAACCGGGCAAAAGAGTAAATTTTTACCTGAAAGACCTGTTTAATTCCATGATGTTGATGCTGTATTGATTAATGGTTGTGGTGATCTTGTTTTTGTATAAAATTATTTGGAAATTTATTCTAAAGTCTTAGAACACCTGTATTTCCCTTCACCTATATAGATTTGATGCTAAAATGATGTTGGAGAAATTACGCAACAAACGGCTAGTGTTTGCTGGGGATTCAATTGGAAGAAATCAATGGGAGTCTCTACTGTGCATTCTGTCTTCTGCAGTAGCTAATAAAGACTCAATCTATGAAGTGAATGGCAGTCCAATTACCAAACATAAAGGATTTTTGGTATTCAAGTTTAAGGATTATAATTGCACTGTGGAGTACTATCGGGCTCCGTTTCTTGTGTTGCTAAGCAGACCTCCTGCTGGTGCTCCAAAAAATGTTAGATTAACCCTGAAATTGGATCAAATGGATTGGTACTCTAGCAAATGGAAAGATGCTGATGTACTGGTCCTAAACATGGGCCATTGGTGGAATTACGAGAAAACCATAAGAGGGTAAACTGATATTTCTTTCCTTGCATACTTTTACTTTCTTTCTTTCCTTGCATACTTTTACTCACGTGCTTTCTACAATATTCATTTATGTTGTACAAGCTTTTTCTTATCTGCTATTGCTGATTTTAACATTTCGTTGAAGGAATCACTTAGAAACACATAATTGTTAAATAAGAGGTTGAATTTCATCATGTTACTCTGTTAAGATATTTGTATCTCAGAAGAAGTGAAAGCCAGTGGTTTTATGGAGTTTAGGTGATCCTATTTTATTGTGACTAAAGACAAACAGTATACATAATGCTTCCTGGGAGGAATCTTTAGAATGGGAAACATCTCTGTCATGGAAGATATATGTATAACATGTAATAAATTCTGATCATTCAAGGCCAAAACTTGTGGTACTTTTCATATGAAATTATAGGTGGTGATTTGAATGATAGGATATGTGATTACGACAGCCTACCAACTTAACTGTTGACAAATGATGTTTATAAAAATTTGTTGGTTTCAGAACAGTTACGATATGTGTTTTCCAATGGCTAGTGTGGTTTATCCTCTTTGGTTGGAGTTGTATCTGAATGCCTTATTTTGCTGTTAATGGTTGCTTATATCCTTTTCAAACCATTAAATAAAGTGGACCGTCATGTTGTTCTAATCCAGATTGTGATAAGATTTGCTTGCATCTTGGTGCATTCAGTGAATACTAGGAAACTTTCAGTTTTAATTTTATAGATATTGTCTATATCTGGTTTGTAGGATAAGGCTAACTGTTCAGTAAAAGTTGCAGAATAATCCATGCTCTTGGTGAAGGTGTTCTATAATTTGGACTATTATCAGAATTGACTGACATTTAAAATTTCAATTTATTGCTCAGAGGTACTTACTTTCAAGAAGGGGCAGAAGTGAAATTGGAAATTAGGGTCGAACAAGCATATCAGAAGTCTGCTGAGACTGTGATGAAGTGGATACAGAATCAAGTGAATACAAGCAAGACACATGTTTTCTTTCGGACATTTGCCCCTGTGCATTTTAGGTATGTTATTACACTACTTCCTTTTCACTGATTTTATTGGTGTTATACATTATCTTATTTCCTCCTCTTTTTAGTTCTTAATGTTCAGATTCATCTTTCTAAAGTTTGTCAAATCTTGAAAATTGCATCTATCGATGGGGTTGCCTGCATTGGCTTTTCCTAGACATTGAACAAATATCCAGTTTTTCATGCAGACTTGTTTGGACTTCCTATTATTTTACTTGAGAAATCTGATACTTGAAGTTTTCACATGCACAGTCTTTTGCAAGTGATTTACACCTTATTTAGAATCTAGTAAGACTTCTGTGAATAATTAGCCATTTCCACATGTGCCAATGCGGGATATTTTTGCGAACTGCGTACTGATTCGTCTCACAATATGTTGTTTTAGCGAAGTCTGTCAGCTGGATGAATGACAAATTTTTTTCCCTTCAAAGTGACATAGGGAACTTTGGTGGAAGGTCATATACCAACAGTTTAATCAATAAATTATTTCATGAAATTCTTTGTTTGTTTAAATACGCAAATGTATAACTGTGTTAGTATAACTGTGTTAGTTTTCTTCTTGAGTTTTATGCTTTCAATTGGTTATGCCTAATATAACTCATCCATCTCAGAGGTGGAGATTGGAGGACAGGGGGAAGCTGTCACTTAGAAACATTTCCGGAGCTCGGGTTGTCAATGGTGCCACCTGAAACCTGGACCCAGTACAAAATAGTTGCTGATGTGTTCTCAACTTGCTCAAACGATGTAAAGAAACTCGGTATATTGAATATAACCGGCATGACTGCACAAAGAAAAGATGGTCATTCATCTGTGTATTATAAGAATTCCAGTCTTGCACCATTGCGTCGGCAAGACTGCAGCCACTGGTGCCTACCTGGAGTCCCTGACTCATGGAACGAACTCCTCTATGCACTGTTTCTGAAGCGCGAAGCTACAAACACATAACTTAACCTCAAACAAAGCACAGTTTTGATTAAGAAAACACTTATTTATAGCCAGTGCTGAAGATAGGAGTTTGATGCTTAGAAGTGAAACTTTCCCACTAATGATACAGGGAAAGAAAAGGCCATGTATAGTAAATTTTTTTTAAAGTTGATAAGAGGGGACTGGAATTTTTGTACTGGATAAAAGGCTATTGATCAAAGGAGGGCAATTCTAGCGGGTAGCTGATGTGCAGAAGAGTTCTGGTAAAGTGAATAAATTTATTAATGGATAGGGTAGTTGTGATTACAATCAAGTGCTGTAATTTTCTGGAGACAAATGTAATTATCATTATCAATTCTTTATTTGTCAAACAGTTAATGCAAATAAGATATAGCTAATTTTCAACTTAGACTATATTTATGTTAATTATTATTGTCTCCATCTAAAAATATAATCCTATTTTTCTTTTTTATTTGTCTTGAATTATAATATAATTTTATATTTAAAAATATAATTAATTTATTAACTTTCTAATATACCTTTTTAATATTCATTGTTACGAACAAATATATATTATTGAGAGCACCATCATTTAATGTTGGTAAACAAGAAACCAAAAACTAACTGCAATTAGTTTTTAAAAAATATTAAAAAATGATACCATTACCATATTTTTAAAAATTTTTATTTTTTTACTAGAAATATTTTAGTCATTTTATTATAAACTCATAATAAATTCATTATAAACTGTGTGAAATTTATAAACTCATTATAAACTTATCGTAAATTAATTATAAACTCATTATAAACTCTATGTAAACTAATAAAAATCTGATATTTTGATAAATATTTTATAAATTGAGATATTTTGATAAATATTTCATAAATATAATATATTTAAAATTATATTTAATTTTTTTTATATTTTTCTCAAAAGTCCAAAAATATTTAGAATGACAATGAGACATGAATGAGGTTATTTGTGGTTATCGGATATGGCAATTCTATAATTAATAAACTTAGAAAATTAATTACATTAAATAAGAATTTAAAAAAAATGCCTTTTCATTTCTAAACTGATAAGCTCAATTTCTATTTAAAAGTAATAAAAAATTTAATTATTTTTATTAGTAATATAAATTTGCATGTATTATATTTATTATACTCTTATTTTAATATATGATATATTTAATAAATATTAAATATGAATATAATAAAAAATTATCACATTAAATAATTTATTAAAATAATAAGTAAATTATAATTTGAGATGAATAAAAAATAAAAGTAAATATATCAACTTGAAATAACTCTTTTCTTTGCAAATAAAACATATATTAAATAAAATATAAATAAAATTTACTATTTTAACTAAATTAACTAATTATTCTAACACCGTGTGAAAAAATAAATGTGACTAAAACTTTGTTAATTTATATAAAAATAAATAAATATGATTACCTTTTAGATGGGTTGAATTATTATTATTATTATTATTATTATTATTATTATTATTATTATTATAAGCATATTAAATAGCCTTTTTCAGTTGATGAGAGATTTTATTAAATCCTTGAAGCGCCGAAGCGTAAATTTCAAGCGAGTGTGTACGCCATTTTTGGGTTTTTCAGCTTTTGGGCTTTAAATCTAATATCAATTGTGGGAGTAGAGAGAAAGAGAGAGCTGGACAATGGCCGAGTCGACGGTGCAGCAGAGCCGGTGGAGAGACCTGGACAAGCTGCTTCTCAGACCCGGCATTCTCGTCGACCCTACTTTCCAACCCGGCACCCAAGTAATTCCCCTTTATTTTTTCTTTGCGACAATTTAACAAACACTTAGCGCTCAATCCTCCTCTTTTATAGTTTTAGGTTTTTGAGTTATTATTGCCTTTTCTTTTGGTTGTGTTTTGTCTGTGGGAGCAGTTGAGGGATGATATTGAAGAGTATGTTCGAATATTAGTGGTGGGAGCTGGTGGATTGGGCTGTGAGCTGCTAAAAGACTTGGCCCTATCAGGATTTAAGAGTCTGGAGGTCATCGACATGGACCGCGTCGAGGTTTCTAATCTCAATCGCCAGTTCCTCTTCAGGTTTTGAATTCTAAACTTAACTCTTCTATTTTTGCTTGCCTTTTTCTTTTATGTTTTCTCAAATATATATCTTTCATTCATATACTGTTGATTGGTGTTTGGAAATTAGAGTATGATTATAGTTCATTTTTTTCAGTTTGACAAATTAGTGTGTTTATACTGCCATATGGATCATATCTATAGCTTATATAGAGGTTGCTTAAACAGTAGTATATCTCTCATTTTGAACTTGAGAAATTTTTGGGGAAATTTTACAAAATTCTGGTTCTAAACTGTTGATTATAAAGTATAACAAGCATCGAAATTTAGCACTGTTAAATGCAGTGGATTTTGAAAACGAACAGGGTCATTTTTAAGATATAATAAAAAAATTGTTTTTGCTGGACAAGAACAATTCTTTTCCATGTTCCTTGTCAAGGTGATATATTTGATTTGTGGTGGTTGATATTTCATAATCTTCACACGATATATTTAGAGTATCAAGGAGTAATGTTGTACTAATATTTACTTGGAATTGTATGTATGTGTGTATGTCTACAAGTGTGTATATACATGTATTATAGTATCCTTGAAAATCTGAAAATTCTGCTTTGACTTGTATCTGTTGTGTTTATCAGTTGCATTGCTATTTGGTTAAAAATCCGTCAATGCTAGTGCACTTATTGCAGGCTTGAAGATGTGGGTAAGCCAAAGGCTGAAGTGGCTGCCAAGCGCGTCATGGAAAGAGTTAGTGGTTTGAATATTGTGCCACATTTTTGCCGGATTGAGGACAAAGAAATTGATTTTTATAGTGATTTTAGTATTATTGTGCTTGGTCTTGATTCCATTGAGGCTCGGAGCTATATAAATGCTGTGGCTTGTAGTTTTCTTGGTGCGTATTTTTGACCAACTATATTAACCTTTTTCATCTTTTGGTGCGAACTTAAAACTGTACTTTTCCCCTTTTATAGTATCACTATGTGGAATAATTGTATATCTACCTTTTTTTGCCTGTCTATCCTGCTAATGCGTCCGCTATTGCTGTGTTGCCCTGCAATATTTCAAAAACAACTTAGAATAATTATGTTAATCATGAAGAGAACAGAAGCACACCTATACATGCCCCTCCCAAAGTGGCTTGCTTTACTCTTCTTGAGCTTATGTGTTATGGATACCTATTTGGGCCATATCTATTCTAGATGTGACAGTTGATTTTCATTATTTTAATTTCTTAGATTTCCTATGTTAATTAATTAGGGTTCCTATTTACTATTGGATTATTTCTTATGCAATGTTGGGTTATTTTTTAGAATAGATTTATTATTCAAGAACCTAAAGTACAGTTTAGAAATTTTAAAATATAATTTTCTTATTTTTATAATAACACTTGTCCTATTTTAAAGGACTTTAGGAATAATAAAAATCTGAGCAAAATTTATCTAAATAATTATAGAGATTTGGAGCTTTCTTAACAAGGTCCAAGGTTTAAACTCTCTTTAATGAGTTTAAGTAAGAGAAAGTTAATTTACTTGGATTTCCTAGTCAATCACATTGTGACACGATCCTTTTTTCATAATCATAATATTATGTTTTATGTGTTTCTTTTTTTTGGTATAAAGAGTATGATTCTAACGATAACCCACGAGAAGAAACAATGAAACCCATGGTAGATGGTGGGACGGAAGGTTTCAAGGGCCATGCTAGAGTCATTATGCCAGGAGTCACACCCTGTTTTGAGTGTACCATCTGGCTTTTCCCCACTCAAGTCAAGTTTCCACTGTGCACTCTTGCAGAAACACCTAGAACTCCTGCACATTGTATAGAATATGCTCATTTAATCAAATGGGATGAGGTAATGCATTGACCGTTCATTCATATTCCTGAAATGATGTTTCCAGTTCATTGTTTTAATTTTTGATCACTATATATGTAGATTCATAGTGGAAAGGCATTTGATCCAGATAACCCAGATCATATGCAATGGGTTTATGCTGAGGTGAGATTCTTAACTTGCTAACTAAGCAACTAATTTTCTTAATTCACTTGGTATTTTCAACTTATGTCCTATCTATATACTGTAGGCTGTTAAGAGAGCTGAGCTTTTCGGTATTCAAGGAGTTACATATTCTCTTACTCAGGTACATTTAGATCTAGGAAGTTAATTTTTCCAAATCCACATAGCTGCCTGATCACAAGGTAGTTTTATTTCTAGTGTTCTTTTACTGGATCAAAGACTTGAAATAATTTCTCTTTACTCTAGATTATCTAGTTTGATATTTGGAACATGCCCTCTTTACCAATTAGCATATGACCACTGTCTTCTCTTTTTGTGTGTGTGTGAGAGAGAGAAAGAGAGAGATTGTCTATTTGATCCTTGGAAGTCGGAACATCCCTCGATCTGGTGCACGGCCAATATTTTGTTTTTCAGAGAGCTTCTATTAAATACCTGATTCCCTTTATGGTTTCACCTATTTGTTTCTATGCCTCTCTTTTTTTGCCTCTTTCCTTCCCTGTGCTGGAACTTAATGGATTTCTTTTCTTTCTTTTCTTAAAGGGTGTTGTGAAAAATATCATACCAGCTATTGCTTCCACCAATGCAATTATATCAGCTGCATGCGCATTAGAAATGTTGAAGATTGCATCAGGTTGCAGCAAAACTTTGTCCAACTACCTAACGTGAGTTCAATTTTCCTTTCTAATATTTGTATATAACATAGCTCTGTAGTAATAAATGATTGAAACAAACTGCTATATCTGTATTGATTTCTTTTCATACTTCACTTAGCTGTACTGACTACTGAGAAGTGAGAGGATTCTAAGACCTTGCTAATGGATGATTTTATGTCAATTTTTTTCAAATAAAAGAATAATAGTTACATATTACTCTTCTATAATTATGATTGTGAATACTTCCTTTGACTTCTCATTCTTATCTAGTAACTGTCTTGTTTAATTTATTTAAAAAGACCAGCAATTACCTGTGAATAAGTGTCCAAACTAGCTAGCTGATTTACAGGCCAGTTATTTGATCAAGCTGGTTCGACCACTTTTTGGGTGGTTAACTGAAACAGACACCTACATAACCTGGTTGAACCACGTCTATATGGTTTTTGGAATACTAATAATTGACAAATCTTTATCCATAGTTCCTAGAGGTTGGGTTTGGAGTTTTATTTGGCCATGCTGCTGCTTTTAGCATTGCAGTTACTTGCAGCATCAGGCTCATTTCTTCTGGTCATTGTACTGTCTTCTGCTCATCTGAAGGAATATCCATTGCTAGTCTTTATGGCAAATATAGCTTTTGCTTCTTAAAAATATGCTTATTTCGTGTGTGCTGTTTGTATTGCCATTCAATGATCTTAACATTTTAATGTTTCCTTAATTCAGTTTGTTTTCAACATTTTAATATTTCAACTGTTTATTCTGTTGACTTTTTGTTGTTTTTCTAAACGCTTTTGGCAAAAAAACATGGCTTTGATTTTAGATTTTGCATATCTATCCATCCTTTTACTTGTTATATATCTGTGGGTCACCCACAATCATGAAATAAATTTATAGTAGATGTGGTTTGTAATCATATCTGCATTTAACATCTTTAATTTGGATACTTTAATGATCAATGAAGGATAATTGGAACGGTGACTTTAATATTTTTCTTGGAGTTTATTATTTAATTTCGTTACTTTAATGATCAATGAAGGATAATTGGAACAGTGGCTTTTATATTTTCCTTGCAGTTTACTATTTCCATTCCAAACAGTGCAACTTTTTTTCTCCTTCTAAAATAAATTCATTGGGAATTTTGCATAAATATACCATCAAATCAGGCAATAAAAATATTAGTGAATCAGGTGGTGGTGAATTGATCTTGAAAGCTAAGGTCTGAAAATTGCTTCTTGACTAGTTGATTAATTGATTGCTTGACTTATCAACTTGATGCAACTTTTATCTGTTTTTCTGGTGTAAAGGTGTTTGGCAAATCGTAACTAAATAATTTGAGTCTTTTGTAGGTATAATGGTGTAGAAGGTCTACACATTAAAGCGACTGAATTTGTGAAGGACAAGGATTGTCTTGTTTGTGGTCCGGGTGTTCTTTTGGAACTAGACACTTCAGTTAATTTACAAAAGGTTATTTTTCACTTCTTACAGCCTTTGTTCTGTTAGTTGAGTAATAAACTAATAAGGATCACTGAAGATGATGATATATTTGTGTTTCACTTTTAGTTGGTCCATGACGACTTGCGATGCCTCTTTGTTTTGGCCGTGCTTGTGCAGTTGTGCCTTGGTTTAACATACCAATAATCCAGTAAAAATCATTTTTCACTTAGAAGTGGTACTTCTTAAGTCGGAGGGATAATAATCTTAATTACTCATTTTCTTTTTCCTTGGATTTTTTGTCCTTAGAATTTTTAACATTCTTCATGCCATGGTGTCTTGGCGCAGCGGTAAGTGCTGTCGCCGTGTGATCTGAGGTCACGGGTTCGAGTCGTGGAAACGGCCTCTTGCAATTAATTGCAAGGGAAGACCGCGTACAAAGATCCAATGGGTCCGACCCTTCCCCGGACCCCGCTCATTGCGGGAGCATTCGTGCACCGGGCTGCCCTTCATGCCATGGTGTCAAATTTGAACGTGCTTGTCAAATATTGCTGTCAATCTTAATTTAACCAGTGCAGTTTTTTACTTCAGAAAGATTCTGTTTTGTACTTGATCTGATATTTACCCCCTTAGCTGTGTCTTTATCAGTTTTGATTGTCTATTCATCGTTGTGTGCAATTTATAATGATTGCATTGCTTGTCTGTGAATAGTTCATGGATATGCTAGAGGAGCATCCGAAGTTGTACTTATCAAAAGCAAGCGTCACACACCGAGGGAAGAGTTTGTACATGCAGGCACCTCCAGTTCTAGAAGAGATGACTCGATCAAATCTAAGTTTACCACTCTATGAACTTATGGGTAAAGTTCCTAAGGGCATTGTGAATGTGACTGGTATGACCAACCAGAACGGCAGTAAAACTTCTTGTCTGAGAAAATTACGAGTTGTTTTCAAGGGTGTTGATGGTGTTGCCGATATGGACATGGCTGGTGGGGCATAGTTTAGTTTTGTCAATAGCATTTGGGTTTTACTCACAGAATTTCTCAACTCCAGAGAGATGCTCAATTTATAAAAAGTTTCTATACTGAAAGGTTGAAGTTATTATTGAGCAGCTCAAAATCCATTTCACGTGTACCAATTCTCAAGATACGACTCTTCAAAGAAAAAAAAGGTTGTAGATGTATCATGATTACCGAGAGAATAACGTTCTTAACAAAGATTTAAATTTTTGTTATTTTTGCAATAGGGATTAGATTTATATATAGTTAGATTATGCATAGCATCTTCATGGGCAGTTGCAAATCCCACTTGGAATCATTGTGCATGTGCTTTTCTTCTTTTTCTTTTTCCTCTTTTAAATGCTTGTCGGTAGTGGTTTTAGACATTATTATTAAATGATCATATTGACCATTTAAGAGAGTCAGGGAAGTGTTCATCTGTGAAGACAGATGAAAATGTTTGTTTAGGCCTGCTTCTGGCTAGTTTCCTAGTCTCTATGAGTCCACTTTCATAATTGATATATGTGGAGGTCGGTCCAATATTTCATTTCAAGTGGGTTTTGGTACACAAGATGATGTCAATTGGAGAGCCAGCAGTAAACATTGACCGAACTTGAACTTGTAGGTTAGTGAAATCAATGTTCATGTTTGTGGCAAACCCGCAGTTCACTGTTTTAGAGATTTTGGATTATTAATTAATTAATCAATTAACTTAAAGAAATAAATATTCTCCTTGTAGTTGCTACCTGCTAACTATTTTATATTCCACTCCAAGATTGTAGGACACTTTCATACATTTAGATAATAAATTAAATAATGTGGATTCAATTAATGCTACAATTAAGATGAAAGAGAAAAAGGCAATATCATATGGAGGGGCTCGTAAAGATCCTCTTGTCTCACTCATAATTCTAATAATATATAAAGTTGGGTCCCATGGCCACACAACAATCCGTGTGGACACTTGCATAATTCAGCCACTTTGGTTTCCAAGATCAAGTGATCAATAGTTCAATACTAAAGAACTTCATGCGGCTTATATCATGCTATCTACACAGCCAGTTCTTAAAGTGAAGGTATATTTTCATTTTTCACTGTCAGAAAAAGAAAAACATAACCAAGACTATATATATATGCATGTTCTTTAACTACAGAACATCATGAATAACTATAGTTAATGGTGTTCATGCCCTTTGAGAATCATGTAGAGCTAGATCAAGAAGGTCTCAGTTAATGAATTAATAAAGATGGCAAACTTGTTTGACTGACCAATTTTTGTTAACCATGATTAGTTTCTGTTAGTACTGGAAGAGAGTTTTAAAACAAATGACAATTAAAGTAGTTTCATCTTAATTATTGGAGTAGTATATATAATGCACTATTTTTTGTGCTGCACATGTTAGATAACGAATTGGATAACGTTGATTAAAAAAAACTAAACATACATGCATGTAGTTGTGGATTGACTATGAAATATGAACTATACCTTCTCCCTGTAGGCTTAAAGAGAGGCATGTGCAAGTAAATAAGTGTATGTGTGGGGGAGAGAGAGACACAGCTTTGCATCAAATTACAACCAAGTATAAGCATATAGTGTTAAAGATTGAGTCTATCCTGAATTAGATTTCTGGGTATGGGCTGTTGCTTGTTGTTCCTCATCTTTTTCTTCAACTGGATAATATCATAAACACACTTCATGATTCTTGTGGGGGCTTTTGCCAGATTGGCCAACTGCCACTAAGACCCCACCATCCCACATGCACACACCTCATTTTGCTTTTACTTGCCCATCTCCCCCTCTCTTTCTTTTGCCTTCTCTGTTTATGTATATAAAGCCTATATATATATATCCCCCACTCAAGTGGAGAAAAGAGAAAAGGTGAGATTATCAAATATATATATTAATACTTGTATAAAGATCAACAGCTTGTCAAAAAAATATTTGTGCTTATTTATTAACATAGTTTGAGCTAGCTAGCACAAAGAAAGAAAGAAAGACTGTCTTTGCTACTTTCGGTTGCTATGGAAGTAGCTATGGAGTTTGAAGATGATTTATTCTTTGCAGACCTAAGCAAGCAAATATCTCTTCTAATCATGGATGATGATGAAGACCCAGTTGCAAATTATCCTTCAATTTCTTTTCAGGTAACTAGTTTTTCAATTTTTTCAGAAAACGAGTGGACCGTAATAAGGATTAATTGAACTCCTGAACTCCTTCCATGGACTCGACTGCGGATGAGCTAGTATTTACTATCAATTCTTGCAGGAATTCTCAAGAGGGAATTATTATCCAACAGCACCATCACCATTCATATATGAGCAAAGAAGAGAAAGCAAAGGAACAGGAGTTTTCATTCCTAGGTCATCACAGCCAAGAAGGAAACACAGGCAAGGAAGGCAATCTTCATTCAACTCAAAGTCTCATAGGCAGCAAGATAATAATAATAATAATAATAATAATAATAATAATAATAATAATAATAATAATAATAATAATAATACAAGAATGGTTTCTCAAGTTTCTTACAGCAATTCTTTACACCCCAAGAATGGCTAATTAATTAATTAAATTAATAAGGCAACCATATATATAATTTTCAATAAGTTTGCTAATATTCATGCATAGTATTGCATGCCCACTAGTTTTTGAGGCAAGATTATGGAGTTTAATTAATTATATATGATGATGATGCATATTGAACATGTACAGGGAAAAAAGCAGTTTAATTAATTAATTAATTAATTGCTCTCCTCTTAATAGGTCTTAGTGAGGTTCACCAAAAAAGGATAGTACCTCTTCAATAATGGAATTGTATGGTTGTTATGAAGTATTGTATAGCGATAAGGTTGTGTTTCTAAGCTAATTAATGCGATTGAATATTTTGATTTTTCTTTCTCATATAAATCATATACTTAGCCAAAATATCAATTTCATTTCTAACTTATATTAACTTTGTCATCAAACTTCTGGGGGAAAAAATCACTTTCTTTTTTGAATTTCTGTAATAGGAAATGCATGTATACTCTTAAACCCACTTAAATTGAAATGAAATTTCGATATTTTATGAATTTTTAAGGATTACTCAGTAAACCTTCTACTATATTTGTGGTATTAATTGAATTGACATTTAACTATAATTCTAATTGAATACACAAAGTGAAAAAAGAAGTATTTATCTGAGTTTAATTCATAAATATAGAAGTGAAAGTGACAAATTAACTCTCCTTTACTTTCTGCAAAAATAATTAATAAAGAGATACATAAAACAGAAGTAACAGATAGAATGAACATGTAATGCAAGTAAATAAAATAAATTCACTAGTGGAATGAGAAAAATATTTTTTTCCCTTGTGATTATAGACCAAGAATAATTATTTTTTTATTTATTTATTTTTGCTTTCTACTCATATAGAAAATCAAGAAAATTAGTAAACTAATTATGGTTAAATTTTAGACATATATAACACATTTAAAATTCATTCACAACATTTTCTTGTTATTTATGTATAGTTTAGATTTAACTTTCTTCATGTCTGCTTCAAGTCTTTTTCTGTTGTCTCATGTTTTCACATTATATACATGATGTTGGGCCATCCTTTTTTTTTTTTCCCATTTACATTTTAATTTTCCATTTTAGTTTTCACTTTCATTTTCCCAAATTAGCAATTTTCATATCATGCTTAATTTCTTGAAAGCCACTCTTCACCTTATCATGTGTAGATCCCAAAAAGAAAAAAATAAATTATTTGATTAGATGGGTATATATTAATCTAAATGTACTGTCCACAAATCATGGGCATTTATTTGTTTAAAATTCTTAAGAATTTATAATTAAGGGGTCCATAAATGTGACCAAAGAATAATAAGTTAGGAAAAAAGAAAAAAAAAAAGATTAAAGATCATATATGGTTGTTACGGAATCGTTGCTTTGATTTATATAATTAAATATATACAGATAAAGTATGAATATTAAGTTTATAACAGTTATTTAATAAAAGGTTTATAACAGTGGTTTGAAAAATCTAGTAATTGCCAACTAGCTTGCATTTTGCAATAATTTATATAAATAGTTGAAATATTCGTTGAAATTGGAGGTGTACAATTTTAGTTCGATCCCGAGATTGTTAAATCTTTAAAATTAAATTAAAATCTAAATATTTTAAAATTATTGAAACCGAAACTAAATCGAACATATAAAATATCCGTACCAAATTGAATTAAAAAATTCAGTTTGATTCGGTTCGGATATTCAATTTTAATGGAGCGATTTGATTCTAAATAGAGATGAGATTCAGACATTTAGTATTATTTTTTTTAATTTAAATAATAAATTAATAATTAATAATATTTTATAAACTATTCATATTTTATTAAATTAGCATAATTAAATAATTTTATAATTATAAATAAATAAATAAATTCACAATCACGTAATATTAAAAATTTAATTATATTTATCTTGAAAGTTAATAGTTAAATTTATAAAAAGATTAATAGTTTATTTTAACAATAATAATTTGTTCAATTAATTGCTAATTAATTTATTTCAATTAATCAACCAATTTCAATTAACCAATTTATTTACCTATTAATTTACTCATTAATTTATTTATATATTAAATAATTAAATATAGTAAAATATGAGATAATAAAATAAAATAACTTTAAATTTAAATATTTTTAATAATTTAATTTAATCAAATTATAGATATATTTTAACACACAATTCGCGAATAATTATTATTAATCAAATAATTTTTAATCTATGCTAATTGTGATGTAAATTTTTATTTACTACTGATACATAATTATGATATTATATACATATACAAATATATTATTGTAATTATATCTTCATATTCTTATCAAATTTATTCACAATTATTCATTTATTAATTGTTATTATTCATATTCATAAAAATTATATCATATTATTTATAATCACTATTAGTACTCATAAGTATTAATTATTGATAATATTCATACTTTTTATCATTATTTAAAAACTACTAATATATTATATTAAATTACTTTATTAAATACACATTACTATAATTAGTATGAATTACTATCATTGGTAGTAGAAAAAGTGATAATAATTATTTATATAAATATGTTAATAAATTATATTTAATTATAGAATTAGCTTGATTAGAGATAAAATATAAAAGTTTATAAGGTATATATAGAGTATAGTATATAAAATTATAAATTTCGAATATATAACATGACATAATATAAATTAATAAAATAATTTTAATATATTTTAAAATATTAAATATTAAATAATGTATTAATAAAATATAATATAATTTTATATTATTAATAATAAATCGGATATTATTTGGTCATTCGGTTTGGTTTGATTTTTTATTTAATTATAAATTAATATTTAGAACCGTTTTATATTAAAAAAATAGTATGATTTAATTCGGATGAATTTAAAAAATTAACAAAATTTTTTAATTTTAAATATTTTAATCTGAATATTCAAATCCATTCATATATCTTTAGAATTTATAATAAGCACTAGTTAAAATATTATAAATTGAAAAAAAAATACAGAATGGATCTTTGTGGGTTTCCACTACCACTCCACACATTTGTTCTGATTTCCCACTTGGAAAAAAAAGAGATTGCTTAAAAAAGAGACCTATTATATTATATGGGCATATGTGCACCAGCTCATTTTCAAAATTAAATCTAAGACTTGCTGCCTCTGCGTTTTGAAATTCTTCATAAAGGCTGCTGGGTCACGCTCACACTTCTGCTACCTTAGCTGTGCCTTCATTTCGCTTATGTCTAATCACATTGTGGCCGATTATTTGCACTGATTTTTCTTCTGAATTTCCTTTTATATATATATAAATTGAAATTAAAAAACTATTAAAAATTTTTTTTTCATGTATGTATCAAGTGAAAACAAATTTATATAAATTTATTTCATTAATTTTATATTATATCAATATATTTTTATAGCTATCAATTAAAATCTTATATAGAATGTATATTCGTTTTTAAAAGATATGTATTGTTTATAAATTAATATTAAAAAATTAAAAATAATTTAAAATAATAATAATAATAACTTATACATATTAAAATATTTATAAAAATATAAATTAAATAAAAAAAGTATAATAAAAAAACACTATCTATTACTAATTAAATATAATAAAAGAGGTCTCACAAGCGATAAAATTGGAACTATGAAAATATAATAAAAGAGGATTTGAAGTATATCTTAGACACATTAAAAAACAATTATAGATACGTCACAATATTCTCTTTGTTATCTCACTTGATAGTTTTTATTTTCTTTTTTAATTTTTATTTTACACAGAGTTTGTATCGTACAATAAATTTTCTTGGATTCTTGCTAATTGGATGACTTCATCAACTAATAAAACAAATAAAATAGATGGTGAAATTAATGGAAGAGGAAATTTGCAGTGAAAGGTGAGGTGTTAGGACGGTGGGCCGGTTAGTCCGACAGTCAGAGTTGAGTGGTAGCCCTTTTAACTATGGCCTCTATTGGTGGTTCTTCTATCTAATCTTGACAAACTTGCTGGTGATGGTGTTTTTGAGGGTCTCATTTTTCTATCAGATATTAATTAAATTCATCAACATAATTAATGACTTAAATCACTCAAATTCAGGTCAGCTTATCTTCACATATAAAAATCATGCAATCATTGCTGAAAATTACTGTTTCAGTAAGTTCATTTATTTTAATAAATTAATTCGTGATTACCATTTATAAACTTATAACAAATTATTAAAATATTTTTAATTATAATCAACATTTTATAACAAATATATTTATCAATTATTATATATACATACATCCTATTTTATCTTTATTTTTTAATAATAAATCGTGTCAATATATCTAATTATCTCTACCGTGTATTCAGTATTTCGGGTTCATATTTGTGCTTCATTGGCTATCAGCGAAAGATAGGGCAAAACGACTACAGATTGAAAGTTGAAACAGCACCAAGATGTCGTTTGAAAGTAGAACTACCGTCTAGGCGTTTGAGCTGTCGTTTTGGTTTGCTTTGGCCGTTTGGAAACGCGACTCTTTTTATGTGGTAAGGAACCAGCCATTTTATCTCCATAGTAAGGACCGTCCGTTACAGTTCAAAAAACAAAGGACCGTCCGTTTGGAGGATCCTGCCCCAGTGGCTGAGATGGCAAAATGACATCCAATGCGGTGGTTCCCATCAGTTCATGACCAAAGTGAAGCAAAATCTAAAAAGAATTTACAAACACTCATCAGACACATCGCTACCGTCCATTTTCGCGACCTTTTCTAAGCTCCATCAATGGCGGATACTTACCTTGGCTATCTAGGGCTTCTACTTCTCGTTATCTTCCCACTATCTCTATTAGCTCTTCTAGTCCTAATCGTCAGGCCCCGTCCAGTCAAGGTCCCAATAAAAAACCGCCATGTATTCATAACCGGTGGGTCAAGTGGTATCGGGCTGGCCTTGGTCAAGTGGTATCGGCATTGGAAGGGGCTCGAGTCTCCATCCTGGCTCGTTCTTTAGAGAAGCTAGAGGAAGCGAAGAATTCGATCCGGCTTTCCACTGGCGTCGACGTGGCAATTTTTGCCGCAGGTGTGAGGGATTTCGATTCCGTACAAAAAGCGGTTAATGAGGCGGGCCCAATCGATGTCTTGGTGGTGAATCAAGGGGTATTTGTACCTGAGGTGCTGGAGAAGTAGGAATTGGATGAGGTCAGGTTCATGATAGACGTTAATTTGATTGGAAGTTTTAATATGATCAAAGCTGCTTTGCCTGGAATGAAAATTAGGAATGAACGCGGGCCTGCTTCAATTGCTCTCATGCCATCCCAGGCAGGTCAGGTAGGCAAATTGTTTAATGCAATTAGTATTGAAATTTATTGCAATCAATTAGTTTATTTGCAAATTATGCTGTTATTTTCCATGATATGGTGTGATTGTTGCGATAAATTGCAATGGGTGTTGGCAGATTGAGTAGGTCTTATTCTTGATGATTATATGGCATAGTGTTTAGGTGGGAATTTATGGCTACACTGCTTATTCAGCTAGTAAATTTGGTCTGCGGGGTTTAGCAGAAGCATTACAACAGGAGGTCATCGCAGATAGCATCCATGTGTCCCTTATTTTCCCTCCGGACACTGATACACCTGCCCTTGTCGAAGGTATGAGATCTTTCTCAGTTCCACTGTGAGTCTGAAGTTATATAAGATAGCCATCTTCCTCTTACGATTATACCACACCATGGGTTGAACACAATGTAAGATATTATCTAGGGTCTGGGATAAAAATTGTTATTGAAGTGTAGATTAGTGTAGATAATTATCAATAAGAAGTTAATCATATTGGTACTTGTACCCTCCTTGATGCTCGTGTTCTGTCTCAAAATACCGCTAAGTTAACTGAACATGTTATTCATATGCAAGATTCATATGCACGTTTTCAATGAATGGTTATGCTTGCTTCAGTGCATGCCAAATATACATCTGTTTCTTATTTTGTAGGACAAGTTGTTCTTTTAACTAAAAGATGCCTATTAATTGCAGAAAATAAAAGAAGGCCGCAGCTTACAAGTATTATTGCAGCCTCTTCTGGCGCAATGAAAGCAGATGAAGTTGCCTAAAAAGCTTTAGACGGCATCAAATCTTCTAGTTTTGTTGTTCCTTGCAACTTTGAGGGAATCTTATTGTCCATAGCAACTGCTGATTTATCCCCTCAGAAATCATCTTTAATGGCATTTGTTGAGGTAGTTGCGGCCAGTATAATATGTTTTGTAGCCCTTTGTTTCCAGTGGAATTGGTATGGAAGTATAGAAAAGTGGCATGCACAAAAGAAATAGTCAGTATTCAATATCTCCTACCTTGTAACTTTACTTTTGTGTGTGATAAGTGAATCACTTGGTCTTTCATGTATGGCAAATCCATGGTGTCAGGCTGCCTAAGTTCACTTGAGGCAGGACTAGAAAGTACAAATGAAAACATTAGCAGCACTAATACTTAATGATTATGAGACATTGATCTGACCTACTGTATATTGTCTCCCTTTATGTTCATAGAATTTTTGTTCAAAAGTTCTTGATAAACATCATTATTTAGGTTGTTTTAAGTTCTGTAAAACTTCATAATATGGTTGCTTTTGAGTTTTTCTTAATCGAATACTTATGATTCTATGTTCTTTTTCCAACACAATTGCTAATTTCCTTGCACTCCTTGATGAGCATCTCAAGAGAGATCAATGCAGCATTAATAACTGAACTCTCCATTTTACTTGAAGGCAGTAATGTACTGCCCCATTCCTGATGCTAGTTGCGTTGCAAGTCTCAAGGCTTTTTACCTTTGGTCTGCACAATCTAATATTCAGGATTATAAGATAGGGCATTTATAAGTCAACATGATAGTAGTAATTGGAGAAGCTTCTCTTCCAGAACATTTTTGTTTCCGTCTGATTATTGAATTGGCTGCATAATCACGCATGTGGCTCCTCCCTGAGCTGTAAAAATCTTTTGCTACAAATTTTACAATGTGAAATTTCCTGTGATTTCTTATCCTAGGAACCTCGAAGTTCTTGGTGCGTGATGTTTTTCTGTGATGGAAAAGAGGTCGCATATGGTGAGGATTCTAAACTTCTGTGGGTCGCTGGAACATAGTCTTGGAATGCGTAAAACTTTTGCCCTTGGGGTTTTAAGACTGAATTGCTCTCGCCGTCCTGCCTTTGCTTTTACATCATTGGAATGCAAATCCATTTCAGGTTGATAGTATGAATGGTGTATTTTTCCCATTTCATGATTAAAGAAATTGAGGAGACTTTTGCCTACTGTGGAATAGCAAATGTTGAATGTTGATCAAACTAGCTACTGTTGAGATTTTTTTTTTTTTTAGTGTAGCGGCATCTCAAAATAAAATTAATGATACCTTAATTACTTGTGTCATTTGTTATTCATGGGAGTGGATATTGCAGAGACCCCAAACCATAAACTTAAGCTGCCTTATTTGTAATGAAAGAGTTAGCTTGATCAAGTCATCTAAAATCTGCTAATTGCTTTATGCCTGTCAGGCTATTGCCTATTAGTGCAATTTGACGAAGGTAAATCTAAAGAAACTTATTTATTTATTTTTAACAAGGGGTGTATCCTTCGGCTTTGTTGATGGGTGTCTATATATTATCAAGATACTGCTTATATGGATCAAAGAGAGGGTATGTTGTGTTTGATTATAATTAATAATATTCACGATTGATAGGTAATACTTTAAAAAGTTTTTATCATTAAATGATTCATGAATTTCATTGCATATTAACTTTACAGTGATAAACACCGCAAAATTTGTTTTGTTGACAAAAAATTAATTTAAGCCAGCATTCTTCAGTCTCTACTAGCCCTCGTTTCCATTAAACATTGTCGTTGGATGAGTGTCGTTAATTTTCAATAATGCGAGCAGCAAAACGCAGCGGTCTTTAGTGCCGTTTTTAATAATGCGAGCAGCAAAACGCTGCGGTCGTTTATAGAATCACTTTCCTATTATGAGGGATATGATATTTGTGGCTGTTATTGAACTCTTAAGAACCTTTGCAAATTATATGAGCGGAAGTTTCTTGTGATTTATTTCTTTACTCTAGGAACCTTGCCTGCAAGACTACGAGTTCTTGGTGATTGATGGACTAATATTTTTGTTTTGGGGCTATGACAAATTTGACTCCAATACTATTTTAAAGAAATCATTTTCATTTCATTTTCCCCTCTATTTGTTGTTGAAAATCAAGTTAAAATTTGTCTTCAGAGTTGCATCCACGTCTTTATTTTTGGCGTCTAATTGATTGGTTGATCGTATACCATCAAAGCAAAATAGACTGAGCGGCAGCCTGGCAGGTCATAACGCGGAAACCTTATAGACTTTTTAACATATAACACGGTACAGAACATGAACTGATATCTAATGAAAAACTATCTTTATAATTTATTGCCATTGCAACTGAGATTGGTGGAGCACAAGTTTATTATGTGGAGTCGTAATAATTAATCACGTGCTAGTGGTAGTGATTTTTGTTCTTTTATTTATTATTATTGTTATTATTTTTTAGTATACTGTTGTCATTTTCCTTTTTGCAAAGCTTCAAGAGGGAGGCTCACAATCTGTTGTTGGAAGATTTGTTCCTGATTCAGCTTTGTTAAAAGCCACTAAAGATGATTTTTTTATGTTGTTGTCCTAGGATTTTTCGCAGGTTATCCTTTGGTTAGTACTATAACTGGGAATTGATTTGATTGCAATTGTATTTTGTAGGCTGATAATCAATTTACTTGCTTATATCTCCTTGCAGTTGAAGAGGATACAGAACTTTACCTTGGTCAGCTTAAGAAGTTTTCATTTGAGGAATTAAAAGCTGCAACAGGTAATTTTACCAGTGAAAACATTCTAGGTAGAGGTGAAAATGGACCATTTGGTAAAGTTTACAAAGGAATTCTGGAAGATGGTTCCCTGGTGGCTATAAAAAGACTGAAAATTGAGCATACTCCTGGTGGGGAGCTTCAGTTCCAGAAAGTAATGGCGATGATCAGCATGGCTGTGCATCAAAATCTCCTTAAGCTACATGGGATTTGTTTGACACAAACGGAACGACTTCTAGTTTACCCCTACATGGTTAATGGGAGTGTTTCATCGCACTTGAGAGGTAAGCCTTGCTTTCATTTTTAGACTTCTAACTTGATTACTTTTTTGAAATTTTGAGTTTTTTTCTTTAGTTCTCACAGAATTATGCTTGTCTGTAGTTGATAATTATTTAGTAGTTAGTTCAGTTTACTAATGCATTATTGTAGATCGACCTTCATCCCAACGATCACTTGATTGGCCAATCAGAAAGCGAATAGCTTTGGGATCTGCAAGGAGTCTTTGTTATTTGCATGAACACTGTAAACCAAAGATTATTCATGGTGATGTGAAAGCTGCAAACGTTTTATTGGATGAGGATTTTGAGGCTTTTATTGGGGACTTTGCATTAGCTAAACTGATTGACTACAACGATGCACATATCACAACTGCTGTACGTGGCACAATTGGGCATATTGCTCCAGAATACCTCTCTAATGGAAGATGCTCAGTAAAAATTGATGTTTATGGTTATGGAATTATGCTTCTGGAACTAATTACTGGACAGAAGGCCTTTGACCTTTCTCGACTGTCAAATGATAATGGTTTTATGCTGCTTGATTTGGTATGCAAACTGTACTACTTTTTACACCCTCTAATGCTATTTGATTTTATCAGAGCAATTCACACTTACCCAATGTTTTTTTTTTTTTCCATTTGTCTTTTCTTTTGCATTGCTTATGATGTGGTTTATCACATACATAAGCATGAAATAAGAGTATGATCATAACTATGAGAAACTCTTTTCTGTTCCCATATTCCTCGTTTAAATAACCTGTAACTTTTTATTGTTTGATGTTATCACAGGTAAAACAATTTGTGAAGGAGAATAAGTTAGAGAAGCTGGTTGATCCTGGTCTCCAGAATAATTATGTAGAAGCTGAGATAGAGCAGTTGATCCAAATTGCACTACTCTGCACACAAGACTTACCAGAATACCGACCTAAGATGTCAGAAGTGGTTAGAATGGTTGAAAATGTTGGGTTGACAGAGAGGTGGCATCAATGGCAAAAGATGGAAATATATGGCCAGGATCTGGGAGTAATCTTTAATCCTAATTCTTCTGGGATTTTTGACTCCACCCAGAATTTAAATGCAGTTGAGCTATCTGGTCCGAGATAACCCCCTTCCTTTTGCTCAAAATCAATTGTGAATCACTGTATAGAGAATATGCGCTATGTGCTATGTTCTGCTGTGCACAGACCTTTCAATTTTAGTCATCAAATTAATTGCAAGACATTATCTAATTATTAGGTTTTTTTAATAAATCATTTTGAAGTGTAATTTTATTGGACTTAACAAAGTCTAGCTCATTGCTTTACCAAGTCGTTTACTAAGTCAAATCTTTGCTTTAACATTTGCCGTTTCCATTGAACAGGGTGCAAGATCTGTCGTTTAAAATCGGATGGTTTACTTGCCATGACACTTCACCCATTGTTTGGATGATGATGACTCATGGGCATTGATGGTATAGTATGGGCAATTATCATGTTTGTTTTGATTTTCATATGAATATATTTTGGTATATCATAGTTTAAAAATCATGAATTTTTTTTTTAATTTTTTAAAACATCGAATCAATGATTAGGTATGATTTTATAATTTTTTTTCAAAATTATTCTTACTAAAATTATCAAATTTCAATCTTATTCTTTTTAAATTGTAAAAAATATTTTATTGATTTTAATAATTATTTTTCTAGACTTTAATTGTAATTAATTGTTGGCTAAAAAAATAAAAATTGAAATTACTTATTTTCTATAAAAAATAAAAATTATTTATTGATTATAAAAAATAAAAATAAAAATTAATTATGGACCATAAAAATTTAATATTATTTTATATAAATTTTAATTAAAATTAATATTAATTTCAGTTAAGAATATTTTAATTATTTTATAATTTCTGCAACTATATCATACCATCAAATCAAATAAAAACAACTTAATTAACTATGTTATACTATATCATCTTTTCAAATGTAATAAAAATTATTTTGTTGAATAATCGTGTATGCTATAGCTCAGTACCGCAAGTGCACGAATCTTAATAAGTAGTAAAGTGATAATAAAGATCGTTTCCATAGAGAATAAGCCATTTTACTAACTAAAATTTAATTTGACTATTATTTAAAAATAGAAAGATTAAGTTGATATTTTAAAATTATAAACTAACAATCTCTAATTTAAAATTTAAAATTAAATTAAACTAAGATAATTATCTACTAATTCAAACTTTAAATTAAAATTCAAATTTTAAAATTCAAATAATTAAGATAAATAAGTAGAATTAGGTTTCATTAGAATTATTTTCAATGGGTAAAAATAATTTTTTAAACTAATTCAAATATTTTTTGAATCAAATTTACTAATTTCTTAAATTTTAATCTTCCTCTTTCTCAAACAAGAAAATTAATGATTGATGAAATTTATGAATTTTATTTTCATGAATAATAAACTACAATAATCATAAAGTTCAAAGAAACTAAGTTAGTCTCTAGATAATTCTTTTATCTCTAAATATAATTTCTAAAGTTGTTAATTTTTTAATTTAAAATCATACATAACATTCACTCAACATATGATTTCAATTTAACAAGTAATTGGTAGCCAGTTAATCACAAACATTAAGATCAAAATCAACAAAACTTTAATTCAAAATAGTAATGAATCAATCTATTAAATACCCATCATCCATAAATCTAAATTTACATAATCTCACTAAGAAGATTAGTTACTCATAATTAAATTAAACATAAAAACCATAAAAATTAATAAATCAAACATGAAATTCATTATCCTAATATTTAATTTAATGAAATAACAAAAGTATTAAAGAGAATGTAGACTTAAAAATCTAAACTGAATATATTATTTAAACTAGACGGATGGAACTTACAGAAACAATGACATCCTCCTCAAAGTATAATTTTCTTCTTCCTTTGATCTCCTCTCCAATGGTGGATGAAGCTAATCATAGAGACCAATGAAAAGTGTAGAAATATTTGCCCAGGATGGTTGTTGTTTACTCTTTCTAAATCTTCTTCTACCTAAAAACAGACTCATACTTACAATTTACTCCTTCCAAATTCAAATTTTATATTTCCAAGCTAATTTTCTATCAAATAGAAATTTATCTCAATTTGACTCCTTCATCAAAGTTGTATCTCTTGAAGATTAGATGACTTTAGGCTTTTGAATCATCTCAATTGGACTTTGAACGCCCAAGATATGACTCAATTACTCTTAGTGGTTTAGACTGAAATTCTGCTTCAGCATCTCAGACCTAATTTCGACTTAATAGTTGAAGGCCCAAAAAATCTTAGATTTTAATGAACTAGACCTCTTTGAAAAGCTTGAAATGTCATCTATAAATTTTATGAAGATAAAATTTTCAATTTTGAATTTTATCATCACCAAAATCTTTATTGAAACTTTAAGGGTCCAATCTGCCTAAAGTTTCAATTTGCAAGAGTCCTATAAAAATTAATTCAAACTAAGTTTTATTAAAAAATAATGAACTTAAAGTACATAAATAAGCTTAGAATAAATTAATTCAACTCAATTTTATATTAAAACTGATAGAAAAATATATAGTTAATATGCACTTATCAAATTTTCTTATACTTGAACTTTTACTTGTCCTCGAGCAAATTAACCATTATTAAATCAAATCCCAATAATCAACCAAACATAATTAACCAAAGAAAAATAACAATCACTTATCCTCAACTTAAAATACTAAATTTCAAAGAATTATAATTTTAAACAATTTCACAAACTAAGCACACTTATTTATTAGGGTGATTTACAAAAAAACTTTTATATCAAACCATAGCCATAAGAAATTCATCATAACTTTATTAATCCAAAAGTATAGTAAGCATCATTAAGTAGCCAACTCTATATAATAATTGAAGATAAATAAGAACTATATATTTATCATTATTATATATATATATATTCAATGGATGTATTTTATGCTCTAACCCATTATTATTGTTAATTTCTTTCTCTTTTTCTCTTTTTTTTTAAATATGGTGGATGCATTTTATGCTCCATTCCACCTTAATTATCTAAAATGAGTGCATTTCATACTTCATCTCGTAAAAAAATTATATATTAATTATACATAAATCTCAAATCATATCCCTACATAATTAAACAATTAACTTCATTAGTGATACATACTAATTCCAAAAATCTATTATATTATAATGAACTCAAAAGACTATGATAAACACAATTACAACTATTCTTTTAAAAATAAGTGCTCTTAATCTATAAAATTTTTAAGGTAATAACCTCATCCATTCTATACATTAAATTAAAAATAAGCAAAATTATATTAATCTAGCTAAAAGAATTTAATTATCATGTTGAAATTTAAAATAATAATAACTTACACACTCAATAACAAGTAAAGAACAAATAGGGATAAAAAAATAATCAAATAGATTGTAAAATATGAGTAAAACAAATTCTAATATTTATTAAAAACTGAAATTTAAATCTAATACAAATAAAAATTAAAAAATAAATTAAAAAAACTAAAACAACAAACAACCTAAACAAATATCATATAATAAATTAAACTAATAATAATAGGAGTTAATTAGAATCTTCTAAACATCCCCTTCATTCTTCTTAATGGTTATTGCACTGAACTGCTTTTTTTTTTTTTAGAAATCTTAGGAGGTCTTCATCTCTTATTCTTTTTTAATTTTGAAGGTTTACCTTTTTTTCTTTTGATTGATGATAGCTTAGGTTCATTATCATTACTTGAAGTATCATCTAAAACCATTAAGTCAAGTTGTGATATAGCTTTTTCGCTAGCTTTCTCCAATTTTTTTCTCTTCACTATCTCATCAAGATCTATAGTATATTTATTAGGATTAAGATAAGCACGCCTAAAAGTATAAAAAGCAGTGAGTTGTTCAGACGTTCTACAGGTGAATTTACATAAGGTTTTGCTTGATCTCAAATGTCGTCTCCATATTTTCAACCTCACGTGTATAAATATTTTTTATTATTCATCTTTCTCTATTCTAAAGTTTTGCTAATAATGAATTAAATTTGCTAGAAACTCAACTTTATATAGATAAGAAATAAAAATAAATCTTAAAGCCACTCAGCTAAATGAATTCTACTTAAATTCTTATTATTAAAGTTGATTAATTAAAAATAAATTCTTAGTTTACTAGGATTAAGAGTTCAATTTAAAATAAAAGATATAATTCTAATCCTAGAAAAACTAAAATATCTAACTAAAATTTAATTAAAATCTAATAATAATAATATATAATTTTTTTCTTTTTTTTTCTTTTGAAAAACTGGAAAATATATATATGTTTTTATTTTTTTATTTTTTTAATTTCAAATTTTTTTTATCTTTAATTTTCTTTTTTTTTAATTTTTTAAATTTAAAAAATTTGTTAATCTTTAATTTTCTTTTCTTTTTATTTTTTATAAAGCAGATAAAAATATAAATTAAAGAAAAATTCACAAAAACAAAAACAAGAAGAAAAATTTACAAAATAAAAATTAAACAAAATAGCAGGACAAATAGTAAGACACATTAAGCTACTGCTGTCCTCCCACATTTAATCTTTTCATTGTCTCCAATAAAAAATAATTAACCACAAATAAGAAAATCACAAATAATAAGAAAAAAATATAATAAGAAAAAGATAAATAATAAAAACTTCCCTGAGTTATGGAGACAATGAAGGTGATGGAGTCAGAGAATGAACAGACAAATTCGAAAGCTCTATATACTTTACTAGCTTATAATTATGATAAGTCTAACTCCTTTCCATGTTGATAATTTGCCTATTCATAGACCCTAGTTGATTTTCATATTTTCTCTGCTACTCCTTCATGACATTTAACTGTGCACTCATATATTTATTTGTTTCATCTATTGCATCGAGTCACCATAAAATATTTTGCTATCTCTGTTCTTCATTGTCATTATTATCACCCTCGTCTTCATCACTTTTCTCATCACCATCTTCTTCTTCATCATTTATTGGTTGGTCACTGGGTATAGCGCTGCTAAAATCTCTTTGAACTAGGCTCTTAAAACATTTTCTTGTTGTAGTATTCTTTAATTTACTGTATGTATTCAAAATCTCAACACATCATAATGTGTTAAATAAATATGACTCTTCACTAATACACTCCATTGAAGTACTAGTAGGATAAAAAATATTAAAATATATAGAGTTAGATCATCCCTTCTACAAATCTCCTAATTATTTTGCTAACTGTATCGTTTTGAAAAGCTGAGACATTTTTATTGGCGAATAAGAAAGCGACGTGAGTGGTGCTGATTTTTAATACAAACTTCAATTTTATAGATGACTTCATTGTTGTCCACACGCATCATAATATGTACCACAAATAGAAAGATTTTGATTTTTCAATCACGTGTTAACTTCGAGGCCAATTATTGTTTGCAATAAAATTAACTCTTACACAACTTTTTTTCTCCCTCACGTTATGAGAACTAATTATCTTCTCATCCAAAAACAAAATCTTCCCAATATTTTTTTATTCGTTTTGATCAAAATAGTTTTATAAATTGATATGTTCATTAAAAAATTAATTTTATTTTAATTTTTTAAGTAAAAAAACACCTTTTATTATTTTATTTTATATCACCTAGATTTCCTTTTTCTAAATAAATGAAGCTTAAAAATTATTTAAAAAAGAAAAATTTTTATTTGGACCCAATTTATGACCCCGGCTATGAATTTAACCTATAATAATAGTGTGAAAACTAATTGGTTAATTAATTTTCATAGGTTATTAATAGTTGGATATCATAAACTTGATATAGGATAGAATTTTCTCTAAAATTTTTTTCATATCATTAAATATGAAATACGTGGCTCATTAAAAGAGAAGTAGAAAATTTTGGACAATTAATTACGCCATTTTTTTTATTTAAATTATAAAAATACTACATAGATTAATTTAATCCGGATCAAAAATATTTTATATATTAATTATATTAGAGAAATAACTATTTTAACTTTATATTTATTATTATTTTTAATAATAAATGTAAGATTATAATAATTATATCTATAATATAATTAATGTATAAATAATTTTGGTTCAGATCAATTTGATTTATGTAGTATTTTTATTTAAATTAATAGTGTCTTGTAATGTATGTAAAACAGAACTTATTGAAATAATTTGATTATTTAATGTTGATTTATTTTTTCAATTGAAACTTGCTATAATGAAATCCCTCAACGATGCGTATGCCACGTGGCAATTCAAAAATGATAGTACGTAACACCATATAGATAAAGTCGTTGCCTTTGCACCAAAGAAAAAAAAATCACTACCCAACACTTGCGTATTTTACAGCATTAATATCACGTGTATATATGGATAAACCCCATCTCTATATAAATCCATTTCCATATGCTCACACCTCAAGAAAATTGCAAATTAAGCGCTCATTTTTGCAATTACATTCACTCTTAATTTGCTTAGTTGAAAATTTTCTACGGTTACCGGCACCGGAGATAATGGCAACACAGAGTGGTTTCCGATTTCCACCACAGTCTCAAGACAAGCAGCCAGGCAAAGAATATATCATGCACCCACTTCCACAATCCATAAACCCGCTCTACAAGCCCTCCAACAAGCTACATGTCCGTAATTCTTTTTCTTCAATTCTATTTCCAATTACATAAATGTATCTTAATTATGTGCCATAAAAGATAAAAAATCTTAACCTTCAAACATGTATATCAATTGATAAAAGAATATTATAGCTTAATTAAATTTATTCAGTTTGAGTCTTGAATATGCAACCGCACTAAAACTCAGCGGTGAGAGTATTACCGCTCTTATTGCCCTATATATAAATTTGATTTTAGCAGCATTCAATGTAAAATGGTATATTAATTTTGTTTCTTACAGTGATATTATTGCTATTTGTTGGCAGGGAAAGGTAGCTTTAATCACAGGAGGCGATTCTGGTATAGGAAGAGCAGTAGCTTACTATTTCACACTAGAAGGTGCAACTGTAGCTTTTACTTATGTTAAAGGGCCAGAGGATAAAGACAAAGACCATACTCTCAAGATGCTTCAGGAAATGAAGGCAGAAGGAGCAAAAGACCCCATTGCCATAGCTACTGATCTTATCTTGGAAGAAAATTGCAAGAAGGTTGTTGATCAAGTTGTGAGTGAATATGGGCATATTGATATCCTGGTCAATAATGCGGCTGAACAATATTACACAACCGACATTCAAGAAATCACTGAATCTAGACTTGAAAGGATCTTTAGAATAAACATATTTGCTTATTTCTACATGGCCAGGTAAGGAGTTGATTGATAATTACTGAAAATAAATTCGAAGGGTTCTTTTATAAATTGATAATTGATTGAATTTTGGATCCTAATTGGATTAGGGAAGCTTTAAAGCATATGAAAGAAGGGAGCTGCATCATAAACACCGCATCTATTGTAGCCTACGCTGGGAATAAGGAATTACTGGAGTATAGCTCCACAAAAGGAGCGATTGTAGCTTTCACAAGGAGTCTGGCCTTGCAGCTTATAGACAGAGGAATTCGAGTAAATGGGGTGGCACCAGGTCCTGTGTGGACACCTCTAGAACCGGCGTCTTTGCCTGCTGAAAGAATCGCAACCTTTGGAAGTGAAGTGCCAATGAACAGAGCAGGACAGCCTTTTGAACTTGCACCGTCTTTTGTATTCTTGGCTTCTAATGAATGCTCATCTTACATCACTGGCCAAGTTGTGCATCCTAATGGTATATATATACTGACTTATGCTTATTATAATTGTGCTAATAATTCTTTATTTTTATTTGTATAACAAATGATGATCATTTACTCATATTGGATGTTTTCTGATACTGCTGCAGGTGGTTACATCGTCAATGCTTGATCCTAGTTGTGGGTTCATTCGTCTACTCCATAGAAGAGTTGTGTAATAATTGGAGATAGGAGAAGGGTTTTATTGGATTTGATAAATAAGAGACCATCAATATACTTATTAATATTGTTTTTATTTGTCAATGCAGGGTGGGGTTTATATACCCCGTATAAATATGTTTTATAATTACCAATTTTAAATAAAAAAATATGTATTTGTTCTTTAAATTGTCTCTAGCTCTTTCCTTCAAATTTATAAATCAATCTCCCAGCATTTTCATGGCTTAATATTAATTAAGAAGCTCTTAATTAGGTGTTTATAAATACAATTTCAAAGAGCGAGAAGGTACAAAAATTCCCAAAAAAATACAATTTCAATGCCATTTGATTGGGATTTAAATAAAAGCCCGTTAAATCTAACTTTTGAAATTTCAATGTATCAATTATGATATGTAATTAATTATCCATTATTACAACATATTTTCTCATTGATTTCATTTTTGTTATACCAAATATATTTAATGTAAAAAAAAAGTTTAGGGTTTTAATGTAACAAAGTGAAATAGTAATAGCTTAATAGTTAAGATGTAAAGTTTAAACACCGTAGAATATAGTTTTCCGTTGAAACTTTCATTTTGCAGATGCTGGCTTCCTTTTTCCAATTTGGAAATACGTGTTTGATTTATTTATTGTTGTGCTTAGTCTTTTTTAATTTGCTTCTCCACTTGGATTAAATATAAAGATCACCCCACCAAGGAGCGGAACTACATGAGTTCATGTGAAGTTGGTTGACCCCCTTAACCGGTTGACCCCATGGAGTTATATATATATATATATATATATATAATTTTTTAATATATACTATATATAATTTTATAAAATATTATTATATATAATTAATAATTTTATATCCCTTTAAAATATCTTAAAATTATATATATATATAATTATGTATTTTTAAATTAAAGTTATACCCTTTTTTTATAAAATTATATGCTTTTAATATATTATAAATATATAATTATATATATTAATAATTTTTTAGATATTAATTTTTTAATTTTTAATAAAATTTTATATATAAATTATTATATCAAAGAATTAATTAAAAATATATGTAAAAAATTTAATAAATTTTTAGAATTTAAAAATTAATATAAATTTTGATAAAGAATTTTTTTAATAAAAATTTATAACAAAAACCTAAATTTTACTACAATATTAAATATTCAATTTTATCTTTAATTCGTCAATATTTTTTTTGCTTAGAAAATTACCCTCCTTCTTTTGGTTTTTGATTCCACCACTTATCCCCGTGTTGCCGCACCTAAATAAATCTTTATTCTTTGCAAAAATAAATTTATGAGTAATAATTCAATGATTATTTGGTTGTATTTTGCAGTATAAGAAATTAATGGTCGGTGAAAATTTTGTTTCATTGAATATTTTTAAAGGTACTTAAGTAAACAAGAAAAAGAAAAACTTAGACGCACAATTAACTTAGCCTCCAGATTCCTTCAATCAATTGTTTTTTCTTTATATATACACAAATACGGCATTGTCTATATATACACAAAGCCAGAAGGAGATTTTTTATATATAAGCTGCCACATTTCGCACTGGCATTTACGTATGTAGAAGGAAAAGGGCAAAAATAATACGTACCCTTTACATGCTTTGCAAATTTAATGCAAATGATGCATAACACCCAATTGCATTGCTCTGCTGATATTAGATTTCAACAGAACTGCAATAGTCTTGTGAAGTGGTGAGTCAATATGGACAAGGTTGATGTTCTGGTTAATATGCAACTGCCACATGGGAAACACGTGGCAGCTAACATGGCATCAAAATCCTACTTCTACAAGCTTATCTAGGACATCAAGCTGGATATAAATGGCAAAGAAAAGAATATGTAGCCTCTACCAGAGTTTGACTACATAGAAGTCCTCATGTCAATGCTTGTCCATTTTATACAAGAAAAAGGTATATTTTATAGTTTCTGAAGAAGAAGATGGCAAGTGGTGAAGAAGTGTTCCCACCGCAGAGCCAACAGCAGCAACCAGGCAAAGAACATGTGATGCACCCAATTCCCCAAGCCATAAACCCTGACTATAAACCTTCTAACAGGCTTCATGTATCATTTATTCTTTGTAATTAATTTTATATTTCAATCTATAATTGATTTTTTAGCAAATGATAAATATAGAGATGCGGCATGTTAATTGTCGGGAAAGGTAGCTTTGGTGACAGGAGGCGACTCTGGTATAAGAAGAGCTGTTTGCAATCAGTTTGTACTAGAAGGTGCAACTGCAGCCTTTACTTATGTGTTTCGTGGAAGAAATTACTGAGCCTAGACTTGAAAGGGTGTTTAGAACCAATATATTTTCTCACTTCTTCATGACCAGGTAAATTAGTTAATTTATTAACTAACTAAAGAAATTCAATCTGAGAAAGTTCATATATTCTGATTAATGCAGGCATTGTTTAAAGCACATGAAAGAAGGGAGTAGTATCATTAACTCGACATCTGTTGATGCTTATGCTGGTAGACCAGAAGTACTTGACTATACCTCCACTAATGGAGCTATTGTAGCTTTCACTAGGGGTTTGGCCTGCAGCTTGTGAACAGAGGAATTCGTGTAAATGTTGTGGCTTCAGGGCCGGTCTGGGCTCCATTACAAACTGCATCTATGCCTCCTGAAATGGTTCAAAGTTTAGGGTCCCAGGTACCGATGGGAAGAGCAGCACAGCCTCATGAAATTGCACCTTCTTATGTCTTCCTCGCATCCGATTACTGTTCCTCCTACTTCACTGGCCAAGTTCTGCATCCTAATAGTATCTATGTGTATTTGACTTCAATATTGATCGCTTATTTAACTATCCATGAACGTTTTCCTGATCCTAGTCTATACTGTAGGTGGCATGATCGTTAGAGCTTGACAGTTGACACTACCATGTGCAATATCAATGGTGTGTGATGTCAGATTTGGATTGCGAGTGGTAAATAAAAAAGAAGATTGAGAGTGTTGATTAGTGTTTCGATAATTATATAATATCTGTAATGTATCTATGTGAAACCATGGCCTTTGAGGTTATCTGTGTAACTACGCTATGCATACTAGTTTGAAATTTGAAATAATTAAGCTATGAATATTGGTCCAAAAAGCTGCACAATACAGATTGTCCATTACCTTCAAGCTGTGATACTTGGTCTACATACCTCCGTCGCTTCTTACAAAGGAAATCAATTCAAAATTGGGTGCTATGAGAGAAATTCTGATTTATTATGCGGGAGCAGACCACGAAACAAATATGTAAGCTCACAAATATTTCCAACAGAATCCACCGAGATGTACTCATAAATTGCACGCGTGGCGCATGTATATGGTATAAGGCCTTAATCCCCCAACAGGGGCAAGAGCTTGAAATGAGTTTTTGTGGGTCATACAGAGCAAGAGATTTTTTTACCAGCACTGTTCTATTCAGTGACTTTAATGAGATTATAAAACAAATAAGTACAGTAAACATGCCAAAGCATGACATGTTTTTATAATTGAAAGGCAAACCATAAAAGCAAATATAAGAAGATAATTCCATTTCAAATCGCCCTCTGAAGGGTTCTTAAAATACCGTCCACTAGAACAGTTACTCTACTACCAAGATACTGTGCATAAATAGGCAATGCAGGACGCAAACCAACAGATAAATTGGTTTCTTCACAGCACGTCACTTGCTTCACTTGCCCACTTCATAGAACAGGTAAGGAAGAGAGACGAACAGCCAGGTTTTAACTCCACAGCATCAATTACCTCTCTGCAATAAGGGGAAAAAGGGTAAATATACGTAAGCTTTTCTATTTTCAGTACAAAGAACATTGTGTAGTTTTTCTATTTTAAGAACAAAGAACAGTGTGATTCAGACTAAATGTATTACCAGATTCCCATCCCTCCAGTCACCTAAGTTAGCCCGAGGTGGTAAGGTAGCGATCCTGTGCTACTATATGTTTTTGGATAAATTATCATTGCATAATCACGTGATGAAAGCATAAAATTTCTTTTTGACAGTTGCTTATGCTTTGATAGCTATTGAAAGGTGAAGTAATATAATATATCAGAGATGGTTTAAGGTTTCTCAACCTGTACACGGGAAATTTCCAGTCGGCCTGGGACAGTGCAGGGACCATGAGATGATGCATCCAAACTTGCAGTATGAACAATTTCCTCACTTATAGTGTTCAGTGGATGAGCAATAATGTTATCTTGCATGCCCTTTCCCTTGAAGGAGAGGTCTGATGCGCCTGCCCTAAAACCGGAAACTGGACTAGAAACTCCAGTTCGTTTTGAGGTAAGATCTAACCGCTCTATCATTCGTCCAACACCAGCAATTCCTGCACTCATCTCCCGCTGAACAACTTTGCTGAGCTCCTTAACAGAATTATTGCGTGCAAGTAGCTTCTCCTTGATTCCTCGGGTACCTTTAGAGATTGATTCCTTGTATCTGTTATAATACATTGACAAATTTCAGCATCAGTTGATTAGGGCAAAAAATCTCCAAACAGAAAAAACCAAGTTGCAATATCTACCTTGTTGACGCAGCAAGCCATTTAGATTTAATGGACTCGGAGAGAGATGATGCCTCAGATGGTGTTCGGGAAGCATCAGTTGTCTCTTGTCTAAAGAAAACCCTGGATAATGAACCATCAATAACCATATATAAATAGAAGGAGAAAGAGATAAGCATGATAATGCATGCAATTGCAATGTACAGCAGAAGACTTGTCCAAAAGAAATATCAATCGTCCACAGGTTCTGCCAATGAAACAATAGCATTTGTACATGATAAATAACTCAACTCAATCATTGATCCCGAAATTAATTGGTCGGCTATATGAATTCTTTGTTTCCAGTATGAACTGTTATGGGTTACGTCTTCAAATAGTTGTGATGCCATAAAAAAAATAGCATTCATACATGATATGAGTGAAAGAAAAAAGAACAAAAAAAAATGTATAGGCACTGAATTTGTTGGATCTTGCCCTTAATCCTGCTTACTTTCAAGAATTCCAGACCCACCCACATCCTAACATGCATAATATCAATTATAAGAAAGAAACTTGAGATGCAGCTAGTTAACAGACAATTCATATTAGTTGCATCAGGACTTACAGTTCTAGAAAGATACCTGGGTTTGGAAGGAACTTCTCTATTGATTGCAGTTTGCGATGACACATTCACAACAGAAGGAACCACAGATGGCAGCAGCTGTGATGCCATGACAGGAGTCGGTGAGTTACCCCCTGATGACCCACTATTTACATCTTGCCCTTCTTCTGTAGAAGTCTGTGTTTGCAGAGCACTAGATAAATTTGCAGGTGAGGTAAAAATAAGAAACTGGGAGGGGCCCAGTTCAGAAGATCTTTGCCTCTCCCTTCTTTGAATATAATGAGCTCTGCTTGAAGCAGCTAGATGTTGCATAATACGTTCATCAAAATCAGAATCATCCGAGTTAGAATCCTGAAAAGTTCCATGTCAAACCCAGTACACAAAAAAGTATGCAGCAAACAAAGTTATCAATATGTTCTCAAAATGAAGTAAACAGAACCTGTTCTACATCAAACTCCTCATGAAAATGAAGTTGGTTTGTGGATGCAGCAGAAGATGTGCTCCTTGACCTTAATTGCCTCTCGGTCTCAACAGCAGCTAGAAGTTCTTGACTGCAATTGTAGAAGTAGAAATGAAAGTACATGAATAAAAGCATTAGCCAATTAGTTTTCTTTCGTCAGCATAAAATCTAACATGTTTAATGTGCACAAATTTGTGGATGTATCTATGTTGATCCACAAATTGAGACAGTTGTTTGTTAGATATATACCAGGCAGGGTCCTTGAGGACGAGCAGCTGCCAACAGATTGGGCACTCTTTGCTTCTCTGTGACCTAAACAAAAACAGGTTTAATTAACAGTGGCCAAATCCATCATAATTCATACAACTGATGGTACAGCATATGGTGAATTTACTAGTTTTTATTCCTCTAAAATCAAAACACCTTTGAGTGAGCCTACCATTCAAGAATACATTGAAGATGGTATTCATGTTTGCAGCAGGTGACCTGAAACAAGAAACAAGGTACAAAAGGTTGACACTCTTGCATAATAACTGGAGAAAGACAATGCAATGAACGAGGCAAATTAATACTATTAATAGAACACCTTGAAGTGCCAACACTTTTGACTATAATTAACAAGGAAATTGCAAATTCCATGATTCCCCCGTTGCCAACTTTATATGGCACACAAAAGTTAATGAATTCAAAAAATACTACATTATCTAATCAGTCCAAAAATACAAGGCAATGTTGTTAAAATCAAACTGACACTATAAATTTTCTCTTCTCCTCAACAATTTAATTAAAGAAGTATCAAGCAATTCTGCAGGTTTTAGGCAAAAATCAATGACGGTACACTGGATGAATTTAATTAATGTATCAAGCAATTCAGCAGGTTTTAGGCAAAAATCAATAACGGTAAACTGGATGAATATAATTAATTATTACTCTCTTGTATAAAACGTGAAAGTGAACTAGTATAAATAAGCGATTATTTATACAATCCCATAATTTCTTGTTAAATGAGTAATCAAAATAATTCGATGTTATTAAAAAAAAGCAACCGCAACGACCATCATCATCCAAAAAAAAAAACTAAATAAAAACACATTGTAGTCCACCCAATCCACCATCTGTCTAAAAATTGGTACTGGAATGTGAATTCATTATATAATTATGCAGCGATAATTTCACTTTTAACCTGATTCGAACCAAACAATTCTCCAAGTAAGAAAGAATCAATTAACAGTAGACGTTAACAACCAGAAGATCACCCAAAAAAAATTCAGGAATTCGACTCAATTAACAGACAAACTGATAAAACAATCAAAAGCACAAAAACAACGAATTAGAAGTGACAGTACAATAAGAGTAAAATCATACAGTGGAAGGGTCTTGAGTAGTGAAAGGCTCGAGGCAGATACTGCAAGCATCTTCGAAATCATCGTCAAAAGCAGCAACTCCAGATGAAGAGCTGCCAAAGCCACCCCCGCCGCCGCCAACGAAATCACCAGCAGAAGCCGCAGCTGATACAATCGAGTAGTCAGATAATGAAGATGAAAAGGAAATGAAATTGGTTGCCATGTGAGAGAATTGTAAAACTGATGGAGAAGAGAGGAATGAGAATTGAGAAGAAGAAGAAAGGAACCCTAAAAAACAACTGTGAAGTAAATTGGTCAAAGAAAAGAATTTAATGGAGAAAAAGAAGAAAAGCGAGAAAACGAAGGAGAAAATCCGATTCAGAAGGTCTGATAGAATCAAACTTATTTAATTATAGTTAATGTTGGTGTGTGTTAGTGTTGGTTGGCTTAATCGATTAGATTTTCTTTTATTTGTTTTCATCTCACTCCTTTTATTTTTTCATATTTCTCTTTTCATCCCCCGGTATTCTTGTAGTTTTAGCCACATTCATTATTTAATTGTCGTTTTATTCGCTGTGGGAGACTTCTCTTTGTCGTTTTTTCGTTATGTTAAAATCTTTCTCATTGTTTTTGCTTTTATATATCGGATAAAATATTAATAAGTAAACCGGCAATTTAGGTACTTAATATCTATGAGAAAATATAAATTTATATCTAATTTTCAATTTTTTATTTTAATATTAAATATATTTATTAAATATTTAAAATAAATAATATAATATATAAATATAATAAAAATTTATCATATTAACAAACTATAGATAATAATTTAGAATTAAAAAAAGTGTCCAACACTATAGGAAGAAAAGATTAATATATTATTTAAAAATTTAATTAATTTTTTAGTATAAATATCTTCAATTTAGAAAAAAAAAACTTCTAGATAAATTTTATTAAAATTAATTTAATTGAATGGTTAAATTAATTATTTACGCATACATAGATGAAATTATTAAGTAAAAACATTGTAATTTGTAAACCAAAAATAAGTAAAAACTATTTCTATTAACTGATATTTTCTAACATAAATTCTATAGTTATCCATCCTCTCATAGTAAATCTTTAATGAAATTATGTGACGATAATCACTTTGATTTATTAACTAAAAAAAGGGAAATACAACAAATAAGTTAGCATATTTATCTTCTTTATTATATATATTTAAATAGAATATGAATGTTTTAAAATTTTAATTAAAGGAATTTGATTGTTTTTTCAGAACAATTTAACCTTTACCATAACAAGTGGAACGAATATTATAGTTTTAAATTTAATTATGGGTTTTTCAAAAGCACGATTGAGTTTTGAAATTTTGCTTCAAAGTTCAAAGTTTGGGAATCATCTCACCGACCAACCCTTTTCTTCTTTTTATTAATTTATTATTATTTTCATGCGCCTGTTATCAGCCAACTTGCTTTTTTATTACTGCTTTCTTTTAACTAATTTCAAAATATTATGATGTGATGGCTAGAATTTGTTAAAATAAGTCGGACAGAAATAAATAACTTAAGTTATGGGGCTACTTTTCACAAATTTAATAAAATCTAAGGGGGCCTTTACAAAAAGTTAAACCTTTATTTTTTTTTTCCTCGTCCTTTTACTAATTCGGATTCGGTCACGGCGCGACATAGTATGAATTATGAACAAAACGAATCCAATTGACGTTTAAAAATAAAAATACACGTAGGTATGTTATGTAGGTCCCACTACTTCACGTACTATTGTTTATAGACAATTATTTCTGCGTATATTATCAGTTCTACTTCTATGTTAACCGAATCTCAGCAGGAAGCCAAGAGCCAATCATGGCTTCTTCCATCGCAAATACCCAGCTTATCTCTCACTTACAAGCTTTCTACTTTCCAAAACGTAGTAAAAAACGAAATCGTTTCATGTTTCAATCAAGAAGCACTAATCCTAATCTCTGGTCATCATTTAACTCCACGGACCTACCTATGTTTTCTCCGACAAGTTGTTCTCAACTCTCGCACTCCGTCTCTAGCCAAAGAAGAAGCCGAAGTTAAACAAAATGATGTTTCAACACTCCGCGATGTTTGCCAATGTCACGTACTGGAGCATGTCCTGGACAGGAAAAGTTTCAATCTTTTTCCAACACATTCAAAATAATACCAAAATACATTCATTTTGATAGCTCTAATTGCAAAATTCAATGCTTTAATTACTGGGTTTTTTTTTCTGCAACATCTAGGATAATTAAAGTTTCAATCTTTTCTAATGCCTTCAAAATAATGCTAATTTCGGTTATTTAGATAGCTGCAATTACAACATTCACTGCTCTTCTTACTGGGTTTTTTCTACAATTTATAAGGATGGAAGATGTTGGGTATGTGATTCCAACGGATGTACAGAGGCAAGCTTTGCCTGTTCTTTTTAGCCGCCAGGACTGTATACTTCATGCTCAGGTTAGTTTCGGCTTCTTCTATAACGAGAACTTAGAGAAAGATAAGTATCTGATAATAATAATGTCAATATAATTTTTTTTTTGGGTGCCTAGACAGGTTCCGGGAAGACGCTTGCTTACCTACCATTGATATATTCGGTTATTAACGCTCAGAGATCTGCTGTGCAAGCCCTCATTGTGGTGCCTACGCGGGAACTCGGATTGCAAGTGAGCGTTTTTATTGCTGGTGACGGTTTTAAAGTTAACAGTGTATACTGTTTTATCATAAATCAATTGTTGATTGTTTCCTTGTGAGCAAGGTTACTAAAGTTGCTCGGATGTTGGCTGCTAAGCCCATGGATATTACTGTCATGGCTCTTCTAGATGGACGGATGTTGAGAAGACATAAGAGTTGGCTAAAGGTGTACCTTTATATTGATTTCATTTTCTCTTTTGGGTCTTTTCTGTTTTATCTTTTGTATTGATATTGTTGATATTAAGATGAGAAAATTTGTGGGTCAGGCAGAACCTCCTAAAATAGTGGTGGCGACAATAGCAAGTTTGTGCCAAATGCTTGAGAAGCAGATAATCAAACTTGAAGCTTTGCAGGTGCTGGTTATTGATGAGGTAATTGTAATTCCTTTTTTAGTTAGTTGGTGCTTTCAGGATGAGTTCATAAATTTCCTTTTCGACATTTTCATAATTAATGATCTCTGTGGCTTACGTAAAGTGCATCTGCCTACTGTATGATTTGTTGTTTACATAGTTAAAGACTGGTACATGGATAATCATATATGTGAGTAAATTGTTCCATTGGGGATCATGTCAATAATTGCTGCAGTCGCAAAATGTTTATAAGTATATTTTACTTGGTGATTCTTTTGGAATGAAAGGCCTCTGTTCATAAGTATTTCTGAAGGATGACATTCTATGTTCGTTCTTTGATTAGGTGGATTTCATGTTCAACTCTTCAAAACAAGTTAGTTCCCTTAGAAAGCTTTTGACTCTTCATGCAATAGCCGTCAGACTGTTTTTGCCAGTGCATCCATACCTCAGCATAGAAGATTTTTGCATGACTGCATACAGCAAAAGTGGACCAAGGTTTGTTTGGAAAGATTTCTTCTTTCAAGGTTATTTCTATGGGATTTTATACAATGTTTCCACCAAGTTGGCTTTATATTTTCTATATGTTTTGCAGAGTGATGTAGTTCATATCCATGTCAATCCAATTGAGCCCATGCCATCCCACCTGCAACTTAGATTTTTGGTAAAAGAAAATTCAATCCATTATGCTATCTGGTTCAATTATTACAGGCTTATTTTTCAGTGTTTGTATTCTTGTTTATTTTATCATTTCTCTTAGTAGGATCTTTTATCATACGTGGATTCAAATATACGACATGCTAATGCAGCATTGCTTAACAGGTATGCAACCAAAAACAAAGGCACCAAACATTACTCTCCTTGTTACATTCTGATGCACCCAAGTCTGGCATTATTTTTGTTGGTGAGCAGGTTTGTGTAGCATATCTATATCAGTATTTTAATTTCAAAGATTGGTGAAATGATGAATGTTTTCATCATACTGGGCTGAAACTCTGTTATGAATTCGAGTAGATTTGGTAATTTTGCTTTACTTGACAATAGTCATCGGAAGACACCCTAGGCTTTCTCACCAGTAAAACTAATGTTTTCTGGTTTCAATTGTGTGTTTGTTTACCATGTCAATCAAGTAATTAGCCTCACATATGCCATGGAGGAACAGTATGCTGCAAGTGTCATGGATAAATAATATGCTACCTTAATTGGTCTAAATCCAGCTTGACTGGGCTAGATGACCCTCTTTCGCATGTCTGATTAATAGAGGTCTTAATGATACTAGGTGTTATTCAGCTGATAGACTATATATGCCTGAAAGATTGAATCCATCTTATTTCTATTATGCAGTCTGAGAAATCAAAGAAGGCGGGAACTGCTCCACCAACAGCTCTTTTGGTTGATTTCTTGAAAACTTCATCTAGGGACTGTTCGAATTTTCTTCTTCTGGAGGAAGATGTGAATTTCAATTTACGAGCGGCCTCATTGTCAGTAAGTTCTCTCCACTTCCTAGGTGCCTGAATAATGAATATGCAATCGCCAAGAATTCCTAGTTTTAGAAGCTTCAAGAAAATAATAAGAGCTTTTGCTTGTAATGTTATATTCAATATATTCTTTTGAACCATTAGAAGGAAAAAAATCCTTTGAATTTTTCAGTTATAATATCCAAATTATCTGGTGGGACATTATAAAGTATTATGACCGATTTAATCTTTTGCTAAATATTCTATTTATCATTGTGATCCATCTATTCAAGCTGCAATGAATATTCTAGAAAAGATAATGAACTGCGGATTCATATTGAGAAAATCATTTCTCAAGTCCATATTGCTTGTGCTATTTTATTATTTTTATTACTATTCTTATGTTTGCATACAGGAACTGAAACAGGGAGGGGGCTATCTTCTCATAGCAACAGATATAGCTGCCAGAGGAGTTGACCTTCCAGAAACAACTCATATTTACAACTTTGATCTGCCAAGAACTGCTGTTTACCATCTTCATCGAGCTGGAATTACAGGTAGGAAACCTTTTTCAGATGAAAAATGCTATGTTACCAATATTATTATGCCAGAGGAGCGGTTTGTTTTACAAAGATATGAAAATGAACTGTGAAGAACTTATTTTATAGTTACAATGTTGATTCATTTGGTGAATATAAGTGGATTCTTGCTTAGTTTTCCTTCTTTGCAGTGTCTTATATTTTCATCTTTTGATGAAACACACCATGACTTAAAAGGTGTTAACAAAATTAGTGGACACTTGCATGAAAGGATATTCCAACTAATGGGTAAAAAAAAAACTTGCTGGAAAGTGTTTTGTGAATGTCGATTAATTTATGTAATGAACTCTCGTATTAGTGTTGAATCCAATAACTTAGAATCTAATTCTGCTAGTACAAAAGATAGGGTCCTAATAAAGGACGCCCAAGAAAAAAGGCAAACAAACAAACTAGTAAAATGACATAAAAGAAAGAGAAAAGGGGAGAGGGCGGAAAGAGACACTTGGTGGGTGCCGAAAGGGTTGTTTTATCTAAATCCTAATCACTGGAGAAAAATGGGAAAAGGTGGGCGACGGAACTTGGGAATTGGGATGTATTGTAATGCGCAGAAAAGAAAAAAAGTGAAAATTTAGATATCAAAGTTGTATACCTTTTTCAGTGCAAAAAAAAAAGGTCGTTTTCTTTTTTGGAGTTGCATTGTTCACTCTGGGTTCCTTACGCGAGGTATCCTGGTGTTTCTGTGTTTATGCTCAGGTTTGATCTCTGGTTTGAGACAAAGTTTGTTGGGGAGATATTCTGAAATAATGTGTGTTGATTGTAAGTTGTAACCAGCTTTGGCATGTCACAATTCCAATGTGATGCCATTGAAGGTTTGTAAAAGCACATGCCTTTATTTATCTGTAAAGTTTTCAGCTATAACATTTCAGAGTGGAAGGTAAATTCTTCTTCTTTAATTCAAGTTACATTCCACAACATAGGATTTTGAGTGTTGACACTGTAAGTAGATCTCGATTGCCTTGGGTTTCTCATGTCTTAAAACTGCTGTTATTAGCATCTTATAAATTCAATCTTGTGCTTATTTCTAGATTTCTTATCATCCCGATTAACAAAAAATGAGGAAGGATGAAAAATTCAATTATATTACAAATCCATCTCCAATAACGGAGTTCTTTAATATAATGGTAACACCAGATCGAATATAGAAGCCATCTGAAGATCTGTCGGCCTCTTGTATGCCCTGCAAATCAGGCACATAAGAGCAAAGTTCAACAGCAAGTTTGACGCATAAATGTCTAAATGCCTAAACTTATCTATGAAAGATCAATATGGTTGCCAAAAGTACTAGAAGGAAGATACTGAAAGACATTGTAACTGCCAAGTCCCAACCATTAGTTATCATAACAAGACGAACGACCTGTCCAATTCAACCAAATCTTATCGAATTCAACCAAATCTTAAATTGAGAGAGAAAACAAGGTACACCAAGTAGGGAACACTCCATTTATTGAAGCTATTTAAAATAATTAAGTGCTTTGCAGAGCCATACCTCTGAATTGGCAATAACAACATTCTTCCCAATTCTGGCATTCTTATCAATGATGCATTCCCTATATCACATAGTACCATATGCGGTTAAGAAATCAAATTTATTCATTTTTTGGAAGATAGGGAAGGGAGATTTAAGCTTGTTAATACCTGATTCTTGTATTTTCTCCTATTCCAATGGGTACTCTTCCTTCAGCCAGCAGTGCTGCTTTTTCAACATCAGTTTCATAGAAGTCAGCACCAAGCATCACTGTATCCTGCATTTGTTTGATCATGCAAAGTTATATAGCCTCAATTGACATTAGAAAAGGAAATTCCAAGTAAACAAATATGATTTTTAAGCTATGAAAATACAGAAATGATTCAAGATATGAATGAGAAAATTCAGAAAAAAACCTTTAAGTGGACATTTGAATTTATTCGAGATCTGATACCAACAACGCTGTGTTCTATGAAAGAATTGGTCAAGAAACTTCCGTGAGATATGATTGAATCGACAATCTGAATGTGTGATTGAAATAGAAAATGAGACAAGCCAAATGTAAATTCATATTTGATTCACTGTAGGAATTATGGTTTAGAGAGCTTCAAGGGCCATATGAAGGAAATCACTGGCCTTGCTGTTGTCAATCTTTGATGGCGGTAGATTTCTTCTTGATGTATACATTGGCTTCGCTGCATCATAGAAACTAAACCTTGGCGGCTGAAAGTTTCAAGAAGCCATTAAAATCGATCATTCAACACTAAAACCTTTTAATTTAGAATTAGTGATTTGCACATCATTATTCTGCTACTTACATGCTCAGTGAGGGCAAGGTTTGTCTCGAAGAAGGATCTGATTGTTCCTATGTCTTCCCAGTAATCATTGAAGAGATAAGCCTGTTCAGAAAAATTCCATTTTGAACATTCTGTACTGTTAAATTCAATCTTTAGGGGAACAAAACATACAATGTAAAATCCAAAAGCTATGAAGACAGACCTTAACGAAAAATTCTCTTGCAGAAGCTGGGATTATCTCCGATCAAAAGTCATTAGCAGTTGGAAAACGCCATCTGAATCAAACAACAATTTGCAGCAGTTTATGTATGTTGAATATTGTTGTTCAAAATCATTTCAAATTTATTGGTACCTTAAAAGATTCAGAAGTATCTCCTTGAAAACATATACTCCCATTGAAGCAATGTATGGTTTCTTATCAGCTTCTGTTTTTGAAAGCCCCAATACTGTTGTATCAACTGCCCAATAAAGTGTGTAATGAACCTGGCATAATCAATTCTAATTTTTCTTCTATTCAGAATTGAAAACAAAACAGAAACTTACCATTGCCTTTAGATCATTCCCTCTAGGCTTTTCACTGAATGAAAGGACTCTTCCTTTGTTGTCTATCTTCATGAGACCAAAGTCTGAGGCACGGCTATCATGAATGCAGAGGAAATTCTCCAAAACATTATCCAATAATATATTGTGCTAATTAACCTAAGAAACTTAAAAATATTAACTTCTGACAAAAATTATGAGTTACCTGTCATCCATTGGCAAACAAGAAATGGTGATATCTCCACCACCTTGCCGATGATTCTGCCGATTAAGAGATGATTAATCTTAAGTCTGATAATTAGAGAATTAAGAACACTATTATCATAATATGCAGACTGATCTTAAGACTCTAATCAGTGTACTTTATGTTTTACCTGTACAAAGTCCATATAGTCCATTCTATACAAATGATCTCCAGAAAGAATCAACACATCCTCAATATGCTTATTTTTTGCGACCTATGACATCAAATTCATTGTAAATGGCATCATTATAATTTTTTTTAATTTATATTGTTCTAAAATTGTAAAAAATTCAAGATTAATACCTCAAAAGGCCAATGAAATTGTCTCACAGTATCAGCAGTTCCCTGGAACCACCTTTTGCCTAATTCACCAGGAGTCTGAGTAGCTGCCAGAACCTAATATATACGGTAACAAACCCCACATTTCTTTCAGAATTCTTTCTTGTCATTGAGATTACTGTATTTTTGTGAAGTCCAAAACTAATTACCTCAACAAACCCATCTCCAAAATTGATTCCATCGCCAAAATTATAAGCACGAGCGAGATGCCTGTTAAGTGATGCTGAGTTAAACTGAGTAAGAATGTAGACTTTTGATTCCACTGTTAATACAGTTGCTCATCGGCACATCTATCAGCCTGTATGCACCTCCAATTGGCACCTACAAATTTTATTTATACTCCTATCAAGCTTATACTATATATCAATTCGTTGCAATAATGCGATAAAGAGATATGAACTTACAGCAGGTTTGGCTCTGCGCTTAGTGAGAGGGAAAAGACGAGTACCAGCTCCTCCTCCTAGAATAATGGCCACCACTGTCCTTGGATCCCTCTTTTCTATCTCAAGGTCCCTTAACAGATAAACATATGAAATTCAATATTATCAAGACTAACAATTCATTAATTAACTGATACTTTTTGTTCTTGCCTTGGAGGCTTCACTGACCTTGGACTCGCTAGCTACACTCGTAGCAAGAGACATGGAAACATGTTTCTTAATAATCTTATTACTACTACACTTAGCTATTTGATGATGAACAAGGCCTAGCTCGAGCTTATTTCCCATTAACTCTCCATTACTATATTTGACAAGTCTTGAATGCCTCCCTGCCAATCCTACCGCCCCATGAAGCTGGCCGCCGGCAGCTGAGATGGAGAACCGGCAATCTGCCATTTTCTTGGAAACTGAAGGAGAAAATTGGTATTTGAAACAATGAAAATCTTGTGTGTATAAGAAGGGAGAAGAGTCAAATTTTTTTCTTGGAACAGAGAATTGCTTACTTGGAATGCAGGCTATTGGTGGTTTGATGCCACGTTATCCAAATTCAATTGTATCCGCCAATTTTTTTCTTGCGTTTTTATTTGAAAGAAAATATTGTATTTCCTAAAATGTCCGCTTGTTCGGTAATTGATCATGAATCCAGGAATATTCTAACATTTGCTGCTTCAAGAATCTAGATTTTCATCCACCAAAAAGCCAGAGCCAAGAAAAATTTGATAGTCATTTAGCAATTTAGCACTGGCAGTATGGCATGTTTTCATCCCCATCGTCCAGCATTTCAATCTTAATTTAATTCAGTTTACAGTTTTTTGAATTTTCTTTTTTTATTTTAAAAGCATCATTTTTATAAATAATAAAAATATATACTTTGTAAATATGTAGAAAGAACAATTCCTAAGGAATTAATTTTTGGGCTTTTTACAAACTTATTATAAAAAACCTATAGTATTATATTTATCAGTTAAAAATAATTATCAAATTTTCAAAGAAGTTTTAATCAACTTGCAAATTTAATAACTCCAAATAATATATATATAATTATGAGTTTGTTATGAGTTTATTATATTTTTTTATAAATTTATTATTAAAAATACTGCTTATAAAATAATATATAAATTTATGATAAAAAAAATTTTAAAAATATGATAAAAATGACACTTCTTACTCAAACTCAAAATTTAAGCTGAATATATTTTCCAGCCATTAAGCATCACTTTTTTTACTGTATTTACTCTTTTTTTTAGCCCTATGAAAATTGAACAGAAGCCTTGATAGGATGGATAAAGCAGCCCAAACGATCTTGACGGCCTGTCAAAACAGAAACAACCTTGCACAATTTCTATACGAAACGGTATGTAATCCTGCGTTTTAGAAGTTGCCTTAAAGCAAAGTAAAACCCTAATTTTTCAGTGAAATGACCAAATAACCATATGGAGATTAACTCTGACAGTGTCGTTTAAAACAGAAGAAGAAAACCTTGCTCTTTATATGTGCTTAAAATGACCTTCCCCAATTTCTCCTCCGTTGGCAGCTTGGCGGCTTGTATCTGTTACAAGGGGCTCCTCCGATTCCGGTACTCAGTTTGCTTTTTTCGCTTTGTATTTTTTTTATCACAGTAATTTTCTTTGAATGTATGAACCTTGAGTTGTTCGCTATTGTATCGGCCTTTGAATCCCATTAGTCTATGTTAACATTGCTTGCATTATTAATACTTTTGTAAATTATTACTTGTTTTATTTGTTCGATTTGACATACATCAAAGTCAAAGAATCTTGATTATGAAATGTGATTTGCTTGATGTTTGGGTCAATTGGGTAATTGACTGAGACTTTCTTTGTAGTTTCTTCATGATCAATTTAGCATATTATAAACTTGCTCTTGAGTTTTTGAAATCTACCGTGTCGCAGAAATCAGATATAAATGTCATTTGTGAGAAAGCTTCCATTATTTACTCATTTCTACATTTCCTATTGACCCCCAACTTTATTAGTTCGTTACATTCCTTCGCTATTGCTACAGTCCGTTAAATTTTGATCCAAGTATGTGTACTGTTAAGTGCTAGAATATGGTTTCTAGATTTTCACTGTGTTACCTTGGTGGTTTTTATTGTTTGTGATCAGAAATGGCTGAAGAAACTAAGGCGGCAGCTTTTATCCCTGAATCTGTGTTAAAGAAAAGGAAGAGAAATGAGGATTGGGCTTTGGCTAAAAGCCAAGAACTCAAAATAAGAAAGCAAAAAAATGCTGAAAATAGATCTATTATCTACAAGAGGGCTGTGAAATATATGGCAGAATACAGTGAGCAGGTAGCAGCAGATTTTATATGTAATCAAAGTAGTTTCATTGTTCTTTGTCTTGTGAATTGTGATTGAAATGTCACATCTTAGTGTCACCTTTTTCATGTTATGTAATGTTTATGATGTATTTTGCCCTGGATATATATTATAACAGGAAAGAGAGCTAATAACATTGAAAAGGGAAGCTAAACTTAAAGGAGGTTTTTATGTTGAACCAGAGGCCAAACTGCTATTCATTATCCGTATCCGTGGGTAAGCTTTGTACGAAAGTATTTGCATTTGAAACCCAAAGATTTATGGAATTATCTTCAATGCATGATGATATTTCTAATTGTCTGTTAAATGGTTGCGTCTTTTTCCTTTTCTTAATCTGAAATTCTCATTACTTTTTGACAGTATTAATGCAATGAATCCAAAGACAAGAAAAATTTTGCAACTTTTGCGTCTGAGACAGGTAACATTTACTTGATTTGATATTCATAATAAATAAAGTTACCCTATTGTCATCCCGCTAAGTGGGTGCCTGATATTCTATTCCCTTGTATTAGTATATTCTGGATTCTGAAAGAGCCTTAAACTGTTAAATTTTCCTCAACAGATATTCAATGGTGTGTTTCTCAAAGTGAGCAAAGCAACCCTGAACATGCTGCACAGGGTTGAGCCATATGTCACATGCGGGTAAATCAGATTGGTCCCTTGCATCTTTTAAAGGCTTGACCACTTTTTATTCAATTTTGCCATCCGTTTCTTATCAATTATTGATGGGTGTAATAAACTTCAAGCCTATTTCCTTTTTCCATATTTACAACTTATTCCATATAAACATGGATGATTGGTTCTACAGAATATTTTTGACAGATGCCAGCACAGGGCATGAATGATCCCATTTCTAAGAGCTTATTTGGGCATTTTTGTTTATTTTGTAGATATCCCAATCTTAAAAGCGTGAAGGAGTTGATCTACAAGAGGGGTTATGGAAAGCTGAACAAGCAGAGAATTGCTTTAACCGATAATTCAATCATGGAACAGGTAGCTTGATACTTCATCAGTTGGTTTACAACTTAACATCAACATTTTGATGTAGGCCTTCGCGTTGATGTATCAATTTCTGTACCTACAGGCTCTAGGAAGTTATGGAATTATTTGCATGGAAGATTTGATTCATGAGATAATGACTGTGGGGCCTCATTTCAAGGAGGCAAATAATTTTCTCTGGCCATTTAAGCTAAGTGCTCCCTCTGGAGGTTTGAAGAAGAAAAGAAACCATTATGTGGAGGGTGGTGATGCAGGAAATCGCGAGGAGTATATCAATGATCTCATTAGGAGGATGAATTAGATGTTATTGTTGTTGGTTTGGTTATTGTTTCCGAGTAATCTAGACTGAGGAATTTTGCAGGCATTATCACTTATCAGTGTTGAGAGTTAGCTGTTTCTGATCAAAATATTATTCTAAGTTCTTTTAAAATTTAAGTAACAGTTGAGAATGGGTATAGTTCTTTGCTGCCTTTATATTATAATAATAATATTAAAAATCTTGAAGTTTAATATAATAACTTACATTTCTAATAATACTTGGAACAGGAACTATTATGGTTTATGAAAAGCGGCAAATATGAAAAGAAGCCGAGTGTGTAAATTAGAAGCTGTGTAGATTTGCTAAATTTTTTTTTAGTTTTAACTATATTCGTATGGTTCATATAAAGTTTATTGTAATTTTTATTAATTTAATATAAGTTTATTATCAATTTTTGTAAAAATAATTAAAATTTCCGAATAAAAGATATAAAAAATTGTAAAAAAATTAATGAGGGCCGAAATTCTAAATATATTTGTATGTGTACATGGGTTTAGGGGGGAATTGGGAATTTGGGCCTCATGCAACCAGTTGCAGCCCAGAAGATTTGCGTTAAAATAATGGCGTCGCTTTCCTACCTGATATGGTTCGACGTCGTTTTCAGAAAAAGGTAGGAACTCTAGAAACGACGTTGTTTAATTCGGTTGGCGTGCGAATGCTTCCGAGTAAAGAAATGGAGGCAGACCGCAGACACAATAAACGACTATATCGAACGAAAGCTACAATCTTCCTACTACATCTTTGAAGACCCATCATCAACTCTCTCTCTCTTTCTAGCTTCTGGATTCATCAGCAATGGCTTCTTCAAGAGTCAATCTTCTCCTCCCATTCTTTCTCTTCTGCATTGTTCTTATCAATCACCAAGTCAACTGCGATGGTAAGCATTTCAACTCATAACTTAGTTTCCTTATTTTCTTTTAATTTTTTCCCTCTTTTTTTTTGTCATCATCTTGAAAACCCAAGTTTTATTAGATCTGGTTACTGATGCTTAACTTCTGTTTACGTGATAGATGTTTTTGCCCTAAAATAGGTGTTTGTTATCATTAGCTGTGTCGTTTGATTGATTCTTTGTTGTTTTATGCTTACTAAAACAAGAGATTTAAGGACATATGTGAATATACGAAGTTCAGTTCATATTTTAACACTGAAAGGTGAAAGGACATTTATCCAGTTACAGATTAATAAGAATCTCTTACCAGTGGACCCTAAATCCAATTATGATTCTACTATTTATAGATCATCATTGAAAAACGAAAAAAATAAATTGTTTTTGTACCTTTTGTTTTGTACCTTCAATTGAGTTCTGTTAACCCTTGATTGCAGCTTGATTGCTATATTTTGAAATTTAGAAGAGTTAGAGTTGTGTTCTACTCATTTAAATATTTATGTTTTTGCTGCTTGTCTCTTATCTTCAATTATAAATATTTCCCATCTTAATTTTTTTGCATCAGAAGTGAAATTGATATGGCTTCTTCCTTATCCAACAATGTTGGACATGTTATGATCCATGCTTCTCGTCTTGCATAGTCAACACTTTGCATCACCTGACTTACCTCTGATAATGTATGAAAATTTGAATTTTTCTGGTCACTAAGGCGATTGAGTGGAGAATTATTAGAAGTTTAGAACCTATTTTGATGACCATTGATGTGTCTGATATCCAGGTCCCTTCTCACAGTGACACCATCCAAAAGGCTAAGTAAATGTCTAACCTGTAGAATCTGTTCTTAGACCAAAGATCAGAACAGATCTGATCCCAACCCCACAAAGCCAAGTTTAGGAAAATGATTATACTTGCAGCTATCTTATTCTATACTTGTGCCGAGTTGTTGAAAAATCAGAATTAAGCTTCCAGGTGCGGATTTATGGCCTCAAACTCCAAGTTTTAGTTGTGCCTCACTAACATGAGTGCTTGGTGCTCTGCTCAAACACAAGTATGGACTCAGGAATAATGGTGATATTACCAGAAACCTGGTGGTAATGGTTAAAAATGTCTAGTTTCTTATTTTGTGTTTGAGTTCTTAAAAGGTATTTCATGCATATATTTATCCAGATCTTAGACGTAAATTTTGTCAAACCGCATCCAAAGTCATTGGGTTTGACAAATTGCTGTTCAGAGGTCCTAACTATTTAAATATAACATTTTTCCATTGAAAAAGAAGAAGTGTCAAGTTGTTTGACATGTGGATTTTTTGGAAAAATGTGTTTCTCTAACAACTTAAGAATGCTAACAAACTTGAAGGTTGGTTAATGTAGCATTTGTTGACTTTTGAGTGAGTGATCTTTTTTCTTTTCCTTGCATCATTATTGCTCTTGTATTGATGTTGTTTTCTGGGCATCTCTGATTACCACACATAGTCACTGTTATCTGGGTGCGAAAACAAGCTTCCTAAATTTGGTATATTTTTCTTGATGTCCCTATATGTTCGTAGGACAAGCTAGTTTTCTGCATGATCAGAATGCAAATGAATTAAGGAATTAATTCTCTCTTGAAGTTTGTGGTGTTTATGTGGCTTTCCTTTCTCAATAATATTGAGTTATCTACCTTCAATTGCTGAAATTTGCTGATATTGAGTAAAACTATTGCAAAGCTATATGGTTATGTCTGAACAATAACCTTCCCTGTGCATGATTTAACTGCAGAGGAGGATACACTTCTTGAAGGCATTAACAACTACAGGAAATCCTTGAATTTGCCTACCCTCTCAAAGAACGACAATGCAGAATGCCTCGCTGATGAACTAGCTGATCAATTTGACAATCAACCCTGTACCAACACCACAGGCTCCAATACAGTACCAGGCACCGAACCTCAGTTCCCCAATTATGAAAACCTTTTAGCCAAATGTCATTTGAATGTTACCAACACAAGGGACGGAGCCATAATGCCTGCTTGTGTTCCCAACTTGGATCCAAGTCTTGTACTTTCTAACTTCACACGGACTCTATACGCTGACAATCTCAATGACACTAAGTTTACTGGAGCTGGGATTGGTTCTGATGGTAATTGGATTGTTGTTGTTCTAACTACTAGCACATCAGAGGGAAACTATGGAAACCCAGTGCCTGGTGGTAATAATGCAGCCAGCCTGACAAGGAAGATTGGTCTTGTCTCTCACTTAGTGGTTTTTCTTGTGGGCTCTCTCTTCTTTTTGTAAACTAAATGGGTGGTTACCCTTGTTTTACCTGGCTACTATATTGTTGTGGAAGGATATCAATTAGTGGGTGCCTCCTATTCATGTTTTGTAGTTAAGTGGGGGCAAGGACAAAATACACCTTTTTCCTTTTGGTCAAACATTTTACATTTTTAAAACTGGATATGTTAGTGTTGCCATTTACCAGATCACTTGCATATTTCATCTTTGCTTCTTCATTACTGTTGTTGACTATGTAATGATCTTTTTTTTTTTGCCTTATTTAGACAAGAACAAAAGAGAACCCAGTAAGCTGATTTATCCAGTGCTCTTTCTTTATCTTTTGCGTGTTGATTTGCCTAGTCCCTTGAGTTTATTCGTTTGTTTTCCAGTTCTACTCAATAATGTCGAGTTAACCTTCTTGCTATGCCAGGTGCAATAAGCCACCGATATTGAATCTGCTTATAAATGTACATAAATTTTTACCCCCTTCCAGGACTGCCTAGTTGCTTATATGCAGAAGTTCAGAGTAAACAGAAAAGAAGAAAGATGAGGAAAGAGAATGATATTCACGTGTATCGTATCTTTACATCTCTAGCTATTTATATACAGTTCTGTAACTAACGAATGCTAACTAACTGAATACAAGTTGCCGTAACCGATCAGCTAAGCTAAGTAAATTAAATACATCTACATTATATTCATCCCAAGTCATACCTTATGGTGTAGTTAAGAGCCGAATGCTATTTCATGTTCCCCATGACTGTAGCAGCAGCTTGAGAAATCTAATTTTATGCCACACTAATCTTGCCATCTCGCAGATGACACAATATCAAGTCCAATTTAAAATGGTAAATAAATGATATGGCCAATGGAAGAATCAATTTGACATTTTTTACTTAAAGGTCATTACAGAAGTTATCCGTTATACATTATTGATTCGTAAATGGACAATAAGAATTTTAAAGATACTTCCCTTAGAAATAAACCTGGTTTCCACTTTCCAGAAATCCAATATCTTGTGTGTTTTATTGCATCTAAAAGAATATTTCTTCCAATTGATGGATGTATTCAGTGGGACATCCATCGTGCAATCACACGCTCTTGATTCTGGATAAAACTGCAATCACACGCTCTTGATTCTGGCAGGTGTGATGAACAGATACCTTCTAAGTGCAAGTATTATGACCCATGTAGTCTTTGCAATTTTCTCTTTTATCATCAGATGCAACGCTGCGCTAAGCACAGTCTTCAAGTTCTGGGCTGGTAGTCCTTTGAAGAAACCCAACAAGCCTTCCTTTTTCCAAATTGCATCCATTGCACCAGCAATTGTCTTTCTCATTTTTGGTTGAGCTTCCCCAATTCCATTTTCATCTGAATCTGCAACCTGAAGCATCACTTTACATCTGCACAGAGTTCACATTATAAATAGGTCAGGGTCGAACAATGCCTTGAATGAGAGGGTTTCACGAAAAATTTTCTTCACATCCACTTAAAAGAATATAGAGAACTAGCAAAGGATTGCATTCGCCACACACCTGATAGCTGGATAAGTAATGCATGTCGCAATACACTTCGAAACTGCACCCAAGACAAAAGCAGAAAAGGCAGATAGAGCTTGCGGGGATGAATCTGCAACAGATGTTTTGCTGAGCTGCTGCTTCAATAGGCTTTGTTTCAACTGATCAAATATTGTGTACTGTAAAACATAGAATCTCCTATCAGCTTTTTTGATAAATTCTTGGAACTCAAACATATTCCTAGCTGGGTTCACCCTACATGCTATTAGTCATTCCTGCAATTTGATCAAAGGAAAGCACAGTCCACAGATACCAAAATCCTAACCCTGCTAAGGTACTCAATCCAAAAACTCAGATGATAAAATCAAGCCTTTCATTCCCCTCATTCAAAAAATAAAAATCTTTCTCCAAATTTCCAAATCCAGAATCATATCCCTGACCTACTCCTTAGGCATGCGCTCTCTCCCAACTATGGACATAAGTTCAAAACCTGCATCCTTACCCTTTTACTATATGCATACACCATTTTGCAAAAATAATTGTACAAAAATGAATCGTGTTCTCGAACGACTTCTATGTACTACAAAAATGAATCGTGTTCTCGAACGACTTCTATGTACTACGGTGATACGATAATCCCATTCGTTCACTATACATGAGCCACATAGTCAACCTAATACCAGAAAGCATTGTGAAGATACCTGGATGGATGGGTTTGATGTTAGAACAAGAGATATGCCAAGACCATCAAATGCCTCACTCCAAGTTTCCTCAGAAAGGGTTTTCCAAAGTCCTTTGGACTTCCCAAATGCACTTGTTTGCATCCTTGAGGATGCTGTATCCAAGGGCTACACAACAAAAATAAAGATTAGGATGCCATGTATTAGAATTCAAACAGTTACCAAAAGCTGCAGCAGATAATAAGAAAATGTTGACAACTCATGGAAGTAATTCGCAAGGCCATTTTATAAATAGCCTAAGGAAGAAATAATACAGCCCCTAACCACAGTTAGCACTTAGCAATAAGTTGATGTCCTTGCGTGTGAATCTTATCACTTGTGCATCTTTATCACCAACATTAGCAATAGTTATGCTCTAGAGACAAATTTCTCTTTCTTCTTGCTTCTCAACCAAACAAAATTCAGACATCATAAAAAAAATATAATCATAAATTTGCCCTTATAAAGCACAAAAAAGAACATCAATATGTGAGTCACCACTCACCTGTGTGACTATGACAGTGCAAGCCCCAGCAGCTGCTGCAACTATCAAGTTTGCCTTTGTTCCAATCCTTTTGTTCCCACTTTTCTCTAAGTACAGCTGCTTAAAGAAGCTATACCCGTAGAAATACACGAATTGTGAAATAAAAGACTGCAGGTTCTTTGTTCCAAGGCCCTGGTACAGTGAAATAATCTGACCAGAAGAAGTTGCCTCCCAAAGAACATCAAAAATATTCCTGCACAAGTCACAGCCATTTGTTATTGAGGATCTTCGCTAAACAAAGCCTCACTCAAGAATCCACAAATCTAATACTTCTATGATGAAAGTACAGCTTTTCAATTCTTCCTCGATGACCACGAAAAGGGTGTTTGCCCCCTTCAAATTGCTTAATAGGCTAAAGAGTTAAATAGCAAACAAAAGCCTTTTCTTAATACCTTCATACCCTCTAGTGAAAATCATTCAAGCATATCAGTCAATAAAACACAGCTGATTAATTAACATACAGAACAAATTATACTATACATGACACTTGCCATAAAGTGCCTTATAGATAATATCCAAATCTACGGATGAGCACAAAATTGAAATAGCAACAGTCCCCACAAAACCAAAACCAGCAAGCAGATTCACAGAAGCTAGGAAGAGAATACACTAAACGAAAGAAATCATTAAAATTCAGTAAGTGAGATGCAACAAAATTTCATTACCTATACTTTTGTCGATGGTGAGCAGCTCTAAGTTCAGCTTGATATTTAGTCTTGCAAGTATCAAAAGGGTAGAGGATAGTGGTACTAACCAGAGCACCAATGGCTCCAGATGTGGCCTCTGACAAGGACTCCAGATCAAAACCCATTTTCTTGTATATACTATATATATAAGTTCTCCAAATACCCACAATCTCCAAGATAGAAATAAGGAGGCTAAAATATCAATACAAGTGTTGAGCTAAGACTACGACTGGCAATACAGGTGCGTCATTGCAATATTTGCACGGACGAGCAAAATTATCCCAGCCAGCTGATTCAACAGCTATTCGACCAACTTTGTCAATTATCCGAACTAACTGATCCAACAGCTATTCCACCACCTCGGTGAACAATATGGATTTAAATTTACTATTTTAATTTATATATTTATTAATAAATTTGGTCAGAATGGATAAAATTTAACTGAATTCAACTGAATCATTTTATAATAATTGAATTTTAAATATAAATTTTTTTAATTGATTAACAATAGTCGAATTAGCCCACTATTAAAATCAGATCAATTCCAACACTACATATTTCTAAATATTACCGCTAAGAGTTAAGGAGGTTATTCTAATTTCTATCAGCACTAAGTATTTGTTTGAATGAGAATAATTAGAGGTAAAAAAGGAAAAAAAATAATAAAATTTATTCTTTTTTTTTTGTTTGGTATAAAAAGTAGGACCCTAATGTTCAAAATATTTTTCTTTAAAATAGGAATAAAGGAAGGTAAATAGGAGTAAATATAAAATAAAAAAATAAGAGAAAAATAAAATAAAATATGAATTATAATTTCTAATTATATTGAAATTAATATTTCAATGATAATTATAATAAATAATTTTGTTATGAATATGTATTTATGAAACCACTGTTTATTTTTTATTTATATTCCTTCCGCAATTAATCGCTTATATGTTTTTAGAAAATTAATCTCCTATATTGGATCATAAAGTATTTATTTTTATTAATTTTAATTTAATTTACGCATTAATAATTTAATATTTAATTTACAAGTTAATAGGTTAATTTTATATTATATATTTATTATTTTAATTTATTTCAAAAAAATAATTTAATATATTTATATTTTATTATTTAATATATATATGCACTCGAATCATATTTAATTTCTTATATAGGATTGTCAGTATTGTTTTACAATCAACTTTAAAGAATTTTGTTTTTATAAGATTTTCAAGTTCAACTAGGATAAGTATTGTTACTTCTTTATATGAATTTGTTTTATATTATCAATTTTGCTGATTATATTGAGACTTTTAATTTATAATAATATTTTTTATTATGTAAAAAAACTATAATATTTATTTTTAAAATCATTCTAAAAATATATTTATTTTTAAAATTATATTTATTTATATCAATTGACAATTTAAATAAGAGTATTTCAAATTAATTTAAATAATTTATATCATAAATTTAAATTTATTAGTTCCAAATAAAATTAACTAAATTAATTGAAAAATCAACCATTAATTCTAACTACATCTAAATCAATAAAATGAAAAAAATATTTTAATTAATATCAATTTTATATTTAATTATTTTTATTAATAAAAAGTCACTAATATCTATTTTTTGATATATTCTTATTTTTGAGAACAATGTATATATGAAATATAGAAAAAATATTTGAATATATGAAAAAGTTAATTATTTTTTCCCATTCATTTTATTTAAAATTTTATTTGAATTATTTTTAACAATTAGTGTTTTATAAGACATAAATAATTTAGAATAGTAATGGGGAAAATGAAAGTTGAGTGGATATAAATGAGTCAATAGACACAAAAATGGAGAGAACTGGGGTAATTTACACTCGTCATTCTTGAAAAATTGACTAACTCATCTTATCATTCATGAAGTTAAATTTTTATACCGATCATCTTTCAAGTTTCGACTACTATTGTCACAAACCGATCATAATGGCACATGACTGACACTAAAAGATGAAGAACTCAAAACATCAAACTCCTCAGTCAGCTTAATTTAACATAATAACAAAAATATTTAAAATATCACAACAATTATTCAAATACAATATCAATTCATAATATTTCGAAAATTAAAATTTACGAGGAGTCTCTAAAATAAAATTTCAATTCGATACATAATAAATTACATATCGAATTAGTTCATACATAGATCCCACCGCTAGGGAAGAAAAATAGTGCTACTAAATAAATATATTTGCAAATGCTCACTATGGTAACCTGAAAATGATAATGTCCAATATATCAACCTGATGTCCTATTCCAGTTACTATACTAACATTATTAAAAAATGTGTTTATGCACCATGTCAAACATACAATCAACAACTAATTATCCAATGATGAAATTTAGTTCACAAAAAATCACTATAAACATCAAATTGAGGAGTCAATATCTTTGTCTGGCTCTCTTATTCTTTGTCTGGCTCTTTTATTTCAATATAGTCTCTTAACTTTCAATATATAAAAGAGTCCACCATCATTGCTTAAGCCAAGCAGTGCTACCTCATTGACAAGTAAAGCTAAGTACAATAATACCCCGCCTTCACGCTAGTCCTAAGCTCATCATTATATTATTATAGCATATTTATTTCAAAATCTAATCACATCCTATGTGGTTAACATATCATCTCAATTTTCATCCAACAACCACAATCATGATCATCACATAATTACATAAATACAGACAAATATTGAATTTATAGGTTCTAAATAATGCATAATATTAGTAATAATGTATACATATATTAAATGCAATGCATGAAATACAAAAAATATATATATTAAAAAGTATCACCCGCAATTTAGGCGAATAAACTGGACTCCGTCAATTATTCGACCCTGGAGCTGTTGAATCTAGTGTTGAACAGTCTATGAAATATAACACTATATAAATATTGCGATGATAATTTTAGACTCTTAAATTAAATTAAATATTTTATAATTTAAAATTTGACTGAATAATTAATAATATAATTTATTTATAATTTGGTTCCCGAATTATAATTAATTAATGTAATTAGCATTTCTTAGTTAATTCAATAAATTAAAAAATTGGTTGTAGGAATTTCTAATTACTAATCTCATAAATTTTAAAATTTCATGCTCGATAAAATAATTATTTAACGAGCGATAAATTTTTTTAGAAATTATCATTGGTTCATCTCCGGCATTTTGCTAGAAAATTTCGATGGCAAATTGGGTACTCACACGTTTGTCTTGAAGAGAATATTTCAAAAATGTATACCACTCCCTGACTCGTCGAAATCTTACTGGTAAAATCATCAAAAGTCACTGCCTTTGTTGGATTCTAGTCATAATTTAAACTTAGTTCAAAAATTATAAATAATATACCAAAATGACACTCATGAGAAGTGGAACTCAACCATACCCGAATAGCCATAAAAGGAGGACGAAAAATCGATCAAAAGTGCTACTGCGCGGAATAGTGCAGTTCCACTTTGAGAGGCGCTTGACGACTGCTCTAAAGGCCATTAGGGCCGAGTCAGGTGGCGGTCAAAGTGCTGTTAAGCGGCGGTTTCTCTGGTTCTGCGCATATCCTTCTCCGGTCGCCGAATGGCAGTAGACCGAGGAAAAATATATCGGTGTCTCTTTTCTTTTCTTTTTTTTTTTGTCATATCTCTATCTTTCTCCTATTTAATTTCTTTCTTCTGCTTCTTATTATTATTATTATTATTATTATTTAGGATATTACAAACTATAACAAGTTAGTCCATAATCTTTTTTTTTTTGTCTATTTTGTTAACAACAATTCTATGTGGCATCTTTATTTGGTACGCTAGGTGGTGCTACATAGCATTGTTATTAACATAACAAACAAAAAATGAGGTCATGTACTAACTTGTTATAGGAGTCGAAATTTGAGGAATGATAAATATCAAAATTAAATATCAGAAACGATAAAATGAGTTAGTCAAATTTTTAAAGATGACAGATATAAATTACTTAAAGAATTGAGATTTCACAAGCAAGTTGGTGTATCTTTTTAAAAACCGCAACTGGTGAAATTAAAACGGTAATTTAACGATATATGAGTTAGGGGTGGACAAACTCGGTTCGGTTGGCAGAACCGAACCAATCAGACCAAACCAACCAAAAACCGATCGTTGATGTTAGTAACCGAAAATCGACTGAACAAAATTAGAAACCGCGAAAAAACCGAACAAAAAAACTTCGGTTGGTTTCGGTCGATTTTGGTTCAGACCAAAAAACATTGAACCTGATTTATTCTGCTGCAGAGATCAAAATGCCATCAATTTCATTGTTTCAATTCAAATCCAAACATCATTATCAATTTCAATTCAAAAACAAATCAAATCCAAACTCATCAATTTCAATTCAAACACACAAATCAAACCCAAACTCACTAAAAGTAAAAGCATACAAATTGAGCTTCAAATATTACAAATCAACAACAGAGTTTCGATTAAAATTCAACAATTTCCGAATAAGCCACAACAAAGACTAAAACCACATTTTCCAAATAACTAGCTTTGAAATTCAACAATTTCTTCCAAGCTAATAATCTGCACAAAATAATTAAACATAATCAGAAAAGAAAAATGCAAAATATATGTACAAGTAGTGAAAGTCCAAACCTCAATCAATAGATAAGGGAACCGAGGTACTTCCGCCTTCACTTTCCAAAATTTCAGACATTTCTAAGAAACAAAAGATCAAACAATAATAAGTTAAACATAAAATGCATACAAATTAAATAAACAAAGCTTAAATCAAATAAAAGCTCTTCTACATACCGCTTCCAAATTTGTCAATATCATCAATTGATTCTTCAATGCACATAGGCTCCTCCAAGTCTCTTAACCAATCCCTCGCACAAACAAGAGCCTCGGCCATTTTAGGATCTAAAGAGGTCCTAAATGCATCAAGAATTCTACCTCCGGTGCTAAACGTCGATTCCGATGCAACCGTAGAAATTGGAATGGCCAACACATCTTGTGCGATTTTTGCAAGAACAGGGAATCGAAGAGCGTTCATTTTCCACCACTTCAAAATGTCAAATTCTTCAACATCTTTGTGGAGAGACTCCTCCAAATACAACTCTAGTTCAAATTTTTGGATCTCAAGTTCGCCACTAGCTATCTTTTGTCTTTTCACCATGCTTCTCAATTGACCCCTTCTACCACAATCAACATCAACTACTTCGGAAGAGGGTGAAGCATTGTTATTTGAAGTAGGCTTATGAGCCTTTTCCATTGATTTGCGATACTCTTCATAAAGCTCTTCAATGGCCAGTTTAATTGAATTGCATAATTCGGTTCCTTCTTGCATACCATGTGTTTTATGCAACACATCCCCCATGTATTGTAATTTGTCCCTTGGATCCAACACCGCAGCTATATAGATGAGTTTGTTCATCTTACCCGAATCACCCCAATATTTATCAAATTTTTCTTTCATAAGTTCACCCATTCGCTTCAAACCCTCATCACCACTCCTTATCCAACATTGCAATCTCTAATTAACATCACTAATCTCATTAAAAAATGTATTACTAGTGACATACAAACTACCAGATATGCGAAGAGTCATCTCATAAAAGACTTCCAACATGTCTGCCATTTTTCTAATCTTTGACCAATCTTCAGCTTTAGGCACACCACCAACCTCCTCTTTGAGCTTAGATATAAAGAATGGATCTTTATATGGTAAACTATCAAAAGCTCTTTCATACTTCTCAGCAGCTCGCAACATTAAATAGGTGGAATTCCACCTAGTAGAAACATCTAAACATAACCCCTTCTTGCACTCAATTTTTTCACTCTCAATACATTCTTTAAATTGTCTCAACCGAGCGGGAGACGACCTAACAAACCTAACAGCAACCCTAAGTTTCATAACAGATGCATCGACTTCCCTTAATCCTGCATTCACAACTAGGTTAATTATATGAGCAATACATCTCATGTGAAAGTAAGCACCTTTATTCACAGTTGAATTCCAATTAACAAGTTTTTTTTTCAAATATTCCAAGGCGGTATTATTTGAGGATGCATTGTCAACAGTTATGGTCATTATCTTTTCAATACCCCAATCCAAAAGAGCATTTTCAATAGCTTTTCCAATATCATCTCCCTTATGGCTAAAAATTGGACAAAAACACAACATTTTTTTTCTAATTTCCAATCAGCAGTGATATAATGTGCTGTAATAACCATATAATTAACATTTTGAAGTGAGGACCATGTATCGGTAGTTAGGCATACCCTAGATGAAAATTCTCTAAAGAATTGTTTCAATTTTTTTTTTCTCATCTATGTATAATTGCCAAATGTCACGAGAAACAGTTTTCCTAGTAGGAATTTTGAACTTGGGATTCATTTTCAAGCAAAACTTTAAAAAACCCCTCCCCTCGACAAACTTAAATGGTAGTTCATCTACTATAATCATTTCAGCTAAGGCCTTTCTAATCTCCTCATAATCAAATTTCCATGTACTAAGTGTCCCCATACCAGACTTCACACCAGAATGCAATTGATGCAGAGATAATTGTGCTTGCCTACTTTCTTTATTATGCGGATTAAACCTACACCTATCAACATGAGCATTTAAAGTAGACATACCATTATTTTTGGTATCACAACAGAACTCCCTGTGGCAATAATTGCACTTGCATTTTGATGGATTATCTAAGTCTTTACTGAAGTGCTGCCAACATTTAGACTTTTTCCTCCTCAGTGGTGGCTTATTTTTAGAGGCAGCCATAGTTTTCCTTTGTTGTTCATAGTCAGACCCTGCAGGTGCAGGAGCATTAACACATTCAACTACTTGGCTTTCCTCAATATTTTGAGCATTGCTGCGAGTAGGAGGAGCCGGAGCCGATTTTGTCCACCCCTAATATGAGTGCGTTGTGCACTTGTGCTCTTTCTTTGGTTTTATTTTTATACTGCATTTTTATAATATTTTCACTTTTCTACCACCCACTTGCGATTATTTTCACTTTTGTAAGTGAAAAATAAAATGAAATGAAAATTTAGAGTTCCACAATGAAAAATTAAGATCCATTTTGTTATGTGTACGTAGGCTTAATATTAGTATAATGTTATTTTTGCATTTTATTTATTAAATTACCGTCTGCCCTACCATATAATAGTCAGAAACTTTTTTTTGTCATTTTTTTAAATTGTGAATTTGATGTCATATGAAAATGTAAAAAATAAAAAGTAAAAAGTAAAAGTCAAATGTTTAAAAACAAATTTGATATTAAATTCGACCCATTTAAGAATTTTCCTACAAATATTTTTAATTGAAAAATGAATACTCCAACTTTAAAAATCTTGTTTTATTTTTTTAAATGAATGAGTCAAATCCTATTTAGAGGGTGTTTCTCAAAACTGGAGCTTTTCAGCTTATTGTGAATAAGTGATTTTTAGATTATAATCAGATTAAAAATAAGCAGTTAAGCGTTTCTGTAAATTAGTTAATAATCAGCTGATAATCAGTTTATAATCAGTTAAGTGTTTCTGTAAAATCAGCTTATAATCAGTTTTTAATTGCAGAAACTGTCAAAATGACCAAACTGACCATGAATTTATTTATTGTATAAAAATAATTTTTTAAATGTCAATTCAAAATTTATTTTGCAATAATAATAATAATAATAATATTTATTTAATAATAATAATAATAATAATAATAATAATAATAATATTTATTTGATGGGAACTAAAGTGTATAGGTGGGCAAATTTGAAATATTGAAGATTAGGTAGGAATAGTATGGTCTTTTACTTGGTCAAATCTGCTTAAAAAATAACTGCTTAAAAAATAAGTGCTTAAAAAAAAGTAGCAAAACTCAACTTTTAAAAAACTGATTAAAATCAGATTATAATCTACTATTTAAGTTTTTAGAAACACTTAAATAAACTTATAATCTAAAAACTGCTTATAATCAGTTTTGACCAGCTTTTAAGTTTTGAGAAACACCCTCTTATTCTCATTAAACTACAATTGATCAAATCTAGAACAATTTTTAAGGATTGGTTGGAAAATGAAAATGAGAAATTAAAATATATAATATTTAAGGTAAAAAATGCAAAATACAACAAAAACTAAGTCACATCCACAAATATAGGAAAATAATAGGAGAAAATAATACAATAACGCAAAGAACGCACCAATAATTTTATGTTAATTCTTTAATTTTGAAAATTAGATCCCCCACACCTCCCCCACTTTCCCTCCTTTCGAAATTTCAGTCTCGCTCTTTCTCTAACGTCTCTTTTCTTCTCTTCCTTTCTCTTTCAAACCTCATCACTTGGTCACAGCCTCTTCAATTCCAATACCAAAACCCTAGCAAACGGTCCATCAAATGCAAGACCTCTTTGGATCGGTTCGCCGATCCTTAGTGTTTAAATCTACTTCTGGCGAAGATGGAGGATTCAGTGGCTTAGTGGAGAAAATCGGCTCCAGCATTCGAAAATCTGGAATCGGTCTCTTTTCTAAACAGCCACTACTAGCAGCTCTTCCGTCTTGTAAAAAGGATGATACGCCTCCGATCCGGTGGCGAAAGGGAGAGTTAATTGGATGCGGTGCGTTTGGCAGGGTTTATATGGGGATGAATCTCGATTCTGGAGAGCTTCTCGCTGTAAAGCAGGTTAGTTTCATTTTTCAAAAAAGAAAAAGGTTTTCTTTTTTGTTTCGGTTTTTATCGATTTAAGGTTAATTAGCTGTAATTGTGTGGTTCTGTAGGTTTCGATTGCGGCCAATAGTGCGTCAAAGGAGAAAACGCAGGTAAGGAGTGGATTTTAGTTTTAGTTTATTGTCGATTACATTTTGGTCAATTAATTCAAATAGACATGCTTATGATAAATTTGAATTTGGAACAGGCTCATATACGGGAGCTTGAGGAAGAAGTGAAGCTTCTCAAGAATCTTACACATCCAAATATTGTTGTGAGTATGATATTAAAGTAAGTCTATTGTGCTAGTTATGCATACATCAGTTAATTTGATTTTTCGTTTATCCCCCTTTTTGTTAGAGATATTTGGGAACAGCTAGAGAGGATGAATCATTGAACATTTTGCTGGAATTTGTTCCGGGTGGATCCATATCATCACTTTTGGGAAAATTTGGGTCCTTCCCTGAGTCTGTAAGTAACTATTAGCTTTTGAAATTTTAGAATGCGGCCATTTCAAATGCTGAAGCCACTCTCTAAAATTGTTTACTAAGCAGGTTATACGAATGTATACAAAACAGCTGTTATTGGGGCTTGAGTATCTTCATAAGAACGGAATCATGCACAGAGATATCAAGGTTTTTGCTTTTTTACTAAAGTTTGTTGTATTTAGTTGATTCCGTTCGCTCCTTTTATTTAATATTGGGCATGTTTTACTCAGGGAGCAAACATTCTGGTTGATAACAAGGGATGCATTAAACTTGCTGACTTTGGAGCGTCCAAGAAAGTAGTTGAACTGGTATCCATGTGATTCTTATTCTTCTTTTTTATAAGAATCTTCTTTTTTTCTTTTTAAGATTTCGGTATCTCTAAGGAGTTTTATCAGCGTCAATCACTGGGTTGCTATGTCACCACAGGCCACTATAAACGGTGCAAAGTCAATGAAGGGTACTCCATACTGGATGGCTCCTGAAGTTATTCTCCAGACTGGGCATAGCTTGTAAGAGCATTTAATTCCTTCTATGGGATGAGCATAGCTAGCGAGAGTAGTATTGTTTAAATATATAGAGTATTCTAATCTTTATGCATCAATATTCTAAAATGAAGGCACCTTAGGAAGTGTAATTATCATTGGTTTGAAATGATGACTCAGGATATTTTTTTTAACATCTTGTAGTTGTAATGAAGCAGAAAATTGTCTTGTATATGTGAGATCATGCTTTTACTTCTAGATATTACTCTAGTCAATTTTCTGCAAAATTTCCTTAAAAGAATAATAAATTTTGCAACAAGATCTATTAAATGGTGTCCTCCAAATGGAAGGAAGCTTACATGATTATATATTTTATCTTTATTTATGATGAATATTTGAAACGTGCATGCAAGATTTTCTAAAACACAATTGGAAAAAAAAAATGAAATAGTTAATTGCTTGGTCAAAACACATGGAAGTAATCACTTGATATTTAATTAGTAGACCAATGCATAATCCTTTGTTGTCGAGGTATAATTTGTAATTTGAACAGTAATAGTTCTCGATGAATATTTTTATTTATTATGCCATGAACTTGTGCAATTCATGCTTGCACACCTTTGTCCGGTATCTTAAAGCAGATTTTGTGGCTGTGCCTATTTTTTGGAGATTGCTAATTTGATGTTCAATTTCTTAGCTCTGCTGATATATGGAGTGTCGGATGTACTGTGATTGAGATGGCAACTGGAAAGCCGCCATGGAGCCAACAATATCAAGAGGTGCTCATTTGATAACATTTGCTAAAGAACACAATTAGAGCTTTTAGCTTAGCTGGAGTTTGCTTTTATTTCATCTGAAGCTACAATATTGAAGTTTGTATTGTGTTCTTCCATTATTTGCAGTCTAATAAGGCTTATCTTTTCAGGTTGCTGCTCTCTTCCATATTGGGACTACTAAATCTCATCCTCCCATTCCTGAGCACCTCTCCACTGAGGCAAAGGACTTCTTGTTAAAATGTTTACAGAAGTACAATCATGATTTCTATTCATCCTTGTCTTCATTTTGTCACTATATTTTGCTATTTCATTGCTTTTTGAAAGGGCTATTATCTTTTTTTTTAGTTGGAACTTGGAAGTTGGTATAAAATTTTTGGTGGAAAGTATGACATATTAATTATAGATGAATTTTTTGGATGAAACCTTAACCATTTCTTTTGGTCAGATTTTATTTATTATCGTCTCATATGAATCATGGCATTGTGCAGGGAGCCAAACTTAAGGCCTACTGCATCCGACTTATTGCAGGTAATACCAATGCGAAGATTAATTTATTTATCAGTCCTTTTGTTCTAGAAGCTACAAAAAACATCACTTCGCATGCTTGGAAATGACATCATATCGATCACATAATAAGGTTAAAGTGGCAAGAAGAGGGAATCGCCGAGAATTATTGGCTGAAAAGTGGAGAGAAGTGGATTAGCAGAATAAAAAGTTATGTACAGAGAAGTGGAGATAGTGGTAGCTAATGCCAGATTTAAATTTTAATCGTGTACTATAAAAATGTGCAGTCATTAATAAATCTGAATGAACTAGTATCATTCATTGACAGTTATGTTAGGTTTGCATTGTTAAACAAAGAAGATTCCCATTGTGATATTGTTTTCTAATATTTGCAGCATCCATTTGTCACTGGAGAGTATCAGGAACCTCATTTAGTATTCCGCAATTCAGTTAGGGTAAGTATAGTATGATTTATTTATTTTACTGTAATATTTTGTTTTTGACCTTGCAATCACTGTATCTTTTTTGTCATTTGCAGGAATCTGGGTATCTGATGGCAACTGCTGGGATGAATCTTAAGAATTCGTAAGTTATCTTTTAAACTATTTCTTGTTTGTCAGTTGTGTTTGTCTGCTATTGAAATTGCATTGTGCAGTTCAAACCCTATGATTAGAAGGTCAGCCTATGCATGCTTGAAGGATGTTTGTGAAATTGGTAATGGGAGGTCCTCAACTGTATATCCTGAGAATCTACCGGGGGCAGGATCGTACTGGGGTGAAGATAATTTTGATGATGATATGTGTCGGATAGATGATAAAGATGATTTTATGGCTAGTGCATCAGCTAGGTTCAAGTCCACCTTTGCATCTGCAGACTTAAATAAGGTGATGCACTCGTCAGAGTTAGATCACAATTCAGAAATGTTTGTATTTTCTTCAATAACATCGGGTAGCATTCTTTATTTTAACCAGAGCTTCAATCCTATGCATGAACCCATGGATGAGTGGCCTTGCAAGTTTGATGAAAGTCCAGCGTCAAAGGGAGGTGGCATTAACTCTTGTAAATCAATCCAAGAATTTGTTGGCAGCCCTATAGAATTAGAATCTGGAAAAGGAGAGAATGACTTCACATTTCCATGTGGACCAGTAGCAGCTGACGAGGATGAAGAAGTTACAGAATCAAAAATTAGAGCCTTTTTGGATGAGAAGGTACTATTTTATTCACTAAGACCTCCCATTTTATGAATGAATGATGAGATGACCCTGTAACATTCTTTGCATCATCGCATGTATTATTATTTTGCATGCTGTTGGAGATCATAAGACTGGAACTTATAAAAACATTGGAGTCAAAGTTTAGCCAGGAATTTGCCTTGGAGACTGATCATTGCAGCATGATTTTACCTGCCTTGATATCCTAAAGGCAATGGCCAAGTCATAAGGTGCATAAGTGCCTAGACTTGCCTTGGCTAAGATGAGAGGTTCTTGGGGCTGGTATACACAAAATGTTCCCCAATTTGAGAAGAACTCAATTATTTGGGTAGTGGTGATTATGGAAATATCTTTCTAATCTTAAAATACAGTAAAAAGAAACTTGAGTTGCATTTTTTAGTCTCTTTCCCTATCTCTTCCTTGCATGTATATGTGCACAAAACATTAGGTGCTTCTGCTCTAGCTTCCTTATATTTCCTTGTTATTCAATTCCTTTCAATGTTCATGTTTCCATTTTCACTATTCTATGGACCTGTGAGAAGAATCTTCTTTTATTCTCCAGTCCGGTTTAATATATCTTATTGCAGAGTTTATCTGCACGATCAAATAAACAAATACGAATAAGTAGTGGTTGTTTAGTTCACTATGTTCTGCTTTTTTTGCCTCTGACTATAGTAGGTGAGATAAAAGTGTTAACACTTGATATATGAACTTCAATAGGCTTTAGATTTGAAGAAGCTGCAAACACCTCTATATGAAGAGTTCTACAACACAATGAATGCAGCGGGTCCTCCAAGTGCTGGTGGAACTGCAGATAATGAAAATATTACAAATTTTCCAACCTTGCCACATAAAAGCAGGTCACCTATACGGTTACCAACCAGAAGACTCTCTGTTGTTGATGCCACCAACATTGCTAGTCCTGATAGTGTCCACAATCGAGTATCAACTGAGAGCAATGTCGATAATCGAGCTCTGCAGGAAATTCATCCACCAAAACTCAACGAATGGAAAGAGCTGCTTGTTGATGCCCAGAAGGAAACAATTACTCCGAGGTTTGTCTATTCTTACATAATGTTTCTTTAGTTCATTTGTGCTGAAAAACCATTTCTTTCTTTGTTCTATTCAAGAAATTTTGCATTGGTTTAATTTTCAGTGCAAGCTTCTCTGAAAGGCAAAGAAAATGGAAAGAAGAGCTTGATGAAGAACTTGAAAGAAAACGTGGTAACTTATCTTGATCTCTTGACTGGGATAATAAGTTCCATCTATTTTATGTCACAGTGCTAGTGGTGAACTGTAATAGCATTTCACTATCATTACCAATTGCTAGGGTCCAATGTCTCCATGATGAAACATGGTTTGGTTTCTATTAAAGTTTCATTTTTTTTTATTAAATTTTCGTGACATTTATGTACCTGTTGCAGAGATGATGCGCCAGGCAGGCTTAGGTGGGAAGACATCATCTCCTAAGGATAGAATTCTAATTCGACAGAGAGATCGGCTACGGTTTGTGTTCCCCGGAAAATAACAAGTATATCAATCTCTCTTGCATTTGTCTTATTGCCTGATGGAAAAATTTATGCTTTTCCATGATGAGTCTTTAACGTATGTATTTTTGTATTTGGTGAGAATGGTGTCTATCTAATAAGATAAAATAGCCAGCCAGCCAGCCACTGGCAAACCTTCTGCATCGTTGTATTGCGCCCTTGTGGCTCAGCCCAAAAAAAAAAGTGATCCCTTGTATGCGATATTAGAAATTGAGAAGTAGTTTTGAGTTCTGTGTTCAAAGTGTAAATTATCCAAATCATATTATGAACTACGAAATCATATTTTCAGTCTTTTATATCTGTTAGTAAGAAAAGAGATTTGATCAATTCTTCAAGAAAAATTTTCTATTCTCCTTGTTAATTCCTCTTCTTAATCTCTTAGTCCTTGCATATAAATTTAAATTTTGTAAAAATTTTATTTTATTTTATCAATTATCAATCATATTTTCAGTCTTTTATATCTGTTAGTAAGAAAAAAGACTTGCTCAATTCTTCAAGAAAAATTTTCTATTCCCCTTGTAATCTCTTTAGTCCTTGCAAAGAAATTTAAATAAATTTTCATAATCTAGAAAGAAAATATAATTGATGAAACTCAATTCTTTAAGTTAAAAATAATTAATAATTTGAAATAAATAGAATTTTTTTTTTTTGCGGAAGAAATTAAATTATTAGACTTTATAAGAACTCAATTTAATAATATTATGTTATGTTAGTAATTAAATCATTCAAGTATTTTTTTATAATTTAAATCATAATATCTTGATATTTAATATTATTAATAGTTTTTTTTTAACAAATTAAAGTAATTAGCAAAACAAAACAAATTGAAAATTTGATGCACTAAAAGAAAACAAATTGAATTCATTCATTATTTATGTCATTGATTTGATAAAATTTTATAGAATTTATTTAAATTTCAAGAATAGCTTGTTTGGAATAAAATTTTTTATTTATTTCAATTTTATAAATTTAAATTTATAGAATTCAACCAAATTCTATTAAAATAGATAGAATTTGCAAATGAATTATATAAATTAATGAATTTATTTATTTTTATAAAATTAATCTTAATAGACCTATATCTCTTTTTCCATTATGCTTTTCTAATTTTTTCTATTTTTCACTATATTAATTTCATAAAATTTATTATTTTTCATATTTTAAAATTAATTTTTAACAAAATTATGTCATTAATTTTTAATTTTTTAACACCAAATATCTAATTTGGATGTTTGCTCATTTTAGCTTCATTAATAGTTATATTTTTATCTAAATATTTTTATTAAATTTTTATTTTTAATAATTATTTAAAATTTTAAAAAATTGCTCATTATATATATAAACCCATTTGTGAAATTGATTATCAAAATAAAAAATATTTTTATAAATATACATAATAGTCCAATAAAAAAAATTTTAAAACTGAATATTTTCATAAAAAAAATACATTATTTTGATTAAAGATTATTAAAAATAAAATTATAATAGTTTCAATGAATTAAATTCATATAAACTAAAAATATATATTTTTAATATTAAAAAATAAAAAATTAATGTACAATAATTATCTAATTAAAAAATATATTATTATTAATTTATAGCAAAAAATCTAAAAGAGAAATTTCTTTTAATATTATTTGAACATAAACTTCAAATATAATATTTTCATAATAAAGATATATTTGAAAAAAAAAAGACAAATAAAATTTTAATTTAAAACTTATACCAAATAAAATTATATAAAATTCAATTGAATTACCTATTTTAAGTTACACTATATTAAATATGATAATTTATTTTATAAATAAATTTTATGTAAAATTAATTTATAAATAAATTTTATAATTTAAATTCATTCATTCAAAATATAATATAGTAGTTATATTTGAAATAATCAATTATAATATTCAAGCCACATAAGTCTAAATTCCTTTATTAATGTCTAAATCCACATAATCTTATAAATTTGATTATTTTTCAGCCTTATTTCTTTTTCCAACAGGGTAAAATGAATGGTAATCATTAATCAATGAATTTGAATGTTGGGTTCAAATCCACCAAAAGCAAATTGATATTCCAAAATTTGTAATCTTATTTGGATTTTATATAAATTTAGAACAAAAATAAAATTTATTAATTTTGCATAAATCATGTGTACGCTTAATAATTATTTTAAAATAAAATTGAATAGATTAGCAGTTGAAATCGAGGTGGAAACCTTATCACTTATTGACAGTAGTAGCGCTCAGGATACTTTCAAGTCTCCACCATAGATTTTTTGACTTGTTTATACATTAATTTGTACCTTAGAATTCCCAAACACCCTCCAACTTCTAGCTCAGCTGCTTCATTTTGAATTTTGCATTATTATAAAAATTACTGTGAATTTTCATAATTATTATTAAATTTTTCTGAATATGAAATTTAAGATTTTAAAAAAAATTTAATATGCCATTTTTTTCAATAAATTATTATTATTTTTTTGAAATATGAATAATAAAATGTCTCATGTTAATCTCCCAAATTATAAAAAAATTTATAACTAATTTAATAGAGCTTTCAATTAAAAAACAAATTAGTTGACATTTCCTTTTTAGGACAATTAATTATCTCTTAATTGAAACATGTTCTAAACCTTTATTGAAATATATTTATTTTTAATAACAAAATCATAAAATAAATAAAAAAAAGAATTAATTAATTAATAAGGAAGTCAAATTAGCAAGAGTTTGGTAAGGAATGATTTACACACTGAAAAAACCAAATAAAAAAAATAGAAGTCAGAAATAGAAGTAGTTGGCCGCCCATGAATTGTGAAAATGTTTCCAATTGCATGTACAGGATTTTTAGAATCCTTCCTTCTTCCCTCTAAATTTCCCATCAAAACATAATCATCAAAGAATCTTTAAAGAAAATTCATCTTGTTTGTTCCCTTTTTCAAATTCAATGTAATCTCTCCTCTTCTACCAGTTTTTATCAGGTTGGTGGGTGAGCCGAATAATAAAACCATTAAAATTAGGTCTTTTTCACATCCAGACATAGTTCTAGGTCTGTTCTGGAGCAAGTCAAGTCAGGATGTCCAGTATCTACAACAATTCACTTCAAAAATAACTAAAATAAAAAAAATTATATTAATATTATGCATTATATATATAATGTAATTTAAGTTAAAAATATGATACAACTTTAGTTTTATATTAATTCAATTAAATTTTATATTATTTTTTAATATAAAATACTTCGTCCATTATAGTCTAATAATTATTTACATATATATTAATAAAGTATGATTAAGTTAATTAAAAATTAATTTTTTTACTATATTCTATTAAATATAATATATTTTTTAACTATTTTTAATACTATTTATAATTATTGTGTAAGAATGCTTATTAAATAAAAATATAATAATAAAATAATAATTTTATTTATAATAAACAAATTATAATTTAAATTATTTAAAAATAATATAATAAACTATAAAAATAAAATAAAAAATAATAGTAAAAATTTAATGCGTGTTAAAGTAATTAAAATTTCATATCGATCTTGGCATACTTTAACAATATATATATATATATATTGTAAAAATAGATTTAAAATTAATTTTTTTCTTACTAAAAAATGTAGGATTTTTTTTATTTTTATTTTTTGAATATTGTGGTGAAAGTAGTTGAAAAACACTGATAAAATATATATATATTCCTTTTGATTTAGATTTGAGAAGAGACAATTCAGTGCATAAAAAGAAAAAAAGTGTTTGTGTGGGATTTGAGCATTTGGCAATTTTCATTTTTTTTTCTTTTTTATTTTCTGTGGTATTTATGTAAAGAGAATCGCCAGACGTGAAAGACCTGGATTCTGGGAGATCAAACATTATCATGAAAAAGATAAAAAGAAAATATCAGACATGAGAAAAAGAGGTAAAAAATTAATAATAATAAAATCTTTTCATTGTTTATATGCTGCCTGCTGGAGACGACATATGCCTAAATTTTACCCTTTTCAAAAGCTTGCTTTTTCTTTTTTTGGTCTTTATTTTCCTTAACTATCTCTTTTTGGATGAAATAATTTCCTCTCTCTAAATCCAACATAATTATGATATAGTTTATAATAAATTAACTTTTTTTTTTCATGGTTTATAATAAATTAATAAATTCTTATATATCCTCATAATAAAACATTAAATCCAAAAGAGGGTATATATGTATTTTCCTTAATTTAATTTTCAATGAAATTATTAATGAGCCTCTAAATTTTTGAAATTTCTTAGATGATTTGTTATTTGCCTATTTCAGTTCAACCAACATCATTTGTAGCTGATCACTCGAGTCATCACCAATAAATATAAGGACTCTCTCTCCTTTTTATTTATTTGAATATTTTAAGGTTTAATAGATGAATTTATTGTTTATTTTGTGTATTTTTATAATCATATATTTTATTTTATTTTAAAATTTAAATGTAATTATATCCCATGTGATAATTGTTAAAAAATTTATTAATTAAAAGGTCAAAAAATCAAATTGATCCTTATTATATTATATTATCAATTTAAGTTTTAATTTTTTCTTGAAATAAGTTGACCTGTTCAATTCTACAAATTTGATCAATTAAAAGTTATCAATTCAATGAATAGTAGTTTTTCATAAAGTAAAAAATTGAATGATTTTTATTGAAATTTAACGATTGAATTGATAGTATGGTATAATAAGTTACAATGTCAATTTTATTTTTTCCTTCAAATTAATATGAAAATATTATTATTAAAATTAATTTTCAATTAAAACTAGAATCACAAATATTTTCAAATTAAAATAAAACTTTTTTTTGAACTGTGAAATTAAAATAAACTAATTCAAAATAAATATAACTACAAAATTCAATGTAAGTTTATATATTAAATTAAATTTTTAATGAGTTCATTAAATATTTATATTCTTATACAATTAATTATGGTGGGTTCTTAGCACTTTGGCTTTTGTTGACTATAAAAACGATACGGGTGTCCCACCAAATTTTGCCAAAAAGTTTCTATCTTCTTATGATTTCTTCAATTGTCCATAAATATCTTGCAGACTCTCTCATCAGTTTGCAAACCTTGATATTCTCTTATAATTTGCAATAATTTTTTATTTAAATATTTAATTAATAATTGTAAATTTTGTAGTTACATTAATTTTTTAACATAAATTTATTTTTTATTTGTTTTCTTTTTAATCTCTTATTTAAAATTTTTGTTTATTTGATGAGATTTATTACTTCTTTCTTAGTAGTAGTTTTTTTTTTCCCTTATAGAAGTATTTCATTCTCTTATATTTTTATCGTTTTGAGCTTATTTTCATGAATTTAAATTTATTATTGATATTCAAATATTTGAATTTGTTTAAAAATAAAAAAAAATTAGTAATTTGTTGTTGAATAATCACCAAATAGAGCACGATTATCATTTTATTGTACTTCTTGATTAATTTTTATATTTTCATTTGTAAATCAAAACATATTACTTTTAATTATAAATGAAGTTTCATTGTATTATATTAAAAAATAAAAAAGAGTTATTGAGATATATAATGTCAAGTAATCAAAATATATAGTTTTAGATCAAAAATGGGAAGTCGATTTTAGAACTGTCAACTAATCAAATTTAAGTGAAATGCAATCAAAGCAATTATGAGAAAATTGTAAAATTGATAGCAAGGAATTTAGGCCAACCAAAAAATTCCACATATATACATATAATTCACAAAGAAGAAACAAAATAAGGACTAACTAATTAAGGTACAGTTAGGGTTTGATGATATTTGTATTGAATTGGAGCAAGCAATTGAATATCAAAATCAAATGGATAAGAACATAGAGAATGCAGTGGTCATAATTGAAAACCTACTTTATGGACTGTTTGAATGGTTCATGTAAGTCCTTATCACGTTGTTTCTTCGTTTGGTAAACTTCTTAATTAATTGTGTTTCAATCCATCACACCATGATAAAATTAAAATTGTATACCACGGTAAAAGAGAGTATATATTTAAGAAATATATATATTAGGATAAAACAAAATTATATAATTTTATTATGAATTAAGTAGGATATAACTATAAAAAAGATAAAATTCTCTTTATTAAATTTTAATGTAATTATATATTTAAATTTTAAATTTAAATTTTTTAATTAAATTATAATAGTCTTTTATCAATTTATCTGTTCGATGATAAAAAAAACTCTTTTAAATTAATTAGAAAATATTTATTATATATATATATATATATATATATTAAGTAAATGGTCATAGTCGGCATTAATCAAACATAACCAAAAGCAAATTATGGGTAGGAATTGCATTGAAACGAAAGGGACAATTGGCGTGAGTTGGATGATTTGGATATCCATTTAATGATTTTTGAGAGAGCAGCTAATTAAAAATACCTTCGTTTATATTTGTGGATTTATGTCCATAGTGCACCACTTTCATATGTAAATACATATATATATATATATATATACCAAGAAGGATGTGAAGAAAAAATGATTTTGCAACCACAAAACCAAATGGTGCATTTCAATTCCACAATCATTTAAATTTTTTTTTTCAACACACCGACGCTCTTTTTTTTTTTTTTTCCATTTCCATACACACATATATGTGTAAATGTGCGTATGCACGTTCTTTTTTCATATACAACATATATTCTTAAATAGAAATTAATTGCATGCTTAATTTTATAATTCTTGTAATTTTTATGAAGCACATGTTTTATGCATCCACCTTAACTAATAATTATTCAATTGTTTTTTAGTAATATAAAATATTAAAAATTGGACTCAATAATTTAACTAATAATTATTGGAACATAATTTAATAATAAATATATATTATTCTAAATAATCAATTTATGATTGATTCTTCTCTCTTAATATTAATATTAAAAATATTATAAGTTAATAAAGGATTTGCCAATTAGGGGTTGAGGGTCTAGACTAGTTGGTTAGTGCGCTGTGATGTGTCCAGTTGGTCACGAGTTCGATTCCCCATTCCGTCATCCTTGTGGTGAGTATTGATCATCCTTGTGATGAGTGTTGATAGGGGATGACTACCCCCTATTGTGTAGTCCATAGGTTAAATTCCTTCAATGAATTTAAAAAAAAAAGAATTTGCCAATTATTAATTGGCAGTGGAATTAATAAAGAGCAAATAATAATAGTTTGCTTTTTAAGGGGGGCGAAAAAAGACATATACTAATAATTGATAATACGTCTTCTCTTTGATTGAGAAGCAAGAGGGGCCTATTGTATTATCCATATAGGCATATATCGAAGGAATGAAAAATAGGTCAATTTTCTTGTATATATAGGATTATTGTATTTATTAATTTTTTTCATATAGACCAAATAGATATCTAACTTTTTAAATTTATAATAATTAATTATTTTACTTTTTAATTTCTATTTTAAGTACTTTATTTTATATATTTATTTAATTTATATAAATAAAAATTAATATTAGTAAATATTAATTATTTTATTATTTATATTTATATATTTTATATTAAATAGATATTTTTAAAAATTATCATAATTTAGTGTGATTTAATAAATTTATATTTATAAATTAAAAAAATAGAATATTTTATGATTAAATTAAAAATTTTAAAAATAAAGTTACTGAATTTTATCAGTTGATATATATATGTGTGTGTGTGTGTGTGTGTGAAAGGTTGGGTAGACATGTGATCTAAGGTGGATGATGGGTAGCTTTTCATGAACAAGCTTTGCTTCCTTTTGTTGCTGACGCCATGGTTAAGTAGACCCACAAAAATTGCAAAATAATCCCTTTTCTTTATTCTCTCACTTTTTTCTCCATTTATTTTCCCTCCATCCATAGGCTCCATATTTAATATGTTTATTTAAGTGTATATTTTCCTTTTAAATGAACTTGCATTATTTTTGGACTAACCTTTAGTTCATTATTTTCTTTAATTCTTTTGTTTGTTAGTACGTATATGTTTCTTGAGATTTTTATTATATATAATTATGAAATTAATCTGTAGCTAAAACCACTAAGATAAACATTTGTAAAATTTAATGTGATTTTTTTAATATGTTGAACAAAATTATGAAGGTTAGGATGATCTTTAATAATACCATTCACTACTTAAAATTAAAATTTACAGTACTTAATTATTTTTAACTTACTTGATAATGTATGCCTTATATATATATACATATACATATACATATGTGTGTGTCTCAATTAAATTAAAAATTACTTAAAATGGTAAGTAAAATTTTTAATTTTAAAATTTATATTAAATATTATAAGTAATAAATTTTTTACGTACTTAAAATTCCACGCAAAAATTTTCAACAATTAATTTGTAATTTACTAATTATCACCATGTATGTGAATTATGATAAACTGGATAAATATGGCTAAAAATATTTTAACTATAAGCCACAAAAAAAAATCCCCTTTTAATTTTTTTAAAGGAAAAAAAATGGTGCAATTGGTCTCGAATTTCATCTCCAATTTGAGTTCAATTTGTTCAAAAACTATTAAATAGTTTTTTCACAGTCCAATATGCTTGGCCGCGGCAGCCAACTTAATTAATTATTAATAAGGTTCAAATATTAGATAAAGGTATCCATCTAAAGGATTTTTTTTTTGAAAAAAATTAAGAACCATTTTTCCTAACTTTTGATTTAGAAAAACCCAAATTATTGGAAAAGCATTTAAAAAAAGAGTATAAGAAAAAAATAAATAAAAGAAGAGGATGAAGTAACAGAAAGCAAAACTTTTCAAGTCCTTAACTACCAAGAAATCCATAGAAAGCTAAAGAAAATGGAACTTTTTAACAAACGGTCCTAATTAATTACTTATGTATATAAATTTAAATTGGCTTCTCCTAATTAATTTCTTATTATGATAAATTAATGCCACATAAAATTATTTAAAATATGCTTTTGGATCATATCAAATTTGATGGCTTCGTGGATTGCAATTTGCAACACTGTGGATATACTTGGAGGAAAAGAATCCAATTTTAGGCATTTTTTAAGCCCTTCAAATTACTTTATATATATATAAATTTATATTTTTGGCCACTTTCTAGTCGCATCAACTAACTTAACTTTCATTATTTAATTTTATTTTGATTTTTTGAAGTTTGAAGGAGAGCTTTCGCAATTTTTATCCTTTTCATCCACTATAAATTTTGTGAATAGAGAGAATTTTGCTCTCTTTTTTTTCTCTTTTGTATGTTTTATTTTTTTCCTTCCAATTTATTTATGCATGTTGGTCACATTTGCACATAATGGATTTTTTTTTATTATTCGTGTGTTTTTCAAAATTTAATTTTTTACCAAATTTTGATTGTTGAAAATGATATATATATATATATATATATATCCGTTTTGTTTTTAGATGAATAAGAAAAAGTCATCAAGGATTCATCACATAATAATTAAATTAATTAATTAATATTATATATAGGGACTAATCTAGCTAGAGTGATGTTCTTGGAGATAAAAAAAATAAAATCATATTAGAAATATTAATAATTTAATAATTATTATGTGTTATTATTTTTTTTAAATTTGAAAATTAAATATAATGAAAATATTTCTATAAATTTTCTTTCAATAATTGAATGATAATAAAAGAAATAAATACAAAATTTAATATATTTAGGGGTTAATTTTTTTCCTAAATTTAAATCTACTAAAATTTTAAGAAAAGTTTATATAATTTGAAAAATCGCCCTTCAAAAGGAAAAAAAATCATGTTGATACATAATTATAAAATTCCATTTACCAAAATGAAAGTTAGAGTGTAAAAAATTAACATGTCTATCTTCTTATTTTTCACATACCGTCTTGATTATATATTTTTTCTAATATATCCAAACCATTTTGCAAATTTTTTTTCTGTTAATCTCGCGAAATTAATGAATAATTTTTATTTTAAATCAAAACTATAATGTCATATAACATGAACAACGGTATAATTATAAAAAAAATCATAAACAACAAAAAGAACTGTGTAATTTTCCAATTCAAGAATTGACCACAAAATTAGCCAGCAATCACGTGTTAAAATGAGGACCATGTAACAAAAAAATGAAAAATAAAACCGTACGTAGTGCAAAAAGAATCAGTACGTAAAATTCTTTTGCAGAAATTTATCTGAAGCAAAATTCACCATATCTAACTACGACGACAATAAAAATAAATAATCTGTGGAGGTCGGTGCATGTTGACATGTTGATGATGAAGAGATCAGTCATACCTCTCAGACACACACATGTGCCTTTTGCAGTCCAGTTGTGTATGTTAAAAGCATCTTCCAACTTGCATTTCCATTAAATTACACTGTCCTTATAATTGCTCGCGCAAAAAATTGCAGACTTTGTTGGAATATGTGGCGAAAATAGAATTTTTGTAGTGCAAAATTCTTAGAACAGCTGCTCCCATCTCACGTACACAGCCATCCCACCACTATTTACCAGTCCATCGACCACTACCACTCTTAAGTCTCTCCACAATAACATTTTCTCCACTTTAACATCATTGCGAGCCTAGCATGACTCTTATTTGACAAGCAAAGCTCTTTGCAAGCTGAAAATTCATTTTTGATGTATTTTCAGCTGTCGAATAGAGTCAGTCTTTCACTCCCCCACGCCTCTATCTAGTTCTATACCACTGAATTAATTTTTGGATGCGTTTTTTACTTTTTAATTTTCAACATTCGATTTTAAAAAATTGAATAAAACTCTTTTAGTATTTATAATATAATTTGATAAATGTTATTTAATAAGAAAATATTAATTAAACTGAATTAAAATTTTTCCACTACATCGTCATCTTGTAGTGTATGAGGTTTTGGTGGTAATATTTTGTTTGGTTATTCAAGTTGAGAGAGGTGGTGAAGGCAACACGTACGCTTCAGCTTTTACATTAATGGCGAAAGATTTTTTGTCAGACTGTGATCGTACGGAATTGTAAATGTACCACCACACGCACTGCTGATTTGTCTCAAAATAAGATAAGACTTTGATTTTTAGTTCTATCTTGAAATAGAAAATGTGCTTAATTACCCTTCATACATTCTTTCCACCTACAATTATTATTATTATTATCCATAATAATTGAATTTTTTCCAGCACCATTTTTTTGAACAAAATAATTACAAGTTAGATACATAATTTCATGTCATGGGTAATTATTATTATTATTATTATCCATAATAATTGAATTTTTTCCAGCACCATTTTCTTGAACAAAATAATTACAAGTTAGATACATAATTTCATGTCATGGGTTTGAAAATGATATGTTATCGATTATATAAAATAAATATTATTAATACATAAATTAATTTATTAAAATATAATCTAACAATAAATATATATTTTTTTAAATAATAAATTTAAAATTAACTTTGCTAAATATAATATTTAAAAAAAGAAATACATCAATTATATATTTATTATGAACATCACAAAAAAAAATTGAGGCAAAAGTAATAATTAAAATTATAAAAAAATAACTAATTATTTTAACCATTAATAAAAATGTATATTACTAAAATTAGCATAACCAAAAATTAGCTATACAGTTTACAATTAACATGTAAATAATTAATTTCATTTAAATAAATATAAAAAGATAAATTATGGTATATGATTTTTTTATTAATTAAAAATATGATGGTGCATATTTATTTGGTGACTGTTTCATCTTTTTTTTTTAATTTTATTAAGAATGATTTTTTTTTTGAATTATAAAAGGAAGTGTGATTCACGTATGAGATAATTAGGTAAATGTCTAATTAACATATTGCAACCTTAAATGGAATAATAAGTGTTTGCTACTGTTCACAACAAAACAAGGGAGGGGAAAAATCAGACACGCGCCAATATTATTCAAGATTTTTTTTTTAAAAAATGACATTTTATAAGATATTTTTTAAAATTTTACTTTTTTTACTAAAAATACTTTAATTATTTTATTATAAATTTATCATAAATTTATTATTAGTTGTGTAAAATTTATAAACTCATTATAAACTCTTTATAAATTAATAAAAATATATTATTTTAATAAATATTTTATAAATTTTAATATTTTAATAAATATTTTATAAATATGATAAATTTAAAATTATTTTTAATTTGTATTATATTTTTATCAAAAAAAAAATTTATCAGAATAAAATTATTCAAGATTAGTGACAAACTCTTAATTAATATGAAATCTAGAAATTGATTCTGGCTATTGATTGAAAATGAAAGCATAATGTTAGGTCAAAACCACGTACGTATAATGACTTCACTAACACATTATTAATCTTATCATTGTTTAAATCTTATTTTTCGACTCTATATATTAAAACATCTTACACTTAATTTTGGAAAAAAAGTAGCCAAGTTGGAATTTTCCTGCAAGATCATCCTACTGTATATGAGTTCAAGTAATTAAAAATATATTTTAAAATTTGCTCAAAAGGTATCAATCTAGTTGAAATATTCGCACACAATCTCTGTTTTTTGATTTTTAATTTTTTGTCAAACTACTAAAAAATTTATTGTTGCTTATATAATATTATTTTTAGAAAGAAAATTTTCTGTAATAAGCACCCTGAAACCCAATGGTGATAGTAATGTTCTTGCAAGGCATTGGAGTTAGTTTGATCATCAAAGCCTTTTTCTTTCACCTAACCCAAATTGCTAATAAGATTTTAGTTTTTTAATGGAACTTGTTTTCTGCATTTGGAGAGGGAGGGGGAGAGAGAGAGAGAGAGAGAGTATCTTCGTGAAATAACCATAATAACTACCTACCAAAAGCACATTTTTACTCTAAATAATATATATAAATATAAAGGGTAATAATTCATTAGGAAAAAAAAAGAGCTAAAAGGGAAAGGGGACAAACTAAAAATTGTAAAAATTTTGATTATAGCCAAAATAAAACTTTAAGATCATGTAGCCACCCAGAAAGACTCCCAATTTAACAAACCTTTATTATTTTCTAGCACTTCATGGCCTTCTTTGCACCTGCTTGGTCTTTGAAATTCTTCCATTCCACCCATTTCAGTAACAGGACCAGCAACATTAACATTAGTCAAATGGTTTCCTTCCATCCCCACGTCTTTTTCAAAGAAGGAAACTTTTCCTTCCTCTGTTTCAAAATCTACATCCACCTCCTCTTCTTCTTCGTCTTCTTCTTTTTCTTCAAAATTCTCCGTAAATTGTTCCTCGTTATCATAATTAATGTCATTTTCTGTCTCCTCATTTTCTTCTGTGGAGGCTACTACTCCTAAAGAGTCAAAATTAGAAGCAGAATCTTTGACAAAACTGAGCCTGAGGCGGCCATGGCTTCTTTCAGCTTGAAAATAAGCATGTGTTGACGGGGACTTTACAGCCTTGATTATTAACCTTCCATCTTCACGGTGGGGCCGAAAATAGATAGATTCCGATCCACTCATCGTTGTCAAGGGGGGCGGAAAATTACGAGAAATCGCTTTCTTAGCTCCAAAAAGTTGACGAGATTTCTGTTGCTCCCTTGTTGGAGAATCCCGCACTGCTTCTGACTCAATTGAACACAATGAGAAAACGCTATTATCAACAACATCAGTTCCACTTTCACTACCTAAGTTCTCAGTACATAATTCCAAGCTCTTCTCACTAAGCGTTGATGGGTAACGCTTAATTTGAGGATGGACGTACGTATTCTTCTCTTTCTTCATTGATGATTCGTCGGGACTTACAGAGGTGTCTGCTAAAATTTGGAGGAAACTCCGGCCACCCATATCAGAATTTTGGATGGAAGATGTATTCTTTTCTTCAACATGGTGCTTTTCACTAAATTCTTTAGCATTAGAGTCCAAGGAACAGGGTTTTAGGGCTAATTCAAGTGATTGAGATAAGTGAGGTTTTGGTGAAGATAATCTAAGCCTTAGTGTTCTTGATTCTACAAGTTGAGACTCAAGACAAGATTGTAAACCTTGGCAAACTACAGTTGCCATTGTATTAAAAACTAGTGTAAGAGATACAAACTATGAAAAATTGAAAGGCAAAGAAAAAAACTTCGAAAGAACCCCACAAAAAGTGTATGGAAGCAGGGCAAAAACAGAGGAAAAACAGAGGAATCGAATTATGATGTTAAAATGAAGAGGTTTTTTTTATGATTTTCTAAGGAGAAAGAGAAGGAGAAGGAGAAGGGTATGGGAGAACAGATGGAACATGAAAGATAAGTGAGGATTGGGGTGTGAATTTGTAGTCTCCAAAAAGTGCCAGGCGGTATAGTTTGGAGAGAGGTAGGGTGGGGCCTTTTTACACCACTTGAAATATTCAATTCTTAATCTGCCACACACTGAAAAGAAGAAATAAAGAAATAAAATATGTGAGAAACTACAAAAGATCCTTATTATTATTAAAAAATATTCTTGTTCTTTTTTACTTGAAATTTTAAATTTTCAATTTTTTTTTAAATAAAAATAAAATCGTCCCTCCCCATCGCCCCCATTCTTGCGCTCCCTCCCTCCATTTCTAATATGGGCAGAATTTTGGTGGGTATTTTAAGAATGTCTTCACATGGGCATGACATGAATGTATTTAAAGAGAGAGACAGAGATGGTGGTAAAACAAATACTACCAAAAATTACCACCTTTGCTATTCCATTTTCTTCCCTTCCAAAAGAAAAACTACAAAAAGCCAGAAATTTGAAGGATTCTCTTGATACTTTGACAGTGATGGCCTCGTTATGTTTTTTTTTTCCTATTTTTATCTAAACAGAAAACGCACCATCCAATGCTTTAAGGGTCAAAACACAGGTTCATTGCTAAGGGAATATAATGTTTGAAAAATTAAAAATAAAAATCGGTCCACTCCACATTCTTTTTATCCCATTAATGCACATCATTCATGCCGTCAGCAATATTTGAATGAAGTGCCGAGAAAAATTATTTTTCGCTACATCCACTTCTCATAATTATTGCAAATCTTATTTAATAAATGAATAAATCATTTTTTATTCATTTAACATTTAATAATGAGACGAATAATATTTTTTTAAAAAATCTATAAAAATAACTTTAAAAATATTGTATAACAAAAAATTGTAAAAAATACTGTGCATATAAAAAAATATAAATATCTGATAAATGTTGAATATATTTTTAATACATATTAAGTATATTTTTAATATATATTGTAAAAATATAAAAAAACTAAAAAAATATTTTTATAAACTAAAAATAATAATAAAAATAAAATTTTAAAGAAAAAAAATAGTATTTTATGTAATTTTTTCTATTTTAAATTACATAACAACAAGAATAACATTTCTCTTTTTTAATCTTTTTTATAATTGAGAATTGTTAGTTAAATTATAAATTTTTACTTTCCACGTCCTTGAGGTGATGAAAAAAAAATAATTAGAGAAATGTTATTTTTAATCTCTTAATTTTAGGAAATGATTTAAGATGTTTTAAAAATTTTAAGAAGCAGAACAATTAATTTTTAAAAAGTATAAACCATTATATATATATGTATATATAATTAAAAATACCTATAAGCAATTACTGTCTCCGACCAAATCATATCTATTTAATAAATAAATAAAATTTTATTTTCAAAAAAAATAAATAAAAATTTATTTGATTGTGGAAAAATAAAATATTATTTTTATATACAAGAAATATTATTTATTTATTTAAAATAGCCATAAAGAGTTACTGTCTCCGACCAAACTATATATATTTACTAGTAAATAAATTTATTTGATTATGAAAAAATACAATATTTTATTTTTATATACAAAGAATATTTTTTTTATATATGTTTTTGTGTTAGATTTTTATATGTATAGCAAAGTGGCGAAGGGCAATTAATTTCTCACCTTTCAAAATTGATTTTGGGGTAAAATAAAAAATAAAAATCATGCTTAGCAAAGAAAACACGTTTTGGTTATAAATGATTATGTTTGAGAAAAAATATAAAATATTAAGTGTCGAGGCGACCGGCCAGCCCGACCAGACGGCCACCATAGATTCATGGAAAAGGTTCGGAGAGTGTGATGGTGAGTCCCACCTGATATGACCTTAACGTACCATTTTATTCAAACATTATCATCATTTGTCTGCTGGATCTGTAAATTGCAACTATTTCAAATAATCAAATTCACAGATTTTGAATATATTAAAAGACCAACATCTTCTTTTTTTAAAGATTTTGTAGTTTGATAGATTTTTTTTAAAATTTAAGATATGTCTTTTTTTATAAAATAAAATTTATATTTTTCTAATGTTAGCATTTAGATCTGACACCAAGTGGCGATGTGGACTCATAATAAATTAAACATGTATTTTTAAAAAATAAGTTAAAATTTTATTTAAACTTAAAAAATAAAAGTATAAATTTATGGCCTCAACTATAATTTTAAAAAATGTATTTCAAGTTTTTATTGCAAAAAATAATTTTGATTTAAAGTTAAAATTGAAAATTAAAAAAATGAGAAACTCATAAATATTTTTCAAATTTAGAAAATGAGAAAATCTAAATTTAAAAAAAAAATGAGAAACCCATCAATGTTTATATATTTTTTTATTTTTAAATTTTCCGTCTGAATAAATCAAACTTTAAATCTTTAAACTCAGCCAAGTAAATTTTTTTTTATTTCAAAATACACAAAAAATGAAAATTATAAATTAGTGAGGAAAAATTCTTACACATGTTATTCTAATATATTTTTTATGTCAAGCAACCAAACTATAATTAATACTAAAAATATTTATGACTTATTTAATTTTTTAATAAAAATATATTAATATTTAATTTTTTGATAAAAATATATTAATATTTTTCCTGCTCCATTATTTATTTTAAACATTTGATAAGTATATATATTTATATATATAATATAAGTAATATTTGTTAGCGATTTGGTTTGGTTCATGTTAATCGACGTCGTTAATTAAACAAATTTTTATTTCGTGGCATACCGTTCATTAACCCAAAGCCAAACCCAAAAAAAAAAAAACTTAGTTTCAACCGTCCTGAGAGAGAGAGAGAGAGAGAGTTGTACGGACAAGTTAAGTTAAGAAGAGAAATATTAAAAAGCCCTTTTGAAAAAAAAAAGTAGTGATCCTCCACTAATTCTTTCTTTTTGTTTGTCGGCTATGTGCTAACCGATGAAATGCTTAAATCAATTTTATTAAAAAATATATAAAAAAAAGAGCACTAATTACACTCTAATTAAACCCCATGTGGATAGACAACAAATGACCTACCCTCAAATGTTTAAACAATTCAATTTAATAATTAATAAAATATTAATTAACGATTAATAATAAAATTGAGGATTAAACCTTCCAAGTTTAGAAATGTGTGGGGATTCATTGCCACCATTTAGAGTAAAAGACCGCAAGTGGCAACACTCACTAAGCATTGCAATACGCAATACCATTTTCGTACTGTGCAAAAAGCTTTTCCGCGTTGCCTTTCTGTTGTTGTTCTGTGATTTCTGATCATCACACACTTGCATCAACTTATATTATATATACGTGGACAAAAAAAAACCTTGTATTATATATATATATATATTAATTATCCTAAATTAAAATAAATTTATTTCTCCCCTCTGTTGCTTTGATGAGTAAGCATATTAGGTACAATAATTTTAAAATTTGAACTTGAGATCTAACTGATAATAATATTTTTAATCACCAAATTATAATTTAATGATTAATTATTTTTATTTAATTAGAAAATGATAATTTAGTTTAAATTTTTAAATTTAAATTATATTTTTATTGAATTATAACATTTGATATAATTATATAAGTTTGATTGCTAACACACTTCTAATTGATATTTGTATGAAACTAAAACTAATACAATGAAATGTAATTTAGTTGATATTTTCGTTTTCAGAAAAATTTGGTTTTAGAATTGAGTCATCTAATTTTAAGTGTTGAAAATTAATAAGTAAATTGACTCTTAAAATCAAATCATAAATTAATATATATATATATATATATTGTGCAAATGATTAATGTTGTTTTACTAAATCTAAAAAATGAAACTTAGAATAGTATATAAAAATTAACCCATAATATAATACCTTACCATGCGCTAAAAAATCATGCCTATGTGCATATGTATGATTCCACTATGCATATAAGATAATCAAATTCTAGCTTTCTATGTATACATGCACAAAAAACAAAAAATGATAGAAAGTTGCTGTAGCCTATGGCGTTCTTAATTTTCCTGTATTTTTTTAAATAATATCTTCCATTTTATAGATAAAAGCATATTCCAATATATATTAATTATATGCAAATAAAGTCTATGACTTCCCAAATTTAACTAACCACTAGTGGGAATAGATATTTTGACGAAAACATTTGCTAACCCAGGCATATGTCTTTGCAAAGAATTATTTTTTTTAGTACGTCATATTCCTTTATGCTCTCAATTTCTTTGAATAATATATTCTACATAGTCAATTAGGATATGATTAATTTTTTTTTTTTTTGCATTTTATAGATCAATTGATAATTTTTTGTGTACAAGAACACTACTGAATAATCAATAAAAAATAGGATCATGATCAATTCAAATTTGAGTATTGTTAAATTTTAAAAAAAGCGACTCACCCATTAGTATTTTTTCTATTCATAAAATTTAAATTTTTTTAAAAAATAATTTTTTTTATCACTTATACCAACCTATATGTAAGAAAATTAACATGTAATGCTCAATACGAAAAAGAAAATTCTAGTGATCCAAAAATTCTCAAGTAAAGTTTTGGAAGTCTATTTAAAGGTAGCGCCATAATCTATATGTGTTTGCGCCATTGCACCGACAAACTTGCGATTTTTTTCCTAAATCGATTTAATTTAATAATATTATAATACGTATAAAAGCTAAATATGAGATATTAAATTTGATGCAATCAAAATCAAATTAACTTAAAAAGAAAATTTTATATTAAAAAACGAAATACTTCTTAAGATTGCTGTCAATTTGGAAGTTAAAAGTGTCAATTCTGTCATCACAACTCTTTCCAAATATATAGTGATCACCGTAAATTATGTAAATACTTGATTTCAATCTTGTAAATTTTGGTTTATGGTCTAACAAAAATAATATTACTGAATCTCCAATTAAAATTTTAATATATTTTTTACCAAATAAAAAAAAACTACGTACGTAATCTATTTTAAATTGTAAAATTGAATTACTTTCAGTTCTTTTTAGTTTAGAGAAAAATGAAAAATGAAATTATTATTTAGATCATATATATATTTACTGTTAATTTATATATCTCAGTGTGTTAAATTATTACCTAAATCTTAGTTGAAATATTGTAACAATATATTATATACCGATGAGGTAATTAAAAGATAAACCAAAATTAAGCAATTTTCATATAACAAATTGAAGTGTGAAACTAATTATAAATCAAGCCAAAACCTTGGGAGATATGATACTCAAAAAGCTAGTTAGAATTGACTGATGTCTCTATCATTATCATAATAGCTAGCTAGCTAGTTCTTGGACAGCTACGTCAAAACATATACGCTACTTGCCAAATATTTGATTAAAACCACGAATGATGCAATAATGTGTGTTATATATATATATATAGCATTAGCAGTGGCAAAACCAAGTTAATAGCTGGTACTGCATGCACTATATGAAATTTATCAGCCTGCAATATGACCACATTATGCCAAAAAAAAAAAAAAACAAATTAAGTCACATTGTAAGTACAGAGTCCAGCCTAACATAATAATATAAATTTCAAGAAATGAGAGCATCACAACCCTGGAAAACATACCATCCCTTTTTTTTAAAAAAAAAAAAAACTTATTAGTGACCTGAAAATTTCATGTCTCTTGTCAGTGGAAAAGTTCTTCAAAAGCCGATGAAACAACAACTCATTAGCATATTCAATAATATCAATTCTATTTTTTTATTTATTTTTCTAAGATGTTAGTTATATTATAATTTTAAATAGGACTCTAATCAAACTCAGTTTTAAAAAATTTAAGTTGAGCTTATTATAAAATAGCCAAATTTAAAATTCGAATTAAGTTTGAATTGAGCCTGAATTTATATCGAACCAGCTTATATACAATGTATCTCGAGTTTAATTTAAATAAGTTTAACGAACACAATAAAATTATTTTAATTTTAATTTTTTATCAATCTTCTCTATATTTTTATAAAAATATACTAAAATTAATATTTTTATAAAAAAATAAAAATATAATTATATATTAACAAAAATAAAATATTATATCACTATAATATTATATTTTACTATAAATTACTAATCTATTTTATATTATATATTATTTAATTTATTTATCATATGTATTATATATTAATAAATTATATAAATTAAATTAGTCAAAAAATTAATACATTCGCATACATAGTTTAATATATATAAATTAAATTATATATATGTTTAATTAAATATACTAAATTAGTTAATTTACGAGTTTAATTTATGAATTTTTTAAATGAGCCAGCTCATGAGTTAAGGAGCTGAGTATTTTTTAATTTGAGTTTTGCTTATTTAATAAACGAACAATTTAAACTCGAGTCTAAATGAATTTTTATTAAATTAAAATCTAAGTTGAACTCAATTAGCTTAACTAATTTACAGTCTAATCCAAAATCATCCAAATATTGAAACATAAATTGAAGAGTACTATAATTGTGGTTCTTATAAAACTAATTCAATCCTAAAGTGTAACCTTTGACAGCTCTAAACGAAGATGCTTTAATTTGCAACCTTTCTCAGTACAAATAAAGCTTCTTTAATTATCATTGAGCCAACAGCAATTATATATGCGTGCCAACATTACAACTACTCTACTCTTAACATATTATTAAGAATATAATATTAAAAAAAAGTCTCACGTCCACTAAATACAACTACATAAAATAATTAACACAAAAATAGACTTATCAATTCTAACAATTAATTTTTAAAAGCGGCACTCTCAGTAATTTATATTAAAAAATTCAGTATAATATCAGAATATAATTATTTTTTAGATTAAAAATCAGACAGAGTATTAATTCCACATATCCGTTGTGCGTACATTTTTTAATTTTGTTTAATGTTTAATTAAATTTTATAAAACCTATTTAATTAATTAGTGATTATTAGTGAATTTGCATCAGAATCCATCAACTTTTGTTTGATTTTGTAATTTATAATAAGGGTAATGGAGAATCTTTAACTAAGAATGCGTCATGTCGCTTTGGCCTTAAGTGAAACCCTATAGTTAGCACTCAGCCCAATTGGTGTTTTTTCCCCACATATACTAATCAAACATTTAATTAATACAAGGACTGTTATTAACTAAGACAAGAGAATCCACTCGGTGGCTTACACAAGCATGTAAAGAAACCACGCTCTCTGCCAACCTTTTTGACCATTTTTAGTGCTATCTTTCCTTTGCTTTTAATTAATCTCATGCTTTAACTATTAATTATTATAATATTAAACTCTCATCAACTTAATTGATTAGAATATATACATATAATAATAATAGCATATTATTATATACACGAAAAGGATGCCTACGTAATCCATGCAAACTTGTCATGCAACTAATGGCCAATTTATAATTATATATATTTTTTCTAGCTAATTACTAATTATAAGGTAATTAAAACTAAATTATAAGTCCCTTCATGAAACAGGCTTCAATGATCACAGGCAATACATGTAAACATCAAACTGGTTGAAGGTCAGTTCATGGTGGCTGGACAGTGACTATAAATATTCATATGTCTAATCGGATAATTAACTGGCATGCATGATTAGTCTCTGATGCTTGATTAATAGAAATTATTAAAGTAAATAATCTATCATTTTCCTTCTAATCTAGAGATTAGAGACTGGCTGTTGATTTTTGAAAAGTTTTCAAATTTAGTGCGGCTAGACACAATCGCTAAATATGAAGCACCCAAACTCACTGTCGGATACAATAAAAATACAGACAGAGCATTAAATATATGTTTCATATGTATTAAATATGTGTCCTTGTGTATTTTATTATTTTATTATTTTTATTTTTTAAATATAAAAAAAATATTTAAAACACAATAAAAATAAATTTTAAAATATATTTTTAATATAAAATTTTATTTATATAATATTATTAAATTAATAATTAAATAATTACAATCAACTATAATTATAAAACTTATTTTTTATCATAAAATAATATTTTTTTATTATAATTATATTAACATATATATAAACTAATATATATTTATTTTAAATATATATTTATCTCTTATTATATTTTTATAATTTAATATATACACACACATATATATAAATGTATTCCATTCATATTATATTATTAATTTTTTAAAATTACCATATTGACATATACGTATTCTGTTTCCATGTCCATGCTTTATAGGCTGCTAATTATATAAATCAAAGGAAAATTTACATGCACCACTCCTTTCTAATTTTTAAATTTTATTTTTTATTAATATTTGAATAATTTTTTAATTTTTTTAGAAAATATCATATAAATATTTGTTACCATTTCTCAATCACCAAATTACTAATTTGCTGCTTTAAAATTTTTAAAATTAAAAAATTAATAATAAATTTATAAATTATTCAATATTAAAATAATATTTTAAAACTACTAAATATGTGAATCAGTTGATAAAAAATTATTTTAATTTAATCTCGAGTTCATTTTCCAAATATGCATTCTTATCCGTTTTTACTAGGAGAAGATAATTTATAATATATATATAATGAATAGAGAATCGCAAATAATAAAGAGAGATGAGAATGACAAATCAACACTTTGGTGACTGGATAATTACTAAAAATATTCAAATGAGATTATTTTTAAAAATTGAGAAGCTTGTCAAATAAAAAAATTATTCAAATACCAAAAATAGTAAATTAAAAAAATATATATTAATAGTGTAAATTTTTTCTATATAAAATAATATAACACATAGTTTTCTTATTTCTATATATTATTTTTTATTCTATATATTTAATATAATTAATTAGTCAATGCAATAAGCATTTTGCTTTTTTTAAAAAAACTTTATTAAGCATTTTGTTCTAAGTTTAGTAAGCAAGTGCATATTAATTTGCTAAATATATTTTAAATGTTTTTATCTAAAGCGATGACGTTTGAAATCACTATCAAGGAATAATAATAGCAGTCTATTTTTGATAAAGATGAATAGACAAAGGGAATAAATCTTTCATGGATTTAATTTAGAAAAACTAATTAATTAATTAAGAGCAGAATCATTCATTTCAGAAAACTTGCTGATTAAGTCTCAATAGGAAAAGACAATTACTTGGCCGGTGGGTTGAATTTTATGCTTATGATACTAACTTGAACAATCACATTTTTTCCATTTTTTTTTCAAAAAATTATTTTGGTGATAATGAAAATATTAGTTAATTTGTAAGAAAAATATGGCAATTAATTAATTAATCGATCAATGTTGAATTCAAAAATAATTTATTAATTAGCTTTTTCTATTTTAATATATAGTATTTTACAAATCAAAACTTATAAATTATTATGAATTTGCGTTAGATAATCATTAAAAAAATAAAAGATTAAACTTCTTTGGAATTTTAAAGATATTTTATACTTAAAATTTAGATTTAAAATTTATAATTATGAAAAAAAATATTTCAATCGTCCTATCTCAGCATATCATCATCTCGAGGATAATTAATTAATTAATATTAAATAAAAAAAAAGTTCGGCACTGAAAGAAATATATAGCAGTTAGTCGGGGACATACACAGTATTTGACTGTGTTTTATTCAAAGGTTGTTGTTGGTGGCATTAATCATGGTAAAGCTGGTGGAACAAATTAATTAGGTTACTGTTTAATTTCTTTTTGTTAATTTTCTTCTACATGAAAACGACAATGCTGACCACCTCATTCAAGAGTGCCATACACATAGACACCATGTTCTGCTGCATGTTATCTCTATTTATGTTAATGTCCCTAATTTAGTGGAGAAAAAAGACTACGGTTTCTTCATTTCAAAAGCAATTTTTTGAAAAATAAAATAAAATAAATGTGATCCATACAATATTATATTATAAGCATTTTCTCAAATAATCATTTTAATTAATTTTCAAAAAACTACAGCCTTTATCAGATATTTTAAAATTTGTACTTTTTATTATAATTTTTTTATCATTTTATAAAAATATATAATAAACTTACAAAAAAATATATCATGTATCTAATAAATTCATATTAAACTATGTATATACTTTATAAATATGTTAAAAATATATAATAAAATCATGATAAACTTACAAATAAATATCATGTATATAATAAATTCATATTAAATTTTGTATATACTTTATAAATATGTTAAATTTGTAAATTGATAAAAAACACTGATAAATTTAAAAAAAATGATAAATTTATAATTTTTTATTTTTTTTTGATAGTTTTGTAAAAAACCTATTAATTTTTATAATTGAGAAATGGCTAATAATCAATTACATTTATTTTTTGTATTCAAAATATTTTTCTTTTTTAATAATCTTAATTAGAAAAAAACTCTGGCAAACAATAATTAACTGCTTGTAAAAACAAAATAGAGTAATTAATTTAACCTATAGGATCACATAATCCAAGAAACAATATTCGTATCTGGGACATTAATAAACATACTATATATATAATTGATTTTTTAATGTTTTTATCGAATCATGAGTAAGTTATGAATTCAAGCTTGAATATTTTTGGGGGAATTGGACCTTAATTAATCTCACTTTTCATATTAAGTTGATATCATTTTTCTTATAAATGTTTTTTTTTTCCCTGGGTAACATAAACTCTGTATTGAGAAATTTTTGCCTTGTAGATGACCATAATCATATAATGGCTGAAAAACAATATCAGAAGCTGAGCACACCAACTAATTTGGCATGTGATATATTAGTAGAAACAAGCTTATTTTTATGATGCTTGGCTTCTTATTACTCTTTACTGGCAAAATACTTGTTATTTGTTTTTTAATGTTTGTTTTGTGAATACAAATATTATTATATATGAATATGTATTCAAACTTTATAATTCAATATATGTGTGATTCGAGATCCATAAATACCTGTAAAATATGTTATACTCCATCGTCCTAAATTAATGCGTTCATTTTTTATTTTACAAAAATTAAGAAAAAATAATTATTTTTATTCAAAATATAAATTTATATATAGTTTTTCTGTTATACTAAGATATATTTAATTAATAAGCAATATTAAATAATAATATTATAAAAATTTAACGTGTTAACTAACTTATTAAAACGATAAATAAGATATACAAAAAAATAAAAGTAAACTTATTAATTTAAAATGAAGGGAGTATTATATTTATGTTGAGATTTAGAAGGGAAATGGATCCCTAGTCTATTATCAATATACAATTTTCGTACTCTAATATCACTGTTATTTATTTTTATTTTCTTGTCTTTTTTATGAAGAATATTAAAATTAGGTTTAAAACATAAATAAACACCTATATTTATAAAAAAAATTATGTTAGTCCCATCTATTTTGTGAGCATCTTATAACATATCTCTGCATATTTAAAATGATATTAAAATGTCTTTGGCTCGGCTATTCATATTCTCACCTCTAGCCATTTGTTACAACCTAGATTTCCCCTATTTCCTTCTCTCATATTTCTTTCTTTAAAAATTAATAAAGTCTTTTGACTTTCTCTAAAAAGGAATAAAATTATCTAAATTTCCGTCATCAAAACCCATTTTTTTCAACCAAATATTGTTTTCATTTTAATTAAAACCCTAATTTCTAAAAGTAACAATTTATCGAAGGTATTGCATGTGTCTCAAAATTAGAAAAGCTTCTATTTATTTTAATTGAAGAAAGATTGAGTTTAGAAAAGGGTTTGCAATGAATGGGTAGAGTTTGATTAATGCATTATGGGAGAAAACTTTGTATTTTAATTGAAAATGTTAGTACTTTCTTGAATTTTTTATGGTTGTATGCTGTATATAGTTGGGTTTTCTAACAAAACCCAATTGTTATTGATGAATGATTGAATTTTATTAATGGGTTTTCTAATTTTTAATTGAATTCTAAAGTGTTATATGGAGTTCTATTTATAGAATAGTAATTGAATTTCTAATTTTTTTCTTTTTCAAAACTCAATTTTTTTTTTTTGCTACAAAGGAGACCTGTGAGCATGCAACTGATTCTTGAATTAAAATCCAATTTTTTCCCCCATATAATTCATTATTTATCTTGAATTGGCATTTTTTATTCAATATTTAAGAAAAATCTTTTTGGATAATTAATATAGAATGCTTCAAGTATTGCCATAAGAAATTTTGAAGAAATTGAACTTTTGGATACTATTTGAAGCTAAAAAATTCAACAAGATTTTAAGTTGTCGATCTCTTGTTTGCTGTAGAAGTGAATTATGATTTTAATTTTTTGCTTTTCTTTAGAATTAATAAAATAAAAATAAAAATTATGGTTTTATTTTGGATTAAAAAGCAGAATAATCCATTTGAATAGGGTTTTATTTTATAGAGGATACAAATTTATTGGTGAAATTTGATGAATAAGCAGCAACCAACACATGCTTGGATTTTTTTTTTTGCCTCACACTCTCAACACTTGCTCAAAAGGGCACCTTAGTTACCTTTTTAATTTTTACAAGTGTGTAATGAAACTTTCGTAAATTAACTGGGGCTAATAAAATTTTTCTGACAAGCATAGATATTTATTTATATATTAAGCCTTAAAGTTAACATGCAAGAATATACATCTAAACCATGTATGGTGTTTGACCCTCTAAATTTAGGGGGTTTCTTCAAAAATACCCTAAAAAATAAAAATATTTTTAAAAATATTTATTTTTTTAATTTCAAAAATATTCATTTTTTAATTTTTAATTTCAAAAATATTTTTTTGGAGGTATATTTTAAATATATATTTAGTATATTAAATATATACTCAAATTTCAAAGATATATATTAAATATATATTTAATATATTAAAAATATATAAAAAAATATAATACATTTAAAAAAAGTTAAAAAATATATTATACAGTGTAATTTTCTCTAAATTTAATGGAAATGTTTGGATAATGAAGCTTAGGTTTGAAGTAAACAAAGCATTGTCCAAAGATGAAAAACCTCGTATTTTGGCCAAATCCAAAGCCACGTTGTTTTCGTATAAGTTTTATCTTGGCCCATCAAATCATACGATTTTAATTTTTAAAAAAATAACATTCTCATTTTTATAAAATTTTATTTTTTATTAAAAATATTTTAATCATTTTATTATAAATTTATTATAAACTTATTATAGACAATATAAAATTTATAAACTTATTATAAATTTATTATAAATTTATTATAAAATTTATAAATTTATTATGAATTAATAAAAATATGGTATTTTGATAAATATTTTATAAATTATGATATTTTGATAATTATTTTATAAATATAATAAATTTAAAATTATTTTTATTTTTTTTTATTTTTTTGTCAAACGTACTTTTCATTTCTAAGTTTCATGTCCTATTTACACCACCTTGAAGCCCGCTCGCCAGAAAGCCATTTATCATACTGGCCATTGGCCTTCACTCGATATGCACGTGACCGTGGCAAGAGTGTAACGCACGCTAACATTTAATTTCTTTTTATATTACACATAGCACCGTATTGCTATTATTTAAAAAAAAAATCCAATAAATAATCTGAATAAAAATTATTCAAAAAAAAATCTAAATAAAAATTGTTAAGTTAAATTTTTTAATCCTACATGATATTTTTATAACATATTTAATTTGATTAGAGTAATTATTTCATTATCAATTATCAGTGATTAAATATTAATAAATAATAAATAGTGACTAATTAGTTAAATTTTAATACTAATATTTTATATAATAATTAACAATTAAGAGTAATAATTTTTCATCTTATTATATTGCCTTATTAAGGTTATTTCTCTAATTTTTATATTTCTTAGACTAAGATATTTAAATTAATAATTAAAAGTTGAAATGATACATACTAAGAGTGGATCATATATGTAAATATATATTTTTTAGGCTTAAAAAAAGTATATTATGTCATTAATTTAAATCACACCTTTTTTTTAATATTATATTTAGGGTTGTAATCGTGCTAACCTCAAACTCAATTTGCTATAAAATAGTCGAATTTAAACTCGAACTAAAATAGAGCTCGAGCCGAGCCCAAATTTATATCGAGTCAGCTCATATATCATTATCTCGAGCTTTATTTAAATAAGTTTAAAGAGCTCAATCAACTTATTTCATCTTTTATTTATCTTTTCTACATTTTCATAAAATATATATTAAAATTTATATTTTCATGAAAGATGAATAATATGATTATTAATTATCAAAAATAAAATATTATATTACTATAATTTTATATTTTATTATAAATTATTAAATTATTTTATATTATATATTATTTAATTTATTTATCACATATACCATATATTAATAAATTATATAAATTAAATTACATATATTTTTAATATAATATACTAAACGAGTTAGTTTACGAGCTTAATTCACGAGCTTTTTAAATGAGTCAACTTGTAAGCTAACGTGCCGAACATTTCTTAACTTGAACTTGACTCATTTAATAAACAAGTAGTTCGAACTCGAGTCGAATGAGCTTTTATCGGATCCAAACCCAAGCATAGAGCCCTAATTATATTTTTAAAAAAAGTTAATTTTGGATCTATTTAGAGAAAATACACTTATTACAAAATTATGATTTCAATCATACTTAATTAGTATTATTATTAATCATATTTTAATTTAATGACTTGAGATTAATGTTTCTTTAAGTTGAGTATATTTTAATTTAATGAAAAGGGAATAACAGAAAAGTGAATAGAAATAAACTCAAATGTGATGAGTAATTATTTACTTTTATTATTTTTATAAATTAATTTCAAAAAACCTAAAATACACACATATATATATATATATACAAGTGGGGAATTTTTTCACGTATTAATATAAAGAAACAAATAGAAAGGGGGAAGCTTTTGAATAAAAAGAAAGGGAGAAAAGAAAAATAAATAAATAAATAAAAGGAAGAGTGAAATGCAATGTGCGAACATTTCAAAGCGAGTTTCTCGCAAATCAGAACCCAATCTCTAATCTGTTAGAGAGAGACAACAAGAGAGAGAAGAGAAGGAGACGACGATGGCGATGATGTTGCTAGAAAGCATTGTCGGTGTCCTCTTCCTTCTTATGATGCTTTTGATCCTCTTCCTCATCCTCTTAGCCTGTAAACCATGGCGCTTCTTTTCAATTTCTCGTTCTCGCACTATCAAGGTGCAGAGTTTTTGTAATTTCTTATTCAATTCAATTCAATTCAATTTTTCTCATTTTCTTCCATATTTTTGAGATATTTGATCGTCTAGTTTTTTTTTTTTCCATCACTTCATCCGAGTTAATGTGATGTTCTGTTTGGTTGGTGAGAAATAAAAAGATTGAGGAGGTGGACTGTATGGGTTTTTATAATAGCCGATTTCAATTTCTTTTTTAAAAAAAATAAATGGTTGGTGCGTTGGGGTTTCAGCTATTGAATCTTTCGAGTGATTGCATAGGAAGCGCGTGACATTTGATTTTGTCGCTATTTTTTTTTATTAATTTTTTGAGTTTTAGTTGTTACGGATTGATCATCTTTGTTTTTGAGGTAAATTTTAGTTTTATGTAGGTGAGTTATTTGGTTTTTGTAATTCTGTTTGGGAGCTAGGTTTGATTAGCTCTGGACCTTGTGCTTGCATATAGTTATTAGTTTAAAGAGGTTTAGGTCAATTGATGGTGATTAATTCATATCTCCATGCAATTACTTAATCCGTTAATCGTATCTCTGGGCAATGCGGTAAGCATTTATGTATCATACATAATTTGTTGCCTTTCTAGTTTTGGGTATGAGGGGGTGTTAGATTTGGGATCGCTATTACTTAATTTATCATGATTCGTGAATGTACTTGTCCATTTTTTTGGTCAATAGGAGCTCCTTTTGCATTTGAAAGTGTTTTCTTCATATAAAAATTAAAACAACAATGAGCTAGATTTTTTTCAGAAATGTACATATGCGTAAAGGTTCTTAAACTCAATTTAGCGTATAAAAGGCAAATTTGGAAGGGAGATTAAAAAAAAACCATGTATGTAAAGTGCTTAAGAAATTTTATATCTTAGAATATTTACTATAAATTTTCAAAGCCATCAACTGGTTTTGGACTTGGAGTGGACAAGCAGTTGTTATGTTAACCTCATCAATGTCAAGTAAAATATCGATCAGAAGTTTCGTGATACTAGTCAAATGTTCTCTCAATACCTCAGTTGTTAGGCCTATGCTGTCCTAAGGAAATTCAACCTTCACTTTAACTGATGCTGAAATGGAATGCAAGAAACTATACAGAAAATAAAGGTTTTTCTTGTTACTTGGAAGATGCTGTTTGACACATTCTACATTCATATACTACAATAAAATTTTATCGTATAAAAAGGCAATATAATTGTGGGTGAAAATGTAAAAAGATTGATAGGTATATATCTCATCCATATTTACGTTCACTATGAATGCAAGAGTCTGTATTCTATTTGAATTAACTGCCACTAGGTATATTGTCTTCTAAACTTCCTAAGATCGTCCTCTTCAGGTTGATGACTTAGATAGACCCCTAGTTTCTGATGAAGTGGAAAACAATGAATTGGCAAGAAATTATGATCTAGAGGGAGCATGTTATCAAAATGAAGGGCCATTGCGCTTGGCCCGGTCACATGGACTTATTCATAAACAGAGGCTTCCTTCTGCACTGCCCCATTTAATACAAGGTATGTATTTTATATCTTGTATCTCTTTCTATACAATTATGTTTTTAGTTTGCTTTTGCTGGTTGGGTATAACAAATTTCTATTTTTTTTTGTTATTTTTTATGACAGGTGATAGCTTGGTCTTAGATGTAGTTTATGATCCTGCAGAGGATGTTTCACTTGGTCAAAGCCTTAAGCCTATATCACCGACAGAGCGCCTAGATGAAGTGCAGACTCATGTAGAACAGGAAGATCATACTGCTATCATAAGATCTGGTCCAGAAAAAGATAACTTTCAGGAATCTGTGCCCAAGGTTATCACTGATGAAAGTAATTTCTTGTACTTTCTTTTGCAAGAAAGAGGCTAATTCTGGATAGATACTTTCATTTGTCTTTATGTCAAAAGCATGTTATCATATTTTTCTGTTAGAAGTGCAGGAAGCTTCCTCTCTTTGGAGGTCATTGCAGGTCCTTCTAGAGGACTCCGTTGTTCCTTACACTCAACAAGTTCTTCGAGGCTTCCACTTACTCTTGGGAGGGTTTCTAGTGACTTGTTGTTGAAGGACTCTGAGGTCTCAGGGAAGCATGCAATGATTAACTGGAATATGGATGTAAGTTATTGATAACATCATATTGATTTGGCTACATGATCTTCTGTGTATTGCTCTGATTACATTATAATGGACTGTTATTTTCATTCCAGAAGAAAAAATGGGAGCTGGTAGACATGGGAAGCCTAAATCGAACACGTCTGAATTCACAACTGATCAATCATAATGATTCTGGAAGTAGACACTGGGGTCAGCCAGTTGATCTAACTAGTGGAGACATAATAACACTTGGCACAACCTCAAATATATATGTAAGGCAAACTGTTTTTTTTTTTTGACAAAGCTATATCTTGACATCTATGCATTTTCCACAAATAATTGAATGCTTTTTTAGGACCATGAATTCTTAAGGTACCTGTATAAAGCTTTTCTCCTATTTGATGAGATTCAAACATATCTTGCTACTGATATTCATTATGCATTGCTGTGGAATAAGAGAATTCGTATTCTTATTTATTATTCTGCTATCTTGTTTTTATCTATTAATTGAAGAAATAATTAGAAAATAAAGCAGCAAGTACAAATATGAATAATGACCGAATGATCAACTTTGCAATCAACTATTAGAACCAATTTCGAATAGTTCATTTGAAAAAATGGAAACTCTTTTATTGGATGATCATATGATTATCAAAAGAAATTCTGATGTCATTGTTTTGCATATGAGTGTGGCATATCAATTTCTGTTCTCATGCTTTTCTGTTGTGTTGCAGAACCATGAATCTATGATTACAAATTCTGATAGATAACATTTTTGCCTAAACCTGACAGAAGCTTTTTCTAATTGATGCCCCTATATATACATTTATATGCTTTTTGGCAGGTTCATATTATGCCTAAATCTGAGAACAAGACACCATTTGGTATAGGTATGGCATCGGATCCCATGGCTTTGCGTCGAGGAGGAAAGAAGCTTGCGATGGAAGATGTGTGCTATTATCAGTGGCCCCTTCCTGGCATTGACCAGGTTTTAGATTTATTGATTTTATCTTGAAATGAATCTATAATATTTTTTCTTGAAAAACTAAACCTTAATTCTTATACTGCAGTTTGGATTTTTTGGTATTTGCGATGGCCATGGTGGAGTAGCAGCTGCCAAATCTGCTAGCAAGTTAGTAATCTAAGAACAGTTTTAATGTTGTACCTTGCTGTATATTGAAACCTTACTTCATTTTTCTATCATACCTTTAACAATAAAAGCAAACACTTTTTATAGTGCCACTTGTTTCTACTTTCTAGTGTAAAAGGTGGCTGGTCATGTTCTTTTTTGTATTGTGATTGGTTTAATGTTTTTCTTATGCTTTTTCAGTGGTTTCTCACCTAGTTTGACACACTTATTTATGTGCATTGCACTGTACCAAGTAATTTTTGATGTTATGCATTGGCTGCTTTGACACCAGTTTTATTGATCTTGCTTGTCAAATGAAGATCCAAATTCCTTACCTTTAATCTACTTTTTTTCCATGTCTATGCTTTGATGGGTAATTTACTAATTATTGTTTGATAATTTTCTGCAGAATGCTTCCTGAGAAGGTTGCTGGTATTTTGTCGGATTCACTGACAAGGTCGAGGGTTTTATCAGAGCATGATGCTTCAGAAGTTCTCAGAGTTGCATTTTCTCAAACTGAAGCTTCCATGAATAATTATTATGAGGTTTTCCTTTAGCTTTCTTCTTCTTCCTCTTCTTTTTTTGTCATCTGTTGTGTGGAATTGCCATGAGTCCTAGTTTAAAGTTTCCCATGCTTCAGAAAACTATGAACTAGTTTTCTCTTGCTCTGAAACCAGTACCGTCAAGTGATTGAGAAAATCCTAGATATTATAAGATTTATGTATATTTGAAGTTTCAGATTTTTTGTTTCCCTATTAAACATAATTTCTGTAATTTGTGGCTGAATGGTTTTTGGCTCACAGTTAGGATACTTGCTTTGCCCACTGGGAGGAATATAAACTACATTAAGTGGTTTAAGGAGACTGAAGAAAAAAAATAAGATAATGATCTTATTTTTTTTCTTCTTCTCTTTTCCCATTGCTTTTTCTATTCCATAAACTAAGACACGGCCTTGTATCAATAAATATTTCAGATAGATGAAACAGATGCAGGCTGTCAAAATATAATGAAGTTGCATCATTGTTGTGCCTGGAAAAAGCAGGTGCTTGATAACAAATTTTTTGCTTTAGGTCGCCCACTTGACTATGGTAGAGGCTCTAGATTTAGTGCCCATGTGATTAGGGCACACTATTTATTAACTTTGATTGATCCATGAATTAGTAAGCTAAAAGTGTGCACATACTGTAGATTGGGGATTCTGTAATTGAGACCTCAGTAATGTCTATTTAGGTTCCCCTCTGGTAACCTCTCAGTTTTAGAGTGTTACAAGAATTCTGATTCATTTTGATATGCAATTGGGATATAGTACATTGTTTGCAAGCATTAACCTAAAAATATTACTGGTATTCTGATTCGTTTAATAACTCATTGATATTGGATGTATACACTTTGCATATCACAAAAATTAATTCCCTGCAGGGTTGTACTGCAACAGTGCTTCTGGTTTGGACCGATGGTGATGAAAATCTCTTTGCTCAGTGTGCCAATGTTGGGGATTCAGCTTGTGTTATGAAGTATGCTTCATATTCTCATTTTGTATTTCTTATGTTGTTTGGATACTATGTTATATAAAACTATGCCAAAATGGAGTCTCATATGCAGACTTTGGTGGACAAGCTGGCAGATAGTTTCCTGGGCTGTTAGTTTTACAAATGATGTTCATCATAGCTAGTACTTCCATTACTCCGTAGTAACTTATCATATTCAGAGGCTATTCTAATACTGACTGATTGTGTTGGTTGTTGGGGGTGAAAGGGAGATAATTCCATAGTTGCTAATACTTATACCTGGCTATATTTTTCACCTTTAATGCTGCACACTTCCTCTGACATAGAGGAAACAAACTGAAACTTCAGTTCTAGTAGAACTACTATATATTTCCATGGTATTGGCATGTTGGTATCCTATTTGTCATTTGTTAAGTATTTTCCCTACAAATTTGAACATCATGATTCTTGAGGTCATCTAATATGAAACATTTTATATCATAGCTGTGTCTTTAATGCCGTATTTACAGCTGGATATGATTTTCAGTGTTGATGGAAAGCAGATTAAGATGACAGAAGACCATAGAGTAACTAGTTATTTGGAAAGGCTTCGAATCAATGAAGCAGGAGAGCCATTGAAAGATGGGGAAACACGTCTTTGTGGTTAGGCAAAAATTGACTTTTGAATAATTAATTATTCTGAAAGACATCACTAAGTTGATAATCACTACTCTTCCCTCCCCTGGTTCAGGCTTAAACCTTGCTCGTATGCTTGGAGACAAATTTTTGAAACAACAGGATGCTCGTTTCAGTTCAGAACCTTATATAAGCGAAGCTGTGCATATAGATCGAGCAAGTAATACCTTTGCACTATTGGCAAGGTGATTTGATTTCTGTTCCTTGCTTCAGGAATAAATAACATTCTTACTAGTTGCTCTGTTCTTTAGTTTGTTATTTATTTGATTCATGCTCCTGTACCTGTTAGTTTAAGCTGCTGAGAGTTGTATCTTGAAATGACCATCTGGTCTGTAGTTGGTTATTTATAGTGTTGTTATCTGAAGAATTAATCTGGAATCTGCAAAATTGCAGTGACGGGTTTTGGGATGTCATCAGTGTTAAAAAGGCAATTCAACTTGTGATTCAGGTGAATACTCTCTTCTTTTAAAACATTTATTTTTCTGTTGTGAATCTCTGGAAATAAAAATGTCCTCGGCATTCTAATGATTTATTTTGGATTTTTTATCTAAGCAGACGAGGGAGAGACACTATGAAGATGAGGAGAATTCTGCTGAGAAGGTTGCAAATTTTTTATTGAGTGAAGCTAGAACTCTGCGGACGAAGGATAACACCTCCATAATATACTTGGATTTTGACATCACATCGAGAACATCTTCTTGTAAAGCTGTATCTTAATATATACTTGCGAGTTTTTAATGTACAATTATGAATTTTCTTTTCAATCTGTTATCGGCATTAATCTTGTTCTTAGTGGTGCCAGTCAAATGGAAATATGCATCCTAGTCAAGATACGTTTCAGATTTGTTGGTTCTCATCTTGGAGTTGGAAGCTGCCCAAAGATGTATGATGTAGATCACCCTGCAAAAGCTTGATCAACAGATGCAAGAAAAAGAGGAAAAATACAGGTCTGATGATGAGGATACTATATAGCACGTAGGCTTTGGAGTTTGACTAACAGTGCAGATTGTGGAGGTTGTTTTTTAGTCGAGTAGGGAGGGGATTCAATAACAAATAGTTGTGGAAGAATAAGGTTTGGGAGCTTGAGACACAGAATTGGGGTAAAGTATATATAGAAACTAAGGAAATATGTCTAATCATCTTTTAATTACAGATGAACCACAGTGCAATACAGAGTTATAGTTTTTAAGAAAGTTGAGGGGTTGACTTTATGTATGTTCCGTGTTACTCTGAATGAATTCATGTCATTGAGGGAATTACAATTACATGCTGCATGATGACTGCTGCCTTTCCATTGCTTCTTTGTTATGTTTGATTCAGAGAAACTAGAAGAAATTATTTTATTTTTTGAAAATTTCCTATTGATTTCATTTTTATAGAACTTGTAACAGTAAGATATTATTGTTTTTCTCTATTTTTCTTAACTATATTAAATATAACTTCCTCAGTTTTCTTTTATATGATAGAAGTAAATATGGTATTTCTTCTAGTTTTATACTAATAATTAATTTTTTTAATAGTTATTCTTAGTTTCATCAGCGGTTAAGAAGGATTTACTTAGTTAAGCTTAATACAGTAAGATACATTCCAAGTCATTTTAAATATTTCTTTTTTATTGTAGGACATATGTGGTAGGATTGGAAATATGATTTTCAACTTGATTTTTTATGAAAGATGATGAATTACTAATAACGCAAGCTAAACGTTGTTTTTATTTTTAATCAAAATTAAAATAAATCTCCCTTAAAAATTAGAATAAAATAAATCAACCATAAGCTATAATAATAATGCCATAATGCAATAATTTTTTAAAAAATATTGAGAAAAGCAAATCAAATGAATAAAACAGGGATACTGGCGCCAGGTTCCTAATAAACCCTCGCCCAATCGCGTTCTATAACCCATAAAACAACGGGGAAGAGGAAGAAAAGAGCGGAAGCAGAAGCAGAAGCAGAGAGTTTGGAAAACCACCAAACAGCAAACGAGGAGCTCGTTAATGGCGAACCTTACAAGAAGAAGAAGAAGAAGAAAAAGGCGAGAAATGAGACCAAGAAAGAAGAGAACGAAGCAACCAAGGGGACACCTACAGTGAGCATAGCTGTCCCTGGTTCAATCATCGACAACGCTCAATCTCTCGAACTTGCTACCCGAGTAATACTCTCTATGATCTTTATTTACTACTCCAAACTCACAGTCGATTATTATCTCATTTTCTGTATTTTGGTATTTTGCTTTTCAGTTGGCGGGTCAGATTGCCCGTGCCGCCACTATATTTCGAATCGGTGAGGTCTCTGCTCTGTATTCACTTCACTTAATCCTTTAGTTTATTGCTTTCAAAAATTGCTTTTATTATTATTGCATTTTTTTTTTGCAGAATTATTTTTTAAAACTAGATTTTAATGATTACTGTATATGAGCAGGTGGTGGTGTTTGATAATAAGAGTAGTCCAGTGAATGAGGATCCTACCATTAACACAGGCAATAACTCTGGTGACAATGAAAGTGGTGCGGCTTTTCTCATAAGGATTTTGCGTTATCTTGAGACTCCACCGTACTTAAGAAAAGCCCTCTTTCCAAAGCTTAATAGCCTGAGATTTGTGGCTAGATACCAACTGGTTAATTAATTTTTTTTTGTTTCATCTGTTGATTGTTGATTATTTTAATTAAGTTGCTTATGATTTTGCACTTTTTAATTTTTTTTCCCACAGGGTCTGTTGCCTCCGCTTGATGCTCCACACCATTTGCGCAAGCATGGGTGGGCTCCATTTCGAGAGGGTAAGGTTTTGCTACCTTTTTTTCTTTCTCTTGTTTTAGGAATCTCCTTTTTTTCCCCCCTTGAATAAGGCGAACTAATTATGTCTGCATTTGAGTTTGTTTGTCCCTCCATTTTAGGGCACCCGTTTGATGTCTTATAACAATTTTATAGGTGTTACACTAAATGAAAAAGCTCCAAACTCCGTGGGAACGCTAGTTGATGTGGGTTTGAGCAAGGTAAAATACAGTTGGAGTTTGTTATTAATTTTGTCCTTACCTTCTTTCTTTCTCTAAGAATTATTATGATGTCTCTTCTATTTCATGTGGTGCATGAGAAATTGCTTTGATTAACACAAAAATTGACGAGACTAAGCTGATTTGATGTAGAAACTACCTACTGGTTTGATGTAGAAATTACCTTCTTTATAGGGGTAGTTTCTTGATGATCTTTCGTAAGAGTCAGGTTCCTCTTGATATAATCCTCCTTCATTGTGAACCTCTAACCTTTAAGTTGATTATGAAGATGTAGGTTCTTGTAAACTTCTAAGTGCCTTGAATCTCTTCCAATTTGGACGTTAGTTCCCAAGCATCAAATCAATTGACACAAGTTTGCATCACAAATCTTCTTTGCTTTGGCTTTTTGTTTTTGTGTTGATATGCACCATTTTCTTCATATAAAATTTTGAGTACTAACAGCATGACTTTTGTTGACATATGGAGTATAAAATCATAAGTATCTAAATATTTATTTTTCTTTTCTTTCACTTTAAATGTTTTTTCATTCCATTTATTTGGCACCAATTTTATGATTTTCCTTTTGCATGTAGCTTGTAAATGGGTATTTAGTAAATTTAATGTCTTAATTTGAAGCTAAATTCTGCAGAATGTTGTTATTGATCAAGTACTTGAACCTTGCATAAGAGTAACTGTGGCAATGGGAACCAGCCGCAATTTGGATGCTGGTAAGGAGTCCTTTTTCTTTTAAAGAGTTTTTGACCTTGCCTGACACTTTCACCAGCCTATTAGTGAATATATATAGCTTTAGTATTCTAGAAAATTTTCAAGATTAACACATTAATCACAGTATATTGTCTCTGTCATATCCGTCACTCCCTTTATGTCCATGTTTTGCCCTTTTTCTTTCTCGTCTTCCTAGAATAATAAATTTTCATTTCTTAAAATGTTGTGATCAAAGTACTATGCTTGTGGAGAAAGATAATGCCCTCATAAAGTTCATGATCTTTTACTGCATTTATCTAGATTTGCCACGTCAGATTGTCATTGTGAAAGCCCAGGGAAGAAACTGGCGCGTACTGGGGGTATCGAGTGCGTTATGCTTCTAATCTCAGGTCAGTGTTTCATGATTGCTCCTACAAGGTATTGATACTTTGATCCTATTGGGGTATGGTTTCTATATTCACTTCTTAAGAGCCATATATTTTTTTTCTATTGAAATTTTAAAGAAGACCATCAATTTCAACGTGTTTATCATAGGGTGGGTATGACCATTTGATTGGCACCTCAGAGCATGGTCAAATTATTAACTCATCAGAGCTTTCTTTACCAAATTTCAGGTATGATTTTATTCTCTGTGACATAAGTCCTTGACATAACTCGCAGGTGTTTGTACTTGTTTATCAGGACAAGGGGTTTTCAGTAATCAACAGTGTACTAATGTTTGGCTGGATATGGAGATTTATCATGGCATATTTTTTTTACTCCTTTCATCTTTCTTCTTTGGATGTAGACTTTGTTTGTTCCAATTCAAAGCAATTTTATTCCGTAGAAAGTCGTAATGAATGCATTTTAAGCACACACCCTTTTGCCTAACTTTAGTCTTCTGATTGTATATATAATTTGGAAGGCATTTATTGATTGCTTTTGGTGGGCTTGCCGGATTGGAAGAAAGCATTGAAGAAGACAGTAGCTTAAAGGTATCTGTCAGTAAATATACTGTTATTATTGAAGAATTATCTAGTTCCAGTTATAGATCTCTTTCTTTACACATTCATTTTTATAGAAATCACAACTATATCATTCCTTTTTCATTTCCTCCTATTGCCACCCTCCCTTCCCTTCCTCCCCCATTTTTATCATCTTGGATGACGAGGACGTTGCAGTTTGCGTACTTTTCATGTTTCTGGATTTTGACAGTAGAATATGTTATTTGGAAACAAAGTCAACCCCACTTTCATACATATTCAGTGTAATTTGTGACTTTTTTAAGCTGTAGAGCTGCTCAAGGCAAAAAGCAAAATGAATTATGAATATGGTGCTTCTTCTTCTTGAAGGGTAAAAATGTTCGAGAGATTTTTTATTCATACTTGAACACCTGTTCTCATCAAGGAAGTAGGACAATTCGAACTGAGGTTGTACTCTTTATTTATTTTCTTGTCTATTTACCATAAATAAATTGTCTGCTAAAAGTTGTTATCAGTTGAATTCATGCAGTGAAGAGGGTTCCTGAAATGTTAGGTTTCTTTGTCGTTGATGCTCTTATTTGTGCTTTGTAATTGTTTAGGATTTGGGGTGTTTGATTCTAATGTCCATGCAGTTTTTAGGCTTATAAATCCTGTTTCTTTTTTTTTAAATGGCTTGTGAAAGAATCTACCAGTACAAATTTCATATTGAAGTCGGTATCTTTTTTTAGTTTTCATCCAATTTATCTTTGGAATGTTCATTAAACATTGATGCAGCAGGATGACCCTGGGCTCACTATTGGAGGAGATTTGATGACGGACCTTGAAGATGCACTATCAAAGCAAAGGCCTAATTGCATGTCAGGTTCTGTATTGGGGGAATCAAGAGAAAAAAGATACCAAGGCCATATCACGCATCGCATACAAGAACTTGAAGGTCATCTTTCATTATTATCTTTCCTTAGGAAATCATGTTCCGTCATTGGAATATTTAGGGAGGGGAAATCTTAATTCGTTCTGTATCCTTGTTCCTTTTGTTATGATTAAGCAACAATAATTTCAAATTTTTTTAGCTAAAAGATCCACCGATCTCTGGCTGCTTGCAGTAGAGTTTTAATTGTTTTTTTATGATAATATTTGCCAGTAAGATAACTAATTTAATTATTTTTTGAAGTATCTTTGCTAATTTACTTATCTGTTGAAGCTTCTTTTTAGATTAATTTAAATAATTGTTGTGATAATTTTTGCTAGTAAGATTAACTATTTTACTTATTTGTGGAAGCATCTTTGCTAATTTACTTATTTCTTGAAGCATCTTTTTAGATTAATTTAGATTATGATTTGTTAAAAAATTAGTTGGAAATGATTTTACTGAAGTGATTTATGTTTTGTGCCAGATCTGCCTTCAACTAGAGGTGAGGATCTGCAGACAAAGTGCTTACTTGAACTTTATGGACTAAAGGTAAATTTGATTTGTTACAATTGCTGGTACAAAGCATATGTCAACTTTGTGCCTGTTCATAAATTTTAAATGAGAAGACAGTATTTGGTTGTTTACCTATGGAATGATAATTCTTCAAGAAACTGATTGGTGAGAAATGAAAATTAGTTGATCAATATTTAGAAGACAAAATCCTGTTTCGTCCTCTTTCTAGAAACATTACAAACTTAGTTCCAAATCCTTTTCTCTTGAATAAATTATTCAAAAGTCTGTGAAGCAAAACTAAGTATTTTACTAGATTCACAGAAAAAGAAGTCTCTTAGTTTATGTTATTAGATGATTGTGCTTATTGTTTTAATTGGGAGTTGAGGGATGACATTTGTTTTGTCCTTGTGGGAAAGGACTTTTTTTTCTTTCAGCTGGCGGAGTTGCAAAGGAAAGTAAGAGCTGAAGTGAGTTCAGAGCACTGGCTTCTCTTGAATTGTACATATCCTGGCAAGCAATTGTTTGACTGGGGGATGATGAGATTGCATCGTCCTTTATATGGTGTGGGAGATGCGTTTGCCACAGAAGCTGATGATCAATTCAGGAAGAAACGGGATGCCGAGGTTATTCTGCTTTTTTCTTCTTATTGCTTCTTTTTGTTGCACATACATACTTCTTTCTTGAATTTGATTCATTTCTAGAAGGGAAATTTGCAAAAATGGGCCTCTAGATGGTAAATAGTCGAGCCTTTGATCCTTCTCATCCATTGATCCTGTGATGGAGCTCTTGACAGTCTGGAGCTTTGAAAAATTACATTCATAACATGATAAACTCAGGAAAAGAAGGTTTAGAAAAAAAAATGTTATTCAGGTTGAAACATGTAGTTAATTGTTTTCTGATGCTGATGTGGTGAAAAATTATTCATGCAGAGGCTTTCAAGGTTAGAAGAAGAAGAAAGGAACCGTATAGAGACTAGAAAAAGAATTTTTTTTTTTGAAATACTTAATGCAGTCAGAGAATTCCAATTCCAATTTCAGGCTTCTCTTAAGCGCAGGAAGCAAAGGAATGACGGGGTCCAGGTATGTGGTATTGTTGCTGTCCCTTTACTTTGTCCTTTATGTTTTATTTCATGCTTATATATCTGCATTTGAATGGGTTTGTTATAGTAGAGAGATGTTGAAACAGAAGCCTGAAATGTATATTTACGTACAAGTACTTTTGATGAATAAATAAGATTATACTCTTATAGATAGTTGGAAATCAAGGATTTGGTGTCCCATCAGCATCAAAAAAAGAGAGACAACAACAACAATAACAACTAAGCCTTAGTCCAAAATAAGTTGGGGTCGGCTGTATGGATCCTCAACAAAATAAGCTCAAAAGACACCAAAAAAGATACTCCAGCCTTAGACCCCTTCCAAGACACGGATTTTACGTCTCCATTCAAGTCTGTCATTAATCAAATCCGCATCAAGATCTAAGGCACGTAAGTCTCTTGCTATCACCTCCTTCCACACAGTTCTAGGTCTTCCACGACCTCTGGCCCCCTCAATCAACAAATTCTCATACTTACGAACCGCAGCATTAGGAGGTCTTCTTAAACATGCCCATACCATCTAAGTCTTCCTTCCCTCACCTTATCTCCGACATCCGCTACTTGGACTTTTTGTCGAATATGAACATTCTTAATTTTATCCAGATCAAAAAAAGAGAGAAAAATAATAATTGGGAAGCATTTACTTATCTTGAGCGTTCTTATTAATGCTAGTGTGAAACTAAGTGGTGTGCTAGGTATCACTTGGTCGGTAGATGTGCTTAGTATAGCTAATTTTGTGAGTGCCTATGGTTCCTTCCTTTCATCTAACCATAGTCAAAGCTAGAACTTTTTGCAACTCTTTTGAGATGTATTTTCTATATTTCCAGAAGACAAGATGTGTGATAATATTACTGGTAATTATTAGTCTTAGCATAACATATGGTGCATGGACCTGTGATTGGTATTGTAGGCATGGCATGGAAGGCAAAGGCAACGTGCAACCTGGGCTGAAAAACTAAGGTTCCAAGCCCTAAAGGCTGATGATCAAGAAGCTTATATGAGATTAGTAAAGGAGAGCAAGAATGAACGGCTTACAATGCTTCTTGAAGAAACAAATAAGCTCCTAGTTAATTTGGGGGCTGCAGTTCAGCGTCAGAAAGATGCAAAGCGGTCAGATGGCATTGAACCCTTGAAAGACTCAGAAACTGATTCTCCTGAGTTGGATCCTTCAACGAATGAAAGCCCAGGGGATACATCTGAGGAAGATGAAGACATTGTAGATTCTGATCGCAATGATGACAGTGGTGATTTACTTGAAGGCCAGCGGCAGTATCACTCAACCATTCATTCAATTCAGGAAAAGGTACGTAGCACAACTTATTTTCTGCATGATTCATTTTTTAAGCTTTTTCTGCAATGGTCTTCAGTTGATTTCCATGGTTGAAATTAAAAAATTTGGCGTGTCTATGCAACAATTGAACCACTTGGGTAAGATATCTCTAGCGTGCAAAATACTTCTGGAATGCAAGTTAATAAGTGCTTGCAGTTTGAATCTTTGTTAATTAAAACCCTATGTTCATACTTTACAGTTACGTCTTCGCTGTTTCTCTAAGGTTATTACTTGGCCAATCAGTCAACCTCTAAATGTTTCATTTTGTGCGGATTGCTAAACATGCGTGCGTGATTTCAAGTTTTAGGAGAAAAGAATGAGTCTTGGGATTATATTCTGATAACCCTTTTTGGGGTCCTGCTTAACTGAATATCAATCATGCGTAGCAAACTGTCCCCATTTATTTGAGATTAAGTCAGACTGAAATTATATGGATCATTTCTCATCTTCTTCCAAATTAGACCCATTTTGGTGGGTAGGCATGATTGTCCAGTTAATTCCAGCTCCGAGGGCCAATGGTGGCATGTGAATTATGGGTCCTTGGCTGGTGATACAGGGTGCCTGCTAATATTTTGTAATTCACTTGGGTTTGTAAAGTGAAGCATTTTAAAGTTTAAATACATTTCATTTGCAAAGTTGAAGAAAGTTATTCACTTGCAGGCACTTTCTTGTCTTTATTTGGAACCCTAAATACAAAAACCTTGTAAACACTAGGTAGTTAATTATAGCATTTGTTATAGGCTTAGTTCTAAACCCTAGCTCCGAGCAAGGACTTGAGCCTAATATGGGATTTATTGGAGAAATTATAAAGTAATTTCAGCCCATGTAGAGTTATTATTATAGATATAGTTAAATAAATGCAGCTGCCAGTATATTACTTTGGGTGTAGGGGTATTTTGTAATTTTCAGCTTTGCTGGAAAATCTTTCTATATTTTGTTAGAAGTCTGATATTAGTTTTAAGTTTCATTTTGAGTTTTTGCTGGTTTTGAAAGAATTTGTTCCTCTTTTAGTTTATTTAGGAGTCCAAACTAGTTTTGAAGTCCTCCTAGGAGTTTGATTCTATAAAATACTTAGCATTGTAATGTTTTTAATGAAGCTTTGTTATTGAATTTTAAAAAAACAACAACAGTTATGCTATTTGTAGTTGTATGATGCAATTCAACAGTGAGTATGGTGCCATGGAATCTTGGCTGTGATGTGCAAGTTTAAGTGCGAAGCTTACACTGTTTTCTCTTATCTTTTATTTGTGCTACTGTTCATCCATTTACTATACATTGGTACTGTTCATAGAACCCAAACAGCCCATAACTCTTTGTTTTGTTTAGTTTTGCATCTCAAATCCCTTATTTACAAACTCTAGCCTTCCACATATAGTTTCTACCAATCCCTAGACTTCATATAAACCTAAATTGACTTCATATAAACCTAAATTCCACTCTTCATAACCAACCTTCCTGTCTGTCCTGCATCATTGGGTGAAACAAATGGTAAATCTCCTTTCAATATCTTACTGAACCTGCTTGCTTGCATGGCCTAACTTGGTCTCTGAAGACCAGCCTTCTTTTGTTATTATGTAAATCTTTTATATTGCAAAATGGTACAACTGCATACTTCTGGTAATCAGATCATCTAACTAATTTGTATTCTAATACAGGTAATTGAGCAGCCTTCCATGCTTCAAGGTGGACAATTAAGGCCGTACCAGTTAGAAGGGCTGCAATGGATGCTTTCTTTGTTCAACAACAATTTAAATGGAATTTTAGTTGGGGAAAACAATACAAACTATTTCATCGATTGCTTATTTGAAGAAGAAAAAAGGTGTCTCTGGGCCGCATTTGATAGTGGCTCCAAAGGCAGTACTACCCAATTGGATCAATGAATTTTCAACATGGGTTCCTGAGGATGACTATGTGGAAAGCATTCCTTGATTTCACCTTTTGTCTTCCTTGGGATGTGTATATATACATTTTGTCTTTCTTGGGGTGTGTGTATGTGCACATGCACACCTTGTAGTATTTACTTTGCAATTGCTCATACTTTTTTTCTTTGACCGGGATTAAAGCAATTCTTTATGATGGGCGTATAGATGAAAGAAAGGCATTAAGAGAACAGTTATCAAGAGATGAGAATTTTGATGTGTTGATCACACACTATGATCTAATAATGAGGGATAAAGCATTTTTGAAAAAAATCCCCTGGCATTACATGATTGTTGATGAAGGGCATCGGTTAAAGAATCACGAGTGTGCTCTTGCACGAACTCTTCTCACTGGGTACAATGTTTCACTTGCACAAGCATGCTTTATTTTGCCTTTATATATATATATATATATATATATATATAAAGTTGTCACAGAGCTCTAATTGTGGTCTTTTAGTTTTTTTTAATATCTTTTATTTTCTTCACTATGCACAATTGCATATCCTGCGTTTGCTTACAGTTATATGTCTTCTTGAACGATGGCATCTACTCCATTTGAACCAGCTTTAGTTCTTTCCACTTTTATGTCCCTATAAAGCTTAACCATGTCATTCCCTAAACAGTCTTGGCTCAAAGCAAATTTTGGATTGTGAACTTCGTGCGTATTGTATATATTATTTAATTTTCTTTTTTCACTTGATAAGTCTACCTATAGTCTAGCATTATCAGAGTGCTATCTGTTATACTTCTAGATGGTTATTTCTTATACAAACTTAGTCCTAAGGTTCCTTCTGTCCTTACTTTTCTTAGAGCCCTAAAATGCTTTTGATATGTTTTTGCAAGAGTATGAATAAGGCTTTCTAATTGAATTTTTCAACTCGTATGCAGCTACCAGATTCAGCGTAGACTTCTACTAACTGGAACTCCAATCCAGAATAGCTTACAGGAATTATGGTCCCTGCTTAATTTTATCCTGCCGACTATTTTCAATTCGGTTCAGAATTTTGAGGAGTGGTTCAATGCTCCTTTTGCAGATAGAGGTGATGTTTCTCTTACTGGCGAAGAGCAGTTGTTGACAATTCGGCGTCCACATCATGTAGGTGTTGCTTGTGATCTTTATATAAGTCTTTATGGTTCTATTAGGGAATCTTCATTCTTATCTTATCTATCTCTTTGATTCTCAGGTTATCAGGCCGTTCATATTGAGGAGGAAAAAAGATGAGGTTGAGAAATACCTTCCTGGGAAGTCCCAAGTTATACTGAAATGTGATATGTCAGAATGGCAGAAAGTATATTACCAACAAGTTACAGAGATGGGCAGAGTTGGTCTACAAACTGGTTTGTAGCTTTTGCTCCTGTGTGCCATTTTTCTGTATATTTGTGTTTTTGCACCCTCTTATCTTTGAAAACATCACAATTTTATTTGAGCCAGTAGCTGGAAAATCATACTTTTTCCTAAATCCATGAGCATGGCCTATTCCATGAGAATTTTATGATATAGGTTTTATTTTATGTGTGAATTATGATTGTAGCGAAGGTTAAAATAGCATTTTAGGCCATGAGTTATTTTACTGAAAATTGGAGGAAGAAGGAAGACATGTAATACTTATTTCAAATGCAATATTTGCAATGTAGTATTTAAGAGACCTATATACACATCTAGATTTTAAAAGCTGCATTAAAAATGCATTGAACTGTGAATTAAGACGTAGTCCATCATAAATGTGGTAATGGGAAAGGCTCCACAAAACCAAAGCATTTAAATATAGAAGTTTTGACTTTTAAATTCGTTTAACAAGTGACATGGGTTGAAGAACTGGCATTTAACTAGACCTGGCATCATTTCTTGCTTACAGTATGATTATCTCTTTCTCTCTCTCTTTTTAATTTTTGCTAACGTTGATTTTTGTCATGTTACTTGGCTAATTTTCAAGTGTTTTGGGACTTGCCAATTATTCTAATATGCTACAAAATCAATCTGCAGGCACTGGAAAATAAAAAAGTCTACAGAACTTGTCCATGCAGCTCAGAAAGTGCTGTAACCACCCTTACCTTTTTGTGGGAGAATATAATATGTGGCGGAGAGAAGAAATCACGACAGCTTCTGGAAAATTTGAACTACTTGATCGTTTACTCCCAAAAATTCGAGCAACTGACCATAGAGTGCTGCTTTTCTCACAAATGACCCGTCTTATGGACATCCTTGAAATTTATTTGCAACTACATGATTACAAGTATCTTAAACTTGATGGTTCAACAAAAACTGAGGAAAGAGGAAGCTTGCTAAAGCAATTCAATGCTCTAGATTCTCCTTACTTCATGTTTCTCTTGAGCACTCGTGCTGGAGGGCTTGGTTTGAACTTACAAACAGCTGATACTGTAAGAATATTTGATAGTGATTGGAATCCTCAGATGGACCAACAAGCAGAGGATCGTGCACATCGTATTGGACAAAAGAAGTCAGGGTTTTTGTATTGGTTAGTGTTGGGTCGATAGACGAGGTAATCTTGGAACGTGCAAAACAGAAGATGGGTATTGATGCGAAAGTTATCCAGGCAGGACTTTTTAACACCACATCCACAGGTAATACTAATCCCATTCAATTGTTAGAATATCCATCATATCAATTGTTGTCAACTTATCATGATGCATCATGATGTGAAATATTCTTTTGAAGAAAAGATCGTTGAAACTCATACTAGATTTTATCAGCTGCAGAAAGGTTTCCATTGATATTTTCATATCAATTGTTGTCAACTTATCATGATGCATCATGATGTGAATATTCTTTTGAAGAAAAGATCGTTGAAATTCATACTAGATTGTATCAGCTGCAGAAAGGTTTCCATTGATATTTTTTCCACTAGTTTTAGTAGAATGGATTAGCAGTTTAATGGTCTTTTTGATAATTATGCCATATTTCATTCAAATAATTTTCTTTTACAAAAAACTGACACTATCAATATAAACCTACATGTGGCATTTGCTAAATTATTTCTGCCTGACATGTTTGGGACTTGCAGCAGATAGAAGCGCAAAAATAATATATCCATCAATTGTACTAAAAATGAATATGTATCATTAAAAGAACTCATCAGAGGGAATTGCTACCTATTAATCTTTCCATTATCAACACCTGCAAGTGCATGTTTGACAGAATTGGCACTAACATAAATTACATTTTGACAGTGGCTATTTGTTGCATGACTGAGATCATAACAGCTAGGTTTTTTTTTTCTCCATTTTCCTTTTTTGGATGAATTGTAGAACTGGGTTGAGGTGACATGTCATTTCCTGTGCAGCTCAGGACAGGAGAGAGATGTTAGAAGAGATCATGCGCAGAGGAACAAGCTCACTTGGAGCAGATGTGCCAAGTGAAAGAGAAATTAACTGCCTCGCAGCATGATCACCAGAAGAGTTTCGAATTTTTGAAGAGATGGATAAGGAGAGAAGGCAAAAAGAGAACAATAGATCTCGACTCATGGAAGAGCATGAGGTACCTGAATGGGCATATCCTACCCCTGACAAGGAAGATAAAGCCAAAGCGTTGGAGCAGAATAATACTGCTGTCTTGAGAACGCGAAGAAGAAAGGAGGTCACTTAGCTGATACATTAAGTGATTTACAATGGATGAAGGCTGTAGAAAGTGGACAAGACATATCAAAGCTGTCAACTAAAGGAAGGAGAGGGAACCATCTTCTATCTGAAGGCAATGAATCAAATAGTAATAGCGCTGGAACAGAGAAAAAGGCTCTGGGATTGAGGAACGAAATCATGCCTACAGCTAGTGAGGGAACAAGTGAAGATACCTTTATAGGATGCTTCCCTCCTCATTGCTATTGCATAGGGACTAATTCAGATTGGACGGGAAATGCAGAGAGTAGCCGCCTCTCTTTATTGGTACTTGTAATACGTAATGTCATCAAAGAATGTTATCCTTTCCTAATTCGTGAAATATAACCTTTCATTTTTATTCTGGCTTTTCAACAGCCAATATTTTTTATTTTTAAGTTAGATGCCAATCTAACAGAGACATTAACAAAATGCTGTGCCGTTAGATTGTTTAGGGTTTTGTTATCTACTATATATCAGGCTAAAGAGAAAACATTGTCGAAGATTGTGTATGAATAAGTGAAGTATGGAAGATGCTTAATGTTCTTTTTGGTAACTGTTAAACGCATCTGAAACAATCTCATTTGAAATGCCAATTTTTCAGTTAGCTGTTTATTTATTCATTTTTGTGGTTAATAGTGATTCTAAAATTGACCCAATCTCCTAAATACAGCAACAGCAACGCCTTGAGTGATTAATATCTTTGGCCGGATCGACCTCTTCTGTGAACATGATTAAAAATCGACGAGGAATATCAATTAATTAAAACAAGTTTGTATAAACTAAAACTGAATAGGGTAAAAGAGAATAATCAGGTTTTGGGCTCAGACTTCGTTTTAGGAGAATAAATGAGAATATGTTCAGTTGGATTCAATCAAAGTTCTCAAAATTTTAGGCTTAAGGGAAAAACACAATGAAGAAAATGAGAAGAGAATGGACTGTTCCAACCAAGATAATAACATTGCTAAAAAAAAAGGATAATACTTACCATGCTTTACAGTATAAGTGGAAACCATGAGCGCAGCCAACTCAGATTATGAATTCCGAGATCTCAGATTGCAGTGGACTGATGATTGATATAAATAAAACATGCCATGAACAAGAAAATATAGAAAGAAGATTATATGCAAAAATCAACAAAGAGATCAATATTGCAAATATAACATAAAAGGCACAAGTAAAAGTCTAAGCAACATTTAGTATTGTACTACAGAATCTTATCCCACTAGCCCAAATGAGATAAATGGATAATGAAAAAAGAGAATCGAAATGATACCGCTAAACCTGCCTTAAATGGCATATAATTAATCATATGCTTCATTAAAATCGCAGCTCGCAGCTCGCAGCCACTGCTCTGCTTAGCATTCTAAAGATTGTACAAAACAAGTAATTCAAAATGCTGTCAATGTCACCTGCATTAATTTAATTATCTTCCAGGAGTTAATACTGCAATAGAATCAGTAAAAGGTACTCCAGAATAAGAGAAACTCTAATCCTCTCCATCAACTTCTAGGTTCTTCAGTTTGGATTCCAAGTCATGCTCATCGCCCTCTCCAGATTCTTCATCATCATCAGATCCTTCAGGATCATTCTCATCCAAAGGCCCAAGCATGTCAGGGAATTTCTTAAAAATTTCCTTTACCTCATCAATACCTTCATCAGAGATAAAATTTTCATTGATAGTCAGGAATTTAAAATCAGGCTTCTGCACCACAACTTGAGCCAAGGATCGAGCCCCAGCCATTCTGATGGAGTTGGCACTCATATCAACTTCTTTTAATTTAAGATGCTCTTCTTCTAAGGCCTTGCTAATCTGGATAGTACCTTCATCCTTCAGTTCATTTTCAGCCAAGTTCAACTTGGTCAGATTCTGCTTCAATGCTACACAAGCAGATATGGCAGAAGCAACTTCAGCTGTTATGTCATTTCCAGCCATTTCCAATACTTCAAGTGCAGGGGCTGATTCCTTCAGTGAATTAGCTATGGCAACAGCACCCTCATCTTCCAAGTTCAGATAACTTAAATAAACCTCGGTCAGACCTGTATTCTTGGAAAGAGCCCTACTGAGTGCAACTCCAGCCTTTACACCAAACATCATGTCTCGCAGGTCAAGCTTTTTCAAATGAGTGCAAGTTTCAAGGGCTTTTGACAAGGAGATTCCTCCTTCTGCGCCTATCCTAGTTGATGAGCATCCGAAATCTTCTAGTAAGGGAGAACGTTTCAGAACCTCAGAGATGGCAAATGCCCCTAGATCTCCCGTCATATTATTATGGAAATGAAGAACCCTAAGCTTCTCTGTGGAAGGAATCAATTCACAAACTGCTCTTGCAGCTTCCCCTGAAATGCCATCATTCATTAGATAAAGCTCCTCCAAGCAACTCTGTGATTTAAGGAGTGCCCCAAAGGCCCTCACACCTTTCTCACCCAAGGCATTGTTTGAAAGGTCCAAGAACTTCAGAATACTACCTTCCAGAGCAGAAGAAAAAATATTCATAACTTCAAGCGCTTCTGCCTCTGGCCTTCCAGCAATGAAATCTGACAAATCAACCTCCTTTAACTGATGCTTCATGGAAGTTAAAATGGGCACAGCAACACGGGCTGCTTGTAGACCAAAGCTTCTATTACTAAAGCATATTTTAGTGTATGAATTTCCTGGCTCCTTTAATGGCTTTAGTACTTCCTCAGCCTCCTGTGCCTCAATAAAGGTTCGTGGACCTTTAGATATATCAAAAACAATTTCAGAGGATGCAGCAACTTCTTTAGATGCCAATACTTCTCTATCCTCCTTTTTCACAGGGCCTTTTTTCAGAACTTCCAAAATGAGTTTACTGCATTCCTTTGCATAAAGCTGAACAGCAGAACCTCCATCACCATCTGGCTCTATTTCATAATGTTGGTTTGCTCTGCCAAAAGCAACATCTTCAATTCTCTTTGCGTTCTCGTTAGCCTCCTCTTGGGTCAGAGTGCCATACCTCTTAGTGAAAGTTGATTTCACAGTAAGATTTTCTGTAATACGCGTCACAAGCAACTGCCTGGTGTTTTGGCTAGGTGGCCATAGTTTAATTGAAAATGAGCGGTGTTGTGACATCAGCGTAGAAGCATCCATTGCAAAGAAGCCTGCAGATGGGGGCTACAAATGCATTAGTGCTTGCATTGCAACCGAATCCTTCCCCCTTAAACAAACCCAAGGAAAAACGAAGGGGAAAGAAGGAAGAAAATAGTTTTGGATACCCAAGACAATCTTCAAATCAACTAAAACATAGTCCCAGCCTAGTTGGGGGCCAATACATGGTTATTTATCATCATCTGCAGTTAAAAACTAGTAGGTTTATCCAATCACCAAGAATTTAGTACAGCTAAAGCGACCACATGATTTGAAATAAATAGGATAAATTATTCTTAAAGGGGTAAACAAGAGTCTCATCAAATCTCTCCTTAATTTATTCGAGGAGGCAAACAAAACATCAAAAGAGAAATACTATGATTATGAGGAATTCTCATCATGTTTCAAACTGTCTCCACAAAAAAGACTGGAAAAAATAATCAGTCAAACTTAATGGAGACTTGCTCCCTAATTCCTAAACAATTCCACCACCGCTAATCCATCACTTCAAACAAAATGATCGATGCATATTTACTCTGCAAACTCCGTCTCTACGACCTCTCCAATTTCTTTTCCAATACACGTTACTATCGATTTTATCTCATAGCTACTGTCAGTCCATCATAATCGGACACTCCTTAATATATATATATATATTGAAATATTCCTTAATAAATATTCGACCATCTATTTCTATAGATTATACTTTTCATGGCATTATTATGCTAAATAATAGTGTAAAAGATAAAAACTAAAGCACTACCAAAATGTACCATTAACATCGTCAAGTACTACCAAATTAACAGATCTACATGAATAATTGCACAATTCACACGTTTAATTGTAATCTATACAAAATTAAGAAGAAAAAAGTTTCAAAACCAAAACAGTACAAAGCAAAACCCTAGAAAATTAAAAACATATATATATATATAAATCGAGTGATAATTTTTTTAAAAAAAGTACCTGATATATATATATATCTTCTCTGCGATTTCTGTTTGGCTTTGATATTACAAAATGTGAAATCTAAAATCAATTTGGAGGAAAAGTAGGATTTCGACTGAAAATGAAAAGCCAATTTGGATTGTTTTCAGGATAAATCTCCTGATACCGATGTTGCTATGTATCTAAAGGAAGCTTTTTAACTTCTGCCACCGGCCCGGCCTTTTTCTTCTTTAACTGCGTCGTGACTTGTGAAAGTTAAAAGCAAATTATATTTTTTAAAATTTTTATTTTTTTTATTAAAAATATTATATTCATTATATTATAAATTTACACTAAAATCATTACAAATTATATTAAATTTATAAATTATTAATAAAATTATAATAAACTCAAAATAAATATATTATAAATTAATAAAAATTTAACACTTTAATAAAAATATTTTATAAAAAATTATAATAAAGTCATTACAAATTTATTATAAATTAATAAATATTTATATTTTATTAAATAATTTATAAATATAATAAATTTAAAATTATTTTCAGTTTTTCTCCTATTTTTATCAAAATTCCAATTCCAAGGGCACTGCAAGTCCAAAGTCCAAGTAATTTACCAAACATGTTTCTATTTATACCTTAATAAACCAGATTTTACATTATTGAAAACAATATGTAGAATTTTCCTTAAATTTTGCTTATGTGATTCTTTTTCAAAAAAATAAAAAAAGTGAAAATTTTATCTTTGATTAGGTACTAAAAATTAGCTCGTAAAATTATGATAATGACTATTATATTTAATTAAACTTTATTGATTGCAGTAATTATTATCAGAACTTTATTTATTTATTTTAACACTTCCGCCTTTTTTAAGTTGATTCCTATCATTACTTTTTTATATATATAAGTGAAGTATAAAGTTTTTATTAGTTGAACTATCATAATAATTAGGAAATAATTGATTTCTTGATGTTGATTGTATCCATTAATGTGTAATAATAAGGTTTTGCCTTACATTGTTTGATTATTTTATTTTTTTATAATTAAAAATATAAAAATTATTTTTAAAATAAGCTTTAATTATATCTAATTAATCTTTTTAATAAATTTTTTTTTCAACAGAAACTCAAACGGTAAATGCCAAACATACTCTAAAAGCCTGTTTGGTTTAGCTGTTCATAGCAGCTGGTAGCTGATAGAGGTTGCTGATAGCAGATAGCTGGTGGCGGATAGCTGGTAGCTGATTCGGATTAGTGTTTGGTAAAAATACAATAGCTGTTGCAGTTTGAATGTAAAATTACCAATAAGCATATCATTATCTAATAAATATTAATTTTTATTTTATTTTAATAGGATTAATATAATCTTAATATGAATCAGCTATCAGCTGATATGAAAAAGCTGTTTGGGGTTCCTAACAGCTATCAGCTGCTGTTTTAAAATTTTACCAAGCATCAAATTTTACCAAACAGCTACTATTTGGGGTTCAAACCTCTATCAGCTGCATCAAACAGCTAAACCAAACACCCCTAAATCTTTGTGGAGAAATCAGTCTATTAAATAGAGTAGAATGAATAGTCCACTCAAAAAGAGTCCCAGCTTTCAACCATTTATTATAATTTAAAATAATCACATGAAAAGTTTCTTCAAAATTAATTAGTATTTGGTGAAAACATAGTCTACAACTATAGTGGTTGAAATAAATTGCCTGAAAAATAAAAATAAAAATGTAATTTCAAAAATCTAGCAAAAAGAAATTTTTAAAAAGACTAGAAAAGTAAAAAAATAAAGAAATTTACAAAAATAACTTAAAAATACAAAAATCTTATCCAAACAAAAAAAAATATAACAATACTATTTTTTAAATATTTACATTTATACTAATTTTTTTTCTCCCTCATTCTCTCCTCATCCATGAATTAAAAAAGAAAGCCTTTGGGATTTTACCACTTGATAATAAATTATAAATTAAAAAAATACCTCAATTTTTAATTATTAATGTTATCTTCTTCAAAACTCGATTATCATCCCCTTCTCTTATAATTAAAAACTATATTTCAAAGCTCTATGATTTTTTTTTCAAGCTCTATGACATACATAAGAATATCTTGCAAGCCTCAAATAACATATGCATTGTGTATTTTTTTTATTTATTTAAATTAAAAGCGTCTCTCTTGTATGTCTCATATAACATTTTCCTTATATATAATTTATTCATTTATTTAAAAAATACAAAGTAAAAACTTTTGATATTTTATAAAATTTCATGTAAATCTATTATATGTTAAGTTTTTTTTTTGTCAATAATTAATTTTTTTTATCAGAAAAAGGAAGATAACATTAAAATCAAACCCACGGTAAATCACTATTTTTATTTGGGTGTAGGAAACCAGATAAAAATATTAGAAAGAATAAGGTTGAACAGAGACATGCAATTTAAGAAAAATTTTCAGAATACATATACTGGTCAGATAAAAGTTTAATTGGCCAAAAGAAATCCTAGCACATAAAAAGAAAAGACAAATCAAATCCACATACATATAAACAGTGCTAAGAATCATAATAACAAAAAATCATGGGTGAGAGTCATAGATAACCTGCAAGTTGAGACTCCGTAGAGAAACTGAGAAGATAAAAAACAATATTCTTTAGTGAATAAGGTCTATCCAAACAGGGAAAACTAAATAGCCATCTGCATCCAAAGTGTTTTTGAAGGACAGAGAGGAAACAGATCCTTTTGTTTCTACTTTTCTTAATTCTTCAAAACCATTCCAAGTCAAGGAGGATCTTAGTAACAAAACAAAGGGAGCCACAAAAAGGCTACAGGGAGCCTCCGCTGGGCTAGATCAGCAAGTTGAAGAAGACATAATTCTATTTATTGAAGAAAAAGTCAAATAAGAGTAGAAAAGAACAAAAATTCCAAAGAAATCGGATAAATTTAGAGCTGTTATCGATAATCCGAATCAAGATAATCACAGAAAAATACAGAAAAAAAAAAAAGGAATAGGAAGAGAAAATGCGAATCATGCTTCTTGTCCATAATGAATTTTATTGCCAAAAGAATTGAGATTTCACACAACTACCTTAAAAAGTAATTTTTATTATAAAAACACTATAAAAATTAAAAATATTTATATTTTTATAAAAAATTAATATAAGATTCTAAAAATACCTCATTCCTCGATAAAATAAAATAAAAAATTTCAAAAATATTTTTTCCCTCACCACAATCAATATTTTACTTCAAAAGTTTATTTTTTTTAAAACTTTAATATTAAAATAAAAAATTATAATAAAATAATAAAAATTAATATTTTAAATTATTTTTCATTATATAAAACTTATAATTTTTTTTATAAAAAGAGAAAATTTTAATTTTAATTATAAAAAATAAGTAACACTAAAAAAATAAAAATAAAATGAGACATGCAAAAATATATTAATAAAAATTATTAAATTTATTTTTAAATAAATTTTACATATTATTCACATAAAAAATAAAGAAAAATATATATAATTTTATTATGTAGATGCGTAGTAGATGTATTGTAGATATATTGTAAATGTGTTGTAGATATTGTGTATATATTATGTCTTTATTATTTAAGCTGTGTGTATTTTATGTAAAAAATATTAAATATTGTGTGAATATTGTATGAATGTTGTGTGAATATTTTAAAAAATAAAAAATAAAAAATAAAATATTAAAAATATTATGTAGATGTGTTGTAGATTTATTATAGATGTGTTGTAGATATTTTGTAGATATGTAGATGTAATTTATATTATTGAGTGTATTTTCTTGCATATATTATATATATATTGTGTATATATTTATTTTTTTATGTGTATATTAAAAATATAATATTAAAAAATTTAAATAAAAGATATAAATAAAAAAATCTCAAAAATTTAAAAATAAAAAAAAATCAACGTTTAAAAAGTAATTTAAAAAAAAAAAACGAAATCCGTAATTGTGTTAAAAAAAAAAATTGGCCCGTGTAATTGTAAACTGGGCACGGAAAACGCGCAGAGAATGTAAATTTATCAAAAGAATTCACGCAATCAACTATATAACCAGCCCAACAATTCAGGGCAAAACAAACAGAAACAAAAGAACACAAAAAGCAATCCCAGCCCAAAAACCAAGGTCTGCACCACCTACTCAAAAAACATGTTGTCCTTTAGTATTTATCAAACAAAACTTAACAGAATTAGAAATCCTAGCAACCATTCTTTGGTAATCAGCAGCAATTCCCTGAAAAATATTTATTTTATGTATATGTTTAATATATTTTATAATTAATTTTCGAATTTTATATACGAAAAAACGAGAGAGTTCCAAAACCATAAACTAAGTCATATCCCAATAAAATCTTTATTTTCAATCACCTTATTAATAACTTAATGATAATTCCTTTGCCAGTGAACATATAAATAAGCAAAGCACATATAAATTTCACTATATATATATATATAAAGAGCAAATATATACCAAAATCAAACATATAAAAAATTAAATAAAAAAACAACCAAAAACAAAACAAATACAAAAACATATACCAAAAGGAAAATAAAAGTCAACAAAAAATAGAAATAAAATATGAAAAAGTAAAATAAATCAAACATATTGAAAAATTAAATAAAAATAACCAAATTGCAACATTTAAACAAATATATTTTCATAAAACAAAACTAAAAACATACCAAATTACAAAACCGAAAAATATGGTATAAAATTGAGTATATTTCAAATATATATTTAGTATATTTACAGTTAATTTTTGAATTTTAGATATGAAAAATAGAGATACTTCTAAAATCTAGAAATCTGGTATATGTTGAACGCATATTTAGAGTAATTACAAATTTTGAAAAACAGAAATAGTCCTAAAATCTAGAAATTTGATATATATTGAATATATGTATAGATCCTTGAAATTTTCTCTTTGCGCGGTATTGAAATGTTGGAAAATCTGAATAATGAGCAAAAATCCATGCTCACAAATATGTTTGGTATATTTTACAGTCGATTTTTGAATTTTAAATCTAAAAAACGAAGGTAATCCTAAAATTATGATCATGGTATATATTGAGTATATGTTTCATTTATAACTATAATTTTTCATGGGAATTATATAGAATAATTTATTTTTCATTTCATTTTATTAAACTTGCAATTGTTAAATTTAGTATACCTAATTCTATTGCCAATATTATTAATAATATCATGAAAATGTTGAGAAAATTTTTATTATATTAAAAAATTTATTTCAATTTAATCAATATCATAATATTAAATTGATTTAATATTTATAAAACTTTATTTTATTGGTTCAAAAATCAAGTTAAGTGTAAGTAATTACATTGAAATCTCAACTCAATTTTAGCTAATTTCGTACTTGCGACTCTTTGTTTTTACTAATTTAAGTATTGAGTTTGATTTTTTAAAAAATACTAAATATACGATATAAATTTTTAATTTAGTATCTATAAGAATATTAATGCTTAAAATTTTATTTAATTTGTAAGTAATATTCATCACATAATACAAAAATTATAATAGAAAGAAAAATTATAAATTGCATATCAGTGCAATGATAATTATTAAGATAATTTTTTAAGATTTTATTATTACACATGCCACTAGTACATTTGTTAATAAATTTTAAAATATTTTTTTTATTAAATGACCGATTCCAAACTTATAAAATAAATATATTTTTGAGTATTTTGTAACCATATATACTGATATCGAATAAAAAAATTTATATATTTTATATGCTAAAGATTAATAAATATGATTAATTCTTTTTTTTTTAAATGTAAATTTGATTAATTCTTGAAACATTAAAAAATAGAATTACATATTTGATATTAAACTTAGATTAAGACAAATTTCTAAATTATAATTGAATTAAGAATATAATAGATATTATGTAAAATACATAAAGGGAATAGTTTAATTTATTAAGAATCATGATTGAATAAAATATATATTAAAATAAAGTAAAAATGTGTATAAATGTACTACTAAAAACTATGAGTAAATAGTACCTTTTAAATAATTTGAAAACATATATGACTCTAATTTCAAAACATAAATGGCTAAATAATTATAAATTCATTATAATATCGAATGGTTAATATAAATAAAATCAAAATTAAATAAAATAAGTTCACCTTTAACTAATTCAGTTAAGTAACGTTCATCTCCATTTCTTCCTTTCATTTGTAATTTTATCATCTCCGCCTCCATTTCCCATCGTTAATTCCTATTTCATGGTAAAGCTTTTGATAGTTACTGCCTTCAGAAGCAACTGTTGTACTGGGATAATTTCAAGGAAAATTCTCCAAAGTTGTAAGTTTAATATGGTTAATTTAATCATCCAGAAATTTTAAAATATGTTCAGCAAATATTAAGATCCACCATCTATAAATGCCACAAACTTAACAGAAACGCTCGAGTTCCCGAGGACCAAAAACTTAACCGCAATCGGAAATGAGAAATATAACTATATAAAGTTAAAATAAAGGCAATCCAGCCGACGACATTAAAGGACGCAATTAACCCAAATCAGACCCACATTGGTGTATAGAAAATTGAATTCTTAACATTAGCTCAGCCCATCGCTAGTAATGAGCTAGTAATTCTTAACATCAGCCTCGATTTATATAAATCATGTTTATTAAGAGAAGCACAAACGAAAAATTCGATAGCTTTGGACTGCGCAAATGTAAATCGAAACACAATGACCTGTCAATTGTAAGATCATAAATAATGTTCAATTTCTGTCAAATTTATGCTCGACGAGGAAATGATGATGTAATAAATCATACATAAGCCTCCGCAGTTAATTAAAATTACAAATAAAAGGATCAAAACACTGTTTTGCAATTTTCCTCAAGTCTCCTCAATGCTTTCTAGCACTGACACATATTCACTTGAGAAAAAGATTAGACTGTGGGCCTGAAATTTTGCCCCCCTTTTTCCTGATAATTGTAGAACAAATCAACTCTTACTCACTGAATGCCAATTCACTAAAAGGGTTACAAGATACAGAACAATACATCACAAGAAGAACGTTGGTGAAGACCAGTCCCCGTCAACATCCAAGAAAATGGAAATTGATGTTACAATGAATACAAATGCAACACCACTTTGGTATCAGGGATGATTTTGAACCACATTAACCAACCTATTAGGCCCTTCAAATGCCTCGACATCAATGAGAAGATCTCTCACTTTCTGTACAACATTATCTAGTTAGACATCAAGAATCAAATACCGGCCATCTACAACCGCAAGTTATGTGGGTTAGATTTGGTAAGTGCCTTTGCAAAATAATTTCGAATCTCAGGTACAATACGCTGGATCAAATGGGAGTGCCTGCAAATTTGGACATAGGTAAATCACCCATGAAGAGTTTGTAGAGCTTAGATCATAAAAGATAGATGCTCTTCACAAAGAAATCATATAGGATGTGACTGCACAAAGGCAAGTGAAGAGCATTTAACAATAGTAATGATTGGTGATGTAAAATTTTGCCTTGTTCCTTGTATATATTAGATTGTTTCAGCTTAAGGTACCATGTGAGCGCCAAGATAAAAGAAAATAATTAATTCACAGCCGAAGTTTAAGGAGAGCAGGAAAATGGCTGAATTGAGAGGGGCATGTACCTGGGCTTAGCATTCAATTTATCAAACTGCTCCAAGATAAACAAAATGCAGGTGTGCCTTAATGAAATAGCGTGGAAAGCTTCTGAAAGTTCATACATGTTTGCAACATTTTCCAGGGATATATCCTTTAAAGAAACAGGAAAAATTAAATAGAACAATAATCAAATTTTCATTTCAACTTGGAAGGAGAACAGGGATCACATGCATGCGCGTAAATTAACTTTAATAGCTCACCTGTGCAATGGTATACTCGCAGAGTCGCTTAAGCCCCTCTAATAGATACTGATCAGCAGCTCTAAGGAGATCTTGTGCAATATCTAATGAAATATCGATTGATCCTGTGTATATGAATCTGCAGAAAATAGAACTCGTTACATAATCAATCTGGAAGACTTCTATGAAGAAGAAACTATGAACTTTGCTACTGGTTAAACCTCATCATCAACTCAAAAACCTCCCATCTGATGTTTGGAATTTCAATGTCCCTTGCATCTTTCTCCTGTGACACATACCAAGAAGAATTAGATAAAATGCACATATGACTTATGAATGTCATCCCAGCCATGACTCTTATTCCCTACAGCATACAGAGGTCCTGCTAAAATTAAAAAAATTCATTAACAGGACTCTGGACTTCACAATAAGTAGAAGAATAAAGAATATAACCTCTGTAATGACCACAAACTAAGGTCAATATATTCTAGTTTAATGAATTCAGACTACATAGTACTAGAGTTCTTTCAGAAAAAAAAAAATCTCCCCCACCCTTTTTGGGCCCCAAAACTTACAAAAGCCTCAAGGGAGCATGTGATAAATGGCAAACAAAACACATGACAAGCATACTCACCCGGTAACCTCCGTCAAACATTGCACGAAATGCATCTGAAGAAGCAAGTAGGCAAATTCTATGCGCATAGAACCGTCTGCCTGCAGGGCATAAGTAATGTGATTTTAAAAGGCATCCTTTGGGGGCTGATAAATCTCATATAACTAGAAAGAATCGCAAAATTACAATTCTAAACAAGCACCAGGACTGTAATTATCCAAAGCTTTTTATTACAACCTTCAACTAGAAAGGTAACATCAGACAATGTAGCATTGTTTACATACTGCTCTCCTAAATATACCTGCAGGAAGACAAATATGTTATCATAGGCATGAATTTCAAATAACAAATGAAGGGAATGCCCACTTTCGGGCCTGAACTTTTGCCCAAAGTTCAATTGAGGATCTGAATTAAATTTTTATTCAATTATGGGCTTCAACTTTTAATTTGGCTCAATTTGAGGCCTGTCTGTTAAATTAACATTAATAGAGTTAAGTTAATTGGCAAAGTTAAATTGTGAGACCCACTTCACATTTGTACATAATAAAAAAATTAAATTTTAAAAAATATATTTTTAAATAATAAAAAGCTAAAAATAAAAAGCTAAAAATTTTAAAAAAATGAAGAGATGAAACATAATGAATATCCCACCATACATCCCACCTTCACCGCTACCATTAAACCTACTTGTACTACAGCAATCGAATGCCTTGCCGGTAATAAAACTGATGAATCTGGAGACAAACTTTTGCACCTTTTTTGCGTCTCTTGAAGATCTGGGTTTCATTATTTTTTAATGTTTTAATTATAATTTTTTATTAAAATTTTAACAATTTTTTACAAAACAAAAATATGAACTGGGTCTCACAATTTAATTTTACCGATTAAGTTAACTCAGTTAATGTTGATTTAGTAGACATGCCCTAAATTGAACCATATAACATGTTGAAGCTCCTAATGAACAAGAACTTAATTCAGACCCTTAATTGAACTCTGGGTAGAAGTTCAGGCCCCAAATTGGGCATTCTCCCAACAAATAAAAAAAGAAATTTGATGCATAAATCCTTAACATATTTAAAATGAGAAAGTAGCCAAACTGAAGCAAAGAATAGTACAATAAATCAAGCATAAAAAACGTCCAACAAACATTAAACATACTCTAAAAATAAATTTCACACAGAGGTTATTCAAGTAATGCTTTCCATAAAAAATATAGCAGTAAAACAAGAAATAATTTAAAATTCCTCATCTTTCAAATATGTAATCATAGGACTCAGGTATGACAAAACAATCAGTCATCTTGTTTTATGGCATATGGGGCAAGGGGGCATCCAAAGAGAGAGTGAAAGGAATAAGATGACAATGCGACTACATCTCAAACGTTGACTGACATTTCGGAACCAAATAATTTAGATTTAAGTTCAGCACATTTCACATGAAAAAAAAAATAGCAACAGATTAGTACAGTTAGAGAAACAAAATATGGGAAGCCTGTTTTCATTAAGATCTTGTTCACCATTTAGAAAAAGAACAAAAAAGATAGCATCATTTAAAACAATTACAAAGGAAAACGAGCTGCACATGTAAACCTGACGCGATTAAGGAAAAAGAAAATAAGATTTAGGAGTTATTTTTGTTTAACTCATAAATTAGGAATTTTATTTCACTTTCCTAATTCAGTTTGTTTTAGATTTCTTTCCTATGGTTTTTGAAGTTTCTTCTTAAATAAGCATTTTAATTAGTATTATGTTCCTTTTCAATCTAGAATTAAGATTTATCCTGTTTAGCATAAAAAGTCTCTACAAATTAGGGGTGTGCACGGGTAGGGTTTGGTCGGATTTGGGTAATTTCTCAACCCAACTGAACCCGAAAAAGAAGGAAATTTTGCACTAAAAATCGACCAAGACAGATGTAATTTCGATCGACCCGCATAATATTGGGTTCAATCGGGTAAAAATGGATCAGCTCGGGTTGGGCTCATTAGATGGGCCTAATTGTTGGGCTTAATTATTTAGTTACCAAATGTTAACAACAACAACAAAGCCTTAATCTCAAGCTAATTGAGATTGTCTATATAAATTCTTCTTTTCCACTCAATTCGATTTAAGGCTATCTCTTCTGATAAATTTAAAACAGCAAATATCATTTTATACCACTTTTGTCCAAGTTAATTTATGTCTACTTCTGCCTCTCTTAGATATTTCTATTTTAACTAGTTCAGTTTTCCTGACCGGTGCATCCTTAGGCCTACTTTAACTAGTTACCAAATGTTAACATAAAACAAATTTTAAACTAGATTTGAAATTAATAATTCTTAATAAACTAAAAAAACACTAAAAATATAACCAACAATGAAATTTGAATCGGTTAAAATAAAAATTAATTTTTTCATACAAATTCCAAAAATTATTTTACCCAACATTTAAACACAAACATACAATTAGTTACACTCCAATGGATCCATAAAAATCATAACAAAATTCAAAATTTTTATCAAAACAAAACGCACAAACTTATAAACATTAAAACACATCCAATCACCCATAATGAAACTTTGTACATATTTATCACAAGTCACAACCCAGAACTTAAAATAATACCCATATTCATAAATAAAAATCAAAAACATAAACTAAAAAAAATTAAATACACAAAGTATAAAAGAAAGAATCGGTGAAAAAAAATAAATTTTATAACAAATCTAAAAATATTTTATAAGTTAATCAATCAAACAACACACACATACATCACACACTCTGAAAACTACATCAAGAAGACAAGAAAAAATAAACATCAAGAATCTAAGAATAAATATTTACAAGGAACAAAGAGACGAAGAAGTAGAGGAGTTAAGACCATAAAAGCTCCAAAGAGAAAGAGTCAGATACTTTCATAATGAGATCAAAAAAAGGGAAGAAATTTCAAGTGAGGGAGAGAGAAAATGGAGAGAATCGAAGAGGTGACAGGAAAACTCTAGAGACTTAGAGAGAATAGAGAGAAATCTTATGAAAATATGAAATGAATTGGTGTATTGTGCGGCTAGGGTTGCAAAATGTCTAAATAATACACTTATATAGTGATATTAAATGTCGTCGTATTGTACATATATATATTAAAATATGAATTATATATATCGGTCGGTTTCGGGTATACACGATGTATAAACACTCAAACAGACCGAACACCCAAAGTCACATTTTTCTATTTTTCATAAAACTGATGTTGTCTGCCTATTAATAATCAACCAACCAAACCCGCAACTAAAGATGTGAGTCGGTCAGTTCTAATCGGTTTATAATTCTTTGCACACCCCTACTACAAATTGTATTGTATTCTTATTATTAAATCAAAAGTTTTCTTTGAACTCTAATTGTTTTCTTGTTCCAACTACAATCGCTATCTATTCTAGCCGTAATTATTGAAATCTAATTGTCTTAAACTTTTCCGCTGTCAGGTAGTACTAGAGTTTGAAACCTGACTTTTTTCAACAGATGGCCGGCATAGAGGCAATCAGCCCCAACAAACAGAATTAGTTGAGAAGCGAAGAATGATTCAGGACTTGACTCGGTCCGTACAAACCTTACAGAGTCGAAAACTTGTGGAAGCCCAAATAGAGAATCTAGAAGACGACTACAAACAACTTGTGATTCCAGGAAATTCTTTAGACAGAAAAATAAGTTGTGGAAGTGAATCCTTTTCATGAAGCTGGACCCACAACCAAGCGGCATGAAGTACATTAGAAGGCCAGTTATTACGGGCTGTTGATTTGCATGGTGAAGGAATCAAATTGAGATGGCTGATTAGGATAATTATTTCAAAGAATTAAAACCAAGTTTTGATGAAAATAAAATAAGGAGATAAAAGGTGAAGAATTAGAACCAGTTTTTGATGACTATAATGAGGAGATAAGAGGAACTTAATGTTCGTCCACCATATGGTGAGTCCTTGGGGTGAAAAGATGATGATATCAACAATCAATGAGGAAGAGGCAAAGCAGTTGGTTGATAGTAGTTCGCAAAACCAGCAAAATCAATGGGTACCAATCTGCTAAAATGTGACACTGAAAGTAGTGGAATGGGTTCATATATGCTTTAATTAGCCAAACATCAACAGGTGACCAGATTAGGGAATCACTTCAATATTCCACTGAAATCCTGCTATGTGAAAATCCCACAATCTGACAGGGATCCATATGATGAAATACACTGTTAAAATAAATACAAAAAACTAAAATCAAAACATCTAGTATAATGTTGCAGTATAATTACGGAAGGACCTCAAAGATGAAAAATAAATAAAATAAATTGTTATATGCCAAATTCCCAACTGTTTGCTTTTTCCTTTTGAAATTTTATCCATCAAAATCTATAGCCTCGAAAGTCAAAACACAACTGGAAATAAGTTCAAGGGATGTCTACAATCACAAAAAATAAATTGGTAAACCAAAGACCTTAAATAATGACAATCAATCATAAATCGAATAGAAATAGACCAAATTGAATAGAAATAAGTTTTGACTTAGAGCACACCTGTGGTGTAGGAGAAGGGGGGGCTGCATCCACAGGAGAAAGAGTCATTGCTTTATTTGACAACTTATAGAGAGCTACAGCTCCATCAAGTTGTTGTTTCGGGTTTGAAGAGCCAAGAAGCCCAAGAAGCAACTCTAATCCTGCATTAGAAATATTATCAGCAATCTCAAACCAGCATGATCATCTAAAGTCAACAAAAACTACACCAAATCAATAATATCTTTCTCAATTTTAAGTTTTCATCTGGGAGTATAACAAAGAATATGACATGCCATTGTTATCAATGAATATGGTTCTCTGATCGTCTGGGGCACAAAGATGTGCAAGAGCTAAAGCAACACGCCGCTGGACAGCCTTCTCTGCTACACGCATTAGATATAATAAATGGTTTAAAACCTACAGAAGAATTTGTGGATTAAAAATTTAAGGATCAAGCACTAAATTTGAATAAGAATAGCTTTCACAGACCAAATATGCCAGTGATATTAGAGAGGGTATGTGTGGGTGATAGGAGAGAACTCACTCGTCCATGAATTTTTTCCTCTAATCTTTTCAAAGTCTTGGATACACAATCTTTTGTTGCCTGCATTTGTGATTATTAATTGCAAATTGATCATGGTAGGTCCAGCAAAAAGAGCAATGAGCTGGTAAACATCTGGGTTCCTAGATGAATTCAGGATTTCAAGCTACCATGTATATAAGCAACAGACTGTACGCATACAGGGAAGACTATAAGCCAGTGTTAAACAATGAAACAATTAGTGAACATACTTGAACAATAAACTCCCCATCCTGCAGCTTCTGGACACCTCCCACCCTAATAAAATCGGACACATTATCCTATAGGAAAAAAGAATGACCACAATAAGATTTTATCAAGTTAACAAGGCTCAATCTCAAAAGCATTCTGATATTTGGTCCTCAAGTTCATAAGAATTAACAAGGCTCAATCTCAAAAGCATTCTGATATTTGGTCCTTAAGTTCATAAGAATCATAATCTACAACTCACCTCATTGTCTGCAAGACCATAAAGAGCAAATGCAGCATTATGTTGAAGAGATCCATTTTTTGAATCCAGAAGCTTAAGTAATGGCAGTAAACCACCATTGTGAGCTATACCAGCTTGGTTGTGCGAGTCCTAAAATGTTTTTTTTAACCAAAAAAAAAAAAAGAACCATTTAACCAGAATTGATGGGCAGTTGATGAAAACGGGAAAGAACAAGTAAATGTGTCTGGCGTAAATCATAATAATCTAAACAGTATCTGAGAGAAGAATATGTTGGATCAAGTAAAAAATATTAGTGATAGAATCAGAATAATGCAATTCACTCAAATATACAAATAAAATATTCAATTTATAATAGGATAAATGACAAAATATTAACTTTTACATGCACTTTTCAATTGTGCCTAATCCTTTTTAATTTTATCAATTGTAGCCATAAGCTTCAATATTGATGATAATTGTTGCCAAATCGAATTTAGTGAGGAAATGCAGTAACAAACGCATAGAGCCTATATTTGGCAGCACGGTGCACAAACACTCCCACTATGTGCGGAGTTCGAAAAATGGTCGGACTCATTGGGTCTTTGTACGCGGTCTTCCCTTGCAATTGCAAGAGGCCGTTTCCACGAATATGATTAATTGCATAGAGCCTATACAGCTAGATTAATTGGCAAAAGAATATGATTTTAATTCTTAATCAATACTAATGATATATTTTTGTCAAATATTTTCCTTCTCAAAAATTAATGTTTATTGGTACCATTGCTGGAAAAAAATTAAATTTCATATTTATCAGCACCAAAGAGAAATTTAAACAACAAATTTTGCTTTTGGCAAGTACATATCCCATTGAAGCTTACCACAATCCTCTCACTATATTGTCCACAATTATCACCAATATTAAAATTTAAGAAAACAATTGATAAAAATAAAACCATTGGACAAAACTGAAATGGCACACAAGCGTCACCTGGCCTTTATTATATAAACCATATTCACTTTCAGAAATTATTAGCTAACATCATCATATAAATAAAATATTCACAAATGGGAAATGTATATTAATATCCACCTGTATGAAGACAATGCCAACTTCATAATGCCAATAGGATCTCTAAATTTTAAAAGCAAATGAAGCATGCGACAAAGATAAAGAAATACTAACCTGTGCCAATCTCCCCAATGCAAAAGCTGACATTTCCCTGAGCTGTACATCAGAAGACTGCAACATCTCTATCAAGGGTTGAACTGCACCCCTTTGTACAATGTGAACCTAAAAATATATCATCTTTTTAATCTAAAGCATGTAAAAAATTGGGGTTGAAGGGTTAAACAAGATTGAGAATTCACAAAAGATTGCAAAGCATGAGTCCCAACCCCATCGATTTAAAAAAGTTAACTCTGTGTTCATCTTTAAAAGGAACAGCTGGAAGACTTAAGAAAGAGAAAATAATATTTAATTTATTTCCATCTTCTAAATTAGAAATAGAAGCCAACTCTAAAAAAAAAGGAAAATGAAGTTAAAAGGCAAGCTTGACTTTACCTTGCAATCTGTGTCTGTTGCAGCAAACTGTCCAAGTAATAAAGCAGCCTCTCTTTGGCTCTCAGAGCAACAGGAGCTGTTGCCAAGAAACAAATGAGAAAGTGAAAAAAAAATAATACAAATAAAAATCTTCACTGAAGAAAAAGAAATAAAATATCAAATGAAAGAATAATGTTCACACTTGCTTAAAGAAGCGGAAAAACATTTCAAAGATGCCAAGAATACAGGATTTAGACAAACCTGAGTAAACTAATAACAGACTGTAGAGCACCAGCTGCAAGGACTTCTTTCTTTATGTTTGGGGACGAATGAACCAGATTTCCGATCACACCAACCTGCCATAATGAGATATTTTTTTGTACAAAAGTTAATGTCAAATGCAAATTAAAAATTTTCCAAAACAATTGAAAATTAAAAATTAATAATGAATCTGAATTCTGAAATATCCTACTGCTTCATAGTGGATAGCAGAATCCTCAGATCGCAGCATTAGAATGAGCGTAGGAAGAGCATTACATTCAACAATCTGCAAATCAAATAGTCCTATCATTCATTAATACTAAACTCAACTTTACAAAATCTAGCTTCCAAAGCAAAGGTATTCACCTGCTTTTTATTCTCATCATTCTTAAATGCAAGTGTTCGTAGAGCCCCAGCAGCTGCTCTTTGCACTTTTGTGTCAGTAAATTCAAGCAGCTCAACCAGAGGCGGAATTCCACCCTCCATCCTGTACACCCAACAGTAATTAGCATACAAAGAACATTGTGGTAAAATCAAACTTGAAATAAACTTACTACTAAAATGAGCAAACCTAACACGAGTCTTAATGTTGCTGTTCTCATGTGCTAGATTTGTGATAGCATCAGCAGCCCTTCTGATTACACTATTCACCGCCCGGGAACTAGAACCATCATTGTGCCTTTTTAACAGGTTCACAAGATGTGACAATGCCCCAGTGTCAACTATGAGTTGCTGATGCTCTGGCTGTTGACAGCAAAAACGTAAACTATATAAGATATGGGAAGGGGGAGGATTAGATTAATGTTTAGAGCATTTTTGAAGAAATTATTAAGTATAGTTATGAAATAGAAAAGGCTGGATATGCTATCTTCGTTTGCCTTACTTAGCTTTAGTAACAAAATTACAGCGTTATGATCACAGGCAGTATTCATGTAAATAAGAATATGCCACCAGAAACTAGGACTTTCAAGCAAAGAAGGAAGAGAAACATACTAACTGTTATTGACTAATTATCAGTCAGATTTCTTTTCACATCCAAAAAATTAAAAGTTCATCCCACATCCAAAAAATTAAAAGTTCATCTGCACTGCATCACGCTTATATGATTTTTTTCTCATAAATAATATGCATAACTTTAATTGACAGAATCAATATCATAGAACAACTGACTGTTGAACGGGAGGAAAACTCCTATAATACTAGAATTTCACGGCCCAGAAATTGAATTATAAGATGATCTAAGACAAATATCAACACAAAAATAAAATGATACATATTTAACTGAATAACCTTCACAGCGAGCAGTCCTAGCGCATAAGCACTCCCCTTCTCGACGTCGTGCTCAAACGGCTTCAGATTACGTTCAGCTTCGCTTGACGGAGGAGCTTGAAGATGCTTAGCCAGAGCTGGAACCGCACGTCCTTCAACAATAACGTTCACTAATTCCTCTAAAGAGCAATGACCACCAAACACAACATCTCTCAATTTGAAAGCAATACATGCAAAAGAAAATTTTTAAAAAAAACACTTAAATATAAAGAGAGATCTTGATTTCAGTGTGTAAGGTACAGTCCACAGATTCAAGAAATGAAAGAGACAACAAGCGAGGGATATAAAGAGAAGAGAGAGAGAGTAGTTACCGTTTTTGGCGAACTCTGCCAGGACGTGAGTGGCGCGTTTGGCAGCAGCTCGATCGGCCTCGTTCCAAGAGAAGGCAGAGTTAAGGATATTAACCTGTGCACTGACCTCATATAGCAGCGCTTGCCGAGCATCGCCGAAGGGGACAGCCGCCGAGATCTCTCGCTGCTCTTCGTCGATCTCTTCCTCCAGTTTCCGCTTCTGCCCTTTCCTCTCGGGGAGACCTTGATCTTGGCTCCTTTGTGGCTCCATCACGCACAGAGACTGAGATAGGCCGACAGCATGAGAGGCTAATCAGAATTCAGAAATGAAAATTTTGGAATTGATTGAGATGGATAGGACAGGGTATTTTGGGAATTTCGATACGAAATTTTATTTTACAAGCTTTGTGTTCCTTTTGTGATTTTCTTTCTCTTTTTCTTTTTCTTTTTTACTTTTGTTTTCTTTTCCGGTGGATAAATTGAATGTATCGGAGATTAACGGGCTACGTTATTTCTGGTGATGGAAGGTGAGCATTGCGCACCCATTTTCCATTTGGGTAGAACGGCTAACATGCACTCCCGCCGGGAAATTGTGGGAAATTAATGTAAATATGCTAACGTGCGCGTGGTCAGTGGATGGAAATTAAGGGTCCACTTGTTTTTTCTATCGGGAAGAGATTTAAGTGTCATTAATTAATTAATATAATTTTTTAATATAAAAATAAATTTTATTTAATTAATATAATTGCACGCATTCATAATCTATTACTCCTCGATATAATGCTCCAAACAAAAAAATAATAATTAATAACTAATATCACAAAAGAATAAATAATTCACTCAATATTACTATTCTAGTCTAATTTAAATTATTAATCTTAAATTCATGAACACTTATTAAAAAAATTAAATTTTATTAATATTATATAATTTTTTTAAAATATACTAAAATATTTTTATTAATTAATTAATATTAAAAATATTTTATTTTTATTTTATTAATTCACTTATTAATAATAATGATATAATTAAAAAAATTAATTAATTTTTATTAATTTTGTAAAATAATAATATAAATAAAATAAATTTTTTTTACAAAAATGATAATTTAAATACAGAAATTATAACATATAAATATTAACTTTTTAAATAATATATTTATTTTTTATTTATACATCCAGTATTTTTTTTATCTTTTCATTGCGTTAATTAAAGATCATGGTCAAATTATAAAAGATATTACTTCAATTTTTTAATTCTTTTTTTTAAGGAATCATGCTAACTTTAGTTTGAAATTTTACTAAATTTAATTATTTTAGTTCTTAAAATTTAAGATTTTTTTGTTTGCAAAAGTAAACTCTCTGATACTGCTATCACCAATCTTAATGCATTCTTATGAATTTATTTGTATTTTGTAACATTTATGCTTTTATATATCTAAAATTTTAATATCATAAATAAAATTAAATATATTAAAGGAGATATATAATATATACATAAAAATGCATATAATATATACATAAATAAAAATATATATATATATACTTAAATTTAAAAAATGAATTGCGAGTGATGGATAGTGGAGTTAAAAAAGGTGGTGATAATAATAATAATAATAATAATAATAATAATAATAATAATAATATATAAGATAAGGATGAAGGTAGGGTTGAAGTAATTTTTTAGTCCTATTGAATTAGATTAAAGAGTAAAAATTAAAAATTGATTCCTGTCATTTTTTTTAAAATTTTGACCTAACCGAATTAATTTCAGATTCGTTCAGATTTATCGATTTTAAATGGATTGATATTTAATATTAAAGCTTTATATTCGAGTTTATTTTAATATTGTCAAGATGGGTCGATTTTGATAGGGTTAAGCGGTAAAAGAAAATAAAAATATATATATATATTTATATATAAATACATAGAAGTCTATTCGGGTTTGGTCGGGTCTCTCCAGGTTTGGTTGTATTAATTGATAAAATAAAAAATACATATAAAAAAATACATATATTTATATATAAATATATAAGAGTCGGTCAGGCTTAGATTAAAATAAAAAAATTACTTTAATCTGATCGATTGATCGAATTCAAAATTTTTTAAAAATATAAATTCGATTTTACTCGTATATACAATATAAACCAATCAAATCCGATCAAAATATACTCAATTCGATGAGTTCTGTCGAATTATGAAGAAAATTTATTTATGTTGAGAAATAAGATGTATATGAAGTAACTATGATAATTATATGTTGAATTTATGATTAATTAGTTGAAATGAGTTAGAATTAAGAAATTATAGTTTATAAAATTTTTGGATTTAGATTTTGTACGAAGATTGCTTAAGTTTAGAATAATTAAGAATTAATTAGAGTATTTTAAGTAAACATATGTGTTTAATTGAATAATTAAATATTTTATTTTATGAATATTTTGTCAATTTTAATTCAAGTTGTGGAGTTTATGGTTATTTAAAATTAAAGATTGGAATGTAAAATTAAATTGATTTTAGAACTTATTGAGTTTTATATTTACTTTAAAAATATTTAATTAAAGTTATTATATTTTGACATATATAAACTTAATTTGATAATATTATTTTTAAATTGTTACTTGAGTATATTTGTGAAATTTATATTAAATTTATGAATTATGATATAAATATTTTGGTATTGTTTTTGAATTATTACATAATTATTTGTAAATTTTAAAAGATAATTTTATGAATGTTAATATAAATGTAAAAAGAGGTTTGATTTAATTAATTAAATTAAAATTTGCTACATAATGAAATTTTGAAGTTTATAAGATAGATTCAATAATTTAAAAAAATTATTAATTGATTATTAAGTTTATTTAATGATATGATGTTAAATTTAAAATTTAATATTAAATTATTTATTAAATTAAATTATAATATTAAATTATTTATTAAATCAATTATGAAAGATTTATATAAATATAAACATATTGATTATGTGGTTTTTGATGTTGTGAAAAATAACGAAAATGATAACTCGAGAAGAATTTTGAAAATTTGATGGAAATGCTATAGAAATTATATATATTGATGAAAATTAATGGAAATATTATTATATTTTAAATACTCTATACATATTTTTTATTTGTAATATTGGGTTGGTACTATTGAATTTGTATCCCGACAATTATGGATATGTCATGATATGTTTATCTACAACTATAGGCAATATACTATGATATCGCGATACTATAGCGTTGAGACACTACAGTATCGGAGATTTGTAATATGAAATTTATATTCTTTTCGGGTGAAGTGCTCTAGTATTGAGATACTTTATTTTCGATATCGAGACATGTGGGTCGCAATGAGGCCTATCTAATATTATCGAAATTTGAACAATTATATATAGACATAATTTAAGTATGTTTGAGATATCAAATGTTAAAAATGTGAAATTTGTTTTAAATATAATTATTCATTTTATGAAATATATTATGTGTAAATTGATATGAAATAAGTTTATTTATTTAATTATTTATTTATTTTTACAGTAAATACCACTAAGCTATATAGATTGGTGAGGTAAATTTTATTATGCAAATGACAATATTACAAATAGAAAGAGCCAAGTATAAGAAAGCGTAGATTTAATAGTGATTAAAAGTTTAAAGTTCTTACCATAGATTTAATAGTGATTAAAAGTTTAAAGTACTTATCATACAACTATTTCTATTCGTGTTACATTTCATATGTAATTTTTGCTTCCAATAAATTATAATTTTATAATTATAACTATTTTATATTTGATAAACCAATTAAAATTTTATAAATGTTGTGTTTATATAAAAGTTATATAAATATTATTTTGTCTAATACTATTTTGTTGATTTTATGTAATTAAAATTGGTTAATTGGAGGAGTCATAATGTTTGTGAAAATTAAATTTTAAAAATGTATTTTTCTGCAAGATTTTTAATTTTGAAAATTTAATAATAATAATTTCATAAATAAAACTTCAATAAATATATTTTAAAATTTTTATATAATTTAATTAAGATAATATTTTAATTATATTATTTATTTGCTATAAATATATACATATAATATTCAAATTATTGTATTAATTTTAAATTTTTATTTAACTTGAATTTTAGAGTGAATATTTTTACATATTTAATTACTGTAATATTTTTATATTATATATATATATATTTTTATAAATATATATAAAATATTAGAGTGTTACATATTTATTTTAAAATAATACATTCAATATAAAAAAATGAAAAATTCGTTGAACTCCTATTTTGTAATATAATTATAAGGTATGATTAATTTTTTTTTCTAATGTCTATACTAATGATTAGGACGCAAGGGCAATGGGATAATTTTCTTAGCGGTTTCTTCCGTCGGCGGTCCCACGATTTAGCAATGCCAATCATTAAAGACCCTTTCTCTTAACTCGTGTCATTCTATACATTATATTATATTATATATATATATATATATAATATTTTCAACAGCTAAATACTTAATATGTGTTCTAGTTATTTGTTATTTGCTTTTAATTATGTTTTATACAATTAATTGGAAACTAAAAAAAATTAAAAATTCAGACTTCATTTTTATAATTAACCCTTTCCATATTTTATTTTATTTATAGAATAGACTCTGATAAACGATTTTTAAAGATAATTCTTATTATTATTTGCACATTTAATTTTTTTAAGGGCAATACTTGTTAGGACTATCATTACTTTTACATATTGAAGAATTGCCACAAATTGTTATTAAAATTTCAATTGTTAATCTCATATATTACATGATCATTTGTTGTTGGATGCAATAACTTCTTATTATTAGATTTTTAATTTTTTTTATTTCAGATCAAAATCTATTTCTTATTCATAAATTCCTTATTGATGAAAAGTTTTAATAATAAATTTTATTATTGTAATATTTGTTCTCTTATGATCTCCTTTTATATTATTTATTTTGTAAAATAACATTGGATTTATGCTTTTATGTCTCTTCAAAGGATTCATATATAATTATAATTTTACATATACATATCAGCTAGAATGTTGAATAAATAAGCACTAACAAAAAAAAATCTGAACATATTTGAAATATTAATAGATCAAATCCCAAGTTACATAATAAAATGAATGAGTTTGTTGAATGAAGCATTGGTTCCATTCTAAACTGACATAGTACCAACATACTGAATGTGAACCATTTGTTAGCAACTAACAAGAAATAAAGTCCGGATATCAATTGTAGAAAAACAGTAAATTATTTAACTTTATTTGCTCCATTTCATAAGCAACTTCCTAGTTGATACAAGTTTGAAGCATGCACAAAACAATATTTTCTAAGCACCTGAAAATTTATAACAAGAGTAAGAAATACAATAAAACATGCTGACAATCAACAAAGGAATTCCAACTCAGAATTTTTGCACACAATGTACTTTGTAATCCGCATTTTAAAATGACTTTTGTCAGCAAGCCAAATAAAATACAACCATTCTAGCTTATCATTTGCATGCAATCATACTATAAACAAGAAATTTTTTGAGATTTTCATTAACCAGAATTTGATCACATAATGACAAAACATGACTACTGAGCAATTTAAGAGTGAATATCATCCCCTTCGATAAAACTTATCCAACCAACAAACATCATAATGATTAAATGTAAATTGTCGGTTTTTGGAACAATATTGGCTTCCTCTTGTGCATTATCCTTCTTAGGCTACATATATTGTATTTTGTCAAAGTCAAGCTGAATCTCCTGCACAGCTTTTGAAATTGTATTTGCCATAATTTTTCTTGCAAATACCACCTCAACCTTTGAGACCGCCTTCTCAATTGCATCCACATCTCAGCTCACCTGGACTGGAGCACAGCAATATGATAGTCAATATCTTGCAGTCTTTAAGTTTGAATCCAGCTCTGCTTGGATCTGGTTTCCCTTTTCCTTCAATTCATTAAACTCATTCTTTAAAGAAAAAATCTCCGATTTTCTACACTCATAAGCGGCAAAAATTTCATCAAACCGCTTTCTCCTCTGTTGGGAAATCTAAAAAAAAAAATTGTGATTTCCTCAACCAAATTCTTCAATTAATTCAGACAAGAATCTTGAAATCTGGATGCTAAATTTGTAAGTTCAGATATATGCTTTGGTGAGATTACCCAAGAAACAGTCATGGCAGCAGATGCATAAAAAAGACACTGGAAGATCATGTCTTCCACCTCCAAGTCGAGAAACATTCATCATCTTCATCATTAGGGAGATGATGGGTTTTTTTTTTTCGTTTTTGGTGATGCTGTAGCTCCAACTTGTTTAGAGCTCTTGGGTGTGGATGACAATATACCAGCAGTTACGCTCCTTTTTCTCTAGCTGGAACTTTCTTCTTCTTGACCTGTCACTTTTTCATCCTGAGAAAGATTCCCCCTATCAACAGATGCAGGTCATAAATAAGAATAAAGCAAACATATAATATAATTGGATATAATAAATTCACTAGTCAAACAAAATTGGAACTTGTGTAGAAAGTGGAAACAAAAAAAAAAAATAGAAACGCAAAGCTTCCATTCCAAGCAGCAAGAACCACTCTCCATCTCTCACAAAAGCACAGGAAGAGCTACTAAATAGAAATCCTTTAGTTTCACATGAGAAATTTGTTCATCTCAAGGGACATTTTGTTTAGTTTTGTTGGAAAAAAATTAAAGGTAAAAGAAAACACCCACATGGTTAGGTCTGAGAGTGTGTGTGTCTCTCTTTCAAATCAAAGATGTAAAACAACTGACCCTTCCCCTTCAAGAAATTTATAGCAAAAATAAATGATAAAAATATGAAACAAAAGATTTAAGTGGGATGGTGAAAAAGTGCCAATGAAGAGATGATTTGATCAAGAGCCAATTTTATACCATCAAAGTGTTTATTTTCAAATATTGTCTGCAATCAAGTCACACAAACTGAGTAACAACTATTGACTGCCCCAAAGAAGGGAAAAACAGAGAGACTGATGAAAATATTATACCAAGCATGCAAACATGTTTAAAGCCAGGACACAGGTTGATACAGCCATTCATGATCATTGAAGTCCTCTTCATGACTAGTGAAGTCCTGACGCAGCCTAAGCTTATTACTTCATCACACAATAAAACCTTCAACAATTTTTTGACTGTAGAAAGCTAAGGGACATATATACAGGAATAAACAAATAAAAATCTTAAAAGCAATAAGATAAGAATATTAAAAGGAATAGTATTAAACAAAAAAGAATTCTTGAAGGAATAGGAGTTCAGGAAGTTATGCATTTATAAGAATAAATATATAAGAATTCTCCAAGAAATAGGATAAGAATACTAAATGCAATAGCATAAAATAAATAAGAATGCTAGAAGAAATAGAATTAAATAAATAAGAAGAAATAAAATTATGTATATATATGCATATGTATATTTTAGCACTGAGCATTAAGCCCCAAATGAAGTTTCTTTCAAATGACTAGGCACATCTTCCATTAGCTAAACGGACAGGAAAAGATCTATTGCACTAACTTTTTTTATGCCTAAAGAAGAAAATATTTTAATTATTCTCACTAAATATTTTTTCAAATCTGAGTATAGTTAATACTTCACATTTTAGAAGAAACATTTGAAGAATCTTAATTCAATTAGGATGCACATTTAATTCAAATAAACATTCTAAAATTTTGATAAATTCTTTGCTGTAGTTTGAACTTGAGACCAATAAAATGATACATATTAATATTAAAAATTGGCAAAACCTTCACTATTTTCAATTGATCAAAATAAACACAAGGAAAAAAACCCGTATAAAAACTAAAGCAATCCTTTGGCTACAAGGATTTTCCAGGTTAATGATTCATAAAATGCATCGATATTTGTATCCGGGAATTTTAATTTAAGATACTTATCGTCAGCCTTCTTGCTCCTCAAAGTTGCCCAGTATGACTATAACTGTGCCCCACGCCCCATGTCTATCACCCAGATAGCTTACTGGAGCATATGGTGAGCCTTCACTAGATCATCCTGAAAGAACTGGCTTATTCTCCTCTGAGATACAGTACCATGATCATCAAGGACATCATCCTTCTCAAATAGACTACTCTGCACAGGTTTTTCAGTGTGCATTACTTGCTTATTCTGCACAGGTCTTTTCAGTATGCACTATTTGCTCATTATGCAAAAATTGTTCATTTTCACTTTGCCTTGGTGTGTTTACACTACTTTACTTCTTAATTTCCATGTATTTTCTAAACTAATGATTACTTAGAATAGATTTGAATTCCAAAACCTACCTCGCAAGAACTCAGAAATGAAGCGCCAATAACTTCAACTTATGCCATGGCATTCTATTTAAGTGTGTTTGGCATTGACTTCAAAATGCTTTTAGCAAATTGTTTCTTCACTGTATAGATTAGTAGACCATAATTCTAGAAAAAACTGAGTTTTCTATCTTTTTCTAAATCATGCTTTATCACAAGTGATCAAAATATTCATAAAAAATAAAAAATAATAATGAAATTTCCAAAAATAGGTCATAACTAGATTTCAAATTGACATTTAGGAGACTCACTTCTCATAGTTCAGCTTCTCTCACCTCTGCAATTTCTTAAAACTCGCCTTAAGTTCTTTGAAGGCACTGCAGCTTGCAAAATAAGATCAAATTGTACCAGTTGTGTGTTTGAAAGATGGAAAAGCTACATAAGTTTTGACCATACCATTTGTGTTTTTTTTTCTAATCTCAAATCCTATTCAAGGTTGGAGGAGGACTGAAATAAAATGCAATTCAAGCTTGGAAAAGAACAAAAATTAAATCTAATTCAAGCTCAGAAAAGAATAAAAATCAAATTCAATTCAAGATGGGAAAAAGACCACTTAGTGCTGCAGACACATATAAAAGAGGGTGGGCTGCTACTCTTCTACCAATCTCAATAAATAATTTCATTTAACTGCAGTAGCATCAACATGGCTTTCACACTGAGAAACTCTTTTGCCGCCTTATATGGTGAGGCCGCAGCCGCTAGGAAACAGCAGGAACAGAAGGAGAAGTAGAAACCACAATCTGCTAAAAAGACTACAAAGAAACCACAAAGCCGACCAAAACCGTTAATACTTCCTGAAGATGTTTCCAGGAGGAATTTAATCTTTTGTAATTAAGTCTAAAACCATCAATAAAGTTCAAGCTCAACCTTGAGCTCCGAGTAACAATGGCAAGAAAAATTTCTCTAATTACGACAAAGACAAGATGAAACCTGAAGAAGAAAACAAGCAAAGAAATCCTTTCAGTGTGGAGGCTAAACCAGCTCTTGATATTGAGGATCCCGTACAGTTTCCTGTTCTTGAAGATGCTTAACCAGAGATGGACCTGCACCTCCTTCAACAATCACCTTCACTAATTCCTCTAACAAGAAATGAAGTCCAGATATCACAAGTAGAAAAACAGTAAATGATTTAACTATATTTGTTCTATTTCATAAGAAACTTCCTAGTTCATATAAATTTGAAACATGCACAAAACAATGTTCTCTAAGTACCTGAAAATTTATGGCAGAAGTAAGGAAAACATGCTGGAAATCAATAACAAAGGAGTCCACTACATATTGTTTGCACACAATATATTTATAATCCGTATTTCAAAATGATTTTTGTAAGCAAACGAAATACAATATAACCTTTCTTGCTACTCATTTGCATGCGATCATACTTTAACCAAGATAATTTTTGAGATAATATTCATTGACAAAAATTTAATCACAAAATGAATATTACAATATAGAGAAATTTAAGGCTGAATATCATCTCCCTCAGCAAGAACTTAGTTAAGGGTGACTCAAAACATTACTATAGAGCAAGAAGAACTCAGTTAAGGGCGATTCAAAACATCACTAAAAAACTCTTTTAGGTGAGACATTTTTGCGAGAATACGAGCTTCTTCCATTAGTAAATTTTTATTTTCCATTTTTGACATCTTGTGAAAATGAAGCCAAATCTCCTACAAGACTCCAGAAATTAAATTTGCCAACACCTGTGGGGATGATGACACCTCATCAAATCCAACCTTCTTCTTCTCAATTATATCCACAACCTCAATTCACCTAGATTGAAGTTTAGCAATATGATAGTCAATATCCTGCAAAGTTTTTAAATTTGAGGCAACCTCCGCTTGGATATCCTTAGCCTTTTCCGTCAAGCCATTATAAAAAGCATCTCAAAGTTTCTAGCCTCACGAGTGGTAAATAATTCCTAACATGTCCCTTCCTCTCTAGTAAATGCTTAGAGGAGGTCGTGCTTTCATCAAACAAATTTTTCAATTTTAGACCAGGATATAGAAGTTCAGATACTAAATTTGTAAGTTTGGATACCAAAGCTTAAATTCGAACTTACAAATTTAGTATCCAAACTTCTTGATCCTAATCCAGAATTAAAGAATTTGCTTCAGGAAATCATAACCTCCTCTAATGATTTCATATAGAGGGAGGGGCATATTGAGAAATTATTTGTCACTTTTGAGACTAGAAAGTCCAAAATTTCTTTTTGTAATGCCTTGAAAGAAAAGGCTAAGGAGATACAAGCAAATGTGGCCTCAAATTTAAAGATTCTGCAAAATATTGACAATCAGATTGTTGAACTTCAATACAATCGAATCGAGATTGTAGATATAATTAAGAAAAAGAAGGCTGGATTGGTTAAGGTGTCGTCCTGAAGGGCATTTGCAGATTCAATTTCTAGAGTCAAGCAACATATTCGATTTCCCCTTTACAAAATGTCTGGAATGGAGAATAATAATATACTAATGGAGGAAATTTATATTCTCGCAAAGAGAATGTTAGTGATATTTTCAGTCACCCTAAACTAAGTTTTACTCGCTGTATAATAATAATATTTGAGTCACCCTTAACTAAGTTCTCCTAAAAGAGATGATATTCACCATTAAATTGCTCTAAGGTAATGGTTTTAGTCATTTTGTGATCAAATTATGATCAATAAATATTAGCCACTGCAAGAATTTTTGATATTTCCAACGGATTAAATCCGTTGCAAAAATTAAAAAATCCGTTGCAAATTAATGTTTGCAACGGCAGCAGTCCGTGACCAAAAATGGCATTGCTAATCAAATTGCAACCAAAATTTTCAGTTGCAAATATTGTGCAACGGATTTTGCAATGGCAAAATTGCGAAGACGAATAAGATGGATCAATTTTTGGAGGCACACTAGTTGTAGAAGGTCCAGAAGACGAATCATGTAAGCGGCTTCGAACTTCATCAAAATGATTCTTTAATAAATCTTTTGAGTTCTTGCATCTCCTGTTTTACCTCCTGTCTGATTTCTTCTCTCATTTACTCTATTTTCCTCTTCATGACCTCTTCAAAGTCATCCTCTCTTTATTGTGGTACAATTTGTGAAGGTTGTGAAGTGGACGGAATAGAGGCAGAAATTGATCCCTAGTAATAAGAAGCAACAAAACCAAGAAAGTACACACGCTGCTTTTTGACACCACCAACCTCATCTAGATAAATTTTAGTAGCATCCACAAATTGAGGACCATCATTTCCATCCGTAGGTGTGCAGACCCTTAATTTTGGTACCGGTCCAAATATAATTTTTGTTTGAAGGACCAAAACAAACCGATTATAATTATTTAATATGTGAATTGCCAATTATAATTATTTAATATTTGGATTGTGTTGGTTCGGTAACTATTTTGGTTTAAATGTTATTTGGTCAGACCGGTTGGCCAAGTCTTGCCAATTCGATATGAGCAATTGCTTATGCCAAATTGGCAGGAACAAGCTTGGTTAATATCTAATTGTGAGCAGTTTTCACATTTGAATCTCTGAGGCCGTTTAGGTATTGTTTATCCGAAGTTTAAAGGGACTGGAAGGATGCCCTAGTGTTGGATATAAAAGGGAATTAATTGTCAAATTAAGGGATCGGCAATTAGCAGCAATAATCAATCAACAAGTGACGAAATTTTTTTTTAAAAAAAAAACCCTAGCAACACTACCAAAAGGAAGAAAAGAAATAAAGAATAAAAGACCCTAAAGGCAGCAGTACACTGTCTTTACTTTTGCTCAGCCAGAATTCCAAATCGTTGCAAACAGAAGTTTGATCAATGTTGAATTGTGGTGGAGCCAACAAACGACGGTACATTCTAAACTAATTCAATATAAGAGGCTTTGATAATGGTTTTTGAATACTTAATGCATTTATCCTTTGTCTAAATTAAGTCCAGCATGCTATACTCATCAGTTTTTTGAAGCCTGATCAATGGCTGTTGATTTTATGATTCATAGTAGGTTATATATTTGAGTATGTTCCATTCAGTAGCCATTCACAAAAACGTGTATTATGCAAATCTTTACTATAAGTCAATGTGACAGTGGCCTTAGAGTTTTCTTACAATAATCAAGTTTTATCAAAACCCTAAAATCTATTTTATAAAAACCTAAAACCCTAAATCTGTTTTATAAAATCCCAAAACACTAAATTTTATTTTTCTAAAAGCCAAAAACCCTAGCTTTGTTCTCTAAACTCTAATTTTGTAAAAACTTTAAAACCAATCCCCAAACTCTAATATCCCAACATCCAATAGCCTAATTTTTTAAACCAAAACTCTAAACCTCATCCGGTAGCTCCAAACTTCCAAAACCCCAATCCATAAAAAAAACCTTATTTAGTAGCCATGACCCCAAAATTTCCAAACCTTAATCTTATTTCCTAAATTCCTAAAACCATGATTTAAACCCATAAACCCAAATTTAATATGTAAACAATAATTTTATACATTTAATACTTTAAACTCTAGTTTTGATTATTTGATTTATTACATTCTTTTATGATAGATGATTTATTTTATTTTATAATGGATGTTTTATTTTTAATTATCATGCTTGAATGGTTTAATTTATTCAATTATTTGTTTATTTAGATTCTAAAGTTGTAAAAGATACGTTTTCACTTTGTGGGTGCCTCGGTTTTTATTATGTAATTTAACTTATCTTTTAAGAATTTTGAGACTATTGTAAGGGATACGTTTCCACTTATGGTGGGTATCTTATTTTGTTTATTTTCTCTTCTTTTTGGACATTGGACATTTGTAAAGGCATGTTTCCATCTATAGATGAATGTCTATTTTTTATTTTGTTTTGATTTGTTTTAATTTTAATACAATGATTATTTTTCTTAATATTCGCATGTAAAATGAATAATTTTATTATATTTAAGAATTTAATAATGTTTAGACTTAAAAATAAGGCCGATTTTAATGAACCGGGCATTATGGGGAGTGCTGAGTCATTATAACCTTCCCCATACGTATCCAACTTTTCGAACTCTTTAAGGGGTTGGGGATTCCTTAGGAATCAATTCATCCATCCATTTTTTTTCCCGGCCCATCCAGGTGACAACTCCAATTTTCTCCAGATTTAAGTTCGTGTTCTCTAAGACCCTGAGCCTAACAGTGCTGACATTGCAAGAACCATCCCACATGGAATTGGGAGCGAAAATCCCCGCTCACAAGGTGCAGACTGAGTTTGGAGCCTAGCAGAAATACGATCCTATAACATAAAATTTATAATTTAACACATAATCTTATATACAACAACAACAACAACAAAGCCTTAATCCCAAGTTAATTGGAGTCGATTATATGGATTTTTCTTTTTCACTCTATTCGATTTAGGGCTACCTCTTCTGATAAAATTTAAAATAATAAGATCATTTTATATCACTTTTGTCCAAGTTAATTTAGATCTAGCCCTGTCTCTCTTAGGTATTTCTACTTTAGTTAGTTCAGTTTTTCTTACAGGTATATTTTTAGGTCTACGTTTCATATGGACAAATCATCTCAATCTATGCTCTCTTATCTTATCATCAATAGGTGCAACCCCTACTTTTCTCTAATGTTTTTATTCCGGATTCTATCTATTATAGTGTGCTCACACATCCATCGAATCATTCTCATATCTGCAACATGTATTTTACTCATATATTGTCCTTTTACAGCCCAACACTCACTACCATATATCATCGCAGGCGGTAGAATTTTTATTTCAATTTAAAAGGTATCTTTCGATCACATAACACTCCTGTGACACTCCTCCACTTTATCCAATCAGCTTTAATCAAATGACTTACATCTTTTTATAACCATCATCCGCTTGAATAATAGAACCAAAGTATTTAAAATAAGTACTATGAGGTACTGCTACTCCGTCAAAAATATAAATGGATAAAAGTTAATAATAACTTGTATAAATTGCATTAAATAAAAAATTCGATAGCATTTCAACTTAGTTGGAGCCTGCTAGATCTCATTATGAGACCTATATAAAATTCCTACAAATCAAATAAACTATATTACAAATATTTAAATCTACAATACTTAATAAGGCAAGCAATTGAGAATTAAACATCGCAATCAAGCATCGGTATGGATTTTCTATGTCTACAACACTCAACAATACGAACACATAAGAATTGCATTGAATAAAATTTAATGACTTACATATATTGTTTTGGATCTTTGGTCCACAAATTATTTATCTGACTTGCTTACGTGAATTTGCTCTAGAATTTCATATAAAATAGGTGGAAATTATAATTTTTCCTCCTAAAATTTTAAATAAAGTGTTAAACTAAACACAAAATCAAAATATAAATTATTGACATATTAAAAAATTAGAATAAGTATACTAATCGCCATGCATACTCCATATGAGAAATGGATCCACCAGAATATCGTGACGGGCCTGAACTCTCACCTCCAATGTCACTCAATATTTTAAATTTACATTTTTTAATATTCAATTTTTATCAAATGAATTAAATTCATATTATATTTTTAAAATAAATTATTATATTATTTTAAATGATAACATTAATATAGCATTTTCAAATAAAATAATTGTTAAATTAGAAATTCAATAAAATCAAAGTTTTATATTTTTCCAATTACCATCTATAGAACTTTTCTTTTATAGATTTGTAATAGTTGCAACAATCAAACAGTAAGACTTAAAATTAAGCCGTTTAGGTTACAAATTATAATGACCCTCTCAATATGTATTTAAATCTCATACTAACCATTAAATATATTTTTATAAGTTAGGTTACAAACTTTTTAATGTGAAAATAATTGTAAGCAAGATAATAAAATGAGTTACATTATATATTTTATTTTATCAAAATATCAATAATAATTAATTCAAATTGCCACAGCTTATTATATGCATTATATTTACTTATTTTCTTACATAATTTATTATTTTAGGTACATTTCATTTTCTGTAGCGTTAATTATTAACAAATTCAAAATCCCATCATGACCTCAAAAAATTAACAGAACCTTGATCTGCACATCCATTTGCTAGTTCAAAACTAAACAATTTTTAAATACTTATTTCGAACAAATGAACACAGTTATTAACTTCAAAATGCAAGCTTTATCACTGAAACCATTAGATTTAGACTAATGATTTATAAAAAAAAAAAAAAAAAAGAAACCTACAGCTCATACTTTTAACAACATCAAGTCAAAATGCAGTCTTTATCCAATCTAAATGCTTAAAATAGCCACTTATTCAATAACCCTATGAGTCTTATTCATTGTTTGCTGGCCATTGATGAACTCTGTTATTTACCAATTAGCTCTGTTTTAGTGTTACTAAAGTTGTTTTCAAGAATATGAAATCACAAATTAAAAATTCAATCAGAGTGAAACAAATTATAATAAAATAATATTCTTTCTGCCAAAACCCTTTCAATGACTACATTAACATGTTGAAAGTTACCGAACCAGCTAGGAAAAGAGAAGCACGATGCAAGCACATTAAGAAGTACAAACGCAACTCACCTTGTCATTTACTTGGCAGAATTCAACAACTTAAGAAAGCCAGCAATAGTTGATAACCCATGTCTCAGAGCCCTCTCAGTGAACCAAACAAATGTTAATTAACAAACCCAGAAATCAACAACTTAAGAAAGCCAGCAATAGTTTGAACCACAAACCCATTAATCCCAACACATTAACAAAAAATTTAAAAATATATATAGTGGCGGAACCAGGATCCAAAATGCGGAGGGTCAAAATTTTAAAAGTAAAAAAAATTATAATCAATATATAAATTTATTAAAAAAATTTAAGATAAAATTATTTTCTTTTAATGTTACACTAATACAATAACAAAATTTTTATTAATTTTTAATAAATTCTAATTAATAATATTAAAATTATTTTAAAATTATGGACAACTGCAAGTATAAATTTCAAAGGGTGAAGAAGTTATAAAAAAAATATAGGGTTAACCGAATTAATAAAAAAAAAAAAAAATGGTAATATATAATAAAGAATTAAGAACATAAAAGAAACAAAAAAAAAAAGGGCTTGTGTTTTATAGATATGCTATAATAGAAATTGCACAGAGTGTGATGGTGAAAGCAAGCAAATCTGGAAGCCAGTGTGTTCTACTATTATTTTACTATTTTATTATTATTATTTGTAGAAAGAAATAGAATGAGAGTAATAAGTTATTACTCTTATTAAAAAAAATAAAGCACAAGTATAAAAAAAAGTCAAAAACAAAGAATATAAAAATGTTCTAATAAAAAAAAGAATATAAAAAATAAAAATAAAAGTGAGTCCTACTCTTTTATTGTGCTGTCACAATCCACTCATCCACTAACCTTTTTCCTTTCAATACTCTGTCATGTTTTTGTTTGATAATATTAACTTCAACCCCTCTCTTCGTCTTCTTCTCATCTTCTGCAACTGCAACCAGGGGGCTGAACGTCACCGACGGTAAGAAGCTCCTTCCATAAGGACTTTTTTCCCAGGACCCTTAGTTTCACCCCTAATAAAATTAAAAGAATATAGTGAAAGTAATTGATATAAGTCTATTGAGAATAATTTATAAAGAAAAATTAAGTTTATTAATTTATAAAATTTATTTGTAAATTTCATTTATTTTAATAAAATTTAATTTATACTAATTAAATTTTATAGATTTCAATTCATAAAATTATAATGAATAAAAGATTTCATTCCAAACGGATTATTAGAATTAATTTATCTAATCTTCTCACAAAACTATGCCATTTTTATTTTTTTTAAAATTGATATATTTGGCTTATTTTTTCTATTGTGATATTTGAATGTTAGCTTATTTTGACTCAAATAAATTCCTTATACTATGCTATTTGAGTTAATAAATTTAATTATATATTTTTCTCTTTTTTTATTGCTACATTTCAACTTTCAACTTATTATCTCATATAAATTTATTACTACTTGAGTTAATTAATTTTACCCATGAATAAATTTTATGCATAAATTTTAGTTGAAAAATTAATAATTTAACCATTATATTAAAAATTATATATAATATATACCAAATTTATTAATATTTTATTTATTAAATATTATATATAAATAATATTAATAGTATAATATTAATATATATTTCTTTTTCTATATTTTCCACATATATATATTTGCAATAGTGGAGCAAGTATATTTATAGAGTAGGGTTCTCATATTAAATTAAAATATAATATAAATAATAAATAATAATATTTTATTTTAATTATCAAAGTGAAAATTAAAATTAAAATATTTAATAATATTATAACTTGATTTTATTATTTGCAACAACGGTGACAGTGATAGGTTTAATAGTTGGCAATTAACTTTTACGAGTCAACGTGTTCCGAAAATGTTAAAAATTGACTCAATTTTTAATAGTGAGAATAATCTTTCTGTCAATATATATAATCAAACTATCATTTATCTATTCATCTCTTATTTTATTACGTAAATCAGTCTTAGCAAATTAATTTTAATGATGAATTATTATTGATTTAGTGGCATCAAATTTTTTTAATTCAAGAGTTTTAATATTTTACTTAATTAATTACTTTATTTATTTTATGAATTATTATATTTATTAGTCATAATTTTGATTATTTTATTTTAATTATTAAATTCTTATGTAGATTATTAAGGTAAAAAGTTATTGTTGCTCAACTATAATAATTAGAGCTAAATTTATAATTATTTTTTAAAAAACTATATTTCTTGTTTAATAATTATTTACTACTAATTTATTCATTATTATTTCTAAATATTATTTATTATTACATTAAATAATATTAATAATATAATATTAATATATTTCTATTTTTATGTTTTTTATGTTTTTATCAATCTATCTATATAATATATATGATTTTTATTAAATTATTATTAAATTATATTGATATTATCTTGCTATTGATATGTAGATGTTAGAAAAGTTTAAAACACCTACTTATTTTTAAACATAATAAATTGAGTATTTTAATTATTTTACTAATATTAGGGAAGTTTAATTTCTTATTTACTTATTTTAATTAAATATTTTAAATAGAAATAAAGTAATTTTTATAGTTTAGTAATGAATTTTTATAGAGATTTATATATTTAATTAATAGAAAAATATATACAAAAAATAAAAATATAATATTTTACAACAGATTTTGCAACGGAATAAAAATTCCTTACAATATTTTAATTAAATATTTGTAACATGTTTTTTCAACGGACAATTGTCGTTGCAACTTTCCAATGAAAGTTTCTCGTTACAAATCTATTTTACAAAAGAGTGCTAAAATTTTTCAGTCTTATTTTGCAACATAAAAAACTTCGATTACAAATATTCGTGACAAATTCATTACAAATACGTTGATACTCCGTTGCAATATTTGCAACAGTTACTTCCATTGCAAAATTTTCAGAATTATTTTTCATTTTTTCTATTGCAAATCCGTTACTAACTTAGCAACGGGCGTATTCGTTGTAAATAGCAAATTTTCTTGTAGTGTATATTCTTAATTAAAGTATAATCGCATGCAAACGAGTAGCAGGAAAGATTATATTGTATTTGGCTTGCTTACAAAAATATTTTTAGAAATGGATTACAAAGTATATTGGGTGCAAAAATTATGAAGTGGTCTTCTTCATTATTGATTTCCATCATGTTTTCCTTATATTATAAATTTTTAGGTGCTTAGAGAAAATGAGATGGATACTAAAAAACTTGAGCAAATAGTTCATAATAGAAGAATGATGTCCCTAAAGATCATAGTGTCTTACATAAAAAAAATGGAGAATAGGCCAGCTCTTCCGGGAGATTATGGTGAAGACTTGTCATATGCTCCAATTGATTTTCCATGTACTGGTAATAAATGGACATGAAACGTGGGCTAAAAATATACCCAGGTTGACTTTTTTTATGATAGATTTTTGTATACTCCCAAACGTCTTTAAAAAATGTCTGATGACTGTGTTAAATGACAATTCCCGGCTGTAGATATTGCTTAGGCTTATGAATCATTTACCTGGAAAATCACTGTAGCGAAAATTTTGGTTATCTTGCCAATTTTTAATAGTAATATATACCATTTTATTGATCAATGTATCAAAATTTTAGAATGTATATTTGGATTAGAAAAATCTTTCATAAGAAAGATTAAAATGTTTTCTTCTTTAGGAGGAATAGTTGGTGCAATAAACTTTTTACTTATTGCAATATGTTTTCTTCTTTTTATTATTGTTCATATTATTTTCAACCTATCTATTATCATTTAGAACATTTATAATGCCTTCAGTAATCGAATTTTGACAGTTTCATCTGCATTAATGAAAAACAACAAGAAAAGTTCATTGTAATATTCTACAAATGTTCCTCCTCATTATCATGTTTGTTTAGTTAAGATGAGTACCTAGTCATTTATGAGATATTTCAATTGGTAAATGACAAGAATAAATGAAATATACATAATATAATTGGATATACTAAATTCATTAACAAAACTAAATTGGAAAAAAAAATTAAACTTTTGTGTGGAAAGTGGAAGAAAAAATTATAAACATGCAAAACTTCCATTTCCAACAGCAAGAACCACCCTCCATCTCTCTCAAAAGCACATGAAGAGCTACCAAATAGAAATCCTTTAGTTTCACAAAAGGAATTTGCTCATTTTTTGAGACATATTGTTACCTTTATTGGAAAAAATAAAAAGAAAAGGAAAACAGTTGTATAGTTATGTCTTAGAGAGTCTTTCTTCTTTAAAATAAAAAATGCAAAACATTTGATCCTTCCCTACAATGAATTTATAGCAAAAATAAATGATAAAAATATGAAACAAAAGATTTAAATGGTATGGTGAAAAGTTACACCGAAAAAATGATTTGATAAAGAACCAATTTTATATCATCAAAGTATTTATTTTCAAATATTGTCTACCATCAAGACACACAAGCTGAGGAAGAACTATATTGGCTGCCCTAAAGAAGAGAAAAACGGAACCAAATCAAGTATGCAAACATGAGGATAATGAGGAGGAACATCTATAGAATATAAAAAAAACATATAAGTGTAGACATTTGTTATAAACTTTCCGTAGTGTTCTTCATTAATGCAGATTAAACTATAATAAAGGTTACTAGATAGGTTGAAAATAATTTGAACAATAATAAACCCAATGTTGGAATAAGCATAATTCTAGGAAATTGCAACTACCCAAAGGTTTATTGCACTAAGTCTCGTGCCTAAAGAAGATTTAATCGTTCTCAAAGATTTTCCAATCTAGAGGATGGTTAGTACTTCACATTTTAGATGGAATATTTGAAGAATCCTAATTCAACTAGAACACACAATTAATCCAAATAAAAATTCTAAAATTTTGATAATTTTTTTGCTGTAATTTGGTCCCAAGACCAAAAAGATGGTGCATATTAATGCTAAAAATTGGCAAAACCTTCAATATTTTCAATTGATCAAAATGAAAACACAAAGAAAATAATTTGTATAAAACCTTAAACAAACCTTTGGCTACAGGGATCTTCTTGTTAAAGTATGCCTAAAATGCATCAGTATATATGATGCGAAGAAATGTGATTTTAGATTCTTAATAACTAACTTCAAGCTCCCCAAACATTTTTTTCCGAAGACGTATAAGAGTGTACAAAAATCTATTGTGAGAAAGGCCAGCATGGCTATACTTGTGTCCCACACTTTATGTCCATTTATCACCAAGACTTGGTCAATCAGCAAGAGCATATTTCGAGCCTTCACCAAATCATCCGAAACGAACGTGTCTAATCTTCTCTTTTTAAGGCACGACCCTATGATCATTAGGAACATCATCCTTCTCAAATAGCTTATTCTGCACAGGTTTTTGAATATGCATTATTTGCTCATTCTGCAAAATTGTTTATTTTCACTTTGCCTACCATGTTTCCACTTCTTTCCTTGTCAATTTCTGTCGATTCCATTCAAAAATGACAAGCAACTGTAATAGATTTGAATCCCAAAACTTACCTAGCAAGAATAGAAATGAAGCGCATTGAAAACCCTGACTGAAAATGAGAAAATACTGAGATATTAAGAAGAGAGACACTCTTTAGTAATAAATTCGATCCAAACTAGAGATGACAACGAGTAAGGTACCCGCAAAAACTGTCTAAACCATTAGCGAATCCATTTAGTCTTAAACTTGATCTACCCATTCCAAACACGTTTTGTAATTAATTTTTAATTACTTGTACCTGTCCCAAACTTGCCAAACACTACCTTACAGTACCATCCGATATTCATCTAATTACCCATTTAAATATAATATATTTAAAATAAAATAAAATAAAATATAAATAATATAATTATAATCATGAACATAAATTTTATGTTAATAAATAAAAAATAAAAACAAATATCACAACATATAATATAAAACATAAATTTTACATTATATACAATATTTACATCGCAAGAATAATAATAAAGACCATAAATAACACAATGAATAAATCTTATTAATAATTATATTTTATAAGGTATCAGATACAAATCAAAATACCTTTTTACATTAATCTCATCATACTCAGCAAATTAAATCTCGTCGAAGTCTTTATAATATTAGTAGCAGGACTATATATAATTAAAATTAAAAAAAAAAAAGAACATAGCAACAGAAACTGACCTGCAGTAGAAACTTCTTATTTAATTTCCCTATTCAAATCCGAACAGAAAATCTTGTAAAAATGATAGAAGAAAAAACCAAAATATGTTTTAATAAATATTTTAATATTTGGTTTTACATATGAACTATTTCTCTGTTAAACATTCATAAAAAAAAGAGCTCTTCACTTTTCATAAATTCATGCATATCAAGTGAATACAAGTTTTCAGTTGAACGTATTTTTAGGGTTTTAAGAAGTATGTGTAGGGAGCAAAGCTGTAATCGAGCCGAGACTTGTCTCAGCATAAAATCAACAGGCTCGAGAGTTCAAGCTGAGTGCTCGAGAGTTCAAGCTGAGCTCAAGCTCGATTTATTATGAAAATGTTTAGCTGGAGCTCAACTTGGTCTGGTTCGAGCTTGGCTCATATATTATATATCCCAGCCGAGCTCAAGCTGAGATGGTAGAAAAAAAATGGCAGATCACATAACACAACAACAATAACAACAAAGAAATTTTAACATCCATTAACAATTTAACTCAAAAACAACTCAGCAATAATAATTTAATAAAGGGAAAAAGAAACAGTATTAACAATTTAACAAAGGAAAAAAAAGTATCAAGCAACAATTTAATAAAGGGAAAAAGAAAAATCTGCCAACATAAACCCAAATAATGAGCGTTGGGCCAAGGTGATAGCTTTAATTGACGGCGATGGTGATGTCAACATAAACCCAAAACAATATGCTTGAAGAAAATGAAATAAAATAAAGTAAATAAAATAAAATTTTAAAAATAAAAAATAAGTAAAATAAAAATAATAAAAATGAAAATATACCAGTAGCCCACAATGGAAATAGCGATGAAGCTTAGTCATGAACGGCGGTGATGGCAATGAGGTTGAGTCATGAACAGCAATGGCGGTCTGTGACCTTGCAATGGCAATACCGAGGGCGAATAGAGGAGAGGGAAAGAGACAAAAGAAAGGGAGTGAATCGATGGAAAAGGAACAAGTATGATGGTTCTGTAATATGGCAGATGAGAGTGAGAACAGTGTTGAAGATGAGAGTTTGAGGAACTAGGGTTTGAGAGTATGTATTTAACCTGGTTATTAAACGGCACCGTTATTTTTCGGATACGAAGTGGCTCTCAAATGATCAATTTGTTTTTCTTTGTTTTCGGATGGAACTAGGGTTTGCGTTAGGTAGGGTACTTAATTTTTAAATTTGCATAGTCTGTTTAAACCTAATTATTTTTATAATCGTTTAGTTTCAAACTCATTTAATATAATTTATTTATTATTTAAATTTATTTAATTATTTATTTAAATATAAAAATATAAAAATATTATAAAATTTAAATTATAAATTATAATTTTTAATTAAATAATTATAAATAAAAAATTAATATTAACACAATTTTATTAAAATAATTTTATACCATCTAATTTTATAATTAAAATAAAATATAATTAATATATAATTAAAATTTTAATAAAATATAATTAATATATAATTGGGTTCGAATAACGAATATCTAAATACCTACACCTAAATCCGTCATGGATAATAAAAATACTATATATACTTATTTGAATCTATTTATAAACTATTCACATCTTATATAAATAGATCAGATCGGGTTAAATGTTTAAAAATACTCGATCCGTTATCATGAAACTTTTTTTATATAAAAGTTCCAAAACACATGTCATTAATTAAAATAATGGTAAATTAAGTCATTTAAGATCTCAAAACTTAATGACATATAGTCATGGATCCTCTTTTATATTTATTATTATCAAAAATATATTTAATTTAACATTACATGGATATTTTTATATTTATTTATTATAAATTTATTAAATATTATAAACTATTAATTAAAATATAAGATCAATATTAATAATAATAATTAAAGTATGGTTTCAAAATTATTTTTTAAAATGTTTTGTTTAGAAAATATACTTCATTAATATGCTCGTGGGGTCTTCATATCTAAGCTTATTTACGATTGTTCTGGTCTCTTATATAAAACGGTGTCTGTAGGCGATGTCCCCCGTTTTGTATAAAAAAATACAAATAAACGATAAGATAGCATACTTCTTATAATTTAATTATTTATTACTTTATAAAATATAATTAAATTTTTATGAAAAAATATTATTAAAATCTTAACTCGCATAAAATACTCTTTTAAAATAGAATACTATTACACTATTGAGACATAATCACATCACGTATAAGTCATAAACTAATAAATAAAAATTAAAATATAATGGACAAAAAATATAAATTTTTAAGAGATAGGATTAATAATAAAATTAATAAATATAATATAATTTTTGAAGAGATAGGATTAATAATAAAATTAATAAATATAATATACTAATATTGTTTCTAATAATAAGCTTAATAAATATAATATACTAATATATGTATAAAATAAAATTTTAATATGACTTAATAGTTATGATTATTTTATATGTACAAAATAATAATTTTTTATGAAAATATTGATAAAAATTCTCATTATTTAAACTTAATTAAAATATAGTGCTATTTTTATTATTGAGAATTGAAACACAATAAATATAGTACTATCAATTAAAACATAAGTTTAATAAATACTATTACTGATGATGTTAATAAAAATAATTAGGGTAAATATTCAAAACTATTTAATTGTTAAATATAATATATGACTGAATTAAAATTCCAAATCATTTTTTCATAGTATTCAATTTTATTATTATATCATGAAATAATTTCATATAAAATTTAGTAATTGAATTGTCGTGTAATATAAAAATTATTTTTTTAATTTATTTATTACATATAATATACGATAATAAATTCTATAAATTAAATTAGTTAATAAATTAATATATTTAAATATATACTTTAAATAAACTAATCACCTTGCTTTTTAATGAGTCTAATTCACAAATTAGTTTATAAGTCTAATAAATGAGCTAACTTGTAAATCAATAACATAAATATTTTATATGAACTACCTCACATGGCTAATGAATCGATTACCTTTTAATTTAAACTGAATTTATGTAATAAATAAGCAGCTCGGTGAGTTAAATTGATGGAGATGGTTTGAAAGAGAGAGAGAGAGAACAGGGAGTTGGAGTTTTGCTTATTGAGCGGCACAGACACAGGGGAGAGGAGAGTGAACTGACGGTTGAGGTTAGTTGATTTTTATACAAAACCAAAATGAAGTGGTTTTGGTTATATATAAAAAATATCATTAATCATATTTAGTTCTCTTTCAAAAAAAAAATCATATTTAGTTATTTTACTATCATTTATTTGTTTTTTAATTAAATTAAAAAATATTTTGATTAAACATTAAATTAAATTAAATTAATATTTATTTGTTTTTTAATTAAATTAATATTTATTTTTACTTTACTTTTTAGTTAAATTATGAAATTATTTTAATTATTTATAAATATTCAATATTAAAAAATAAATAAATATCATTAAACATAATTTTATAATATTATTAGTAATAGTAGGAAAGGAATTATTATTTATTATTTTATTTTATCCTTTTAATTTATCAATGAAATATTTTATATTATTAATTAAATATTTATTTTTAATTAAGTCAGTTAATTATGTCATATTCCTTTTTTTTATAATTACTTCACTATTACCAATATACAAGTTAATTAGTTTATGTCTTACCGGTAAGGCCTAAATTCATCGTATTTGTAATTTCTTTTAAAATATTATATTAGTCTATAAAATTAGTCGTATAATATTAAATTTTGTCAAAACTTAAAAAGTGACGACTCAGCACAATTCATTAGTTTTTATATAACGTATCGTATTGAGTCGTATCGTATCATGTCAATATATAAATTAATAGTAAAATCTATTAAAAATAATTATATAACCTAAATACAAATATAATAATTTTGAAGAATTCTAAGATATAAAATAATTTAAATTTTTTTAATACTTAAATATTATTATAAATTTAATTTTAAAAATTAAAAATATAATTTGATTTAGAATATCATAATTTAAAACATAGTGAAAAATTATTAACTTTATAAGGGTCATTCTTAAATAATTTTTTAAAATAAAATTAAATATAATATCATTTATTTGATTAAAAAATCGACTAAAATTATTATTTTATTATTAATTCATAAGTAATTTACGATTCATTATAAAAATTTATATGTATAATTTTATTTAAATAAATATTAATATATAATATAATTGTTTGACTTGACATATCGTGGTGGGTAAAGAAACTTATCATGTAGAATTGAATCGACCCACCTGTACATGCCAGCCCGATAATAGTAAAAAAAATGAAAAAGAATGAAGTGTGAATCCTAATGTTCAAACAATGGGGATATAAATTATTTCCACAATCATCCAAACCACTTTAACGTGCCAGTGAAAGAATAAGAGAACCGTTGCTCTGAATCCACACGTGAGATAGCCCTCCACGTGATGAAGAAAAAATTTATCAAATTGACGTTTATATGTATATTACAGTTTTTAAAATGGAGTAGATTAGTTTTATAATTATAGTTTAAGTAAATTTATTTTATTATGAATTATGTAAAATATTATATTAGAGGGCATTCTAATTATTTTATTTATTTAAACAAAACTATACCATCAAATAACTTAATAGTATAATATTATATTTCCAAACATAATACATTGTTAATACAATATTATACCATATTAGGCTTACTAAATCATACATTATTAAACCATATTAAAAATGCTTTCAAACATAGCTTTTACTACAAGAAAATTGATAAATAGTGATATTCATAATCGTCACGTAAATTTAAATTTTAGTCACAAATTATTTTTGATGATGAAAATTTAGCGGTATAAAAATTATCACTGTAATTTAATAATATTTTATATAAGTGACAAAATTTATTTTTGTTATTATAACTTCAAATTTTAATGATAAAAATATATTATTGTCATAAATTATATCATTTTTAGTGATGCTAATAACGTCATATTTTATATTAATAATTTGTCATTTAATATTAAATATCATCACTAAAATAAAATTAAATATGATAATATTATTTATATCGGTATTAAATTTTTATTTAGTAATAATAATATTTTTATCATGATATGTAATAATATATAGTAATAAAACTATCGTGATGATAATAATATAGTATTTATTATTTAATATCATCAGTTATCATTAAATATGGTACTATAAATGATAAATTTATTTCATCACAAAATCGTATTCGTTTGGTTCCGAATTATAGTGTCATAATTAAATGACGAGTTCGTCGTTAAATTGTTTAAATTCCTTCCTAATTATATGCTTCAAAATGGTAGCTAAATTTATCAGTGACGAGAACTGTCGTTACTAATCAATCAATTACTTTTTTTTGTGTGCTAAATGAACTAAATAAAATTTGCCACTAATCCACTGATGGCGTGAATTTTTCCGAATTAACAATTTTTACTAAAACTAAAAAAAAGTGTATTAAATTTCTTGTAGTTATATTTTTTATATCAATACCTAATACCAATAAAGCACAATAATACAACTGATAGTAAATACAATAATAACATTGACGAATAAAATTAAATTGAAATGAATTTTCAAAAAAATATATATGTAATAAAATATGTTACTTTTTTATACACCAACTTTCTACAATAACCAACAGTACAAAAAAAAAAAAAACAAAAGATTCCAAACAATATAAATCCAAAACAGAATCTTATCATTACAACATGACAAATAGAGTTCCTATAGCCTAATTTATGCAAATCTAAACAACAATCTCAAGAAAAAAATTTATAGAAGCATGAAGTCTAAGCAAGGGTATAGCTGTAACAAAGTTTAAACACAAAAGGGGGTTCTTAATCTTACAAAACCTCAAATATTCCTCTGCAATTTCATCTTATTTGATTTTAAACTGAATTCAATTCGAATCCTCTTCCTCGCCGTTAACAGCCACATCTACAGTATTGTTTAGATGATGACTCTTTCTTTTTGACTTCTTCTACTCAATGCAACTGCAAAAAAGTCTAATGACATAGTTACCAGAAAACATACTACCAAAACAAGCAACATTATTTGTTTAAAAGCAAGATTCACATTTCACAATTTTCACATGCAGTCATCATCAATAATAACAACAACAATCATAGGAATTAGTATAATAATAATAATAAAGCTACCATTATTCATTATTGGTTTCAATGCATAAGTAGGGTAATAATCTTAGGAATTAGAATTATCAACAAATTAATCAGTGGTCCTAGAAAGAATATAATTAATAATTACCTTATTATACATCCAATGTCCAATACAATCTCTTCCGTCTTTTCTATAAGTCTCTGAATCATATAATGGATCCTAAACAACATGATTTTTTTGAATTTTCAATAAAATCCTAAGCAAGTGAAGATAAGGTAAAACACATATGAAAACAAAGAAAGAAAATCAAAATCTGCACAAATTTATAAATTTTAGTTTAGTGATACCAATTCTTCTCAACTTTGTACTATTATAAATTGAATTTTAGTCAAATCTAACCAACCTTAAAGATTAAAGAGAATAAAGTAGACTCAAAACATTTTTTTATGGCTTGATTACTAAGATGCCAAAGGGATTTATAAGTAATTAGGTCCCTTTGGCTTAATCACTCACAAACATTCATGATGAGAACCACCAAGCCATATGCAACAAAAGTTTGAGATCAACAGCAATGAATAAAGCAAATGATAAATCAAGCCAGGCTCATCTGGTTTAGAATAGAGAAAAAAAAGAACAGAGATATAGATGACCTCAAATCACAAGCCACAGGAATCTTCTCAACTCAACAGAGCCTTAATCCTAAGTCAATTGGGATCGGCTATATGAATTATTATTTTCCACTCAGTATGAATTAGGGTTATCTCTTCTGCTAGATGTAACATCATAAGATTATTTTGGACCACCTTTGACCAAGTCAGTTTAAACTTATCTCTGCCTCTCTTAGCTATATCTACTCAAACTTGTTCAGTTTTTCTGACCGGTGCATCGCTAGATTTTCATTTCACATGGCCAAACTATCTTAATTTATGCTCTCTTATTTTATTCTCAATAAGTAATACCCCTACTTTTTCTCTAATGTACTCATTGCGGATTATATCCATCTTAATGTGACTACACATCCATCTTGTTGAGACAAAAAAAATACTAAGTTGAGGTGGAGACTCTACTCACAAAGCCAATAAACTAAATTACTAATAATTTAATTTGAAATCTCTATTTCAAGTGATGTATGTGAAAAATTGGCAAAACTACCACTGAAAGCAGCTAAAAAATTTAAATACGGACTTCTTCAAATGATTAAGACATATTGCACGGGTGTAACTAAGTCCTAATCTCAAGATCAACTATAACGAAATAATTAAACATTTTAACATACCTAACTCAAGCCCCTTCTTTAAATTTCAGAGAGATACACCAACTGAACAAAAATATTTATATATTAACCAAATTAATCCAGAACCTTCTACCTTTATAAAAGAAGCAATCTCTAATCAAAATCACTATTTAACTTCTTTTATTGCCTTCAGATGCAAATGAAGAAAAAGAGCAAACATCGTTGAAGTGCCAAAATTTGTACATTATTATTGAATATACAATGGAAAGTCATCCAGCTGTTGTCATGAAACATTTGAATATTTAAGTGGAATGTTGAATCTATTTTACATAATCATGGGAAAGAAAAGTCATTCAAATGCACTACTTACCAAATCAAAATTTTATATGAACAAAAAATGGATAATTACCAGCAAAAGTAGCACATGAACATCCTAATAAAATAAAATTGTAGACACTCAGATTAGCAAAATGCAAGATCAAGAACCAGGCTCATCTTGACAGCAGTAAATAATAAAACAAATTACATAACAAGAAAATATAAATCAACAATAATGAGAATAAAAAATTACAAGCAGGATCACTTCAGTGTTGATGTCAATTGATGTTGCTTTTTGACTCTTTATATATACCACTTTTATAAATCTAATTTCATGTAGTGGGAGACTTTTGGGAGATTTTTCTTTTCAAGACAAAATAGGAACTTGAATTCAATTCTAACAACATATTAAGCAAGTAAACTTCTTTTATTAACCCAAAAAGTAATCACGAACCCTAATAATAACAATAAAGTGAAGTAGATGGCTTAATTTTTTTCCAAAGATAAAAATATCCAAAAAATTATAAATTCAATAACAAAAATAATATAAAATATAATAAAAACTAAGAATATACCAGTGGTCTGGAATGGCGATGGCGGTTTGGAACTCAATGAGAACCTACTGCATTACCGACGGTGAGAGCTTGTTGGGTTGGCGATGGTGAAAGCCTGCTGGAAGATGATGGTGGTGACTGGTGAGTGGCTAGGTATATGAAGAGATGAGGTGAGAGGCTGCCTGGGTTGGCGATGAGAGGCTAAGCCGATGATTCAGACGCTTAGAGCTTGAGAGACGGGCGGCGGGGTCAGAGTAAATGAATAAATATATATTAATAAAATAAGAAAGGACCAATACTTTCATTTTTTATTTAACTTTTGCATATTTTTATTTTTTAAAATTTTATCCTCAGCCATTAGAACCTCAAATTGTAACCGCACATATATATATTTTTTAGAAAAAACGAAACTAAAATTATTCTTTAAAATATTAGTACTTAATAAATTTTTAAAAAATAAATATAAAAATTATTGCAATATTAATAATTATTAATTGAAACATAAGTTCTATACATAATACTAATAATATTATTAATAATAATATACTAATATGTAAAAAAATATATTTTTTATTTTAACTTAATAATTATAATTAATTTATAAAAATAGTAAAGTTTTATAAAAATATCAATAAAATTTCAATCATTTAATCTTAAAAAAATATAGTACTATTTTATTTTACTCTTGAGACATAAAAGATGTAATATTAATAATTAACAATTAAAGCATAAATTTAATGAATAGTATTACTAACAATATTAATAAAAAGAATTTGAGTAAAAATTCAAAATTATTTATGACCAAAAAAATTCAAAATTCAAAATTATTTAATTATTATATATTATAGATGATATATAATTTTAAAATATTTTTTTCACATTATTTTATTTTATTATAATATATTATATATAGAATAGTTTTATATAAAAATTTATTAGTTTTATTGTTGTATGATTATTTATGATAAAACGATACTGTCATTTTTTTAATCAATAAATTAATAATGATAAATAATATTTTCAATATAAACTATAATTTTATGATATTAAAAATTATGGCTAATAATATTATATCATTATTTAAATAATTTTATTTTCAAAAACAGTTGTGATGAATATTTATTTATTATTGTGATTATATAATTAATAGTGATAAAATGATATTGTCAATTTTTTAATCAATAAATTAGTGACAATAAATAATATTGTCACTATGAATTACAATTTCATAATATAAAAAATTGTAAATAATTATATCGCCATTTAAATATTTTCTGTCAAAATTTTTGAAAGATTATTTTTTTCAAAAAATATAATTGTGACAAATATTTATGTATTGTAATGATATATAATCATTAGTTACAAAATGATATTTTTCACTTTTCTGATTAATTAATTAGTAATGATAAATGGTATTGTCACCGTAAATTATAATTCTATAACATCAAAAATCTATTACACCATCTAAATATTTTTTATTAATATATTTTTAAAAGAAATTTTTTACCACCAAATATAATTGTGATAAATTTATGTATTATCACAACATATATTTATTAGTAACAAAATAATATTATTACTTTTTTAATTAATGACGATAAATGATATTATCACTATAAATTATAATTTTGTAGCATTAAAAATCACAGCCAATGAATATTTTATCACCATTTAAATATTTTTCACAATATCTTTTGAAATATTTTTTTTGTCTCTAAAATACAATTGCGAAAAATTTATATATCGTGATGATATATTGATTATTAGTGACAAAAAAAATTATCACTTCTATAATCAATATATTAGTAACAATGAATGATTTTTTCTAAAAATTATAATTCCACGATATTAAATTATAGCTAATAAATATTTTATCGTCATTTAAATATTTTTTACTAATATATTTTTAAAACAAACTTTTTATCTCCAAATATAATTATAACGAATTTATCTATTATCGCGATATATAGTTATCAGTGATAAAATGTAACACCCCTATACCCCGTATACGTATTAAGCATGCTTAAACGATCATAATATACGTATACCGAATATAAGAAATGTCACAGTTTAAAAATACACAACATATATTTTTGTAAATAAGTGAAACCAATCTCAAACATTTTAAAAGAAATCCAAAAGACACCATATGTATATATAGATAAAACGTTTATTAATTCACAGCGGAAGTTATTACAAATATGTTACAAAACAAAGTTTACAAAACATAGAATATATACATGATTGGCAGCTCTTCTCTGATCTTTAAGTCCAAAAGTAAATTCTTCAATGTCTACTCTCACTTGGTCTCGAGGAACTATCGGGTTCAACTTTGTCACCTGCGCGATCAACACTATCGCGCTAAGCCAACGGCTTAGTAATACAAAGTATGCTAACATTATGCTTCAATGCAATGCAATGTCATCCATATTAATAACACAACATCATAGGTGGAAATATAATACCACATCTTTGCATCTCACCACTCATACTCATATAACATATCACATTTCAAAATCGATCCATGGATCACATTATTCAATCATTTTACCATCAATGACTCGCATTTAAAACAAAGACAAGCATGGGCCCAAAACACACTAATATGCCATTCAATTTTCAGAGTTAATGCTTTGGTTTTATTATCACATTTATCATTATCATAATCCCAACTAGGCTTCAAGGATTAGGTTCAACCAAGCTTCAAGGGGAACAAAGCATGCTAAGCATCAACCCAACTTGGCTTCAATAACCAATCCAACCTAGCTTCAAGGGTTGTAACATCTCAATTAGGCTTCAAGGACTTAGCCAACCTAACTTCAAGAGATTGTTACTCATATTAGGCATGCCACCAACAACAAACTCTGAAAATGGAATAACACATTAGCCACACAATTCATTTATCAATTTCATTCTCAATTGAATCATCATAGCCAATCACAATGGCTTCATATCACATTGAGTTTCATAGCCAATCACAATGGCTTCATATCACATTGAGTTTCATAGCCAATCACAATGGCTTCATATCATATCATATCTCAAATCATATTATAATATTTCATTATTCAATTATACACATAGCATCATTGATATAACATTACCAAGAATAATATCCATATAACACATTACCATTCACAAGATTCACAATGCATAAAACATAGCATTGTTTATGTAGTATCATATGCATCATTATTATCATCAAATGTGTATTCAATCTCAACATCATATAAATATATGCAACAATGCAAGGTTTGTACTTACCTCAATAACAATTTACACAATTATAAACACTTTCCTTTTCCAAGATTCTTCACTTCCCAAATTAGGGCAAATCCCCTTCCTTCAAAACCTATCCCAAAAATGATACAACACATAAGTTCCGATACAATTTATCACTTAATAACCTCTTACTAAACCTTTAAATCACAAATTACACTTCAACATCACTCACAAAGGCCCACGGTCGTGGCCACCTCAACCCCCACGGGCGTGGCTTAAGGAATGGTTCTGCCACCCATGCTCCCATCCTCCACGGCCATGGCCAACCAAGGCCACGGGCGTGGCATCCACAAGGCTACTGCCCTCGGCCAAATTCTCAATTCTAAGTTTACAATTTCAACAAACCTCAACCACATGCAAATCTATGAAAATAATCAAGCAAACTCAAGTTAAACATCACTAATCACTTCAAAACCCTAAAACAAACTCAATCCAACACTTCCAATATCAACAACAATTTAACTTCTTAACTTAACATCACTTCCAACACTTAAAAACATACCACAAACAAATCTAAACCACCATCCATATTAACTCATCAATCCCAAACACAATTTCAAAAGAACAAAGGAAAAGCAAGGAAAAGAACTTACCAAAGTTGATGAATTTCACAAATCTTCAACTTAATCCTTTGATTCTTCCTTCAATTTGAGTTTAGAAATCACAACACCTCACTTGCTCTCTTTCCCTTTGGATAGCCGGCCACACACAAATGAGAAGAAAAGAATATAAAGCCAAGTCAAACTTCTCTTCTTCTTTAAATCTCCACATGCAATTCTAACAAAGCAATTACCTAAATACCCTCATCTATTTAACTTAACCTCTTTTAACTTATATGACCATTTAAATAATTTCACATATCACAAAATAAAATATCTTCTTTCATTGACCATTCATTTGACTTATGTATATGTTATATATATTACCATATACCCAACATATACACTTTCTCTCTACACATTACTTCCCTCTTTAAACAATACATAAACATTCTCTTTTCAATTTCTTTTCTTATCAACATAACATATACACATAATTCAATCAACAACAATTATATCCAAACTTCTAGGACACACATTGAGATATTACATAAAATGATATTGTCACTTTTTAATTAATGAATTAGTGGCGATCAATTATACTGTCATTACAAATTATAATTATGTGTCATAAAATAACCAGTTGGGTAGCTCAACTGGCCACCTGATGTTACTCTCAATAAGAGAGGTCAGAGGTTCGAATCTTAAAAATGATTTCTAAGGTTTGAGCTTTAAAAAAAAATGTCATAAAAAATCGTAGCTACTGAATAATATATTGTCATTGAAAATTTTGCCACTAATATTTAAAAAAAAAATGCCTCCAAATATAATTGTGACTAATTTATGTATCATTATGATATATGATTATTAGTAATAAAAAAAATTATTACTTTTATAATCAATGACTTAGTGACGATAAATGATATTGTCACTGTAAATTATAATTATGTGACAAAAAAAAATCATTACAAATGAATATTATATTGTTACTAAAACATTTTCCTCTAATTTTTTGGTGGAAAATTTTACTTCCATGCGAAATTGTTGCAAAAAAAATTTTATCTTCATAAAAGATGTCATTTGGCGACAAATTTTTTTTCTAAAAGTAACACAAAAAATATTATCACAAAATAAATTTATTGTTGACAATATTATAGTATTGTAATAATTAATTAATATTTTTATGATAAATTTTTATTCCTAACTAGAAAATTTGTCACAAAAACATGTAATTTCTTGTAGTGTTTAGAGTAATTATATGTACTTACCATAAGTAAATTATGGTCATTCTTAGCTGCTGCAAGCAAGAACTTTTCAGACAGAGCTGGACTCATCTCGTAGGAAATGGTTTGAATATGTTGCATTGAATCCCTCAGCATTCAGCAACCTGTCATATTCACTCACTCTGTTTTTTATTCGTTCACTGAAAATAGCAGCAGCAGCTAAAGAATAGAAAATGACTGTATTTAACAATTGAAACAATGGTTGCAGTAAAATTATTATTATTTTTTTTTTGAAGTTCTGTATTTTTTAAATTGATTTTGCTTTTTTTATGTTAATTTTGTGAATGTTCCAGAATTAAAAACCTTGGATCTATTCATATCCTTCCTCTAATTCCTCAGCACAGACATAACATTCTATATATATATATATATATATATATTTCTATAAAATAAATAAATGAAATATATATATATATATTTTTCTATAAAATAAATAAATGAAATGGACAATCTACTTTAAATATTGAAACCCACGTACTTATATCTTATTTTATACATCCATATGCTACATAAAATATCATACATGTTTAACAAACAATGCAAAATATATAAGAGAAAAGAAGAAAATGTCAATAGCGTGCAGGGAAGTTATTGCGGTGTCACCACTTAGAATTTCCACTTCTTAGAATAAGTCTTTGATAATTCATATTTCAAAATAATATATGTTGCATTGTATAAGTCAATGCCCAAACCCGAATGTCTCAACGAGCCCAACTACTCACTTACAAAGGTCAATTTTGCTTTGGTATTTTTCTCAAAAATAAATAAATTTGGTGTTTATCCACTAAGTTTGATTTTGTTTTATAAAATTTTATTATCATATGTTGAATTTATTAAGGGGCGACCCCACTGAGTTTATTAAAAAATATTATATATATATATTTTAAAATTAATCACGCTAAAATATTTATATTGATCCCACTAAAAAAATAATCAAAATTTTAACCAATAATTTAAAGTTCAAAATTTAAATTTAGCCAATAAAAATAAGCTCAAAATTAATTAATAATTTACAACAAGTATATATATATATATATATAATTTTTAGCCCAATAATTGAGTTATATATGCCCAATTTTCTATTTCATTAAGTTATAATTATTTAAATAAAATAATTGATTATTGAAAAAAGTAAAATAAAAAGCTTTGATCTTAAAATTGAAATGGAAAAAGAGGAACAATGGGCTCATACTAATAATTAATATCTTGAAGTGTGAAATGAGATATTTATTTTATATTATGATCAAATATTAAGATAAATTTATATTATTTTTATTTTGAATAAATTATTTTTATAGCATTAATTTTAACTATACTCAATATAATTTTCGGCTACGTCACTGTTAATATGATGAATTGTTAGATGAATTAGGTGTATTTGTATATATACTCAAGTTAATAAATATTAAATAAAGAGTTTTTATAAAAAAATAATATTTTTTATTAATTTAATATTTATATATATATTCGGTATATATAAATATTTATTTTATTAATATTTCACGTGGTATTAGTGTAAATAAACAGAAATTCACTCCTACACGTATGTAAACTGCATTGCAAAACTACTCGCTAGTTATTTTTCGGGTTAGATTAGAATAAATTTGTTTGAAAATTATGTCAAGAGATTAAAAATTTTAAAAAATATATTTTACTTAAATTGTGGATGAAATAATAGAAAATTACTTGATCAAGCGAGAGATTAACCTGAAAACTAATTATTTCAAGTATTATGTTGGATTATTTGTAAATTTTAACAATTCAATTTTTAATTTTAATCATATTATAAATTAAATAAAAATTCAACCCAATTTATACCCGCATCTAGCAATTACTCTAATACATGTTGATTTAAAAACGATATATGTTTGTGCTGATAATTAAAAAAATAATAATTAGTTAAATCTCATAGAGATTTTTATAGGGCCAATACATGTTAGTTGTAACTATACATAGATAGATTGCTTAAATAGCTGCCATATAAAATGTTGGTTAATTCTGTAAATGTAAGTGCCGGATCGAGTTTTGGAGAAAAATACCTTTTTTCTTAAATTGATTGCAAGTATTGAATTAGTTATTACTTTAATTTTATTTTTATCGAAAAGATAAGCAGATCCATTTTATTACAACACGCTATTAATTAATAGAAGTTTAATTCTAATATATATTTATATGCTTTAAATGGTAATAAACGCTTTATTTTTTTTATTAAAGTACATTTTCTTTTAATAATATTTATATAATATTTTTATAATATCTACATTTTTTACCAATCAATTTTAAAAAAATGACTATAGCAAATTTTAATAAAAAATGAAAGTACTTTTCATACAAATTAAAATATTTGTTATTATTTTAAAAATTGTCATGAAAAAGACTTTTGTAAATATTAATTCACGAAAATGACTCATTTTTCAATTAATTGATTTACACCTAATTCATTTTATAATAAAACAATAAACAAATAAATATATAAAATTATGTATATAAAAAATTAAATTTTAAATAATCAAGTATTTAATTAAATGCTAGTTTTTTTTTATTGATTTAAAATTTAAGACTATAATTTTCATTAACCCGAATATTCAGACAATCAAGGATCGAGTTTGCAATACATTATTTTTTTAAACAAGAGTTCGCAATATCTTTATGCAAAACTAACAAGTAATTAGTAAAATTAGTTACATTGTCTCTACCAAACGCACATTAAATCCAACTCAGCGACCCAAACAAACGAAAAAAGTAACAAACACTAGCTGCCGCCTTTTGAGTAATTGACCTGGCCCTGCCCTTTCCCGCTCACCAAAATACCTTCCCTCTTCTCCAACTCCACACTCTCCCCCCATTCCTTTCTTGCAACACTCTCTCAAGATTCATTCAAATCGCTTCCCCAAACCACCACCGCCACCACCCACTCCGGTTCCGTTGTTTATGCCAAATTGCTAATCTCAAAATCATGCCCTTTATTGCTTTCGTTTTCATTTTCCTTTCATTTTTCTCCTTTTCCTTTTCTCAATCTTCACCTCCTAGAGGTAATAATTATTAATCAACAATTGCTTCAATTCTTTTTTTAAATGCTTGTTTTTGTGTTTTTTTTTTCTAAATGTTTGATTTATGTTTTTTTTATAGGTACTCTAATTGATTGTGGCGCTACCGGGCCTTCTACAATTGGCGGTCGCCAATGGCTTTCCGACGCTGGTTTCATCTCCAGTGGGACTCCCAAGAAGCTTACAATTCCAGTCACCACTCCTATCCTTTCCACCGTCCGATCATTCCCTCTCGAGAACAATCTTCACCGCAAATTCTGCTATGTAGTTCCGGTTTACCGTGGGGCCAAGTATATGATCAGGACTACGTATTTCTACGGAGGAATTAACGGCAACGCTGCGCCACCTGTGTTCGATCAAATTGTGGACGGAACTTTATGGACCGTGGTGAATACAACGGCTGATTATGCCAACGGCATGTCGTCTTATTATGAAGGGGTTTTTCTGGCTGCAGGTAAGAGTATGAGTTTGTGTATTGGAGCTAATTCGTACACGGATTCCGACCCGTTTATTTCGGCCTTGGAGTTTGTAATTTTGGGAGTTTCTCTGTATAATTCCACGGATTTCAATCGATACGGGCTTAGCTTAGTTGCCAGACACAGTTTTGGATACAATGGATCGATTATTCGGTAAGTTAAATATTAGCTTTGCTAATCTGAATTTGGTTTGTATTTTCGTGTGTGGACCTAAACTGGGTTTTTAAAACCAGATTTCCTGATGATCCATTCGATCGATTTTGGGAGCCATCTGGGGTAAAAGAACCAAGCATATCTAAAAACAAGAATTTATCAGTTTCTGGTATATGGAATCTTCCTCCAGAGAAAGTATTTGAGACGGAGCTCACAACAGATCAATTTGGTCCATTAGAGTTGAAGTGGCCACCGGGTCCCCTTAAAAACAGCATGTACTACACTTCTCTATACTTGGCAGATGGTCGTAATTCATCTACAGGGCCTTCGAGAAAGATCAATATAAGCATAAATGGAATAACTTATTTCAAGAATTTCACTGTGACCCAGGCAGGCGCAGCTGTTTTCTCAAAGCAGTGGCTCCTTGGTGGTGTTACAACTGTAACTTTGACTGCAGCCGCTGGTTCTAGCATTAGTCCAGTGATCAATGCTGGAGAGGTATTTGAAGTGACAGTTCTTGGAGGAAGAACTCTTACAAGAGATGGTACAGTTCTTAATAAATCTGTTGCTTTTTTTTTCTTTTTTTTTTTGTTAAATTTTTTATGTGGATTTCATATTTTTTGTTGTAGTGAGAGCCATGGGTGATCTGAAAAAAAATCTCCGAAATTTTCCAATTGATTGGAGTGGTGATCCTTGCATGCCTCGTCAGTATTCATGGACTGGAATTAAATGCACTGATGGTCCCCGGATTCGTGTGGTTTCATTGTAAGTTGAACTTAATATTGACTCATGACAAAGATTGTGTTATTCATTCATCAGTTATTATTGTTTCACAAATAATTTACTCTTATCTTTCAATCTCATTTGCAGGAATCTGACAAGCATGGGACTTTCAGGATCACTACCACCAAGTATTGCCAGAATGACTGCATTGACGGATATGTAAGTTATCAAAAGTACCATCATCTATAAATAATAAATTCACTAGGAATTTTTTGATTGATGATCTTTTATTTTGATAGCTGGCTAGGAAACAACGATTTGTTAGGTTCAATACCTGATCTCAGTTCTTTAAAGATGCTGCAGACATTGTAAGACTTCCTCCTCATTTTGCTGTTATTTTCATGTGCTTAAAATGAGATGCTTGATTATGCTTTTGCAAGACATCATTTCAATTACATTGGTGATTCCAAATTAAAAACGGTTATCCTTATGTTTTAAATGTGATAGGGGTTTTTTTGGAAGGGTTTATTTATATTGTACCCTGCATCCTATTTGTTGGCATATGGTGGACAAATTATTTGAATGCTGCTTAGTGCAATTTGCTGTGGCTATTCTTATCTGACATTATTTTCTTTTAAAAGGCGCTTGGAAAATAATCAATTCACTGGAGATATCCCCTTATCACTTGGAAGCATTAAGAATCTGCGTGAACTGTAAGTCTTACCTAAAAAAGTCTACACTAAATTGTTTGTGCTTTTCATTCTATTTATACACATTGCTTACTTGCCTCTACCACTTGCTGCACACATCTTGCAGTCAATATGGCTGGCATCTCATGCGTTCTGCAATATGATTTTTTTTTCTGCTTCTAACTATTATGCTAATACAAACAAAATAGACAATCAAAATCTTCTAGGAATCCTGAACTAATGAATTGTATGTCTATATTTAGGTCTTTTTAAGTTGGTTGAACCACATAAAATTTTACTTCAGGCATTATGACAATATGAGCAACATAAATTAAAACTTGTTTATCTCAACATAAATATTTAGATTAAATATTACGCATTTATCATAAGAAGGATTACTTGAACTGTTTCTTCTGTGTGAGACTTGAGATATTCTGGTTTTTAAGCAAATAATGGTTAAGACTATTATAAAATCTTTTAAGCATGAAGGAGATATCACCTAGCTAATAATTTTTCCGGTGCTTCTTTCATATCTTATTGGTATCAACTGTTTGTTGGATCAAAGAGCACATATGATTATAAGCATTATACTAGTTTGAGAAAGGTAATACCGAATCCAAAAGGTGTTGTCTCAAGGACTTAAAAGTATTAGGTATAAGTATATGTCTAAGCTTAGATTTTACTGGCATTCATGTATTGTAGATGTAATGAATGACCTAGTAAATTATTTCTCTTCCTTTGTCAACAATCCATCAGAGTGTTTTTTACAATAATTAGGATTCCAATAGCCATATTCAAGTCATACATGTAAGATATACTCACTGGATCTACCCTGAAGTCAGCATGTTTTATTGTTTGGAGTAAGAAGTGTGTTTTAAGGTGTTATTTTTATATGTCAAAGTGATACAAACATATATTGCTTTCCATCTTTTAGTTCGACCAGATACCATGGCCCCTTCTAGGATTAAGTTATTTAAGCTACCTATTTTATGACCTTTTCCATGAATTCTTTTTTTCCTTCAGTGGTTACTGGTTAGTCTAGTCAAAGTAGCGCTACAAATTTTTCTTATCATAACTTTGAGCAAATTCATTACTTAAGGAATAAAAAACCAAACATAAGCAGATTGGTTCATTCCGCAAATATTTTTAAAGCATTTTGTGGCTACATATCTCCAACCTATTTTTTGCTGAGAAATTCAGAAGTCTGTTCTTCTGGTCAAAAATAGTTATGCTTAGTTTTGGATAATAAATAGGCATATAAGAAGCCATGCAGCTTACGTTTGGATGGAAGAGCTTCTTAATACAATTATCAATTGTTTTAGATATCTCTCGCTGCGGCTGCGGCATCATTCACACTTCTTTTAGTACATACGAAATTTTTGAAGGGCAGGAGTTTACTAGTGATTAAATCCTTGATCTTTTGTACTACGAGGCAGATGTTTGATCACTAGTCTTCTAATCCAATGACATCATATGGTTTTCGTATGCACATTATCTACCACAACTTGCTCTTCTGGTTCCAAACATCAACTAGTGGTACAATGCTTCCATGGTCAATAAAGCACATAAATGAAAGGAAATTTTTTATGCTATTTTGGAGAAGATGTCCAATGAATCAGAATCAGGGGTGCCCCATCTACTTGTTGCATTATTAATCATTTTCTTTTCCTGCTGTTAATTTGAAATTATTTTGCGAACAAGAAGGTAATGATGTAATAATAAGTCTCCCCGCAATTGCCCACAAAAGAACAAAAAACGCAGTGGTGCATGTGAACCAGCTGAATGGACTTGTGAACCTAATTTCAGGTTCATAATTTTGTTCTGCACAAAGAGTACAGTAATTAAGGGGAGAAAATCAACTAGAAGATGTCAATTGAGTATAAAACTAGGCATCTCTCTTAGATATTTTTGTACTCTTCTATGGCTGAAAAGAAAACATTTTATGTCCTTAAAGAACCAGCATAGAAACAATAATGGAAAACTTGCTGGTATTCCAAGCAAGTTAAGAAATTAATCTCTAAGTGGATCTCAGCCTGATTTTTAGACGTTTGCATTTAAAGCAGGCCAACTACCAAGAAAACTTGGATGGAAAATTATTGCCTTTTTTTTGTGATATGAGAACCATCTCTATCACTGCATCTTATTCTATGACAACAATAACCCACATGGACGCCATATAATTCTTATCACCTAAAAATGCATTTCTTGCACTGCATTCATTCATGGGGGACAGGGTGTAGATGTTTGCATTCATTTGTAGCATTTCCGTGCCATAGTTGCTGCTTATTCAGGAGTAAATTCAGATGTATGGAAGCATCCATACTTTGAGATTGGTACATTGACAATTGGTGATTTGAGATGTACCTGTGTAGATTTAAGACCATCATATTTATTTCAAAATCTTCAGATCAAAATGTAGATCTTGTATGGGATCTCTATGATTGTTATTGTGTGTGATTTAGTACCTTGGCATTTGTATATGATGGCTCGATTTTCATGGTTGGGCCGATGTCCTTGATCTATTGCACATGATTTTTTACCTAATCGAGAAAGAATAATCGCAGATAAAATTATGCTTACTCATACAGCCATAGGTTTGTGGCAAGCAATGCAGGATTGACATGTGATCTGTCTTGTTTGCTGGTGAGAATTGGAAAGAAATTCTATTTGATGCATTCGTTGTCCTTTGTTTTTTTATTTGACTGAATGGTTTCATCAAGTTTGGTATGAATCATTGCATTCTTTGCTATTTGTTAGCTTTTGACCAATTAGCTTCCGGTGCTTGGTTAGGATTGCTGGCTTGTTTTCATTTTGGCTAAAAATTCGTGTATGTTTTTGAATGCTGTGTAGACAATGCCATTGAATGACAGCAAATTACACATTCACCTGTGTTTTCCTTGTTTGATATTTCTATTGGATTGCTAATGTGATAATTCTGATTTGATTCTTGCACCTGACTAGTTTCTTGTTTCTTTCAGATTCTTACAGAACAATAATCTGAGTGGTCCAATTCCAAATAGCCTCATAGGAAAACCAGGGCTAGACCTTAGGTAAAATTTGAATATGCATCTCTTACTATCTGCATTATGAAGATAAGCATGTGCTTATTGCCAGTTTGACCTTATTCTGTAAATTATTATTATTAGGACCTCCCCTGGAAATCAGTTATTGCTTCCATCACCTTCTTGAGCAAAGAATATCAGTGCAACCAAGACAAAGGTGACAAGGATGCATTTCTTATGAGACCTAATTTTGATTGATTAAATCTATATATTCAGCATAGAGATATGTAGAATTTTGTGTATCTTACTGGAAGTTATGTTGATGAAAGCTTTCTCTAGCTTGCTGGAAGTTTTGCGGTATCAGCCTATCAGCTTTCTCTGGTTTAATTGACCAGATAAAAGCTCCTGGATACAAGTTGTGCCATACACAAACTGTATACTTAAAAATGATTGTTCATATCAAGTCAATCTGATTCTTTGTTTGACATAGAATAACTGAATCATGCTCTCAGCCTGTATGTAAACTATAGTCCACTCAGTCATTCTTTATTTGTGCATTTTTTTTTCCTTTTATTTTCTTCAAGTGATGTGAAAAGACCTGTTTCCTAGATTTAATGAAATGACAGATTTGATCGTTTGCTGTGGCTTAATTTCTTGAATCATTCAGTTGCATTTGCCAGATAAGGGTGAACTCCACAATCTTTTGTTTGTTTGTCAGGCCACGAGGAATCTTTTTTACTTAAGGGCCTATATGCAATTGAGAATCTTTAATTTTGAAGTGTAAATATCTTTTCAATCATGCCTTTCCATTTTTACAGATTGTGAGCTTTTGTCCTGTGACAACTGAGAACTGAGAAGAAGATTAGGACATGTGCTGTGAAAGTAAAGAAGCAATTTTTTAATTTTTTAATTTTATAGATATTCGAAAAATGGATAGAAAAAGGGAATTTTAGTGCAACGGCAAGCATCGCTGCTGAATAATTTGAGATCATGAGGTTTGAATCGTAGAAATATTCTCTTGCAACTATAAGAAAATGCTATTGAATGGATCTGGCCTTTTTTCAAATCTCAGGTATTGTAAAAATATTTGTGCATCAATCTGCCTTTTATTATTATATTTTTATTAATCGATAATGGATATTTATAAGTAGGCCACATGATACACCAATCTTAGAAACAAACATTTAGTTTCAATTCAAGGTCATTGACTATCAGATTCCTCCTGTTGATCCTCACATGTGGGCCTTCCTAAGTCTTAGGCTCTGCAGGCTCTGCCTCCTGCATGTGCTCTGATTAATTGCCTACTAGTTCTGATCCACAACTCATACTACTGTATTTTATTGATACGAAGAGGAAGAACCTAAAATAATGTATAGTTCCTAATCTTGCTTTTGCTGTAGTATTTTTTCAACAAATTGAATAATTAACCCAAGAAAATGAAGATGCTAAAATTATTTTTGTCAAAATCATATATAATGTCATCATTTACTTTATAATAACTAATTTATAAAATAAATCATAATTAACATTGATCAAGATAGAAAAAAAAATTGAAAATTTCCAAAATGAAATGAAAAGGAAGTGATAAAAGAAATCAACATTATATTGGACAATCCTGCAGAACAGACAAGCTTTCAAACGGCATAACGGGAAGTTACAGCAGGTGCTCTAATCTGTATCTGAGAGATTGGAACTGCTTTTGAACTAGCCAAGTATTATCTTTTGAACTAGCCAAGTATTATCATGCTCATCCTCACCTTTCTAATCTTCCTTTCTTCAGTGGAAACAAAGGTGGCAAAGCACTGCTCTTCACCTGTGTGCAAATAGGTACATTTATCATTGGTCTAATCCGAATAGTAGCTGATCTTGTTCTTTCCAGTCCTTTCTCCATCCTTTTCCCTTGTTTCCCTCTGTTTCTAGAACCTTCCTCTGTTGCAACATTGTCGGATAAAGAACTAGAAGAAGATGAGGAAGAAGATGATGATGGTGACAGAGAAGAAGGACGTTGTTTCTTTAATCTTAGCAATTCTTTCCATAAAACAGTACATTTTGGTGGTCTTGGAGATCCATGGTTTTAAATATCCGTCGTTCCATATCGGAACGCCCGATTTTTATCGGAATTTGGCACTCCCGATATGAGATTTGCCATTTTTTATATGAGATTTTTCAAATGATGAAAATCACATTGAATCGTTAGACAAAAGCTGTAAATCAATGAATCGGCGATTTTTAACATTACAATTTATTGAATCGGCGATTTGAAAACAAATTGCATCTGTGAAATTAGAAGAAGAAGAAGAGTGATGGTTTTAGTTTTGTAGTTAAAGTAGAAGAAGAAGAAGAAGAAGAATGATGGTTTTGGTTTTATAGTTAAAGTAGAAGAAGAAGAAGAAGAAGAAGAAGAGAACTGTGAAATACTCTTAATCATTTTTTTCCTTTTTGGTTGAAGCTGAAGAGGAATAAGAAGAAGAAAAAATTATTTCTTTAAATAATTAATAAAATTAATAAATAATAAAAATAAGCTGAAGAAGAGGTAATTATTTCTTTAAATAATCAATAATAAATAATAAATAAAAATAGTTAAAATTAAAAGTAAAATTAAAAATTAAAAATAAGAGAAAGAAAGAAGAGAGAAAATTCAAATTAATTTATATATTGTAAAAAATAGTTATTTCTTATTTTGCATCGATCTAATTCATTCCGTTTTATCGAGTTCGTTACTCGATTTGTTCGATTCCGCAATTTTAACTGCATTCACGATAGCGGTAGTTGATTCAAACTGTTTCATGCTGATTCAATCCGATTTCGTTTTATCGTGACCGATTCCAATTCCGCAACAAATTTTGCAATTTAAAAACATGGTTTGAAGGCATTTGGAGAAGCATAATTCAATGTTCCATGAATTGCATAAGCTTCAAATTTGTTTCATTCGGTTTCGATTTTTTTTTATTTTATAATTATTTATTCTTAGTTTGAATATATCGAGGATTAATGGTTAAATTAAACATGAATAATATAATTGGCAAAGAAAGAATGAAAAATTGATATAACCAGGCAAGGTGCGAAAATTTGGTCGAAAAAATGATTATTCTTTAAAAATTGAGCTAAATTATAGTTTTAGATTATGTGAATACTAATAATTGTTATATAGCATATATTTTCAAATTGGATTATTTTTTTTATTTTTAATCATTGAGTAAATAATTATTATGATTATTATTATTATTGTTATTTTTAATTTAGTAATTTTTTAATGCAATTTAGCAATGTTATTATTTAAAAAATTGTAACATGTGTTTCATTATTGTTAAAAACTATTTACTTATTGTTATATTATTATTTTTAATTAAGTTTTGATAAAAATTTGATCTTTATTATTATTATGAATTAATTTTAACATATATTATTAATTTATATATTGTAAAAGATATTTATTTTTTTATTTTATTACGGTCCGATTCATTCGTTACTCGATTCGTCCGATTCCGCGGTTACAACTGCATTCACGATAGCGGTAATTGATTCAAGTCGTTTCATATTGATTCAGTCTGATTCCGTTTCAACGCGACCGATTTCGATTCCACGACCGATTCCGCGATTTAAAACCTTGGATGAGTCATCATCACCAAACCAACTTACTATAGGCTGATCCTTTTTATTCACTTCCACTTCTTCTTCTTGTTCCTGATTTTCTTTACTTCTGAGATTAATTAAGGGAAGATAAAATCATCTAGAAGATGTCAATTGAATATAAAACTAGGCAATTCTCTTAGATATTTTTATACTCTGCCATGGCTGAAAAGAAAACATTCTATGTCCTTAAAGAACTAGCATAGAAACAATAATGGAAAACTTACTGGCATTCCAAGCAAATTAAGAAATTAATCTCTAAGTGGATCTCAGCCTGATTTTTAGACATTTGCATTTGAAGCAGGCGAACTACCAAGAAAATTTGGATGGAAAATTATTGCCCTTGTTTTTTAGTGATATGCAAAATATCTCTATTTCTTCATCTTATTTTATGACAATAATAACCAACATGGACGCCATATCATTAATTCTCATCACCTAAAAATGCATTTCTTGCACTGCTTTCATTTTTGGAGGGGAGAGGGTGTAGATGTTGCATTCATTTGCAACATTTGTGTGCCGCAGTTACTACCCCAGGAGTAAATTCAGATGTATGCCAATGTCCATACTTTGGAATATTGACAATTGCTGATTTGAGATGTACCCGTATAGATTTGAGGCCATCATATTTATTTCAAAATCTTCAGATCAAAATGTAGATCTTATATGGAAGCTATGATTGGTATCGTGCATGATTTAGTACCTTGGTATCTGTATATGATGGCTCAATTTTCATGGTTGGGACCATGTCCTTGATCTATTGCACATGATTTTTTACCTATACGAGAAAGAAAAACCACAGATATAATTATGCTTACTCATATAGCCATAGGTTTATGGCAAGCAATGCAGGATTGACATGTGATCTGTTTTGTTTGCTGGTGAGAATTGGAAAGAAATTCTATTTGATGCATTCGTTGTCCTTGGCTTTTTTTATTTGACAGAATGGTTTCATCAAGTTTGGATATGAAATATCTCATTGCATTCTTTGCTATTTGTTAGCTTTTGGCTGATTAGCTTGCTGTGCTCAGTTAGCATTGCTGGCTTGTTTTCACTTTGTCTAAAAATCCGTTTATGTTTTTGAATGCTGTGTAGACAATTGCCATTGAATGACGGCAAATCAGACATTCACCAGTGTTTTCCTGCTTGATATTTCTATTGGATTGCTAATGTGATAATTCTAATTTGATTCTTGCACCTGACTAGTTTCTTGTTTTTTTCAGATTCTTACAGAACAATAATCTGAGTGGTCCAATTCCAAATAGCCTCATAGGAAAACCAGGGTTAGACCTTAGGTAAAATTTGGATATACAGCTCTTACGATCTGCATTATGAAGATAAGGGTAGCCCGGTGTACAAACACTTTCGCAATGCACGGGGTCCGGAGAAAGGTCGGACCCATTGAGTCTTTGTACGCGGCATTCCTTTGCAATTGTAAGAGGCCGTTTCCACGACTCGAATCTATGATCTTAGATCACACGGCGACAACGCTTACCGTTGCACCAAGACTCCCCTTCTTTAATATGAAGATAAACATTTATTAATTGCCAGTTTAATCTTATTCTTTAAATTTATTATTATTAGGACAAGGACCTCCCCAGGAAATCAATTATTACTTCCATCCCCTTCTTGAGCAAAGAAAATTAGTGCAACCAAGGCAAAGGTGACAAGAATGCATTTCTTATAAGGCCTGATTTTGATTGATTAATCTATATATTTGGCCTAGAGATATATAGAATTTTGGATATCTTACTGGAAGTTATGCTGATGAAAGCTTTCTCTAGCTTGCTGGAAGTTTTACTGTATCAGCCTATCAGCTTTCTCTGGTTTAAATGACCAGATAAAAGCTCCTGGATACAAGTTGGGCCATACACAAACTGCATACTTGAAATTGGTTGTTCACATCAAGTCAATCTGATTCTTTGTTTGGCATAGAATATCTAAATCATGCTCTCAACCTGTATGTTAACTATAGTCCACTCAGTCATTCTTTATTTGTGTTTTTTTTTTCTTTTATTTTCTTCAACTGATTTGAAAAGATCTGTTTCCTAGATTTAATGAAATGACAGATTTGATTGTTTGCTGTGGCTTAATTTCTCGTATCATTCAGTTGCATTTGCCAGATAAGGGTGAACTCGAAATTTTTTTGTTTGTTTGTAGGCCACGAGGAATCTTTTAACATTTTTCTTTTTCAATGGTCTATATGCAATTGAGAACCTTTCATTTTGAAGTGTAAATATCATCATGCCTTTCCATTTTTACTGATTGTGAAGTTGTTTTGACTTTTTTCCTGTGAAAACTGAGAACTGAGAAGAAGATTAGGATATGTACTGTGAAAATAAAGAAGAATATTTTTTTTATAGATGTTCAATAATGGATAGGGAAGGGAAGCCAAGAAATTTTTTTTTTATAGATATTCAATAATGGATAGGAAAGAGAGGGCCTCAGCACAACAATAAGCACTGTCATCATAAGACTCAAGGTTACGGATTCGAATAATAAAAATAACTTCTTCTAATTGCAAGGGAATGCTGCGTATAATAAATTTTATGAGCATTCCCTAGCTACTTTTTTATTATTTTTTTATTATTTGATAATAGATAGTTAGTAGCATGCCACATGATACACCAATCTTTAGTTTCAATTCAATACCATTGATCATCATCAGATTCTTCCTGTTGAACTTCATATGTGGGCCTTCCTAATTCTAAGGCTCTGCCTCCTGCATGTGCTCTGATTCTTTGCCTACTAGTTCTGATTCACAACTCATACAACTGTACTTTGTTGATACGAAGAGGAAGAAGCTAAAATAATGCGTAGTTTCTAATCTTGCTTTTGCTGTAGTATTTTTTCAATAAATTGAATAATTAACCTAAGAAAATGAAGAAGCTAAAATTATTTTTGTCAATAACATATTTAATGTCATAATTTACGTTATAATAACTAATTTTTTAAGATACATCATAATTAACATCGATCTAGATAGGAAAAAAAATTGGAAATTTCCAAAATGAAATGAAAAGAAAGTGATAAAAGAAATCAACATTATATTGGACAATCGTGCAGAACAGACAAGCTTTCAAACGGCGTAACAACTGGTGCTCTAATCCGAGCTGAGAGATGGGAACTTCTTTTGAACTAGCCAAATATTATCATTCTCAATTTCTCATCCTCACCTTTCTAATCTTCCTTTCTTCAGTGGAAACAAAGGTGGCAAAGCACTGCTCTTCACCTGTGTGCAGATGGGTACATTTATCATTGGTCTAATCCGAATAGTAGCTGATCTTGTTCTTTCCAGTCCTTTCTTCATCCTTTTTCCTTGTTTCCCTCTGTTTCCAGAACCTTCCTCTGTTGCAAAAAAATCAGCTAAAGAACTAGAAGAAGAAGAAGTTGAGGAAGAAGATGATGATGGTGACAAAGAAGAAGCACGTTGTTTCTTTAATCTTAGCAATTCTTTCCATAAAACAGTACATTTTGGTGGTCTTGGAGATGGGTCATCATCAACAAACCAACTTACTCTAGGCTGATCCTCTTTATTCACTTCCTCTTCTTCTTCTTGTTCCCGATTTTCTTTACTTCTTAGATTAATTTTGTGGAGTTTCTCAGCTTGTTGCATTTGCCAGAAAGGAAGTAATTTCCCTTCAAAAAAAAGTTCATCTGCAGTCAACATAGTATGGCTACTCATATTATTTGAAAGAAATTCAAATTCTGCATTTCTTGCCTTTTCTCTTTCCATTTCTTGTTCTTTTTCAGCCTGTGGATTTGGACTAATAGAAATGAAGTTGTTTTCATCAAGAAACTCTGCAGAGAAAGAAATTCGAGGACTCGAAGGTTGATCAATGGATCTAGAGGTTGCTTGAACAGTTTCTAGGGATACCATTTTTGTTTAATCTTGGCAAAACAAGAGGAAGAAGAAGGTTTTTGGGAGTTGGGTATAGTGCAGAACTATGAGAAGAAGTGCAGGGGATTTGTGATATATAAAGAAACAATGATGCTTAATTTTGTTCTGTAAAAAAGTTAATCTCTTTAATTTGCTATTTGTTTTGTAATTTTTAGTAGTAATTTTTGTTTTGGACGGTGAGATTATAAAAATGATTGTGGTCTGGTGAACTTGAAACAAGTGAACTAAGACTAAGAGGGTGTTTTAGAATATGCAAACATCACATGCTCACCTTGGGAACTAAAGACAAACCTTTTACTTTTTCACTTGTTTATATATTACTTTAGTTTGCATGCAATTCTTTATTTATTTAGTTTTTCTGTTTCTAAATCCCAAAAAACAAAATTTATATATTTTGATTTTGAAGGAAATTTGATTTTTAATGCTCAAAATCTCCTTTGATTATGTTGTTATCACTAATAAATTACTTAAGATATATACATTAATACATATATCTTATCCCATCAAGAATATATACTATTTTCAATATAAAAATACGTTTTCATTATAACATTATATTATATATAAATATATATTATAGGAAAAAAATTATATTATTAGTCTTTGAATTTTTTAATATTTTTATTTTAGTATTTTATTTTTTATTAATTAAATGTATTATTTTTAACCAATACTATAAATGAATTATTTCTATCATTGTTTATTAATATTTTATTCATGATTGAATAATTTATTTGTAAATATTTGGTTAAAGTTAAAAAAATAATTCAATTGATAAAAAAAGTTAAAATACTAAGAGGGTGTTTCTCAAAATTTAAAAGCTGGTCAAAACTGATTATAAACAGTTTTTAGATTATAAGTTGTTTATTTAAGTGTTTCTGAAAACTTAAATAGTAGATTATAATCTGATTTTAATCAGTTTTTTAAAAGTTGGGTTTTTCTACTTTTTTTTAAGCACTTATTTTTTAAGCAGTTTTGACCAAGTAAAAGACCATACTATCCCTATCTAGAGGGTGTTTCTCAAAACTGAAGCTTTTCAGCTTATTGTAAATAAGTGATTTTTAGATTATAATCAGATTAAAAATAAGTAGTTAAGCGTTTCTGTAAACTAGTCAATAATCAACTAATAATCAGTTTATAATCATTTAAGTGTTTCTGTGAAATCAGTTTATAATCAGTTTTTAATTGCAGAAACTGTCAAAATGACCAAAATGTCCCTGAGTTTATTTATTGTATAAAAATGATTTTTTAAATGTCAATTCAAAATTTATTTTGCAATAATAATAATAAAAAAATTTATTTAATAATAATAATATTGGTGTTATTAATAAATTATACAAATAAAAAACTACCATGTAAATATTACCAAATTAATTAGAATCCTAAAAACATTTTTAATTAGACAATAAGAGTGGAGATTGTTTTTAAATAAACTTAAATAACATTAAAGTTCATTCCAATAAAAAAGAAACGTAAAAGAATTTTGATGGGAACTAAAGTGTATAGGGTGGACAAATTTGAAATATTAAAGATTAGGTAGGGATATTATGGTCTTTTATTTGGTCAAAACTGCTTTAAAAATAAGTGCTTAAAAAAAAGTAGCAAAACTCAACTTTTAAAAAACTGATTAAAATCAGATTATAATCTACTATTTAAGTTTTCAGAAACACTTAAATAAACAACTTATAATCTAAAAACTGTTTATAAATTATTAAATAAGTTTTATTATTATTATTATTATAAAATAAATTTTAAATTGATATTTAAAAAATTATTTTTATACAATAAATAAATTCAGGGACAGTTTGGTTATTTTGACAGTTTTTGAATTAAAAACTGATTATAAGCTGACTTTACAGAAACACTTAACTGATTATAAACTGATTATGAGCTGATTATTAACTAGTTTATAGAAATGCTTAACTGTTTATTTTTAATTTGATTATAATCTAAAAATTACTTATTCACAGTAAGCTGAAAAGTTTCAGTTTTGAGAAATACCCTCTAAAATAGAAAGAGATTTTCCATCATACATGTAATTAAAGATAGCTGAAAATTTAATCATCAAAGTAATTAAGAGTGTATATTATTTCTGTTTAAAATTTGAGTTGCAGTATAGGGATTTTCTTCCCCACATATATTTAATAAAAAAAATTGCTGAAAATTTAAAAAGAAAAGATTTTCGTTGAGACATATAGGAATAGATTATGAAATTGGATTAGTCAAAGATTAAACTTTTTAGAATTGACTCTTATGTGGCCACACGAGAGTAATTTCAAAGCCATGTGACGGCTGAATTGAGATGACTAATATACCCTTAAAAAGGACTTGGCCTTTGTAGGTATGACATAAAATTTTGTTTTGATTGCATGGGTATTATTGTCAAAAAGGAAGAAGTTACAGGCAGTATATCTCATGGCCAATGCTTAAAAAAGCCTCCATTAAGATTTGGACAAGGTGTAATTAAATTCAGACAGCTAATAAACAATTGGAGTAATAATCTTTTGATTATTATAAAATTGGAAATAAATAATTTAATTTAAAGCATAATGTGGCCCTCCACTGTTCTATTATTTAAGGAGAGAATAATGTTAAAAGCCTTTAACGCACTCAACTCAATAAACAACAAAACCAAACATGTGATAAACAAACTAAATTAAGATTAATTATTCTGCTCTCTTTTATTATTAATCTTCTTCTCTTTTCTTTTCTTCTCTTTATATCTTTTGAAACTCCATCATGATAATTAAGAACTAATTGTTTATAATTTGTTGGTTTCAAAAAGAAAATTGTTTATAATTTGTTTACAAAGGTAAAATAAATGCTAATTAGTGATTGATATTGTTGAAGTATCAACTCTAAAAGAAATTTCACATCGATTAAAAATGAAAATACGAGTGAAAAAAAATTCATAAATTTATTGTTTAAAATTTTGAGTTGGAGTAATTTATTAATGGATAAATAAAATAATTGATTGAAAACTTGCAGTAAAAAAAAATTGAGGGTTAATTAGCTTTTATTGGTAAGATTTATCTTTTTGGTTAATCAAATTTTGAATTTTGTTTCTGATTTTATATAAATAGTCTGTTTATAATCAGGGCAAAAAACGTTTACTATTATCAGTTTTTAACTTTTATACTCCATTATTGGTTATATGCCCATGCTATTAACTGGCAGAAAAGGGGAAAACTTACCTAAAATACTACTTGAAGAATGATATTAGACTTAGGGCAGTTTTCTTTTTTTTTTTTTTTTTTTTTTTTTTAGTTTTGAATTTCAGTTCTTTAATCAAAAAAGAAAAGACTCCCAAGGCAAGCAATGTGATTCAACTGTTGAAGAAGTAGGGGACCATTCACTTATTGTATTGCTTAATTTTTAATTAAAATTAAAATTAAGATTAAATTAATGCATGCATGATTTGAATAAGTTTTCATGCAAATTATCCTTAGCTGTTAACATCAAATACCATCTTGATTTTAGATTATATAATAATTCAAGCCTTCAAATTCTATATATCTCATAATAAAGAGAGAGACAGAGATTGTTGAATTGTTTTCACTTTTTTTTTTGTGGAATTGATAATTATTTTCACTTTGACCAAGCTTAATAAGTATGCCTACTAGTTCAAATTGCTTCAATCACACTTATTTGAGTTTCTATAATTTTCTAAATTAGTATTAGGACTTCATAAATTTATCATAATAAATTATAATTTCCATTAATAAACTATAATTAGATTAATGACATAACTTGTCTTACTATTTTAAAAAATATATATAATTTTAACAAAATCTAATCTCAAAAAGTTATTTAATTTATTTTAATTGTTTAAATATAATTATAATTATACCCATTGGATTGGTTTTCACATTGTCTGATCTTCTAGACCAGCCAATGGGGCCTAAAACTGAACTCCTTTTACCACTTTATAATGATAAAGTGTATATTGACCAAAAACAACATTAATTATACAGATTACTTATTGCTTGCTTCTACGCATGTTTTAATGAGATAATGTATACAATTTTACCTCTGAATTTTGAACACAAATTATAAACAGTTTTTAGACAAAACAAAATCGATCTCTCAAGTTCCTCAGCAGCCATTGATTCCTGAATTAGCTATTCAGTTTCATTTTTTTTGGGCAGGTTAATGAATTAGGAGTAGTTTAGGACTAATAATAAATATTTTAATTAGGCATGAAAATTAATTAGGGACGTCGACTATTATCATTGTAGGGTTGCTTGGTCTGAACATTACCATTATTGTTTGCCAAACGATTTCTTAGATCGCAGAAGAACATTTTTTTTTCTTTTTACTGAATTTAATTAACCAATTGAAAATTCTCTAGAAAAATTGGTTTTGGTTAATCTTTTACACGATTATCATGTGTATATTTTATTTGAGGTAATAGATATATTATTTGGAATAATATCTACTTGTACGTAACTGTTGAAGACAAAATATATGATTTTTTTTCTTTTTTCAGGTCACTAATTTATTATCCATCTCATATAATTTTTATTAATGTAATTTTAATTTTTCTAGATGAATTTGAATTTAAATTTTAACGAAATATATAATATTATAAATAAAATATCCAATTAAGTATGAGATGTGGATTTTTTTTTAAACCGTTTTTAAACCAAATTAACATCAAGTTTTCTCTTTCCTATAACCAGATTTTGATATGCCAGCTGATTTTTATTACTAAAAAAGGAAATTTTGGATAATATATTAACGAGTTCAATCCAGTTGCTTTTTCCTTCAAAAAAATTAAAATTTGAAAATTAAATTACATAAAATAAAATTTTTTATCATAATTTTAAAAAATAGTAATAAATATTATATAGTGAGCCTCATTATCACTTTAAATTGGGAATATCAAGATTTACTTGAGTTTAATGGGCATTATTATATGCTATTGTCTGCTATGATTTTGCAAATTTTGGTCTTTAATTGAATTAAATTAAATGTGAGAGCGTGTTAGGGGAATAAATTTCTCAACTAAATAATTCAAAGTAATTTTTTGAATCTCTTAAAGGATCAAAAATAAATTAAAATTCCCAAACTCCTTTAGCAGTTTGCTTGAATTTTACAAGAAATACTAAAAATAAATTAAATAGCTTACTTGATATGAAAGCTGTGAAAAATACTATAAATAGTTAAACAATTTAAAATTTGATGAAGAATTGATAGAGTTAATTATATTGATAGTATCTAATCTTTTGTCCTTATATCAATAAAATTTTTAAATCTCATTTTTTTTAAGATAAAATTTTTAAATTTTTTATTTTATCCTAATAAAATCATTAAGACCGTTTTTAGGCAACTGAACTGTCAATAGTAACATATTACCATGTGACTAAGAAAATATAATTTCATCTTATTATTTATTTATATTTTTTTAATAGAACTAAAATCACATTTTCAACAAATCTAAAATTAAATATTCTACTCTTAATTCCTTACACACACATATAAAAAAATAAGGTGAAATTGAATTTATTTATTTTAGCTTTTAGTATGCTCGGACATATTGCTATTATATCATATTTCGATTATCAAATCGTCTTAAAGATTATATTAGGATAAAATAAAATTTTATGAATTTTTTCTGTACAAAAATGAAGTTTAGAGAGTATAATTGCATAAGGATAAAAGATTGGAGAGATCATTAGTATAATTAACCTAGAATTGATATTGAGCACAGGGCTGAAACTAAACTGACTAATAAAAATGAATTTGCTAACAGTAACTGAAAATGCAAAGTTGAGATTTTATGGTTTTGTATTGTTTGCTGGTTGTTGATTCTCGATTCATTATTTGCATGAGTCTTTTTTATTGATCCTTGTTGTCCTCTTAATGTTGGTCCTTCCTTCTTTCTTTTATAATTTCTGCCTATTATTGCCTTCCGCTGATTATGCTACGTTGACTTTAACATTCTAATTTGCTGTAAATTTATGCCACGTGTATGCTGTTGCTGTTAGTTTGGGTGCAAATAATTACTGAATAGTAGATATTTGGGTGCATTTTTAAAAAAGAAATAAATAATTTCACTAAAAAAAGTCATGCAATATCCATAGCAAAGAAAAAACAATTATTGAAGTAAAATAATAGCACCAATAACTGTAAATTGATTCCTCTGATATTTAAAACACCTTAAACAATTACAGGTCACTATCTAACTGGAAAAGCAAGCAATAGCTAACATGAGATTCGGTGGGTAATGGGTTATTAATAGGAATGAGAAAAAAATCAAAAACACCAGCTCGATAGTCACTTGACTAATTTAACCGGTCATATTAATTTAAATAGATTAAATTGATCGATTTTAATTTATATATTTATTAAAAAAATTGACTGAATTCGATAAAAATTCAATCAAACTGACAGAACTGATCATTATTGGTCAATTTTTAAATTTATTTTCGACCACTATTAAGTGATCTGGTTAATGAAGTCCTAAAATTCGATCGATGCTCGTACCTATTAATGATGTTATAAGACTTAAGATTTTGAGATTTGTCTTTTTCAATATATATATATACACATATATAGTGGCGGAACAAGAAATTGAACGAATGAAGGGCAATTTTTTATCAGAAATAGAGTAAGGGGTCTAATTTTTTTTTTAAATACAGATGAATTAAATATAAAATTTAATATTTAATATTATAATACAATTTAATTTTTTGTTATAAATTACTATTAAAAATTTTTCTATCAAAATTTTCTATTATTTATTAAATTCTAAAAATTTATTAAATTTTTTACATATTTTTTTATTTAATTCTTGAATCTAATAATTTATTTATAGAATTTTATTAAAAATTAAATAATTAATATTTGAAAAATTATTAATAAATATAATTATATATATTTATAATTGAAAAGAATATATTAAAAGTATATAATTTTATAAAAAGAGTATAATTTTATATATATGTAATTTTAATTTTATATAATTTTAATAATTTTAATTTAGAAGTATATAATTATATATAATTTTAAGATATATTAAATGAATATAAATTATTAATTATATATATATATATTATTTTATAAAATTATATATAATATATAATAAAAAAATCACATATATATATATATATATTAAAGGAGTAGGGGAAGAGGGTCAGCCGAACCCACTGACCCTCCCCATATATATACGATGGTGATGAGAACTGAACAGAGAGCTAATGCAATGGCCAGCAAGCTCTCAAAAAATAAAAATACAAGAAAATAGTGACCTTCAAGGCTAAGGGATACCCATTTATTGCCACATACATGTGAATGTGAAAATAAAATTATTTTTGCTCATAAATTACATGTAAAAAGAAAGATATAGACTTGAACTCAAGATTTAAGTAAGATTCACAATAAAAATTGAAAATTAATTAATTGGCAAAAGAGATGGAAACAAGATGATATAAAAATTATAAGGGACACGTAAAAATTTGGTGTTAGAAGAAAGTGGGTGATGACATTTGAGCTGTCTATGGAAAACTTGTGAAGATTTTTATCAAAATGACAATTGGATAATCCAAAACAACGATGTTAACCACTCAGCCTTTTTGCAATATTGGAATTGGAATAGTATGTTCAAAGTCGAAAATAAATTAAAAAACGAAAATTATAAAATTGCGATAGAAAGACGCCGTTCTTGGAAACAAAAATAAATATTTTTTAATATATTATTAAAAATAACATTTTAAAAATTTGAGAACGACTTCAATTTTGCACTTGCAATAATTCATTGCCATTTGATGTCAACCTTTGATTTTGCTTAATTGCAACACTACAGCATCCATCTCTATAGTCATGTCACTCCATCACCCATTTCTCAATATCTAATTTGCTATTCTCATTTTGTTGCTTTATTATATATATAACATATGCCTTTGATCTTGACGTCTAGGTTATTGAGTGAGACTGTTTGGCTTACTAAAAATACCACTCAAAAAAAAAAAAATCTAAACTATCAAGATGTAACTTGGTAGCCAAAGTATTTATTACTCTTGTATAGATTTTAAATTTAAATTCTAAATATTTCCTCTCCAACATGTAATTAATTAAAAAAAAAATCTCTAGGGTTAATTAACTTATTAAATGATTGAGTTCTAAAAATATGAATTCAATGCTTCTCTCATAAATTTCTTTTCACTTTATATTTGACATTTAAAACTAAGATGTTTTTGGACTTTTTAAATATCTTAATAATTTCTAATCCACTTTATATTCATAAATATCATGAATCAATCACCATACCATTTCCAGCCAAGAAAATTGTACTCCTAGCTAGATGTACATATTTTATTATTTATTCTCATTCTAAAATAACAATAACAATAATTAAATTATAATTATAAGGAAAAAATTAGAACAAATTAAATGAATTAATATATTAGAATAAACTAATTAACTATATCAAGTATAATTAAAAAAAAAAAGATAAACATACCATGTATATAAAAATTTTATGTAGTAACAGTCACTGTGATATATCCAATATTGCTTGTTAAAAAAAATAAAATTGTATAAAACATTACTTTTTTCTTTAAAATTTTATTTATATTGTCGTATTTTTTTTATAAAAAATATTATTTTTTATATTTTGTTACATATATTAAAATATACTCAATATATATTAAAAATATATCATATTATGGAAATTGTTTGTTTGCTTAATATTTTTATAACTTTTTTATTTTTAAGTTATTTATATAAATTTCTAAAAAAAAAAAAAACTTATTTGAATTCATGATATCGCTAGAGATATATAGGAGAACTATTATGTGAACTAGAAAAAAAAAGGATCAATATAAAGATAATTTATGATTACAAGCTTAAAAGCAAAGCAGTTAGCTAGGAATTCCATTAAATTATGAAAATCCCTTTTTTTTAAGTGGAAGAAAGATTTTAATATTAATATAATTTGAATTGTGATAACGTATGCTCTTAAATTGATGTTCAAAAAAAATTGTATGTTCTTAAATTACGATTATTATTAATTCATGAAAGTGATAGGACATGGAACTGAGATAGCCATATATTTTTTTTTTCTTAAAAAACTCGATCCTTAAAATATGATTTTATGGAGATCAATCTTCTGCCCTTTCAATTGATAGTAATAACAAATGGTCAGCAGACCCCAGTTGGTTAGATAGCCCCGTGTATGTATTCTCCATCGACAAATGGTACATAGCCTTTCAAAGTCTGGTCACATTAATTAATTAATTCATCCATTCTTCCGTTCATTTCATTTCATTTTCGAAACAAATTTAAATATACGGATTTGAATTGGACCCACTTATGAAACCAATTACATCCAAATCGTTACTAGATTATCCACTGCTCATATTATGAATTTTTCATTGAAATAATATTATATATATTTGCAACAGAAAGTTATATATAATTCAAAAAATCTCTCGTTTTTTAATATAATAAATAAATGAATAAAGAATTTCACAATATCTCATATCAGATTTTTAATGCACGGATGAGAAAATTTAAATATTTCATAAACTTATAGTAATATATTCTTGTTGTGTCAAATTATGTAATATATATATAAATTCTGAAATATTCCCCATTTGATTAGTTGTAGTCTCTATTCAATATATTTTTATATTTTTTATTGAATCTGGGTAATAAGCTAATTGCATAATTCCTTTTTAACATAATTAGTTTCACTCCCTTTAGTCCAAAATGATAAGTACAATTCTTATATTATATATATTAAGAAAAATTAGGTCATTTGGTTAATAAATAAATTTTTTTCTATAATATATCAATTTTACCCTCTATTTATACGAAATGCATTATTATTTATTATTGCAAAAATAAAAAATTAGAATAGCTATTAATTGAATCAAAATAATTATAATTTAAAAAATATAAATAATTAAATATAATGAAAATTAATTATAAAATATTTAAATATAGTATAATGATTAATTTATAATATAACTATAACCTAAATAAAGTAATAAAACTATATTTTGAAATAAATTTAAAAAAAGAGTCTTATTATTTTAGAATGGAAGGAATATATATATATATATATATATTTCAAAATCCTCAAACAAAAATATCCTATAAATATATTTAGATAAGGAGAAGGAAAAGAAAAAAAGAAAAAAATAATAGCATCGGCAGGCGCGTACTTGGGCTGTACCAGCAAATTTGGATTAATTATGGGCTACCCAACATATACATTTCACATCAAATTCATTCATTTTTGGACGAATAATTCAAATTTGAGATTTCAAAAAATATTGTTACAGAGCAAATTTAAACTTCATCGCTGCTTCATATGCATGCATGAAACATAAACCCATATAATATAATATAATATAATAAATGCACCGTCTTATCCTCTACATATACATAATACATATACGGTATACCAGAGATTCCAGAGCTGAGCCTTTCATTCACTCTTATTATTATGCATGCACATGGTTAATTCTAGAACCTCTCTCTACCTACAAAATAATTAATTTTCTTCTTATACGACAAAATCATGTGGTCAGACCCTCTGAAACCATATGATAGGATATGAATTATCAAAAAAAAAAAAAAAGCGAATTAGAAATTAATTACTCTCTCTGTCTTCTACATGTTGATAGTCTGGCCCAAATTGGAAAAAAAAATAAAAAATTTAGAAGTTGATTACGCTTAATCAATATTAAAACTTTTAAAGTATTTCATATCAAAATCATTAATATAAAGAAAAAGACTTAAAATTTGAAATTTTTAATTAAAAGAAAATGACTTATATCATTTCATCACTCCTTGATAGTATTATAAATAATTTAATACAAGGTAAATCAATATAAATTAATAAAAATGAACATATAAATATAAAAATATTTTAATATAATATTATTTGGATTTATCAAGTTAATAAAGGTTCCCATTTTCAAAACAAATGCAACAAAAATCATCAACATCAAGCACAAAGAGTTAAGCCTAGGTCTAGCATATAAAAAACAAACTAGAAACCGACAAATAAATTTTGTAAACTAAAAATTTATTAAGGGGGTATTTGGTTTAGCTGTTTGATGCAGCTGATAGAGGTTTGAACCCCAAACAACAGCTGTTTGGTAAAATTTGATGTTTGGTAAAATTTTAAAACAGCAGCTGATAGCTGTTAGGAACCCCAAACAGCTGCTGTTTCAATAAACTCCTACTCGGAGTTTTTTCATATCAGCTGATAGCTGATTCATATTAAGACTATATTAACCCTATTAAAATAAAATAAAAATTAATATTTATTAATGCTTATTGGTAATTTTACATTCAAACTGCAACAACTATTGTATTTTTACCAAACACTAACCCGAATCAGCTACCAGCTATCCGCCATCAGCTATCAGCTATCAACAACCGCTATCAGCTACTAGCTGCTATGAACAGCTAAACCAAACATGCCCTAAACCGTTATAATTAATTATATTAAGCTAGTAACAAAATACATAACTCGACTCGATTAGTTGTTGCACAATTATAATTAGTTATTTAATTAACAAGCACAAGTGAGAGAGATGACAAAAGATCAAAAAAGATACTACCATATGCATATATACAATACACATGCATGCCATTAAAAGATTGAAGTAAAAAAAATAGATTAATTAATTTCTTCATAATCAGTTAAATCTCAAAAGATTGATTAACAATTAATTGATAATTAATTAGATTCCATTACTGATAATAGTCTTGTTTTGTTTCATCATGGAGTTCTTGCAATGAGCAATTGCACCTTGAATAGCACTCTGCAATTCCTCCATTGATGAAGTATCTGGGTAGTACACTCCACTACTGCCGATTCTACTTGCACTTGAAATATCCATGAAACCGCCTTTTGTGTAGAGCACGCCAGAGTGGCTAGGAGATGAACGCATGGAAGATGGGCAGCTCGAAATGCAACTTCTCCTTCTTGGGTACCTCAAGTTTCCTGAGAAAGAGTGAGAAAATCTTCCATGGTTGTTTCTTTCTTTTGCTTCATTATTGTTGTTATTGACAGAGACATCAGATCTCTCCGATTTGATTGAAAAAGAGAGACTACAATTGGTTGAAATTGGTTTTGCAACTCCCATTTTTTGCTGCTGTTTTTGGGAAAGTTTTTCGTACAATGGCTTCACTTTTTTCAAATACTTTCTTATAACCTCTTTTGCTGTAGCGCTCATTCTTTTTACAGAAGAACCCGAAATGCCATCGTTTTCACGGGTTTTAGGCTCTTTCTTGAAAACAGTAGAGAATCTAGATAAAGAGAAGTACTTGCTGGTTCTTTTGATTTGGCCGGAATTTTGAAAATGATGAGAGTAATTGCTATTAAGCCGTTTAAACTCATCGTCCTCGGTTACCGAACTCGGTCTTGAAGAATCACATTCACCTAGCAAAACCAGATCGCTACTGAAAGAGGAAGCGGAGTCATTGGAACTGCCGGTGGAGTCGCGTGAGGCGGTGGGGGTGTTGTCAGAAGAGGAAGATGTGCTGGAAGAAGCTAAAAGAAGTGTACGTACCATAGAAATACGAGGAGAAAGATGGAGAGGTAGCAGCTGACCTTTGTAGAAAAGCTCGTCTGCTGGGCATAAAGCAGTAGAAGATTTCCGAGGAGATGTGGAAACGGTGAATTCAAAATCAGAGGAAGAATATGAAGAGAAAGAATGAGAAGGTGAAGAAGGTAAAGTTTGAGATGATCTCGATGAATCTTTCTCTCTTCTCCTCCCCATTGTTTTGAAAAGCTTGAAGCTGCAGTCTGCTGCACCTACATTATACAAACAAAAAATGAACAAAACTGAGTAATGAGAGGTAAAACGATGGCTTCTTATAATGATTTGTAAGGTTTTCTTAGTTAGACCTCACTCGCTATGGTGGAGCGTGTAAAACAAGCGCCACACAAGTAATCATTGTTAGAGCTAATAAAAAAAACCGATTAAATACAAATTTGATCAACTCAAAATTGAAAATTATGGTTAATCAAATTCATAATTTGGGTTTTAAAATTCATAATTTGATTAAAATTTCAATTTGATTATTTTCTAATTTGATATTTTTTTTTTCTCACAATTGGGTTGAAATCCATGTCGTGGTCCATGTTTTCCTTTTCAAGGTCTATAAACGCTGTATTAGCTGGTTTTGTATTAGAAAATGTGGATCAGAGTAGAGAAGGGCTCACATGGGAACTTGTCAAGTCTCTTTCCATGTGTTTTCTTTTCTTCATCGTCACCCAGGGGCTCGCTCTTGTTTGTGTGATTATCATAATGTGCAGTGAAGGTCACGTGCCTGAAACGTGAAAGTTAGGGCTGGATCATGGATTCTGAAACTGTTTGGTACGTTTACTATTTATTTAATCTTAACATTTTTATTGTACTTTTTCTTGGGTCACTATCAACATAATGCTGTAATTACGATTGAGTTCAAGTGTTTCTTTAATTTGGAGGAGTAACCTGACGAAAATTGTAGCCTAAATTGTCCATTTCCTTTATAGAAAAATTCTTAATTTTCTTTAAAATAATAATAATAATAATAATAATAATAATAAATCAGTTGAAAATAGCTCAACTAATTATATGATGTTATTCTCCAAAAAAAAAAATTGGAGTCCAAACCTTATAAAATAAATTTCGAGATTAAAGCTTTTTTTAAAATAATAATAATAATAATAATAATAATAAACACAGACGCACACAAAATTAATATATTCTCTCAATATATATATTCATATATATTTTTTTATGAGAGGCCGAGGTCTCAGTTCACACACTCTCACACACTTGGACAAAGAAAAAAAATCTTAAATATTTTATCGTCATATACATCAAATTAATTATAAATATGTTAAAATTTTATTATAAACATGTTTATTTATTTTATTTAAATACAAAAATGTCAACATTATTAGGATTAGAGGATAGATATTGCCAAATCAAACTCTAATTAAAGTGTAATTAATTTATAAAGAAATGTTATAATTAGATTTGAGATCAGTACTTTGCTGACTCATATTAAACTTGTAACTGTGCAATTCCAATAATAATTAATCACTCTTTTTATTTTGCCAATTATATTATATATAATTAATGAAATTTGACCTGTTATACAGCTGTTTAGGCTCAAAAAGGCTGTGGGTTAGTAACAAATTAAATTGAAGAATGGGCTGCATTATTATATTGAGCTTTGAGACAACAAAAGCAAAATTTTGGGTTCTACATGCTCTAGCTGTGTTCATCTTGTGCAGTAGTACTGGGCATGCATGCAAATGGGTCAACCCCCCAGCAGCCTCACTTATTATAGCTTAATTTTTGGTCTCATCAACTCATCATCCTTACTGGCTGATATGTATGGATTTTCTATGAACTCCAATATAGTGAATTTGATTTATTCTTTGTTCTCATTATTTTATAAATTTTAAGATGACAAACAAATTTTTATGTATTTATTCTCTCTAATATGTATAAATTACTTTTGGCATGAATATATATACATTTTTTTAGTATATATATATACCTATTAGCTTAATATACATATTAATTAGATAAAAAGATTAGCTTAATTAACACACTTAAATTAAATTTGATTTATAGTATTGTCTTAACAAAAACTTTGTTAATTTTAATTACAGATTATTATATACTCCATTAATTAATAAAGAGATACGCACGTAATTGTGCACAAAATTCTAAAATTATATTTTATTTGAAGCATAATAATTAAAAATAAATTAAATACTATTAACTTATAAAATAAAATACACATTCAGATATATTTTAGCGGTAAATGTATCTTCTACACAGGCTCGTGATAAACTTTTCCCTCCCCTAATTATAATACTAAAAAACTCATAAAATAAAATAAAAATTTTATATAATTTTACAACTATATGAAGCTAGCTAGCCATAATGAAGATCTCATCTTATTCCACCGTCACGCCAGAGAAAAGCAACAATTTAAGATTAATTCACACTCTCCAAACACACAATATAGCTAGCCATTAACTACATTATTTACCCCTAATAGTACGGATCATTGAATTAAAACATGGATTGGATTTCTTAAATTACAATAAAATTAAGTCCATCTCTATATATATGGCATTGATGGAATCAAATTAGTTGATTTATGATGATCATTAAGCATTTTATCATAGCTTTCATGCATGTGTTTAAAAAAATATTAATAAATTAATGCAAATGTATAATTTGTTATATACCTTAAGTACACACCGAAGTATAACAATTATACATCGGAGGTGAAAAAAAAAAAAAGAAAAGAACTATCCATGGCATCAAAAAGCTTAAAATTTTTGAAATTTCTCATTATTAAATCGATACTATATTAATTGATTGTAGAGTCTCGATGATATTGGAGATGGCTTAGACAAATCGTAATTTGTACTGGCCTTTAGAAGTTTTCAGGGGGCCACTAAATAAGTGCAATTATTCAAGCAATTAAGAGGAATGATAGTTATGGTTAATTAGTATAATTACACTATCTTTTATTAATTGGATCTCTCTGTTTCATAAGGCGGCCTTGTGGGTGTTACTAAGAACAGTTAATTACTTTCGTCATAAGCTCAAAAAATCAAATTTGAAATCCTACACAATTGAGAAACTAAAGCTCGCTTTTCCAGTTAAGTGATGATATGCTTGGAATTTGATATAATACATTAATTGTGATACTATTCTCATGGAGAGACCCAAACTTGCATGCATATATATATATATATACACCCGCGCGCGCGTATTTATTATATGTTTAATCGTATTAATTAATTATATATATATATATATATATAGAGAGAGAGAGAATAGAATCCCACAAAATGTTATGAGTATTTTTATTTTTAGAATTTCATGATATTTTTAAATAAATAACTATTTATTTACAACTATAAAAACAAAAATAATATATATTGATAAATCTAAATAAAATATCTATAATTATTAAACTAAAAAAAATCTTGCTTTGCTTCGAGATTTTTTTTATTAATCAAATAATGATTTCTATTTTCTATTATATATTTAGGATTATTTTTTTAAATTAATATCGATAATTAACTGAAAAGATATATTATTATCTTTTTTTTTGTTATTTATTTGAAATTATATAAAATTTTTAAAAATTAATACTGATGATTAATTAAAAATATACTACTTAAAAGTTATAAATTACATTAAATTATGATAATTCTTTATGTTAGATAATGAAACATAAGGAATTAGATTGAAATTGAAATTTCATTTGATGCAGAGACATATTATAAAATAAAAAAAATAAATATTACAAATAAAATTAATTTAATATGAATATAAAATAAAAATATAATTCATACTACATGTATTTTTATTGAGATTACTAAATAATTTGATTGATAAATATGACATACATAATATTTATAATAATAAATACATATTTAAATTTATCTAAATATTAACATATATGTTACATATCAAAGGCATCATAATATTTTAGAATATTAATAGAGACAAAAAACTAAGGTGGTACATAAAAACGCCACCTATTGGATGCACTTATACTGTAAACATACAGTGCAAATACATCCAACTTTAATCTATACATATATACATAATAATAAATAATTTTACTTTTAAATTAAATAGTAATAATTATGATATTTATTTAGACTACTAATAATAATTATATATATAGTGATTTAAATTATAATGATAGTGTGATTAGCTATTGTATTTATTTAGGGTTGTTCAAGGGCCGGTTTGGGTCTGGTTGAGCTCGGACCTAAGGCCCGGCCTGAACTGAGATCGGGCCTCTCCATTGTGCCCGAAGCCTGACTTGTGACCTGTGTAACGACCCCACCTGCACAGTCTTACAACAGCTGGTCTATTGGACCTTTTTTCCCATAGGTGGACTGTAGTCCCAGCCCTCAACCCCGCAGGCCGCCACAGTACTGGACCACCATCGCGGGCTCCTAGCAGAATTTATTTATTTGGCTTAAATGGTGTACAAATCATTCAAGTCGCCTCCTCGGATCGAACATCTGACCTCCCACTTAAGAGAGCCAGCATGAGTCATCCAGTACCATTTCTACCAGCGCCTTTTTAACTGTAACGATCTCACCTGCACAGTCTTACGACAGTTGGTCTATTAAGCCTTTTCTCTCATAGGTGGACCGTAGTCCCAGCCCTCAACCCTACAGGCTGCACAGTACTGGGGGGCCCGGCCTTAGGGGTATCATGACGTCGCATATTATTGCTCGAAAGTATTAATTTATACTCAGCGAAAATTTTATACTTTTCTTGTATACCCTTTAAATCTTCTTCTGTTAATGTTGATTCAATATCCTTAACACGTGCCCGATCTGAACATACTTGTATAATTGAGACCCTTTCCTCTTCTGTTTCCTCATCCAATAGGGCGAGCTGAGCTGTTATATCTCTTTCTTCCACAGCTATCGCCATCTCGATACTTCCCAAACTTTTCCTATTAACCAAGCTCTTCACGCTATTATTAGAAGAATCGTTATAATGTACATACTATTCTCTCACTTTTTGTTCATCTATAGACACATACTCACTCTTCGAACTCATTTTATCTGAACTACCTAATTCTAAAAACAAAATTAAGATAAAACAGTACTCACCCCATCTCATTTTTGATGTCTCAAGTCTTTCAGAACACCCAAACTATCAGAGCAACCGAACTATTACAACGTTTGAAAGTAGTAAATGATTACCATTCCCTTCTCCTATTTATAGGCACATCGCATTTACTATGCTTGGCGGGGAACCCGGTTCTTTTTCCCATCCACCTCACTTTGGCAAATGGAATGTCATATCATTTAAACATATGACACGTATTTTTTCGAACTCTGTTTATACCTCCTCCTGACATAAATGTCAGTCTATTTTGGGGAGGACTTGTGGTGTTGTAGATAAATCTGAACTCCATGACCGGACTATTCAACTAGACTCAAGTATATATTGTGGTGTTGTAGATAAATACGAACTCTGCGAACAAACTATGATAAAATATACTTTGATGTGATACTACACCGACACATCTAGAAAATCTATTTACTACGTCGACATTCCCTGAAAATTCGTCGATCTTTGCAAAAGTTATCTCCACTTTCCAACTATAAATATATATAAGTTTTCCCAGGTAAGAGATTCGATGATTACTGCTCTTTAATACTATATAGTTCGGTTATTTCTAATTACTAACTTAAGCATCGGAGACACTCCACTAGAGTTCGATTATTTCCTTGATTTTACGATCCAAGAGTTGAGACATATCATACCGAACTTGGAGTGGAGTCTTTGAAATTCATCCCTTCATCACTAATAATTATTAAAAAAAAAACCCATCAATATTATTAAAATTAAGGATTTATTGATTTTTGTACACAATTTTTAACGATAATTTACAAATTACATATTTGTAGATTTAGGATTTATTTAACTTAATTAACAATAGTTGATTCAAGTCGAAAAAAAATCTTAATATCAAATTAGTTAGGTTTGATTATATAATTTTTTTACAATAATTTTGCCAATTATATAGATTTTTTTTCATATATAATATAAAATAATTGAAAAAAAAAATTTATTGAATTTTAAGACGTTACTCTAAACGTTGAATTTATTAAACATATTATATGAGAATAATTAGAAATTTAAATCTGAAATGCTAGTTCACAGTCTAAATGTAATTATAACATGTTGACTTGCGCAAAAGATAATTCCACCTTTTTCATTGTTGAAATGAAAATTTATAATGGATATAAATTCTACTAACCTTTTAAAATTTTATTAAAAAATCATCCTCATGAGTCATTCTAAATAAAATACATATCATCCTCTTGAAAAACTTGAGATTAATTTTATTCAACATTATTGAACTCAACACTAAATTTCAATATAAAAAATTACAATATTATTATCCTTTTATGTTCTAACTGATACTAGAAAAGGAAAATCACATCTTTTACTATTTTTTAAAATTTTTTAGTCCTTTTACAAATTGTTTGTAAAAGGACTAGAAAATTTTAAAAAATAGTAAAAGATGTATAATAAATTCATAATATTTAATAAACTTTGCATATACAACATGGAGTTAGTATATTTATAAATTGATTAAAAAATTTTGATAAATTTTGATAATATTTTTCTAGATTAGTAATTTTATAATATTGAGTGTGTGTGTGTGTTTTTTTATTTATAATTTTGTAAAAAATCTTTAAAAAAAACTGATACTCAAATATTGGACTGGCCCAACTCTCGGCCACCACTGCATCTTGGTTGGACCTCGTGGAACAGATAGGTCCAAAGCAGAGTCAATAGGCCCATTGCATGGAGTAATATGCATAGCCGCGCACGATGCAAAAAAAAAAAAGTGCGGTGGTTGGAATTTAAAACCATTTTCATATTGGAATTACCGACCCATCAAAAGGCTTGAAATTTTGAATTAAAATGAGATGAAAAAGAAAAATTAAATAACAAAACAAACAACTCCTAGCCCAACTGAAGAAAAAAAAACCACCGAATTTTTGGATAAGAAAGAGAAAAGTGATAAAAAAACAAAAATCAAGAAATAGTAATAATAATAATAAAATAAAATAAAATAAAACAAAAATCAAGAAATAATAATAATAATAAAATCTTATTTGCCTGTATCTCTTTCCTTTTTAGCTCTGTGTCATCTCTTTACGCTCTCTTCTTTTTTATTTAAACCTTGAGCATCAATTTTCAAAGCGAAAAAGGGATATCTTCATCTTGAATTTTGATCCTTACCTTAATCACGGATCTTGGATCTAAATTTTATACTGATCAGGTAAGTTTGATGTTATTTATGATAATTTGATTGTTTTTACTGTTTTAATTTCTCCAATCTGATTTTTTTTGTGTGTGCTTTAATTGTGAGTTCATGTTGATTTTCTTTGGAAAATTTTGTATTCGTACTGAATTAGTTTTTGTACTGTTTGGATTTTGATTTTGGTTTTTAGGATTCGAGTTAATCAGATTCATAGATTCATTGGTTGTTTATGCTGAATTGGTATTATTGAGGAATTAGAGTTTTGATTTATTTTATTTTTTAGTTTGCCCTAGCTTCTAATTAATAAAAATAATTTTTTTAAATTGCGTATAGAAAATGATGAAATTTTACAACTATGAGGTTTAGGACTTAGGAGACTCAGCTTTTGTTTTTGTAATCTCATTCAAATTTTATTGGATAATTTTTCAGAAATAATGTCTTTTGCACGGAATTACCATTCACAAGAGGGCACTCTCCATGATGATCGATGGTCGTCTTCCAATAGAAACAACTACAATAACAGGAACCGAAATATGAACGCGCATAGGAACAATAACTACAACCATAACTGGAATTATAACCGTTTTCATGACTTTTCTGGAAAATTCAGGGACCATGTTAACAGCAGTAACAATTATGTTAACCTTTCTAATGGTGCTCCATCCTTGAAAAGAAGAAAATTTAGTGTTGGTTCTTGGGGTGATGCTGGGAGACATGTTATGCAGCCTATCACATGTGAAAGTGCTGCTGGTCCTTCAACCTACAATAATTCTGTCCCTCCTATGAGATCTAATGCTGAGACCTCCACGTCTGCATGCAAGCGTGATCGCTCCAAATTGGAAGATGATGAACCAATATTTATGTCAAGGGATGAAATTGAGAGACACTCGCCATCAAGAAAAGATGGTATTGATGCACAACGTGAAGCACATTTGCGGTATTCTTACTGCGGGTTCCTCCAGAATCTTGGACTACGGCTTGAGTTGTAAGTGCTTCATCTTGAATGTCTTTGTTAATTATGTTGTTTTCTTTGGAAGTTCTGTTTTTGTGTGAGGAGATTCTTTTAGATGTTTTAAGTAGGGTTTATACGGAAACCAGCAATTTTACTATTTTAGATTGTATTTACTTTTTGTTTCCTAGAAATTTATTTGATTAACAAATTATGTTGATTCTTCCAGGCCGCAAACAACTATTGGTACTGCTATGGTTTTGTGCCATCGGTTTTTTGTTCGAAGATCACATGCTTGCCATGACAGATTTGTGAGTTCCCAGTTCCTTTTTTGCTTATGTTTTCTATTGTTCTGTTAGGAGCTCTTTGCATATGCTTCACAAGCTCTTAATTCAAGATCTTTTTGTAGTATTTTCCCAGGTGATAATTTTTTAGAAATGAATATTAATACTAGTTCTTGAGAACTTATATCTCAAAAAAGTAATAAAAAAATAGTAATAAAAATTCAATAGTATTAGCATTAGTATTGATGGTGGTGGTGGCAGTTGTAGTTATAGTTATTATTGTTAGTATTATATGATTTTGGATTTGTTGTTAATAAGTTTAGAAGAATAGTTCTCCTATAATTTGATGGACAATTTGTTTATCTCTCATCTTTGGCGTTATTTTGATTAATTTCGTAGATTCACATTTTTTGTTATATCTTGCTTCTAATTTTCTGTTTGGACTTCTGTAACTCATTTAATTTTTCTGTTTGGACTTCGATAACTCATTTAATGTTGGTCATGAATTTTTTTTAAGATTCTGGCACAAGTGTTTCTTGAAGATGCGTGTGACTTACATTGCATATTCCTACTCACAACAGTTATGCTCATCACTAAGGGTCTGCAATTGTTGCAGTTAATTGCTACTGCTGCTCTTTTTCTTGCTTCAAAGTCTGAGGAGACACCACGCCAATTAAACAACGTATTGAGAGCATCTTGTGAGATTCTCCACAAGCAAGACATGGCTTTTTTGTCATACCTGCTCCCTGTTGTGAGTCTCTTACTGGAGTCCTCATTTCTTACTTCCCTTATATATATATATATATATATATAAGCTGCAATGCTTCTGTGCAATTTATAACTTTTCATGTATGGCACATGGGTTTTTTGAAGTGCGGCAGTTCTTTTCTGCCTAGATTCTAAAAATGGTTTTCTCATCTTGCAATAAATTTCTGATTCAGAATTGTCAGACAAGTTGAGCATGTGTACTTGCAATAGGAGTTCATACCCTTTTTAGATGTTTTTGCTGCCTTGTATCATGTGTCATCATTATTCAAATATTGGATTGGTCTTTAAAAATGTGATAGAATTGCAAAGTTTCTAGCATATTGACATGAAAGACATTGTTTTACACAGGATTGGTTTGAACAATACCGGGAGCGTGTGATTGAGGCTGAGCAAATGATCCTGACAACTCTAAATTTTGAACTCAATGTGCAGCACCCATATGCACCTCTTACATCTGTGCTTGGGAAATTAGGATTTTCACAGTCTATTATGGTGAACCTGGCATTAAACTTGGTCAGTGAAGGGTGAGTTTATCCCTTCCATTGTTATATACTTCATTGGATCTTTAGGCTTTTACAGGTGATATACATTTGTAATCAGTTAGGTTTAGTGAGAAAGTGACAAGCTTTCATGGACTGAACTAATATGCTATGGTTCTGTTCATGCTTCTCTCTCAGGAAGCAATTTGGTTTTGGTTCTTTGTGAATATATTTAATATGGATTTTCTGAAAAGTAATTCAGTTAAGACACAGTTTGGGGTTTAGGAAATGGTGTTGCAGCTATGATGACCTATGTAGATTTGGGCTGGTGAGTGTCCAGATCTCAACCAACTCGAACATATGGTGAGGCTTCATGGTACTTGGACTGTGGAGGAGGATTGCTAGGTTTCTTCTGATCCTCTTTTGGTGTAAAACTGTGTAATAGTTCTATCAATAGTTTTTCTTTCGAGCAACTACTCTACGTAGTAATTCTGGTATGGCATATTGATTCTTTTGGCGTGGCATATAATTGCAGGGTTTACACAAGATTTTCGTGCTTGTTAGCTGGCGGATTGATATGCTGTGCATGGAAAGTTTTTTTAACCTCTGAAGTTGAACTGCCAATGTGTTGTAGATCACATAACTATGATTATGGTCCCCCATCAACCTGGTTATCTATAAAGATAGCTCAGAACCTCCTGAACCATTTTTGCAAACTAACTTTTCTATCGATGTTTCATTTTCATATTTTTTTTGGATGAATCATCTAGCCTCTATATAAAAACATCTAGAAAACATCTAGGTTAATATGACCTGGTTCCTTGTCCCATTTCTGTCCCTTCACATTGGAGAAATTCCATTGACTTGGCTTGTATAAAAGTTCATACGCATTCCCTCTTTCATTCAATGTTTTTCAGGATACACATCCTAAATGGCCTATTCCAGTTGGTCTTTATCTAAAATGTGTATGTAATTGCACATTTTTGTTGTAAAATCATTTTGGATACCTAATTTGTTTTTACAGTTGCATCTTTTCTTTGACAAACTTTTCTGAAAGTTTGGTGGTTTTTAAGTGCAATTCATTTTCAACGTGTTTTTTCCCCCAAAAAGAGAGTTCAACCATTTGTCAGCATCTCATATGATATTTGTGTCAACAGGTAGTTCAGCTGCATAGCATGTTCAATCTTGATTCTCAAGATTACATGTATCGTCTGGAATGATACTTTTGTATCTATTCTGCATGGAGGCCTATCATTGGTGATAGTTTAGCTATAAAAGTCAATTTTATTAAAATTTACCATCTGGGGATTGGGGATATATGTCCATCTATTTATATAATGGTTTTGTCATGATGAGTCTAATAAATGTTATGTCCTTTATATCTGGCACTCGTGTGTGCCCAGATTTGGACCAATTATTGCTCATGATGAAGACCTGCAATTTTGGAAACAACTATATAGCAGTATGCTCAGTGACTTTAATGGACTGCCTAACTTGTTTAAAATGTTAGTTTCTCAAATTTAATTAATATTTATACATATATAAGTACATGATTTAATTTATATTTAATCAAGTATATGATCTAATTTATATATACATTAATATAAGTATATTTATTATATTATATGAACATTGTTCTCATTTACTTTTTGCCCTTTTGCTGTCATGTCTGTCTTATTCCAATAGTCAAGTATATCCTTTTCTTTAATCACTAGAGGATATTTGTCACACTTTCTGTTTAACATTGTTCTCTTGGTTAATTCATGCATATAACAGCATTTTATTAAACTAAAAAAATAAAGAAACAACTATAGCGTGAATAAAAATGCATACTCTATACTCCTTAAAGAGCTAAGGATAGTCACTATAATAACCTGATAATTTTATTGCATAAGGGATATTTTTATACCAACCTACCAACATATTATTCGACATTATTGTTTAAATTCTGATAGCTCTTATAATATGGTTATGCTCAAGCTAAGCCTAAGTAGCTAAGTCCACGTTTGTTTTTTTTTTTCCTTTTTCGACTCTCATCAAAGGATATGCATATTGTTTTTTCATTCCTTTTCCTTTTAATGATGTGTTGTCATTTACTCTCTTCTTTCTGTGCATATTTTAAGACATTTGCATGGATTTTCACTAAGGATGGTGCTAAGCCTGCAAGTATTTGAAGCTCATTTAGCATGTGTTTTTTTTATAGCATCATAATGGTAGCAATGTTATCCTCCCCTTGCCTCTCCCTCGTTTATTTGTTAATTTTTGGGGCCTCATTATTTCAGAGAGCCTGGTAGTTGCTGTAGGACTTCCTGTATCTTGTCTGCGGGGACAACATAAATAGTAAACTGTGTTCTTCCAACTCCCAACCCTCTTCATAAGAGAAAAAGGCCAGAAAATAAAAGAATGTATTTAGTGGTCGCAAATTAACAGGATTAACAGTTGATCTTTCTTTTTGTGTTTTGGTTGCGTTACCTTACTAATCTTATGACGGAGGTGTTAGTTTAGTGTGTATATCTAATTTTCTTTCATAAGTTTACCATGCTTTTTGCTTTTTTTGTCTTGCATTTCAAGCATTTTATTGAGATGCCATCTTCTTTAGGCACATTTTTATTTATGTTTAATTATCTCCTTGCAGATTTCCAATTGGACAAGTGCATGATATGTTTAATGTTGTGTGAAATGGATGTAATTGCCCTAGTTCTAACAAATGTTCTATTGTAGAATGTTCTGATATGGATGCATGTTTAATATACATCTTGTTTCATTCCTTTATATTTGGACTTACCAAGGTTGTCAGGCCTGGTTTCTGCACTTATATAATGTGTGTTCCTATGAGAATTCATTTTGGCGGTGTAGCTTCTTGTAGTTAAAAATGCCTCTGTTGCTTTGTTCAATGAAAGAGAGTCTCAATAGCTTAGGGCAGGATTGACTTGTATTGGGCATGTCTTTTCTATAAAAGTGGCAAAATATTTTAATTATGGATTTTTCTTCATTTTATTTCTTTTCTTCTTCTACCATTTTTAAATGAGGAAGAAAAGAAAGAAAGGAAAGAAAGGAACATTTCATTATTTTGATGTGATCATATATATGCTGGCGTGTTGGAAATTTAGAATATAATGATAAGTGACACGGTTAATTGCATTTCTGTGGAGCATATGAAGGCACTGTGAAGGGACCAAGTTATTGGGATGTAGTTACTAGTGCCTCTCTGCAGCAGCGATCAACCCTTTTTATTATCATGTCTGTCCTAGTTGTCTTTTGTATGATTATAGTTCTCTATTTTTGTTTTTTGCCTCGAAAAAATGTTTTCAAATGTTTGTGGATATTAAATTAAGAATATCATTTTTTTGGCTATCAGTTAGAGCTTTTAAATAATGCAAAGCGTGGTTTCAATTCTCATATTTCAGCCTAAGTTTAGAACTTGCATGTTGTTGCTATGGGGTTTGTTTGTGCTATTCTAGCTACAGTATGGATATCAATTCTAGCTCATCTTTTTATTTTTGTAAATGTAAATGTTACTTGTAGCTTTTATCTTGTGCCTGCTAGAGGATTTGGGATGGTGGTATCCTATGATTGGGGTTGCATGGTTGCTTCATGAGAATTAGTTCATGTGTTATGGGGAGCCTTTCCGATCGAGTTTTTGGGCTGAAGAAGCAGATGACTGGTCTAAGAAGTTAAAATGTTTGCATTGTGATCCTAGTTTCTGTTTGTTTCTTACTAGAATTGTGTGTCTCTGAAGTTAAAAGCCCCTGCAGCAGAATTGGGCCTGGGAGTAGATGTGTGTGTAAATAAGTATTACTTGTTTGCTATAGTTTTGCTACTCTATCAGCAATCGTGCACAGATTCTTGCAAAACATTCTTCCTGGGTTGCTGCATTTTTGGTTGGTAAGAGAAAATGACTTGACTCGTTTTTCTTCTTGCTTTAATCTAATACTTGGTTATACTGTTGTATATTTATCTCTTGTACTCTCGTTGCTGATGTGGGTTTGCTAAGTTGCACAAGATGTTGCCTGTTCATATTAATATCACCAAGCTGGTCGGTTTGACTGTTTATGCATCTGTCGTTTGTTTAACAATGCTGGTGTTGGCACAACACTTAAAAGTTTGTTGTTTTGTTTTGTAGGCTTCGGAGTTCAATGTGGCTTCAGTTTAAACCTCATCATATTGCTGCTGGTGCTGCTTACCTTGCTGCTAGGTTTCTAAATTTGGATCTGGCTTGCTACCAGAATATCTGGCATGAGTTTCAAGCCACACCAGCCATTATCCAAGGTATGATAATTTGACGTAAGCATTTATATATGTTAGATGAGGTAAATTATTTTATTTTTATTAGGTGTCACTGTCGATTCTTATTGCTAATTCATCTGTATGTCTGTTTGATGCAGATGTGGCACAGCAGTTGATGGAGCTATTCTAATTAGACCAGTTAAGGAGGCTTTTAGGCTCTGATGATACACATTAGGTCTTGTTAATACATATTCAGACCAGAATATACATGTTTTCATATGGTAGCAAAGATCATTGGTGTTTTCTAATTTGAAAATGCTTGAGGATATTGGAGTATCTGTTTTGGAATTCTTGTTGGTGGGAGCATGGTAAGAATTGACATCCCAATGGAATGAGGCTGCTGTGTATTTTAATTTGTGGGTGATGTCCATTATTTGAATTTGCTTATGAGTATGCCTTAAATGGTTGTCAAAATATTTGTATATATTGCTCGGCTTGTGCCAAAGGGTATATGTTGTACAAATTTGGTTATTTGGTTTTTGAATGGTAAGTTCATTAACAGGTTTAGATTTCAAATTGAATCTTTTCATGTTTAAGAATTTAAGGGAAAGATAAAAAAAAAAAAAGTTGCGTGTGCATTTTCTGCAGGGCCAACCTACTGTATTATGGCCTTCCTTCAATACAAAAATAAAATATAAAATGATATTTTTCCTTAGAACACTATTTGAACAAGAAAATACTATTTGAAAAAGAAAATGGCTCTTTTGTTTATAAATGAAATTAGTGCGGACATATTTTTTTTATAGCTAAATAATTGAAATGAATTTATTATCAACTTGTCGAAGAATTTTGATATTCTCGTTGAACTCATCTCATTTTTCAAAATTTACATCTCAAAAATTAAAATTTTCTGTTTTTTTTTATTGATATATATATATATAGAGAGAGAGATCAAAAATTAAAATTAACACACATAAGAATATAACAAATAATATTCATAATATACATAAATTATCTGATTTTTTAAAATCATTCACCATGATATCAATAGTTACACCTCTTGCATAAATGAACCTTGATTTTTTATTTACATATTGAATCACTAAAACTACATTTTAGACTATAGTGTAGCAAAAAATTAAAGACAATTAATTTTGATGGTCCATTCACACGCACTTAGCATTCCAATAGAAAATCTAGTTAAAATCTATTCATCAGAAATAAAAATAATCAACTATGGTTTAGCATGCAAGCATAGTGTTATAATAAGAGTTAAAGCATCTAAACAATATATATTTCAAAGTTATAAATTTCGTACACAAAAATTATTTTAAAAGTAGATTATGGTCAGTTTATCTCTTAAACCAGTAATGATACATACAGTATAAAAAAATCAAGGCAGAGGAAATAATAATAATGAAATAATATTTATCATGACAGAGAAAATGTTTTCATAAATAAGAATGTATTTCATGAAATGCAAAACATCATAAAGCTGCTTCAAATCCCCGTATTTTAATTGGCTAAAATTTTATGTTATATTATAATTTCAATATGTATGAAAAAATCAGTCAATCTAAATAGAAATCTAAATAAATAGTCTTGCAAAAAAAATTACAAACCCAAATTAATCAATTAATAAGAATTTCAATATGTTTTATATAATAGATTCTTATTTTTCTAGCACCTATAAATAAATTCACAAAAAAAATCAATCAATTAAAGAAATTTAGAGTTTTTCAATATAGAGAGTGAAAAATTGTGATTTCTATTTGCAATTTTAGCATCTTAAAAAGAAACCCAAACAATCAAACCTCTTAGTTTTCTTCTAGATGCATCTCTAGTATTCTCTTTTTATTTTTGAAGTTATCAAAGAACCTTATCCTTTTGCGCTCATTCATTAATCCTCTTCTTCTCTAGTTTTTTATTTTTATTTTAAGAAGAAGATAGAGAGATATACATATTTTATAATGTGTAATTAATTTTATAGAATCATTTTTAAGGAAAAAATAAAGAAAAAGAAGAAAAATATGGAATAACTTTTATTTTGAAAATTATTTAATGGCAACATGATAAGAAGCTTTCATGCCTCAACTTTTATATATTACTCACTCTGTCCCATAAAGATTATCTACTATTTTATTTTGAGATGCCTCAAAATAATTATTTATTATTTCATTTTAAGATATTCTAAAATAATTATCCACTTTTATTTATAAAAATTATCTAATATTTTTTTCTATTTTATTTTCTAATAAATTTATATTTTAAATAAAAAATTAATAATAGTTTAAATTATTTTTAAGATAAATAAATATATGAATAAAGATGAAAAAGAGAAACACATGAATTATCAATGCATTAATTATATTTTTTTAAAATTTATAAAAAAAAAGTGCCATTTTTTTGGGACGGATAAAATTTGAAAAAAAAGAGACATCTTTTTTGGACGGATAAAATTTATATAGATGCTCCAAATGTTTCTATAAATTTTTTGCTTCTATTACATCATTTGTTTCTATATGCCTTTGAACGGATCCTAATTCATGGGTATATAATTTCATCTCTATTTATTCTATTCGTTCAATAAAACATATTATAAAATATATTTTTCTTTTTTTTTATGGGTATTTGCACTAATGGTGTGAATGATAGAGATAAGAAAATAAAACGCGTATTTATGACATTTGACCTCTACTCAACTACTTGTAACTTCTGGCAGCCTGCCAGTATGGGAATACAGATGTTAAATGCTTCGGTGAGCAACTTTTATTCATGATAAGGCTGAGCCCTGTCCGAAATTGAAGTGTCATTAGATAGCGTTTGTATTTTTTTAAAATATATTTACATTAAAAAAATTCATATATTGAAAAATCAATTAGCTTAGGTGAGGAAAAAATTATTTTTTGTATTCTTTTACTTTGTTATTGTAATTTAAATTTTAACATCAAAATTTTAATTATACAATATCTGATAATTGGAAAGAAAAAATCGTAATGACCAAGTAGATCCTAATTAAGGCGTTTTGAGATTCGACAATAACAAGGTTTCGTCTGACATAATTAATAGTGTTATTTACCAATTTAGATATGGGAGAAAATATATATATATACATATATATTGAAAATGAATATTTAATTAATTAATAAGTAAAAAAATAACTTATTTATCTATTTTTTACATAATAAAGAAAGATATGTGAGAATGTTATGATTGTGTGATATGGCAGTTCTATTATTTTAAAGGGAAAAAAGGTAAAAAAAAAAGCCGTAAATTAACTGGAGATAATTTGAACTTCAAACTTTTTTTTTATCTAATTAAGTTATTTTTCTGTTAAAGGGAGCCTTGATGTAACGGTAAGTATTATTGCTGTATGACCTGAGATTACGGGTTCGAGTCGTAAAAATAACCTCTTACAATTAATTATAAGAAAAAACCGCATATAAAGACCTAATGAGATCGACATTTCTCTAAACTCCACTTATTATAAAAGTATTCGTGCACAAGTTATTTGTCTATCAAAATTAGGCTGATTAAGACTTCTATCTTACTTGGAAATTCCTTTCCGTTTGATTTATATGAGGTCCATCTGTCATTTTGTGGGGGCTTTTTGGGCGAATAGGTCATTTTAAACTTTCCATATAATTGCAGATGAGAGAGAGATAAGAGAATTTTCTTTTTTCTATGTGAAAATAATGGCTAAACAGACAATGAAGAATATTTAATATAAATTTATTGATGAACAATTATTAGAATATATTTTAATGTACATTTTTTAAAATTTTTAATGTACGTATTATTAAAATGTAGATAAATTTATTTATATTTTTAATTACAATAAATATTTATATTAATTTTAGAAAAATTATACAAAATGACTCCTTCTAAAAGCTATTAATATATTTTGATCTATTTTAATATTAGAAATGTCCCTTGACATTGAAAACAAAGTAAAATACTAGTACTCACTATCAACAGTTGCATTTCAAAAAATCAAAACCGATTTCATATACTCTATCTTCCTCTCGCTTACTAACTTTAACATCGATATTTTTCTACAGATTCAAGCGAAGTAAGAACTATTAGAAGTTTGGTTTAATCATCCGAAGTTTCATTTGATTGTAATTTGCGTTTATTAGAAGTTTGAGTTTGATGATTGTAAGTGTTCTTATTATAGGATTTTTTACTGTTCATTTAGTTTTTTTAGGGTTTTTTTACTTTGAAAATCGACAATGTCAAATGAGAAAATAATGTATTTTAGTGATTGTATTGATGAATGTAGTGAAATTTTCGATGGTTGTGACTTATTTATTTGTCGTCATTTTATAGTTTTAATCTTGATTGAGTGGTGTACATTATAGGTTTTTGTAAATCATATATTCATATGACAATATTTTATTTATAGTATTGAAGTTGTAGTGAGTTAGCGAAAGTTAGTCCATGGTAACTATACTTAACTCTGATTATGACTAACTATCAATAACTCTCACTAAACAATGCAAACTGCATTTTACAACAGTCCCTAACTGTTCATTTAGTTTTTTTAGGGTTTTTTTTACTTTGAAAATCGACAATGTCAAATGAGAAAATAATGTATTTTAGTGATTGTATTGATGAATGTAGTGAAATTTTCGATGGTTGTGACTTATTTATTTGTCGTCATTTTATAGTTTTAATCTTGATTGAGTGGTGTACATTATAGGTTTTTGTAAATCATATATTCATATGACAATATTTTATTTATAGTATTGAAGTTGTAGTGAGTTAGCGAAAGTTAGTCCATGGTAACTATACTTAACTCTGATTATGACTAACTATCAATAACTCTCACTAAACAATGCAAACTGCATTTTACAACAGTCCCTAATTGTGCCTTAAATTTTAGCATTGAACTTGAAAAGTGCTTGTTCAGTTGGACCTGCAACTCGAAAATAGATATTTAGAACAATCAATAATAGTCATTAAACTGCCACTAACTATCACTAATTGTGATCCAACTATCACAAACTGATTTTTTCAATACTCCCTAATTCTCCCTTACATGATATATGTATATAGATGTGATTTTGAGAATCATGTGATAGAGTTTGCATGGAGGTTAGAGATTATTAATTGAAAAGTCACTAACGGTCACTAACTATCACTAAATGTGACACAACTATCACAAACTGCTTTTTTAAACACTACCTAATTCTCCCTTACATGGTATATGTAGATAGATGTGATTTTGAGAATCATGTGATGAAATTTGCATGGAAGTCGGAGATTATTTATTAAAGAGCCACTAACCACCACTAACTATCACTCAACTATAACTAAATGCTATTGTAAATACTCCCTAACTCTCCCTTACATGCCATATGTAGATGGATGTGATTTTGAGGATCATGTGACTGAGTTTGTAAGGAGGTTTGACATTATTTATTGAACAGTCACTAACGGTCACCAACTATCACTAACTGTCACCCAACTGCCACAAAAAGCTATTGTAAATACTTCGTAACTCTCCCTTACATGGCATATGTAGATGGATTTGATTTTGAGAATCATGTGATTGAGTTTGCAAGCAAGTTGGATATTATTGATTGAACAGTCATTAACGGTCACAAAATATCACTCAACTACCACTAAATGCTATTGTAAATACTCCCTAACTCTCACTTATTTATTTGTATACTTAAATTAATAAATTTAATTATCTACATTTCAGTTAATGATGTTTATCTATAATGTGTAGATTAAATGGCATCACCAAGTGCTTCATCTTCGAGCTGTGAGAGAGCACCAACTGATGCTCAACGGGCACTACTTAGTCCAAATGAATTTAGTAGTACTGGTAATAGATTTGTATTTCAGAGAATCCAAGACAAGGGATCTGCATAGGTGTCTAAAAAGAGAAAGAAAGGAGTTCCATTCAAGGATGATGAAAAGCGCCAACAAGAAGAGCAACATGAACAACAAAAATAGCACATTCAGACAGTTTTTAAAGATGTGGAACACATCATTCATGAAGAAAGGTGGAAGCACAATACTGTCAACACCATTGGCTCTGGTTTGAAGATTATAAACATAATAGATGATGCCATTTCTATTAACAAAAAGAAGGTACGTATGGTTTATTACATACAAGTCATCTATTGTATAGATACACTATTTTTAAATTATTGATTAATATTAGTATCAATTCATATTATTTTACAGTTGGAATTATTCTGCAAGTATAATGTGGCTCGTTTGCTCAAACTTGAAGAAAATATATTACATTGGCAGGGACTGATCAATTATATGTGTATGTACCTTTTGAGCATTACAAATGCTGATGAACTGTATTTTAAGTTTGGAAAAGATATAGTGACTATAGGGGTAGAAGACTATTGTGTAATTTTAGGATTATAATATGTTGGATGTGATGCTTTGCCTGACAGCACAAGTCCTATGGTTAAGCAGTATAGCCATATGAGACGCAAGGAATTACTTAATGCTTTTACGCATATATCGTTGACCTACTCATATTGGGGAGTGCTATTAAATTAAATGTGGATGTTAGAATTTTGGCTGCTTTGGATGACATTGAATCTTTCAACAATGTTGCTAGGAGAAAACGAGGCTGAAAATTATTGTGCTATAATATAAAAGAGACTATTCTGAAATTCAAGAAAAAGATAGATGAGGGATTTTCTTTTAGTAGGTTCTTTGATGTGTTGTTCATTTTTTGAATGGAGATACTACCATTAGCAGACGTTTTTGAGATTAAAAAAATTGACATTTCTATCCCAAGAATACTAAACTGGCGATTTGAGTCAAAATTAAGTTACAATGTTATTGTAACAAGATTGTTGGGAGTGGTAATATTTTTATTTACGTTACTATTTTAATTTTATTAAAAATTCCTTCATAATTTATCCATACTCAGTTATTCCTCTGACTTATTTGTAATGTAGAAGGAGAGAGCGAAGCAGTTAAATATTTTTGATGTTGAGCTTGCTCACCCCTATTTTCTTGGAATGACGAATAAGAGACGTGTAACGGTCATTGAACCCAACATTTTTCCAGCCTTAGAAGAAACTCCCAAAGAGGGTGAAGAATCGAAGGCATCCCCATTTGATTCAACAAAATTTAAAAATATGCAGTATACATTTTAGAAGCTAGAGAAAAGTTGTTTTTCAAATGAAAAGGAGAACCAACAAAATGAAATATTAATCCAGGAATTGAAAAAAAATAATGCTCAACAAGGTGAAAAAATTGAGTACTTGATAAAAGAAAATGAAGAATTATGGAATAAGCTCAGAGCGCAAAATAAGCATTTGATAGTAGAGATTGCAAGTCTTTCTAGTAGAATAAACATGATTGCTACAATAAGATAAAATGAAACTGGTAGTATTATCCAAATTTTTCCACCTAAGCATGTGTAAGTATTGTTATACGTTATGAAAAGGTTTTGTTCGTCATCTATTTGAACTAAACTAATATAGTTTTATATTATTCCAGTAGCGAAAAGGTTGATGATTCAAAAAATTATCAGGATATTACCAGCTCCTCCCATTCCATTCCATTAGGACAGAAGAAAACATGTGATATTCAACCCATGGCTACACATGTGAATGTGTAAGTTATTGTAGACTTAATGAATCTTTTTTTTCTCTCAAAGTATCATTTTAGCGGAGAAAAATGGTGAAAAAGTTAAGAAATCGGAAGAAACTACTGACTCTTCCCTTATGACAGTTTCTTAAACCAAATTTGATAAAATGACTGCCAAAAGGGTTAAAGTTTCGAATTCAAAATATATCGGAGAAGAGTGGACGACAGAAGGGAAAGGAAAGAAGGGAAGAGATGCCATATCACAAGTGGAAGAGAAGGCTCGATAATGATGACTATGATCCAGTGCTTCCAATTTTTCCATTTTAACTTCCAAGTGAAGATGCACAGAAATAATTCAATGATTGGTGGGACCTCACATTCAAAGGATTTAAATAACAAGTCGAGAACTTATTTTTCATTAACAGGCATACAATGATCTTGAATAAACTTATTTCCTAATACAGTAACAAACAAAATGAGCAAAGGCTGCCAAATAATGATTACTATGACTTACAATAAGAAGGGTAGACGTATATGATTTTTGGTGGCAATTAAAAACTTCAGATAATTGGTTGGGCAACGATGTAAGTTTTCAACTTATATTTTTATATAGATAGTACATCTAAATATATCAAATTTGAGAATAACAATTCTATTTTGTAATAATATTTTGCAGAAAATTAATATTATTCTATATTATGTTCGACAAAAACAACATTTTTATAATTTTCTGTTTGACCAATGTTCAACATGCGGTGGAACACTTATCAATCAATTATTTATATGGAGGTATACTGACTTTACCAATAGTAAGAAAGAGAAGACCGATTGGGAGCCTTCAATAAACATTGTGAGATTCTTAAATGACCAGCTCAAATATTGAAAACCTGCATAAGAAGTGGATAGAATTTACCTCCCAGTCAACCATGAATCATAACATTAGTTTCTTATTGAAATCACGCTGACTACTTTGACCATTACGACATTTGACTCATTGTTTCGACCGAACCGTCGCACGCTAAGGATGACATGTGTGACTCCACTAAGAGAAATGTTGGTCTATGCTCTTAAGTTCATTAAATTCTTCACTTTGAGGCCGGAGCTCGCAACATTCCAAAAAAGAAATTTAAAGTAATATATACAAAGAATTTATCTCCATAATAGTATGGGTAACTCCCTGCCAACCACACTTGGTTTTTAATTTTTTAATTTAATTTAAAATATCACTAACGAATATTTTTTTTTATTGAATATACAAGATTATGATATGTTTGTGACCAAATTTGTTAAATTTTTTATGACATTAGGCTTCACTTTATGAGATTGCAAACAATAATACATGGATTAACTCATATATACCATAGCTTGTTCTTTATGGGTTCATGCAACGAACAAAAAAATGGATAAATATCATTCTGATGGTGAGAAGGGCAGTGATTTGGATGAGAAATGATTGTATACAAATTTGTAAATTTCGTTTTTGTAATATAGGCTTAATATGGATGACAGTTTAACTTTTGTAATGTTGAAAATGGTATATATTTGAATTTTGTAATGGTCAACAGTTGCATAATTTAAGTTGCTACAGTTCTCATGGTGAACAATGGATTAATAATAATGCTTCATCGGTGTGAGATGGAGTTAGTCATTATTAGTGTATAGTTAGCCATAGTTAGTAGTAGTTAGTGACAATTAATGGACAACAGCCGCCCCTAACTTATTTTCACATGCTGACCCAGCCAACCCCACCACACAGATGTAATCCTGATACCAGATATGGCTAAGTGATGATGCTTCATCTGTCTGAGATGGAGTTAGTTATAGTTAGTACAAAGTTAGCCATCGTTAGTCGAAATTAGTGACAGTTAGTGGACAACTGCCACCTCTAACTTATTTCCACATGCTGACCCAACCAACCCTACTGCACAAATGTAGTCCTGATACCAGATCTAACTAAGTGATGATGCTTCATTGGTCTGAGATGGAGTTAGTCAAAACCGGGACACTCTTCTTCGACGACTTCCTTCGATCTGGATGGATCATTGCTTCCTTGTCTAGATTTATAAGTACCTTCTTCAATATTTGCAAACAATAGATGCCTTAGTTTATTCTCGATAATAAATACAAGGAAGACACTAAATGTCCTATCATATACGACATCATAAAGTAGTGCTTCATCAAAGCCGGTGTAAAAATTAAACCTAATTTTTGAATTACTGTTAACATTAAGAACATCTGATACTCCTTTTCTTAATTCATTAAAATCAGGCTCTTCAGTCAACACCATAGATTTAGTGGACCCGCCAATATATTTAAAGGTAGTCATATTAAATTTTTCACCATAACATATTGGAATAACTACACTAAGCTTTGATTTTTATAAATGATAATTAATTTAGTACCCTGCAATCACAAATAAAAAATAAAAAGAAAAATCATATTACATTTGGTGACTATTTATTTAAAATATTTTCACCAACTTACAAACTTAGTAAAAAAACTTCTCAAATTCAAATCCTAGTATATATACTATCAAATGGAGATTAAAAGAGTGTTAACAAACTCAGTTAGTGCCAGTTATTTTATAGTTAGTAATAATTATTGTGAGATAAAGAATGCAAATTAACACCTCCATATAAACTCAGTCAAACACTTTTTAATTTCGAAACCGAGCGTATAAATTGTCTAAAAGATAAATATGGACTGTCTTAAAAAGAAGTTAGTGTAACTTATTGTAAAGTTAGTGATAGTTACTTATAGTTAGTGATAGGTAGTGACTTTATATATAAGAAATTCACACATGCATACAAAATGGAGTAAAACATTTCTCAATTATGAAACATTGTACATAAATTATCCAAGGGATAAATATGTACTGTTTTCAAAATATGTTAGTGGAAGTTATTGTACAGCTAGTTATAGTTATTTATTGTTAGCCATAGTTAGTGACTATTTCATTAAGGAACTTACACATGTATACAAACTCAGTTAAATACTTACCAAATTCAAATCGTGAAACCTATATTTTTCTAAGATAGAATTAGAAGCTGTTTTTAAATGTAGTTCGTGATAGCTCATGATGGTTAGTGATAGTCCGTGATGGTTAATGATAGTTAGTGACTATTATATTAAATTTACTTAATCATTATCCAACATGCATACAAATTCAATCGACAAAGAAACTAATACCATAAACTCAATCAGTGAAAATTAAGTCACTAACTATCCCTAACTGTCTATAAATGTAATTAACAATCGTAAATCCTAACCTCGACATTAAATCAAATGAGAAAACTCAAGTATAATTAAAATATATAAGATTGCATTATTAATTTTTGGTCAAATTGTTCAATAATATAAATAAATCGGCCATTCTTATTGTTATGTATTGAATAAAAAAACTAACCTGCTGTTGTAAAGGAGCTAATGGATATAATTAATGCTTGATGAAATAAATGTCAACCGAATCTAAGTATTTCGATCACAGAATCTTAGAAAATAAGAGGAGAAAATGATGAGAGAAAAAAATAGAAGCTCGTGAATATTCACTGCTCGAGCTAAAAGAAGAGAAATTGAGAGTTTCGAGCTTTTTAAGATATAAGGGTTATTTTTATCATTTTATAGTAATTTTAGATTAAAAGGGATGAAGATATACTAATGGCTTTTAAAAGAGTCATTTTTGGTGATTTTCTTTAATTTTATCTAATTTAAAATTTTAGCTATTATTTCATTCAAAATTAAAAAATAAAAATTACAATAATTTTTTTTAAATATTAAGGAGAGAATTTTTATATTGTTGAGATTGGAAAAGAAAAAAACGAAATCAATTAATTTTAAAGATTTTTAAATATCAGTATGATTATTCATATTTATTTATTTTTTTAATATTTTATTATTTCTTATATAGCATGTAACACCATAATTATAAATTGGTTGTCATTAAATTTTTTTTAACATTAAGTTTAATCTTTTCAGTGTAAGTAAATTTTAATTATATTTTTAAATATTATATATAAAAAAGTGTCATTTTCATCTTAAGTTTTTCATCAAATAGTGATAAGATAATTTAGGGATTTTATTTTTTTAACTTTTCCCTTGTTTTAGTAACCCGATCCCATAAATTTTATAAGATTTCTCACTGTAAGAGATCAATAAAGTGTTGACTGGCTTGTATTTATTTGTTTTATCGTTTTAAGTAAGAATAGTTAATATTATAATTAGATCCAGCTCTAATTTTGACTATTTCCTTGGAGGATGATCCGCAAGGGACAAAGGTTGCCATGAAACAGTTACATTTATACTTTTACCAAATGCTTCCCCCTCTCATTAATTTTTTTTTCTATCTAAATTATTACTTTATAAAGTTAAGATACAATTAATTATTTTTTTTAATATTACTCTTCATACAAATTTATAAATTTTTATTTTTATTTTAAAAATTTTGTATTATTATTAATAAAATAAAATATTATTATAAAAAAAAATTAAAGATAAAAAATATTCTAGTCCATAATTTTTTTTAATAAGATTTAAAATTTTTAATGATTAGTTTAATACTTATAAAAAATGATCATAGCGATATTTTAAATAGAACGGACCAAGTAATAACTAATACCTTTTTCTTCTCACTTAAAATGTAGCTATTATCATTTTTTATGGATATTAAGATAATCAATAAAACTTTAGGTCTTATAAAAAAATCTTTTAGTGTATTAAAATACCACTTATTTATTTTAATTTTTTTCTAATGACAATATATCACTTCATTAATAATAATAATTCACAATTTTAAAAAGAAAAAAAATCAAGACTCATATATTTTTATGAAGGGTAAAATTAAAAAAATAATTAATTATATATTAATTTTTTAAAGTGACAATTTAGATGAGATAATATTTTTTTAAAAAAATAACAGTTTGAGTGGAACATGGTTAGTAAATAATTTTATATATAAATTGAATATAATCTACTTTATTTGTCTCAAAATAATAATCAACCAAATAATTAAATATATTATAAATTGAAATAATAATCAATTAAATATTTTATAAATTGAATATTTTTATATTTAAAGTGGAGAGTCTAATTAATATATTTAATGAGGAATATACATATAATTAAAAAAATATAATAGATTAATATGATTTTTTTTAAAATTATATAAAATAAAAATGAGATTATTATTTTGAGAGGATGGAGTAATTAAGTTCTCATTTCATTAAAAAAAACACGTTAATTCTTAATAATTTAATAAGAAATTAAAAATGGTTTAAAAAAAAGAAATTAAAAATAGACAAATATTATTATTAGTGTATTATAAAGTCGGCTAACTTTTAATATTATATTACCATTTGCATGACCTTTTTGTTTGTGTCGGCTTCTTTTACTGCGATTGTGACAACAAGCAAGTCTACTGATTCACCTGTTCTTTTTTTTTTTTTAAATATCAAATGAAAAGAAATTGGAAAGGTTCACATCAATAATGAAAAGCTATATCGAATCCAATTGTCCCTTCTTTCATACTATTATTTTACGAAGGTTTGGCAATATGAAATAAAAACAAGATAGTGATTTAGTCATAATAATAATAAATATATATATTTTTTAAATAATAAATTTAGAATTCATTCGACTTTTCTTTATATTAATATAAATCCATGCATCTATTATTTTTGGTAAATGTCGAGGAAAAAAATGTTTATTTCGCAATTATAATTGTCCAATAACAAAAGGTATTATAATTGTATCATCACACTTATAGAAAACTTCAAAAATACTAAAATTTAAAATTTATAAGGTCAAAATTGCTCTTACAAATTTAGAAAAATCTAAAACACAAAAAATTTAAAAGGAAAAAAATGCATTTTTCCTCCATCAAATAAATTAAAACCTAACAATTGCTATTTGATCGTTGACAACTTGACATGCATTTAATAAAAACAAAATCACAAAAATATTTGATAATTTATATTATACATATAAATATATAAATTTGTATTTTAATAATTTTATGATATTCTCAAAAAGATTTTATATATTACAACCGTATGGTCTATCGATTTCTCCCTTAAAAAGCGTGCCTTTGTTTTCCTTTTCTTTCCCTTCGTTATCTCTTATTATTCACTAGTGATTCTCCGGAAACAGACAGAACAAACAATTTTTTTTTCTGCACAAACCATTGTTTCTGCTGCCGACTCACGGAAGTGATAGAATATGGACTCAGCCCAACGTCGCATTCTAGCCATTAGCGGTCATTTTATTGCCGCCGCCGGCGACTCTCCTTCTCAGTTTTTTCTCAATCCTACAGCTGGCGAGTTCTTCTCTGGTAACACACTTTCTCTCTCCCTCTCTATTCTACAGACACAAATATGTCTTTCCAAAGTATCGATAAAGATTCATCCTTTTTTTGAAAAAAAATTACTTTATGTTTTAACAATGCATACTTTACAAGTCGTAAATCTCTTATGATTTATTGGTTCGTTCTATTGAAAAGTTTATTATTAAGATTAAATCACTTATTATTATTGGATAAATAGTCATTTGGAATTTGTGTTTTTCCAATCATATCTTTTTATTTTTATATTTCCTTCAATATTTCAATAAATTTCTGAGTTAATTTTTTTTATTATCGACAATCATAGTTTTTGAGGATTATGCTCTCCCAATCATATCTTTTCATTTTTATTTTCCTCAATAATTTTAACGGAATTAATTTATTTATGGGTTGATTTTTTGTTTCCGTTAATCACAGTTTTTTTTTCTTTGAGTTTTAACCTCTTGACGTTGTTTCTTGTGGCGTGATAGTGTTTTGGGGGTCGCACGTACAATGGAAAATTCCATATTTGATTTGATAATTGAAGTGATAGGATCTTGTAACTTTTTTTGAGAATAATTTCTTGAGCTAAGCCATTACCCTTGGGCCCTGCCTGAAAGTGTCTCAAAGTGGTAAATGATGGTGTTGGATTTGAGATAAATTCCAGCTTTAAATCTTAACAAATTGAGAGAGAGAGAGAGAGAGAGGAGATTGTGCTGCCCTTTTGTTTTCTCCTCCGCTTTTCTTGTCTGTGTCTTTGAAAGAGTTAATTTGAAGTTGTTTCCATAAGACTCTCTAGCGATAAAGACTCCAAGTTTGAATGGATGGAAAGGAAGTTTTTGTCTTTGAAGAATGTGAGAGATTTTGGGAATATGTTGTCTCTGTCTCAGTGTCTCTGAAGGAATAAGGAAATCCCGTGCCTTGTAAATTATGCATGTGCCTATGTGGTTTTTTTGGCAATTTCAATTTTGTCAGGGTGCAGTTGGCAGACAGCAGCTTAACCATGTCATTAATTGGATAAAAAAGTTATCTGTTAGATTTTTGACACCTGTAGTTGTGGGACTCTGCTATTTTGGTGGGTTTTCTCCCAGTTCTTTAGACAATAGCAGAAAACGTTAAAGAGGAGAGGAAATCGAATGCAATCAATTGGGAGGAAAGCTTAATTATCTTCATGGTGAAATTAGAAAAATGTTAGGAGGAGAGCAAAAGGGCTCTTTGATCATCTTGGATACTAGTTAATGTACTTCTTTCTTAGAGACCCATGCTAAACACCATAAGGACGGCAAAAGATATCTCATGCCTGATCAGTTGTGTTAGAAAGTACTTATCTTTGTTTTTTTTATTCCGTTCGAATAGAGTCAGCACACTGCAAATAATCTTCTTTATGCCTCCTTACAACTTCAAATTGTGAAGTGAGTGTGCACGAATTCTCCGAAATTTGCAGACCGAGCCTTTTCCAATTACTCTGCATAGCAGAAGGATGTAAAAATAGACGACCATGATTCTGGTGTCATGATCATTAACTAAACAAAGCCTTGCTCAAATCATGATCTAATAATCAATGTGTTTCAGCATGGTTGGCTCTGCTTATCTTCTGTTCATGAGCATATCTTATTTCCTTTTATTTATTTTTTTTTATACATGCATTAATATTGTCAATGCTCACATCGCACTGTGAGCAGAGCAGGGCTACAGTGTTGTGCTTCCAGAGAAATTACAGACAGGAAAATGGAATGTATACAGGTGGGTATTTAGAATTATTCTTGAACTTCCCCTTCGTTTTCCTAACAGTTGTTAGGTTCATAAAACTTTATTTTTATTGTTTCGTTATGGCAGGTCTGCCGTTTCTCCATTGCAGCTTGTGAGCAGATTTCCTGATCATCCTGATATTGGCACATTGCATGATAATTTTGTGTAAGAATCCCTTATTTTCTCCACTTATGTGTGCTTGCGGTTTCTTAACTCCACTGCAATTGTTTCTGTCATATGTAGAGCATTCGGTTATCTCTGTTTTTAATCTTAGCAAGGTTTCTCCCAAATTTTGACTGCAGTCATGCAGTTGATACTTTTCGGGATTACAAATATCTGGGTACTCGAATTCGGGTTGATGGAACAATTGGAGAGTAAGTCTCATATAAGCTAAATGAAGTTCATGATTCATCATTAAGGTTGCCTCATCCGGGTAAATTCATTTATTCTAGGTATAAATGGATGACATATGGAGAAGCAGGTACTGCACGAACAGCGATCGGCTCTGGCCTAATGTATCATGGACTACCAAAGGTGAGAGTCCAAACGGCAATTATATGGAAAAATACGCTCGATCCAACCTTTTTGGTGTTGGTTTAGCTTCTCATATATATTTGTTTACTATATACATATATCTAATTGGTGTTGTCCAATTGGTCCTTCTTGACAATTGATTATAATTGGTTTGAATATGACAGGGATCTTCCGTTGGATTATATTTTATCAACAGACCAGAATGGCTAATTGTTGATCATGCCTGTGCTGCATACTCTTATATATCAGTTCCTTTATATGACACTCTCGGTTTGTCAGTGATTAAACACAAAAGTTGGTTAGTCTCTGCCTGCTCCGTTGGATCTTAAAATCAATTGTTACTTTATCTGCAGGTCCAGATGCTGTAAAGTACATTATAAATCATGCAGAAGTGCAAGCTATATTTTGTGTGCCCCAAATATTGACTCCGGTGAGTTAAACATGATAAATCATTGTTCTATTCGTTTCCACAGTACCTATTATTTTAAACATGTTAAATCATTGTTCATATTCTTTTCGAGTTATTTTTGTCTCTCACCTTTTGCATTCACTCAATTATCTTATTTATAAAAGTGGATATTAAGAATTTCTTTGTGCAATATTTATTCCTATTTTGCTTGAATTTTGCAGTTGCTGAGTTTCTTGTCTGAAATTTCAACTGTACTTCTGATTGTGGTAAGAGACGTGCATAATTTTTGTTTATTGAATCTTTGAACATAATGAAAGTAAATCTGGTGGGTTATTTATGATGCACAGACCCAAGTTTGGTCTTGAGAATTTTTGTTTGCTTTTCCTGTTACAGGTTGTTGGAGGGATGGACGAACAAATGCCATCTCTTCCACCGTCAACTAGAGTTAAGGTTATAACATACTCAAAACTGCTTAGTCAGGTAACTGTACCTCCTTCTTGTTATGACGTTCTTGATTATTTCCAATGACGTGTGATATAATGATACTTCTTGTTAAATAACCACAACTTGAAAAAGGTACCAGGGCTTGTGGTTTCTTCTTTCTGGAAGACCATTGAATGGAGTGTATGATTTCCTTGTTAGGCATGTGTTTGATGGGTATATAAAATGAACATTAACCTGTTGGGGCTTGTAAAAGGGTGCAGGAATTTGGAAGCATGGGTTAGAGAACATGGTTAACTGATCACAACAGGAGTTGAAATTGTGTATTTAAATTAATAGTGACTGTCACAAGACCTAAATCCGGGGCATTTTAAATGTATAGCTTTGTACCATTTTAAACTTGCTTCTAGTAGAAAATTTTAAGCTTTCATGAAAATGTAAACCTAACTTGAGACTTAGAAGTCTAGTTTAATATTATTCTTAATATTTTCTTTTACTTTTTATGAAGAACTTGAACTGAACCTAATACTGCTTACTTTGATCAATAACAAATTAATTTCATCAAACTTGCTGCTCAAGGAGTACTTGTACAATTCAAATTATAATTGGCCTAACCTGCTTGTCAAAGTAACAACATCAGTGTTATGAGGAAAGATCTTTGATTTATGCCAAAATCTTGAAGAGAGTGGCTGCTCCAGCAAACTCAGAAATTGGAGAGGATAGGAAAAAGCTTCTCCATTTCTCCACACCATCATCACTTCCTAGAACTCACTTGAAGGCCAAGATTAGAAGTCCCAAGAATATGCAAGTCTTCTTGCATTGCATCCGTTGTCTTTCATGGAAAGAAATCCCGACCATCACAGGTTAATAATGATAATAATAAATAATCCAGCTTGTTTTCTGAAGATATCTGACCACAAAGACCAAAAGAACCTCGGCATGGGAAGAAATCATCACTAAGTGAGGAGGATGTAGCAATAGGATGTAATATATCTCGGATCTCAGGGGACAAGAACTTTATTTTCTATAGGAGGAAAAAAAATTTGAGTGATAACAAAGGGAGCTGCCACCAGCCTTCTGAGACCAGCGGCAGACTAAATTGGTAGTGAGTATCGGTTAGGATGAAATTTGGATTTAGAGAGATAGAGAGAGCAGGTACTTCTCTAGAATAAGATTTGGTTTTATTTGTATTTATTAGAACATTTCTTCGTAGGAATAGGGAATTATCATCCTGTATAAATCTGTTGTCAATCATCCTTGCAGTTTCCCACTTTTAATGGGAACACGTGTTACTATGTTGCAATAGTTTGATATCAGTACTGAAGTTTATTATATTAGCCACTTAATGGATATAGGATGGACTCTCATCATTCCAAAATATATTTAATGTTCATTTAGAGTTATTTTTTTCTTTGCTGGAAATGTTCCTTTCCATTCTATTCCCATTTAAATTCTTGTGGACAAGCTTCCAAGAATATGTTGTGATATCGAAGAAGGTTTTTTCCTGCTTTATCATTAACATAACTACTCTCTCATGTGAATGGTTCCCTTTTAGGGCTGCAGTAATCTTCAGCCTTTTTCCCCACCAGAACCTGAAGATGTTGCTACAATTTGCTATACAAGCGGTACAACAGGGACACCAAAGGTATGACTGTTCAACAAGTTTTTAGTTTCTGATTTTGAAGCTGCTGTGATTTGCAACTAAAACACAATTTTATTACTGGTTAACTCTGGCAAGGGAGCTGCGTTGACCCATGGAAACTTGATTGCAAATGTTGCTGGTGCTAGTCTTACTGCTAAATTTTACCCATCAGATGTGTAAGTATTCCTAGCTTTTGTCTATCCCATAGTATATTGTGGCATGCTAACCTTTGTCTTGGCTGAATTACTTGTTATTTTGTCAGTTATATTTCATATCTGCCTTTAGCACACATTTTTGAACGGGCAAACCAGATCTCCTGTGTGTATTATGGAGTTGCCGTTGGATTCTACCAAGGAGTATGTTAGAACTTAACGTTGCTTTGCTTCTTTCTTGAAATTTCTTCTTTCTTGAAATTTCGCTGTGGCATACACTTCTTTTGATATCATGGTCAATAAATTGTTATCTATACTGCTTTGCATTCAACTCATGCTTGGTTGGACAACCAATTGTACATGGATTTGGGTAATAGGCATCTGCTTAGATTTCTGTTGTCTATCTTAAGCAGTTACGCCCTCCCTGTGTAAAGGTCTTATATATCTTCCATTTTGTCACTGGGTACCTATACTCATTCTGATCCAAATTATCCCTGCTTTATCAATAACTATGAAGCAGAAAACATAGCTTTTTGAAGTATAATTTGCATGTGCTCTTAGATGTGAAGTTTGATTCTGTTCCTCACAGCAGTAAAAATGAATTGTAACTTATGCAATGCAGGATAATATGAAACTGATGGATGATATGGTTGCATTAAGACCAACTATCTTCTGTAGCGTTCCTCGGCTGTATAATAGAATATATGCCGGGTGAAGTTACTTCTCTCTGGTGCTGAATTAATCTATTTTGTTGAATTTATTGTGTTTGAATGACAATTGAGCCAAATACCTTTGTTTTTACAGTATTACTAATGCTGTAAAGACATCTGGTGCATTAAGGGAGAAGTTATTCAATGCTGCCTACAATGCTAAGAAGCAAGCAATTCTGAATGGTAGAGAGTAGTATCTTATAATGATTCTGTTACACTATATTGTGAGCTTTGCTTTTCTATTCTAATTTTTTTGTATCTAGATTGTGAAATTATATGAATTTTGGTAGGTCCTAACAAAATTATGGAAGGTATTAGCTTATGTAGACATCTTACTAGGATAGGCTTTGAGTTTATAAATTTAATCTTGCAAAGCAAGGTCGTAATGTGTTCATTTGTATAAAAGGAAGATTTTAGATGGCAAGAATGAAGCAATTGATGTATCCCTGCTTAAGAAGACTGTTTTTTATTTTGCACCTGAAACAATCAAATTATACAAGGCAAACGTCTAGTGTGTATGTGCATACTCATATTGCTCTCACCATTGGCTTGGAAAAAAGTTCAAACTTGTAGCTGTAGGTGAGGATTCATGTATAGGTTTTATATTCTTGCATCCCTTGCGTGAAATCTCATTGCACTTGAATGTGTGAAGACCACTACCATGTGTAGAAATTTAATTAACGAAAATTTGAACTGTGGATGACTAGGCCAATGAAAGTTTAATCCATATCAAATGAACCTCTCTGTTTAAACAATTTTATTTGTATATAATCATGTAAGACTATTAAAAAAATCATGTGAGAATATAGTTTATATCTCCACACCCCCATCCCTGACACTCACCCCACCCACTGTATTTGTTACCGCAATGGCAAGAGACTTTAGTAACTGAACAAGAGGCTCTAATGTGAGTAAGATATATCTGGCATGATTGATAACTTCAATTTTTTGGGGCATTCTGTGTCTTGAATAAATTTAAGTTGAGCAACAAGAAATGGACCTCAAATGCTATAGTTTTTAGCACTTGATTGTGATTATTGTCAAAGTAAATTTCTGTCTGCTGCTTAGATGCTTATTGATTGTGTTACACGTTCTATTGTTGCAGGCAAGAGTTCATCTCCAATGTGGGACAGATTGGTGTTCAATAAAATAAGGGACAGACTTGGTGGACGAGTTCGTATGCTTGCATCAGGCGCTTCACCCCTGTCTCCTGATGTTATGGAGTTCTTGAAGATGTAAATCTATGGATTTGAGGATATCAAATGCTATTAGGATGCGACTTTTTTTTTTTAATTTTAATTTTGTGATAATGTTTCTATTGATTTACAGCTGCTTTGGTGCGCTTGTGATTGAAGGATATGGAATGACTGAGAGTGCTTGTGTTATAAGTAGCATGGATGAGGGTGACAACCTAACTGGTCACGTTGGCTCTCCTAATCCAGCCTGTGGTGAGTTATTTGGAGTACCGCATACATGACCAATTGCCTTTCTTGGGAATTAGTGGTATGTTCTTCTTTTGCTTCGAAGGTTTAAATTTATATTTCTGTTTCAGAAATAAAGCTTGTGGATGTTCCAGAAATGAAATACACATCTGAGGATCAGCCCTATCCCCGTGGTGAAATCTGTGTAAGGGGTCCCATTGTTTTCCAAGGGTATCATAAAGATGAAGCCCAGATGTACTAGCCTTACCTGTAATCTGGTGTTATTGCTATTTATTTGCTCATGTCCTTTGCAAAAGTTTTATCATAATTATGTCATGCAGGAGAGAAGTAATTGATGAAGACGGATGGCTTCATACTGGAGATATAGGATTATGGTTACCTGGTGGTCGTCTGAAGATTATCGATAGGTGACATTATGTCTCTACGGATAAGTCTTTGGTTAAATTGATAGTGATTATTGAATAAAAAGATGGCACTGCATGTTCCACAGTTTCCTGTATGCACTGGCAGAAATGTGCTTAAAATTGCTATAGAACTTTTAACTACATGGCACTAGTCAACTAACTCGCTGTATTAGTTTTTTGCTATAATTTGTACAATTTATTGAAAAGAAAATTTTAACTTGACTGGACCTTTAGTTACCATATACTACACTGAAAGTAGTTCTAAGATCCAAATATTTTTGAAATGGCCTAATGACCGAAAAAACTCAAAACCTTTTTGAAAAATTTGCAACTGTACAGAGTAGAGTAGAGTGTTTTACCCTTATTTCAAAACTTAGTTGCAACTGCACCCATCTAATCAGAATTACACCCATCACTGTTTGCAGTTGAGAAGAGATTAGTGGAGACTTTTGACAGAGTTTAGTTTGGTGATAAGTGGTTAGAAAAAATAATAGGTATAATGAGATAATTTTGTCTCAATTTTGTCAAATGGATATGGTCGCAACTAAGTTTTGAAATAGGGTAAATAGTCTATTTTGAAAGTTTGGGTTAATTCAATTTTTTTAGAAGGTTTGTTTTTCTTTTTTCGGTCATTGAGGCTTTTCAAATTGTGGCACCAAGGGAAGGTTAGGTGCTTTTGCCCCCCACCAGTGAAGTATGATTTTATGAAAGAAGTTATATGCTTATTCAGGATGTTTTTGGTTCGACTTGGTATATTTTTGGAACATGTGTGGCCTCAGCATTTTAACAAAAGTACCTGTGTGTTGGTACAGAAAGAAGAACATTTTTAAGCTGGCACAAGGAGAATACATAGCTCCGGAGAAAATTGAGAACGTATATGCTAAATGCAAATATATTGCTCAGTGCTTTGTATATGGTAGGCAGATGATGTTTTAAACATGATTCTCTCCCTCTGCTCAACCTGCTAACTTTATATGTGTTTATGTTGGTAGGGGACAGCCTGAACTCCTCTTTGGTAGCTGTTGTTTCAGTGGACCAGGATGTACTGAAAGCAATGGCTGCTTCCGAAGGCATTAAGGTGCTATATATTTTAAGAAATTTGAATCTAATTGGAAAAAAATGGTTGAAGTTTTGACATTTTGACTTATTGCCAATTGCATTCAAATAGAATTCTTCATGAAGAAGTATTAGCAGGGGACTTCATGGTGGTTAATTGAAAAAGGGGCTAGTTGATTACAGATAATGGGATGCTTGGTGCCACCACTAAAAAATGCAGTTAATGCCTGACGTGAATACTGTAATTTCCCAGTAGTTAGAAAAATATAAGAGAGAGAGAAACAGAGAGGAAGGGATAGAATCAGGGGAAGAGAGAGAGAGAGCAGAAATTAGGAAGAAGAGAGAAAGGAGAGAAGAGAAGAGAAAGGAAATAGAAGGATTAATTCTAATATTGATAATTGATCATCCTTTTGGCATTTGTACATTCCTAATTTATAGTAGAATTAAGCTAAAAGACAAAATAACAAAAAATATTTCATTCCCTCTCCCAATTGCCACGTACGCACTCTGTTACTTCTATACATTCCCAATTATAGGCTATCTCATAATCCTAACTACCCAATTAATCAGCTCCAACAGGTCTAACTAGGTTTCCTCTTACTTCATTTCCCATTCTAACCTTTTTCCTCCTATGATATGTAACAATGTCTTCCCCTTTAGGCCATTCTTGTCCCCAAGATGGCATGACTTTAGGAAATTGATGAATGATGAAGCTTAAATTCTCCCAAATAGGATCAATAAGGTTGATCCATTTCATTAGCACTGGCTGAACGTACTGATTGTATCTTAAACTGACTTTAGAATGCAGAAATTTCTCATGTTTTGACAAAAGGTCCTCTTCCTGCATCTCAAGCTCCTTTTCCTTGCTTACCATGCTCTCTAGAATGTCCTCAACAGACACAAACTGTACCTGTGGGCAAGCTACAACTTGCATTGCTAGATCATTAACTAATTCCTTGAATTTTTCACTTCTACCCACAAAGTCAGTTTCACATTTGATTTCAATCAGAACTCTTATTCGGAAATCATGAATATAGGAGCCTATTCAGCCTTTAGCTGCAAGCCGACTAGATTTCTTGTCAACAGTTAAGAGACCTTTCTTTCTGAGGAACTCTTGAGCTTTTTTGATGTCCCCTCCAGTCTCTGAGAGGGCTTTGTTGCAATCCATCATTCCTGCACCTGTTTCTTCTCGAAGCTGCTTCACTAGAGCTAGTGATATGGTTGCTTTAGTCACTCTCCCCATCTCCCCATAGGGAAAGTACTTCTCCCCAAAGCAGATTCCACTTTTTCGTTTTCAACTTCTACAATGGAAGGAATTTTAACACCAACTGATGGTTGCTCTTCATCCTTGGTGTTTTCAACTTGGTTCTCCAAAGCTTCTCCAACATGTTGACTTTCTGAAGATGCAATTTAAGCTCCACTCATGCTTCTAAATTGATCAGAATTTTTAGCATTCTCTTCTGCATTTTTAGCCTCCTTAGGAGCTGAAAAATCCTCTTGATTGCTTGATCTAGTAATATTGCCATTTTCATCGGGGGTCGAGGCTCCAATCTTTTCATATCCCGCTGTTGCAGTAAAAGATACTTCATCTTCTGCACTAGGAGTTTGTAGTTTCAACTCATCTTTTGCTATGGCATCATCGAGCTGACTTTCTGCAACCTCACCAACAAGACTTTCTGTACCACTAGTTGAAAAGCCTCCTCAACCATCTTATCTGGACTAGACACACTCCCTTTAGCATCAAAAACTCCAGAACTTTTCTCTGCTTCTTTTTCGATTGTTAGAACTACACCTTTACTATTATGCAGTGAATTAAACTCTGTGCCTTTTGGCGCATCATCACCAGCGCTACTAGATCTAATGGCTACTTCTTTTACGGAACTTTCATCTTTTACCACTGCAACTGTAGTAGAAGGAACACTGACTGAACCCTCATCACTGCTTGAAGGCTGGACCTGAACTTCTGCTATATCAAACACAATTTTAGCCTCGTTCATTGAATTAACAAGCATGGTAGGAAGTTTTAATTCTTCTACTCCACTTAAAGCCATTATCTACTTGTTCTTGATTTGCCCCTTTTAATTTTATTGAATTCTCATCATCCTGTAATGTTTCCGGGTCACCCAGTGGCTGTTTTTCAGATTCTTGAGTGGCAAAATTATATATTTTCTCAGTGCTTGCTGCACCTCTTGTCAAATCACCAAACTCATTGATAGTCCAACCATGTTTCCTAGGTGATAATCCACTAAAATTAGCTTCAATTCTAACCAATTCCATATTCACTTGAGCAAAGTGAACCACACCAAAAATATCTAGACCTTTCAACTCAACAACAACAACAGACACTAAAAAATCAAAACATATTAATTTTTCCGGCTGACTATCATCAAGGGCACACAAGGAGGGCTGAGTTCTTTTTGTTCTAGCTTCTTCTTCCTTGACATCATCCACCTCCAGCCAGTTCCCTTCGTCTAAATTATCACTGTCCACCATGTCCTAACAATTAAGCGCCATCATGGGTTTTGTTGCACACCTAGGGCCAGGAAAATACCGGTCACCACACCGGGAATAGGTATTTGAGCCTCTTTTGTTCGGATTGTATGGCGTCAGAGACTTGGAGGTGTTTGGTTGGGATTTGGGAGCGATGGGGTTACTGGGTTTCTATTGGAGAGGTGTTGGGTTGAGTATTTTGGGTGTTGGGTTTGTGATTGGGTCGGGTTGGAGTATGGGCTAGGAACAGGTTGGTGAAACGGTGCGGATAGATTTTTAAAGCTTCTGTGGGACGCCTCAAGAACCATTTCTTGCAACTTGGCTTGATCGATGGCGTGGCTAAGGGACGACGGTTGGAGCATCCTGTCCATCGCTCCGATCTTCATATCCTCGGATTCTTCTGGGTCCCCCTCGTCATCCTCCTCTATTTCCTCCAGATAGCCCTTCACATCCTCTATAGGTGGGTCTCAAAACCTCATTAGGCTAAGAGCCACTGTATCGCAATTTCTAGGTATCGCATGGGGTCCTTTAGGCGAGTGGATTCTAGTTGATGGGTCTGGTAGAAGCCCTTTGTCTGATAATTGGTAATCCTTTGTTAATGGGTTTTTAACGAAGAGCTTCTGTATGTGAATTTCAGTACGTGCGTGACCCACGAGGAAAGCTTTTGTCTCTAGGACTCTTGCCCCAAAGAACTCTTCATCGATTTCTCTAGTACGAGAGGTTGGTGTTGGTAAAATCCCCTTTTTCTAATACATTCATCGCTTCAATCAGAGGTTCTTTTATTTTATCCCGAAGATTCAAAAGGAGTTGCATCATCTGACCCATTTGAGTCCTCAACTTGATTTGTTCTTCTAGCAATTGGTCGAAAGTACAGTGTTGCTCCTTTTGGATGGCATCTAACTGAGGATAAACTTTAGTCTCGAGAGAGGTAAGCCGATCTGACTCCTCTGTATAAGTTTCATCAACTATTGTGCCTTCACCCGTGCATGGGTTTCTTGAAATTTTTTTATGACTTCCTCATTGTTGTTTAGTAAAGATTCGATTCTCGTTAGCTTTGATACCAATTTTTAATGTCCCAATAGTTAGAAATATAGAAGAGAGAGAGAGAGAGAAACAGAGAGGAAGGGATAGAATCATGGGAAGAGAGAGAGCAGAAATTAGGAAGAAGAGAGAAAGGAGAGAAGAGAAAGGAAATAGAAGGATTAACTCTAATATTGATAATTCATAATTCTTTTGGCATCTGTACATTCCTACTTTATAGTAGAATTAAGCTAAAAGACAAAATAACAGAAAATATTCCATTCCCTCTCCCAATTGCCACCTACGCACTTTGTTATTGCTATACATTTCTGATCATAGGCTGACCTCATAATCCTAACTACTCAATCAATCAGCTCCAACATGTCCAACTAGGTTTCCTCTTCATTTCCCATTCTAACCTTTTTCCTCCTATGATATGTAACAAATACTTGCTAACTTGTTACTTTTAATGTATCAATTGACCTAATGTCCTGTTGTGAAACCACAACAAAATTTTCTGTGAATTATTTATTATCAGGGATATTATGCTTATAAGTCAAAAACTTCCATGTTGTCTTTATGATCATGCTACCTATCATTTACTTATATTTAAGCTGAAAACTTTAAAGTCCAAACCAATGTGATAAGAAAGGATTGTTAGGAAGCTCAACCCAATTTTTGTTAGGTAGTTTTAGTAGTTGATGTTTCAATCTTTCATTTTATTTGAATTTCAGCATTATTTTAGGGTGGGAAATTATCATATTTTTTCCTGAAAGTAAAATTGAAATATATGATCAATTTTATGGGGAATCACCGGTAACTATATACTAATTGTTCTCTGGAAATTTGCAAGTGCAGTATGAAAATTTGGAACAACTATGCAATAATCCAAGAGCAAGAGCTGCTGTCCTTGCAGAGATGGATGCTATTGGGAGAGAAGCTAAGGTAATGCACATTGAATAAAATAGCATTGCAGATGATTGTAAGTATGCCTTTCGATTCTCTCCATAAATTCTCCATTGACCAATTCTTGCAGCTCCGAGGTTTTGAATTTGTAAAAGCTGTGACTCTAGTGCTGGAACCATTTACAATGGAAAATGGTCTTCTGACTCCAACATTTAAGGCAAGTCCACATCTAGAAACCTGTAAGCATATTAAAACTGTAGAGATCAAAACTAACTTGTGCCTGATTACTTTCAGATTAAGAGGCCTCAAGCGAAGGCATGCTTTGAGAACGCAATAACAAAAATGTATGCAGAGTTGGCTACATCTGATTCCTCCCCTAAAGGGAAGTTGTGAAGTTGTCCAACGAAAGCTTCAAGAAGTAGAATCAGGCTAGCATTTCACAGCATCCTTCCATAACAATGAGATGAAGATCTCCATATGGGGCACAGAGAAAGGACATATAGCTATCTTTATTGTTGTCGTATTCTGCATTCTTTCATCTGCTCCCAATTTTTCCTTTTTCCCCTTCCCACGTTCTCTTAAATACCCCATAATACATATGATTCTGTTTCCAAAAAATAAATAGGAAAAGGGCATAAGTGTGCAGATGATGAGCTTGGATGTGGCAAGGCATTGCCATTGAACACATTCTTCTTCTCTTTCTGCTGTTGAAGTCAACCTGTAAGCTACATATGAACATGATGTTATAAACTTGCAACGTATCAATTTTAAGTAAAACTCTGATTTCAGTTCTGTGGGCTCCCCGCCTATTTACTTATGAATCTTTTCAACAGACTGGCGTACCTGACTATCTGCCAGTCTTGTGAGTGATGTTTTTAGAATGAGTTCTTTTTGTTTGTTACTCTTTATTAATCTCATTTTTATCAGAGCAATGCATCAATTGTTTGTAAAGCTAATATTTTCAGTCATTGAATTGATATTTCTAATGATCAAATTATATCTTATAGTGAAAAAATTTAAAATTTAATATGTGATGAAAGAACATGGATTAGTAATATATGATATTGTATAATATTATATGGTATGATACTGAAAATAATATTTATTATGCTTGAAAAAATAATATATTTATTATGCTTGAAAAAATGGTATGATATAATATAGTTAAATAAAAATATTTTTTTAATTAAATAAATATATTTTTATTTAATTTAATAATTTTTTTAAAATTTTAATATCTTATGGAGATGAAAATTTATTTATTAATATATATTTGGTATCTAAAAAATTTATTTTTGATATTCTTAAAAGATAAAGTTGTAACCAAATTCATGGTTTGAAAAATTATAGTTTTCAAAATTATAGAAAATCATATAAAGAATAACAGCAATCAAAATAAACGAAAATTTTAATTATATTATATCGTATTATACCATGATAAATAACAAGCCTTAACTGTTGGACACGGCCAAATTTGTTAGAGCATCCACAATGAGTTATTACCGTTGTTTTTAAGGATAATAATTTTTTTTATTTTTTTATTTTTAAATATTTATCTATAAATATTACTATTTATTATCAAATTCTATTAAAAATTCTATTTCTTCCTCACTCTATTGAAATTCTATTTCTACCTTATTCTATTAAAATTTATCTATAATCAAATTAATTTATAATTTCACCAAAAAATAAATCCAAATTAATTTAGTGCTATTTTTTTTAATTATATGTAAAATTTTAATTTTCTTCAAAATTTTAATTTTCTACAATCTCAATCTACAAATCCAAACCTACCTCCAAATTAAAATTTTTAAATTTCTTATTTTACTAATAATCAAAATTTACAAGCATATTAATTTTTATTTTTTTATATTTTTACCTCATTTTCACATTTTCAAACTAATCGTGTAGTATGTTAATATAATAAAAATATCATTTTATTTATTAAGAATTAATTTTAAATAAAATGAATTAAAATTTTTAATATTTTTACATAATTAAAATTAAAATTAATGAGATTTAATAAATTAATTAAACAAACGAACTTCTGTTGGCGGCACATTGCATGAAAACCCCATTTTACTCACGGCTAGATTCCCACGAAAACTTATAGAAGAAAATTGTCTGGCGCATATCATATGAATATAAAATTTCGAGTTTTATATGTATCAAACTATTTATAGTAAAGAGTAAATAAAAAATAAAATTGAAAAATTTAAAGAATTTATTTTTTAAAAAAATTATATTCTTGGTATTTAAAAATTGATTAAAGTGTAAAAGAATACCATTTAAAATAAAGTACTATTAAAAATGCTCTAATTATGTATTTCTTCTATTTTGGAATATTTTAGGATATTTAAAAAATATTTCACTTGTTTTTTCTAAATTAAGTTTATTTGTGTTTTTAAACATTATTTTTAATATATTTATAATTAATCATGTTAATCATTAATAAATTAATGCTATTGATGATTATAATAAATGATAATATAATAAAAATATAAATTCTTAATTCATATATTAAAATTTATTACTCCCTCCATTCCACTTCAAATGTCATGTAAGAAAAATATATAGAAAATCAGATCTAAATAAAAAAATACACGGCGTGAAGAAGAAAGACAAAGAAAAAATATCTCAATTCATTGAACAACAAAATCATTTCTCTGAAAAAATTACAAACACAGTATCCATAATGTTCTATTTATATACATCCAAATGTCCTAACTACCATTTAGCCTAATACAAAATTACAGCTGTAAACAAAAGCTAATAATAAAAACAAAATGACAAAAATGTAAAATACACACTCTAGCATCCCTCCTTCAAGGTGGAGATTGGTAAGGAACCAATCTCAACTTGGACAGAAGAAAATAGCGAGATTTGGCAGCCAAAAATTTAGTGAAAATATCTGCCAACTGCAACTTTGAAGGGACATGATTAGTAACAAATAGAGCATTCCTTCAATTTATGTCTAACCAAATGGCAATAAATCTCAAGATACTTTGTTCTTTTATGAAATACAGAATTAGCAGCAATATGCAAGGCTGCCTAATTGTCACAAGAAAGATCAATAGGCAACAATAAAGGAATGGAAAAATTCTGCAACAAATAAATTAAAAATTACAATTCACAGACAGTAGTAGCCATGCTGCGATATTCAGCTTCAGCTGAGCTTCTAGCAATTATAGCATGCTTTTTAGTCTTCCAAGATATGAGAGAAGAATCAAAGAAAGACAAAATAACCTCTCACTAACCTTTTAAAAGTAGAATAAGAACCTCAGTCAGCATCACAGTAAACATGCAATTGAAAAGAGCAACCAGCAGGGAAAAACAAACTAGTGGAATGGGTATCTTTAAGATACTTAAAGATATGCAAAGCTGTCTCCTAATGACATTTTCTAGGGCTACTCATAAACTGACTTAGTTGTTGAGTAAAAAAATGTTATATTAGGTCTATTGAGATTCAAGTATAGTAATCTGCTAATTAACCTTCTATACTTATTAGGATCCATCAAAATCTCAGAAGACTCATCATTTATAGCTAAACCAACAGGCAAAGACACTTTAGCGGGTTTACAGTCGAAAAGACCAGTATCCTTAATAAGATCCAGCACATATTTTCTCTGGTTGAGATACAAACATGCCTGTGATCTATGTATTTCAATACCCAAAAAGTATTTGGCATGACCAAGGTCTTTAATAGTAAAAGTCTGGTCTAAAGCCAACTTCATAGAAGAAATATCTTCCTCAGTAGTACCAGTAAGCAACAAATCATCCATATAAACCAACAAAGCCAAAAAATTAGTGTCAAATTTCTTAACAAATAAACAATGATCATCGGCTGATTGTATAACACCTAAAACATGCAACTTAGCAATTAGTTCAATGTTTCATTGCCTAGAAGCATCTTTTAACCCATACAAAGACCTGTTTAACTTACAAACCAAGGTAGTATCTAAAACAACATAATCAGCAGGAGGAACCATATAAATTTCTTCATCCAAGTAACCATGAAGAAAAAAATTATTAATATCCAATTGATGTATTTGCCGAATGCTTAGCAGAAGCAACAGCCAAAAATAACTTTACTGTAACTAGTTTGGCTACAGGGGAAAAGCTATTATGAAAGTCAATTCCCTCAATTTGATTATACATTTTAGCAATCAATCTAGTTTTATACCTTTCTACAGACCCATCTGGCTTGAATTTAACTTTATAAACCCATTTACAACTAATAGGTTTCTTACCAGGGGGTAAGGAAGTTAATTCCCAGGTATTATTCTGCTCAAGAGCAGTCAACTTTTTATTCATAGCCCCCACTCAATTAGGATCAAATTTAGCATGATTATAGCTAACATGTTTCTTAACAACAGATACATTAGCTAGAAAATTCATATGAGCATAGTCTAAGTATGGCAAAACAGAAGAAGAAAAAGGAGAAAGAGGATAAGAAGAAACAAAAGTAACATACTGATCCATCCATTTAGGTTTCAATCTATTCCCAGAATTGTGTCTAGGAACTAGAGGCAAATCAACAGGAGAAGAAGAAGAAGAAGAAGTAGGAATAGCAGAAGCAATAGTATGATCAGAAGAATAAACAACATCAATAGAATTCACATTAGAATCAGAAGATAGAGAAGAAAAAGGAAAATAATAAGAAGAATAAGGAGAAATAAGAGATAATACAGAAGAAGAATATGAAGAAACAAAGGAAGACTGAAAAGGAAATATATGTTTAAAAAAGTGAAAATCCCTAAAGATTAAAAAAGTATGTATTTCTAAATTGTATAATTTATATGCTTTTTGACCAAGAACATAGCCAATAAACACATACTTAAAAGCTCTAGGAGTAAATTTATCTTTATGAGGATGAACATTAGATGCATAACAAAGACAATCAAAGATCTTCAAGAAAGAATAATCGGGCAACTTATTATGGAGGACTTCAAATGGAGTTTTCTATTGAAGAACAGAAGAAGGTAATTTATTTATAATGTGAGTAACAATAAGTATAGCCTCACCCCAAAACTTTCTAGGCAAATGAGACTGAAACATAAAAGCCCTAGCAATTTCAAGCAAATGCTTGTGTTTTCTTTCAACTATTCCATTTTGTTGTGGAGTATATGGAGTGGACTTCTGATGAATTATACCAAGACTTTTAAATAAATCTTGACATTGAGAATTGGTAAAGTTAGTACCATTGTCACTTCTGATTTTCTTGATAACAGTATTAAATTGGGTTTTAATCATAAGACAAAAGTTTTTGAGATGAGAAAGTGTTTCTATTTTAGTTTTAAGAAGAAATGTCCATGTAGCTCTAGAGAAATCATCCACAATGGTAATGATGTAATGAGCTCCACTGACAGAAGCAAAAGGATAGGGACCCCAAAGATCCACATGAATAAGAGCAAACATTATAGACTCATGTGTATCACTAAGAGGAAAGGAAAACCTATGTTGCTTACTCAAAGGACAGATACTACAATGATGATTATCAACTGTCTTAACAGAAGAAGAAATAGGTAAATGTAGTATTTTATTCTTGGAAGCATGACCAATTCTTTGATGTAATAAATCAAATGCCAAGGGCTTATTAGAAGCAACATTACAAGAAATAAATGCATATGCATCATAAACAACAGAAGAATCTAATACAGTGCAAGCAACAATACAATCACTAGCAAAAGAATGGATAGTATCATGAAGAAAACTAGACTTATCTAATATGTATAGTCCAATACAAGACTTGCCCACAATAAGAATCTCTTTAGTCAAGTGGTCCTGAAACAAACAGTGTGAATGGAAGAAAATCACTATAATGTTGAGATTAGTAACCAACCTACTGACTGATAACAAATTAAACTTGAAACTAGGCATAAACATCACTTTGTGCAGGATAAATTTTAAATTAAAGAAATTGAACCTAAATGATTCACAAAGACAACAGACTTATCAGGTAAGTGAACATGACTAGGAGGAGTAAGAACAGACATATGATGTATGAACTTAGAACTAAAACTCATATGATTCGTAGCACATGAATCTATTATCCAAAAACTGTTAGCACCAACAGGTAAACTATCTAGCTGAAGTACATGAACAATATCTGCATAATTAGTACAGGACATGCAAGCAGTCTCAGCCATACTCCTCCCCTTGAGACACTTTTACACCTCTTTTTCAAAAAGTGAAGCAATGTTAGCAACCCAAGTTGCTTGAACAAAAGAAGAATCCTCTAAGTAAGAAGCATTCTCCTCTTCAACATGTGTGACCTGAGCAACAAACTTACTAGAACCTTTATCCCTTTGTTTTTTAGGATCAGGCCACCACTCAAGGTAACCAATTAATTTGAAACAAGAATCCTTCTCATGTCCATTCATATTGCAATAGGAACATTGCCTATCACCTCTCCTATCATCTCTCCCAGTACATACTCTCCGATTATTATCCCAACCATACCCCCTAGAATTTCTCTTACCAGAAAATGAACCTCGCACTGCCATAGCACTAGCTTCAGTACCATCAGTAAACACAGTGTGAACTTCCCTTTGTTTTTCTACCCTAAGCACCATAGAATAAGCCTTATTGACCAAAGGCAATGGCTCAAGATGCAATATTTGGTTTCTCACATGAACGTACTGATCATTGAGCCCCATTAGAAATTGCATGAGCTTGAACAAATTGTTTAAATCAATAGACTCCCTCGCAGTAGCACACACACAAACAGGCAGACAAATTAAACAAGCAAGCTCATCCTACAGTGTCTGTAGTATAGTATAATAAGCTGTAACAAACATATGATCCTGAGTAATAGATGCAACCTCTCTCTGAATCTTATAAACTATAGGACCATTGGTATCACCAAATCTACTCTCTAACTTATCCCATAAGTGCTTAGCAGTATCAAAATACACAAAAGTCCGAACCAACTATTTAGAAATAGAGTTAAGAATCCAAGAGGTGACCATGTAATCAACCTTCTTCCACAAAACAAACTGAGGAGAACCATCATCTGGTTTGACACAAGTACCGTCAACAAAATACAGTTTTATTTTGGCACCGAGAACTATCTTCATTGCTCTACTCCAAGAAAAATAGTTAGTGTCAATCAGGAAAGAACTCACCAAAATCATACGAGGATGATCTGAACTCTGTAAGTGTAAAGGATTTGCCAAATCATTATCTGTATGACCTTATAGTAGTGTATTAAGAACTAGTCGAGGGACTCAGATACTTTTGAAATTTCAGTCATCATATGTCAAATCAGAAATATCGACAAAAGATCTAGGGTTTTGAACCGTAAACGAAGAAAAAAATTAGATATAGGTTTAGATCTCAGATCGAAGAGAAAAAAAACTTGTATCAGTAAAAAAACACTAATTAAGACATTTGAACCCTTAAAACAAAAGGATTCAAGCAAAAACAAGCTGAATCGAAGAACTTAGGGTTTCAAAAAACAATCGATCGAGACTAAGAAAGAGGAAAACACTCTGAATATATAAAAAACATCAAAAATAAAAGAACAAGAATGTAATTAACACAACCTCTGTCTCTGATACCATGTAGAAAATCAGATCTAAATAAAAAAATACATAGAGTGAAAAAGAAAGACAAAGAAAAAATATCTCAATTCATTAAACAACAAAATCGTTTCTCTGAAAAAATTACAAACACAATATCCATAATGTTCTATTTATATACATCCAAATATCCTAACTACCCTTTACCATAATACAAAATTACAACAGTAGACTAATAATAATAATAATAATAATAATAATAATAAAAGGATAGAAATGTAAAATACACACTCTAACAAAATATAAGGTTAATAATTATAAAATTAATTACAAAATTTTAAATTTATTCTTATAAGATAAAGTTAATAATTAATAAGAAGAGCATTGAAGGGGTAATTAAGTAAAATATTATAAATTATTTATAAAATTTATTATTATTAATAATTATCTTAGTATCTGTAATTATTTCAACGAAGTCAGTATTATTTATGAATAAATAGATCAAGTAAAGCTCCTTTAAAACCCATTACCAATCATTACTTTCAGGCATTTGGTATTGGATTCCCGAAATTCCTATAATACTAGAACTTCGGTGCCAATAAATTGAATTATAAGATGATCTAAGACAATATCAACACAAAAATAAGTTGATGTATCTATAACGGAATAACCTTCACAGAAGTAAGTAAGACACGTTGGAAATCAATTATGAAGTCCACTCCATAATTTTTGAACACAATATACTTGATTTTACTCAAAATAGAGTAATTAAGGGTGACTCAATACATTCACAAGTAGCTTCTTTAAATGGGAATTTTTTTTAACGATATTAGCTTCTTTATTAACGATATTAGCTTCTTTAAATGGGAATTTTTTTTTACCGTTATTAGCTTCCTCCATTATCATGTCTAGTTTCTCCATTTCTGACATTTTCTGAAGTTGAAGCTGAATCTCCTGCTTGACTCCAGGAATTGAATTTGCCAATGCCTATCGGGAGGATGACACCCTAACCAATATTGCCTTCTTACTCCTGATTATATCCAGGACCTCGATTCGCCTCCTAGATTGAAGTTCGGCAATCTGATTGTCAAAATCTTCAAATTTGAGGCCACCTCATCTTGGATATTCTCCTTCAAGACATCATAGGAAGGAATCTTCTCGAAAATGGAATATAATTCCTCAACCTGCCCCTTCCTCTTTAGGAAATCCTTACCAGAGATTGTGATTTCTTCAAGCAAATTCGTCAATTCTGGAGAAGGATTTGGAACACTGGATGCTATTTCTCTAAGTTCAGATATAAGCTTTGGTGAGATTAAGGACTAGATGGTGGTAAGAGATGAATGAGAAGGTTTCAAGGACATAATAATGTCTTCCAAATCCTTCTTGACATCGTTATCATCATAACAATGTCTTTCAGTTTCTGGTGATGCTTTAGCTTTAACGTGTTTAGAGCGCGTGGATGATGATGATGATCGTTACGCTCCTTCTTCTTTTCCTTTCTTGAGCTACATTTGCAAATTCCTCCGAATCTGAATAAGAATAGAGTAAACATAAATTCTTTAGCCAAACACAATTAAAAAAAATAAAAACTAGGGAAGAACTATGGACCACCTGAAGAAGAGAAAAACAGAGATATTGATCCCGTTGAAGTCCTCTCAATGATCATTGAAATATAAAACACATAAGAAAATTAGATCTTGAGGAATTGTTTAATTACACAAAGCTAAGGAGATATAATATATATATATATATATATATATAGGAATAAACAAATAAAAATCTTTTACAGTAACCAGCTAGGGTAGCTTAGCTGGCCACCTGTTGTTATTCTCAATTGAGAGAGTGGGGGTTCGATTCCCATAAAAATTATATTTTGGAGGTCGAGCTTTAAAAAAAAAATCTTTTACAATTAGAATATTAAAAGGAATAGTATTAAACAAATAAGAATTCTTAGAAGAATAGGAGTTGAATTCTATAAGAAATAGGATAAGAGAAGAGATGAGAAATTATACAATATTACCGCCACTCCAACTAGGACTCCCATTTAGAGTGGCAACCCAATAAAAGATTGACAAATGGAAGGAAAAAAAACCCCATTTAAAAGATAAATTTTAATAATTTTTGTTTGACGTGAGAAACACATATGTAGAATCATCAAACTTTCGTTCGTCAGAGCCATCAAAGAAGATGACCTGTAAGTATTTTTTTTCTAGTTCATGAATCTTGTTTTTATTGTTGTATTTTATTCTTGGGATATTTCCTGGTTAATATATTGAGAATAACCGAAGTCTTTAAAAGACTAGTGCTCCTATATATTAAGTAAATTGGCAACAAGTCTTTTAAAGTTAACTTGCAACAAGTCCTAATATATTAACATAGCACTGGTCTTTGATAATATTTGTATAAAACTTCTAATATTAAAAAATATTTCACTTAAATTCAGAAAAATTATGGATGAAATAGAAAATTACTTGATCAAGCCAGAGACTAACCTGAAAACTAATTATCTCGAGTTTTATCTTGGATTATTTATAAATTTTAACAGTTCAATTTTTAATTTCAACCATATTCTAAATTAAATAAAATTCCAACCTTGTTCCATTTTTATGTATGGTTATGTTGGTGGGAGACAGCCTGAATTCCTCTTTGGTAGTTGTTGTTCAGTGGACCAGGATGTATTGAAGGCATTGACTGCTGTCTGAAGGCATTAAGGTGCTATATTTTTTAAGAAATTTGAATCCAATTGAAAAATGAACTGGGAACATATAGTCACCAGTAGATATAACCAATTGCTCTCTGGAAATTGCAAGTGCAGCATGAAAATTTGGAACAACTATGCAAAATTTTAAAATATTTATAATTAATTATGTTAGTTTATAGTAGTTAATATTGTTACTGTCAATGATTATACAATAAGATAATAAAAAAATATAAATTCTTAACTTTTATATTAAAATTTATTATTATTTATGAATAGATGGAATAATCAAAGATGTTGTTGTGTGCTCCTTTAAAAACCCATACACATTACTTAAAAAGTGTTTGGTATTGGATTCCAAAAATTTGAGATGGATGCAACTTTCAAAAGTAGAAGAAATGGGTGAATTACAAAAACCAAGTGAAATAAATATAATATTTACAATTTTTAAAAATTTTTTTTTTGGCAAATCGATTAGGACGGAGCATGAAAGCTTGACTATGAAGAGGAAATGGCGTAGCCGGTAGGCAAAAAGATGAGAAATTTGCCAATACACCATGATAAATTATTCTCAACTAAAAGTTTTCTTTTTTGGGTGGGAAGTGCAATAAAATTAAAAATGGTGGAGCCTTGCTCATATCTCACTTCTTGTGGCCTACATTTCTCAATTTATTTCGTCATATCACATTAATTTTTTATTCTAATCATCTTAAATTAATATTCTAGAGTTTGGATGTAGCTGTCTAAGCAGGATATTTGTCCAAAAACAACAATAATACTAAACATTATTATTTTAATTATTAATAATATTATAATAATATACATTAAAATACATTCTAGTGGTAATAATAATAATAATAATGTACGTGTGAAAATAAAATACACAATTGATATAATAATTTATAATTATAAAAAATGTATAATAATTTATCTAATTAATTTTTAAGTATTCTTTAAGTATTAATTATTAATATTATAGACATATAATAAATAAAATTATAAAAATAAATTTAAATTTTTATAAACAATATTACTTTAAATTTATAAAAATGATAATTTAAAATTTTAAAAAATTATTAAAATAAAACTTAGAGTGGAACAAAAAATATTATATTCTGCCTAACATTGATCAAAGTGACAATACATTCAGTGTTCAATGGACTATTATCCTCCAATTGACTAAATTTTTGGCATATTGTAAATTTAAGGATTCAAAATTTATATATATATATATATATATTATTAGAAAGAGATCTTTAGTTATTATAAAGTGAACAGTCCTTTTTAAGTGTAAAAACTAAAGTATGCTATATTCTAATGTCACTTGCAAAAAAAAAAAAAAAACTAAAAATACTTACAAAAATCGGAGCCTCCTTTGTAAGGATATGAGCTCATCTACATGCGGTTATGTTTAATAATCGATAGCTGAAGAAACTGATCTGAGCTTATTGATTTTCAAATGCTACAGAGCCTATCGTGAATTCTAATTTCATGCCAGTTAGGGTTTTGATTTGAGAGATCGATTGAAAAATGTTATCTCATCATCTACAAGATGGAATCGAGACTGCTAAGCTTATGTGGTCTCGGATTCCGAATTCAGAGGACGGTCAACTTGAAGGAGTTGGTCTCTTGAGCACCAGCAATATAAGCTCAGCCGAGAGTCTTGACTATGAAGTTATTGAGAATTACGCCTACCGAGAAGAGCAGGTTCGTCTTTCTGCTGTTCTAAGCTTCGATTTTTGTTTTATTGTCTTTCTAATAGTTAATTGGTCTTGATTTGTTGTTTGAGGATCTACAGGCGCAGAGAGGGAAGCTTTTTGTTGGATATTATGTGGTAGTGAAGTGGTTATTTGCTTTACTCATTGGCATTGGTAATTTTTTTTTGAAGATTTTAGCTTTGAGTCAAGTTTGTTGATTAGGAAAACTTGCCTTAATTTATTCTAATTAATTATTCTATTGATCACAAATATATGACATAGTCATCATTTGCTAAGTTTATTTACTCAGCTCAGTTACGTTGATCAGCTGTATGCTTTGTGCTTTGTGTTCTATTCATATTTAGAAGTGAAGATTCATAATTAAGGGACAAATTTAATGAAATTTATTTGTTACGCAGTGAATGGAGCTATCTGTAGGATTATTTTCTTAGGCTGTGTATAAACTTTACCACTTGAGCTTGTAGATCAGGGGAAAAAATTATCTAGAATTATAAGGTTTGAGTGCACTTTTCACATGCAGTTCCCGTGGTATTATTTGTTCCAGAAAATTGGAATAATGGTATATGCTTTCCAGGCAAGAAAACACTACAATAGTGAAGAAACTACGGAAAACAGATAGAAAGAATGAAGAATGATATTGGATTTCTCTAGAATATCTGTACAGAGAGTAATGTATATATCAATTAGTCAACTCTAACTAACTATACACGTGAGTTGTTACTGTAACAAACTCCAGCTCATAGTAACAAACTCTCTAACTTAAAATACAGCTGTATACTCCTATGTTCCCCCCTCAAGTTGGTGCTTGTGACGGTTGCAACAAGCCCAACTTGGATAAAGAGCATGAAACCTTGGTGCAGAGAGGGATTTGGTAAAGATGTCTGCAAGTTGCTCCTGAGTAGAAACATGCGTGGGTATAATGAAGCCAGACTTAAATTTGTCTCTCACAAGGTGACAATCTATCTCCAAATGCTTAGTACGCTCATGGAAAACTGGGTTTTGTGTGAGATATATGGCAGCTTGATTATCACAAAGGAATTTGATGGGCTGTGGAATGTTAATTTGTAAGTCAATCAGTAAATACGCAATCCATTGAAGCTCACAATATGTGGAGGCAAGACTCCTATATTCAGCTTCACTTGATGAGCGAGAAACAGTTGGTTGCTTCTTAGATTTCCAAGATATGAGAGAGCTGCCATGAAAAATGCAAAATCCACTAATGACTTTCTTGTGTCTCTACATGAACCCCAATTATATGCTTCTAAAACCAATGGACAGTTGCTGGGGTAGAAAAGGCCTGTATAAGGACAGCCTTTTAAATACTTCAGAACATGCAAAGCAGCAGTCCAGTGTGTGGTTCTAGGTGCCTGCATAAATTGACTTAATTGATGAACACAACGAGTCAAATCAGATCTAGTGAAACTGAGGTATAAAAGGCTGCCAATTAATTGTCTATAAGGTGCCGCATCAGGCAATAAGTCTCCTCCATCTGCTGTTAACAATAATCCTTTGGGCAAAGGAGTGTGAACAGCTTTAGCACCTGACAAACCAGCCTCTTTCACCAGATCAGAAATATACTTCCTTTGACTGATGTACAAACCATGTTCTGAATCAGCAATCTCCAATCCGAAGAAGTATTTAGCCAATCCCAAATCTTTAATGATGAAAGCTGAATGTAGTGAACTTTTCACCGTATGAATCAATTCAAGAAAAGTACCAGTGAGCAAAACATCATCCACATAAACTACTAAAGCCAAAAACTGATCTTCATGAGCATAAGTAAATAAGCAATGATCAGCCTTGGATTGTGAAAAACCCAGATTCTGAAGATGAGAAGTAAATTGAGCATTCCATTGCCTTGAAGCTTGTCTGAGCCCATATAAAGACTTTTCTAATTTACAAATTTGGCCTGGCTTTGCTTTGAAATATCCCTTAGGAGGCAACATGTAAATGTCTTCTTCAAGAAACCCATGAAGAAAAGCATTATTTACATCTAATTGGTAAAGGGGCCAAGACTTGGAAGATGCTAAAGCAAGCAACACTGTAACAGTAATATTTTTAGCTACTGGAGAAAAACAATCTGTATAGTCAACTCCCTCAATTTGATTGTATCCCTTGGCCACTAACCTAGCCTTAAAACGTTCCATAGAACCATCTGGCTTCAATTTTAACTTGTAAACCCACTTAGAGCCTATTGGATACTTCCCTTCGGGCAAGTCAATAAGGATCTAAGTTTGGTTAGTTTCCAAGGCAGACAGCTCAGCCTCCATGGCTTGAAGCCATTCTGGAAATCTCTTGGCATCTTGATAACTTCTAGGCTCCTTCATGACATCTAGATTATGCATAAAGTGGAGATGTGAATCAGAGAAGCAAGTGCTACTAGGTGACTGAAGGGTTGAAGCTGTAGTAGTAAAAACAAAGTCATTTAACCATGTCGGTGGTTTTCTAACTCTATTACTTTGTCTGGCGATTGGCATGGGATCAGAAGAAATAGGAGTATATGAGGTATTTATGGTTGTTAATTGAGGAGAAGGTTGATGAGATGATTTGTTTGTGGCTATTTGTGTTTGTGTTGATGATATGTTTGTGTTTGAAGTGTTTGTGTTTATGTTTATGGCTGGTGGTGATGAAACAAACTGAGAATCCACATCAGCAAGAGGTACATGCAAAGAAATATCAGTAGTTGTAGCAGAAGTAAGAAAGGGAAAGTGAGCTTCTTTGAAAGTGACATCCCTGCTAATAAACATGTGTTTTGTCTGTAAGTTAAACAATCTGTAACCCTTTACTCCAGCATGATAGCCTAAGAAAATACAACTGACAGCCCTTGCACTGAGTTTGTCCTTGTGTGGATGAGTATTTGTAGCATAACAAAGGCAACCGAAGCTTCTAAACAAACTATAATCAGGCAACTTCCTATATAAAACTTCAAATGGAGTCTTCCATGAAAGAACTTTAGTAGGAAGTCTATTGACAATGAAAGCAGCCTGTAATAAGGCTTCTCCACAGAAATTGTTTGGAAGACCACTTTGAAACTATAAAGCCCTTGTAATTTGCATTAGATGCCTTTGTTTGCGCTCCACAACACCATTTTGTTGTGGAGAATAAGGACAGCTTCTCTGGTGTAAAATACCAAACTTAGACAACACACCTTGCAACTGAGTATTGATGAATTCAGTCCCATTATCTGATCTCACTGACGTGACTGATTTACCAAATTGAGTAAAAACCATTTGAAAAAATTTCTACAGAGTAGCTGTTGTCTGACTTTTGTGTTGTAACAAGAAAACCCAAGTTGATCTACTATAGTCATCCACAAAAGTTAGAAAATACTGAGCACCAGAATTAGAAGTTAACTTGTAAGGCCCCCAAATGTCCATATGCAGTAACTCAAAAATAGTGGTGCTGTGTATAATGCTTGTAGGAAAGGGAATCCTTGTCTGTTTTGCTAATGGATATACACTACAATTGCTATGCACATACACAAATGGGGAAGTAAATGGTAAATGCTGCAAAACAAGGTCACTAGGATGACCAAGACGCGTGTGCCGAAGAGAATCAGAAATTGATTCACAAGAGTACAAGAAGGAAGAAATGATTCTGAATTGCAAGTAGGTAACACAACATTTGTTGTTGCAGAACTACATGAAGTAGAAGAGCTACAACTTATTTTTGGTTTAGAAAAAGAAGAAAAGTAGACACAGAAGAAACATGTGCACCAGAAGTAAGAAAAGATGGAAGTGACAAATTGTTAACAGAAAAAGACTCTCTATCCAGGTAATAAAGGTTTCCAGAGAGCTTGCCAATAGCTAGAACCTTTTTACTCTTCAGGTCCTGCAAATAGCAACAATTAGAAGAACAAGAAAAGAAAATGGAGCTATGTTTGCAAAGTTTATGTACTGAAAGTAGGTTATGATGAAAAGAAGGCAAATACAATGCATCAAAAAGAGTAAGACTATGATTAAGTTTTATATCACCAGCTTGAGTAACTGGTTTAGTAGCTCCATCTGGCAAATGTACGTATTTAGCAAAAGGAAGTGTATGTAATTTTTCAAACAGAAAAGGATTAGCACAAACATGATTGGATGCCCCTGTATCAATGATCCAACAATCAGGCCTATTTAAACTTGCATAAGTATTATTAGTTGTACCTGCAAACTCATAAGTCTGAGCAAAATTCACTGAATTATCTGGCACTAGCTGTGTACTTGCCATGATCTTAATCATCTCTTGTTTAATAAAGTCTGCCATCCACTGTTGTTGCTTAGCAATCCCAACATCCTCATCGTTGACAGGTGTCTCAGCTGCATAATTCACTTGTGGATTACGAAATCCCTTCTCTCTTTTGTTTTTAAAGTCTTTATACCAGTCTGGAAACACATTCAGCTTGAAACAACTCTCACGCAAATGTCCAGCAACTCTACAATAGTCACAGTAACGATCCTCTTTCTGTGTATAATTTCCTCTCCTTGATCCAAACTTAAAAACGTCTCATGCCTTTGCCAGCATTGCACTATTGTCAAGTGGATCTACAAAAGTCTTTTGGACCATCCTCTGAGACTCAACTGTTTGTAACATAGAGTAAGCCTTATTCAAGTTTGGCAATGGATCCAACATGAGTATCTGATTTTTGACAATCTCATAAGAATCATTAAGTCCCATCAAGAACTGAGTTAGCTTGTTATTAGCATCCATATCACCCAATCTGCTATTCACTTCACAGGTACAATTATCACACTCACAATGAGGCTGAGGCTTAAGTCTGCTCAAATCATCCCAAAGCCTTGAGATCTTGATATAATACCCTGCCAAATCTGTATTTCCTTGCTCAACTAAGTTGATATGCTTTTGAATCTGTTAGATCCTTGGACCATTGCTAACACCAAACCTTTCTTGCAACTGATCCCAAAGGATTTTAGCTGTAGGACAGTAAAGGAAGTTTTCTGCAAGTTCCTTAGTCAAGGATCCTAAAATCCAAGACCTAACCATGTAATCTGACTTCCTCCAAGCCAAAATTCAGTGCTTCATTCATTAGGTTTTCTGGCAGTACCATCAATGAACCCTAATTTGTCTTTTGCCCCAAGTGAAATTTGTATCGCAGTGCTCCATGTCAAATAATTCGCTTCAGTAAGAGGTGCAGTGACCAGAGAAAAATTAGTAGTATCTAGATTTTGTATGGTAACAATGTTGTTTACAATACAAGTACTTGTATTTACACTTTGCGAATTTGAGGCCGCCATTAAAGAGCAAGCTTAGGTAGAATAACTAGAAAATTATTGAAGTAAAGGTATGAATGAAGACAGTAAAGGAAGTAAGAATAGTAGAAGAGTAGGCTTATTCAAATGAATTAAGGAATAAAACCACTATAATCGCAATCTTGATGCTCTGATACCATGAAGAAACTAAGGAAAACAGATAGAACGAATGAAGAATGATAATTGGATTTCTCGATAATATCTGTACAGAGAGTAATGTATGTATACAATTAGTCAACTCTAGCTAACTATCTATACACATGAGTTGTTACTGTAACAAACTCCAGCTCATAGTGAAAAACTCTGTAACTTAAAATACAGCTGTATGCTCCTATAAATAGTTCCAGTAATAAGGCTGAATATTCCAGTAATAAAGCTGAATAAAGGATTTATTATTTTGTAATTTTCTGCAGTTAATGTGACAGCAAATTGTAATGGATAGAGTGCAATAATTTGGAGTTCAAAGATCATTTAGTGATATATCTGATATCTTTTTTTTTTCCTTTTTGCTTTCAGGTACTGGATTAGCTGCAGTTTTTATTAACCTATCTGTTGAAAACTTCGCTGGCTGGAAATTTTCACTCACTTTTTCTATAATACAAAAATCATATTTTGCTGGCTTCATAGTATATGTATTAATTAACCTAGCTTTAGTATATTCATCTGTATATATTATCACACAATTTGCACCTGCCGCGGCAGGATCTGGTATTCCTGAAATTAAAGGTTATCTGAATGGTAAGCTGAAGTGCTTAATTAGCTTGTATTAGTGTTACTAGTCAATGAGCTGTTCCAGTTGTTATTCCATAGAAGGATGATTGATATTAAATGTGCAGGAATTGATGTTCCCGGTATTCTACTTTTCAGAACATTGATTGGAAAGGTTTAATGGCACTTCTTATCATTAATTTTCTTTTTTGAGATTTTCAGATTATATGCATTTTAATCTCATTGTTCTCTTTTTAATTTATAGATATTTGGAAGCATTGGTTCTGTGGGAGGTGGTCTTGCTTTAGGCAAAGAAGGTCCTCTTGTCCACACTGGTGCTTGTATTGCTTCTTTGCTTGGACAGGTAAGATTTCACGTTTGGCGGTTTACTTTACTGCAGAATTAAAATGTATATTTGAGCAAATCTTTTAGTTTTTTCTGCACTAAATTAAGTTTCTCTTGTCAATTTAGGGTGGATCCACCAAATATCATCTAAATTCCAGGTGGCTACAAGTTTTCAAGAGTGATCGTGATCACCGTGATCTTGTGAGTAACTTATCCCTTCCATTTAGTTATGGTTTTATTGGTGGGAGATAGCTTCTTTTGGATATGGCTTCTTTTGGATCTTTTTGCCTGTTTAGTTCTCCTTGATGACCTTTTTTGTTGCCTAGGTGTTATGTGCCAAGAGAAATACCATTTTATTATGGTTTCTCCATTTTATAAGTATAGAGGTGGTTCACCTCTTTATTGTGCTCATTTTTTCATTCATCTAATGTTTTGAAAAGGTGACCTGTGGATGTGCAGCTGGAGTTGCGGCTGCTTTTAGAGCTCCAGTTGGTGGTGTATTGTTTGCATTAGAAGAGGTTACATCTTGGTAAGACAATTTGATTCTTCGTTTTATGGTTTGTATATACTTTAGTGAAAAGCACCAAAGGAAAAAAAAAATTGATTTTATGTTGATAGCATCACATTTTTAATTGTGTGAGTGTGATTTATGTATGCATTTTTGTATCTTTAATTTTTGAAAATTTGGTCAGGCTACCTATATTAGTATATTGGTAGTTTGAATGCCTCCTTACATTTCTTCCTGTTTTGTTCTGCAAGGTGGCAGAGTCAACTTATGTGGCGTGTCTTTTTTACTTCTGCTATTGTGGCTGTGGTTGTCCGTACTGCAATGGTATGGTGCAAGAATGAAAAGTGTGGACATTTTGGCTCAGGTGGCTTTGTAATATGGGACATATCCGAGTTGAGATCTAGACTTTTGTCTCTCTCTATATTTATCCCTGCTTTAAGCTTTTTGCTGTTGTCTAAGCGCCATCGGTTATCATTTCTTCTGAACAGTGGCCAAGAAGACTACTCTTTTGGGGAATTACTTCCAATGGCTGTCATTGGAGTTATTGGTGGCCTACTTGGTGAGTCACTGTACCATAACATAGTTTGCACCCCTTCTCTTTTAGTTGCATGATATTATTGGTTTAATTTCTTATCTATTTTTTATTGGTTTAATTTCTTATCTCTTGACTTTGCAGGAGCTTTATTTAACCAGCTCACACTTTACATAACTCGTTGGCGCCGAAATCACTTGCATAAGAAAGGGAACCGGGTCAAGGTAAAATTTTAGGATAATCACGGGTGTCTTTTTTTTTCGGCTCATGCTTTTGTTGATCCTTTTGATTGTTAACTTTTGTCTCAAACTTTACTTCCAACTCCAAAAATTATAACATTGTTACAGATTATTGAAGCATGTCTCATCTCTGTGGTAACCTCTGCTATTTCTTTTGGATTACCACTTCTAAGGAAATGCAGTCCATGCCCTGAATCAGATTCTGATACTGGTATTGAGTGCCCAAGGCCTCCAGGAATGTATGGGAATTATGTAAATGTAAGATGTCTTTTTCTTTATGGAGATTTCATTTTGTTAGCATTTGGCACACTTGGCTCAAATATTCTCGACTGTTACTTGATTGGAATATCTGTTGGTGCAGCATGATGTATTTTCTGATATTACATATTACATCAGAAGATTCTTACTTGATTTTGTGGCATGCAGTTTTACTGTGGCAAGAACAACGAATACAATGATCTTGCAACGATTTTTTTTAATACTCAGGTATCATTAGGATCTCAAAATCCTTCTTCTTGCTTTACACTCAGGTTTCCCATGTCATTTCCACTGTTTTCATTCTAATGCAGTTATAATGTCATTACAGGATGATGCCATAAGGAATCTGTTTAGTGCAAAGACGATCCATGAGTTCAGCGCCCAGAGTTTATTGACATTTCTGGTAGTACATTTTTCTTCTTAATCTTCGCATGAGAAGGCTAGTCTTATCTTTGGTGTCGATTCTCAAATCTTTTGCCAGGGTTGAGCCTTGTCCTGATTCTTTATGTTTGAATTTGGAATTTGGAAATTAATTACCTGGATCCCAGAAAACTCTCATTTTTGCTTCATGTTGCCAGTAAATATGGTGGTTTTGTTTTTATTTTGATGTCTTGTATTTCTCAAGAAAATATACTAATGTCTGCTCTCCACTGTTTTAGTACAGAAGTTGAACTTTCTTTCTCATAGTCGTCTCTTTTCTGTCCTTCTTTATCATCTCAAGTCAATACTATGTCCTTTACATTTTCTACTTCCCTGCTGATTCATTTCACGCTCACTGCCATTCTAGTTAGCATGTTATTGAACTCTTCTTCAGTTTCAGTATGTTGATAATGTAAAAAAGAGGATTTATGATCATATTCATGCAATTCCTTATAATGTTTTCAGGTCATGTTTTATACCCTAGCTGTGGTGACTTTTGGTTCAGCAGTTCCCGCTGGTCAGTTTGTTCCTGGAATAATGATAGGCTCAACATATGGACGCCTTGTCGGCATGTTTGTTGTTAAATTTTACAAGAAGCCCAATATAGAGGAAGGAACGTGAGTCTCTTGCTTTGGTTCTGTGAAATTTCCAACAGTAAGACGTATTTAATTGGTGGTAATGAGCACTCATTTTCTGTGCATTCTCAAAAGCTTTGCTTTTGTGCTGGCTAAAGAACAATTACTAAAAACTTGGTTTCCATGTTTCTTCTATGGGCATTTGACAAATTTTGAGTCTTAAATTTTGCCCCTCCCTTTATTTATTACCCTGTGTTCTTTGCTTAATGTGGCTATTTAGACTCCTAGCCATAAGACACTCTTTGCTTGGATACTGTTTTCTTCTTTCTGAAGTATGCTGCATGCATCCTCGTTGATTTTAGATATGCTTTGTTGGGTGCTGCTTCTTTCCTCGGTGGCTCTATGCGAATGACGGTCTCATTATGTGTCATAATGGTTGAGATAACAAACAACTTAAAACTTCTACCTCTGATCATGCTTGTTCTCCTTATATCAAAGGTATACTTTTTAATCACTTTGTGCATTTTATTGATTGATGTTTTGAACTAATCTCAACTTTCCTCACTGTAGGCTGTTGGTGATGCTTTTAATGAAGGTCTATATGAAGTTCAGGCCCGATTGAGAGGCATTCCTTTATTAGAATCTAGGCCCAAGTACCAGATGAGAAAAATGACAGCAAGGGAAGCTTGTGGAAATCAGAAGGTTGCTTGCTTACTTTCATTTGAATGCTTATCATTTCTGTCTGCATTTCTTAGGGTGGTTGTTTCAGATATCATCATGAATGTGTGACATGGAAACATTCTGTGTATATAATCTGACTGCTATTGTCCTGAGCAATTGAAATTTTGAGCTCTTTCAAAGTCAATCCTTTCTTGGTCATGGCTTTCTTAATTCTTTTCCCTTTTTTTTGCTGCACACCATCTTCAACTCATTAACTGATTTGATCTTCCATCATTTGAAGGTTGTCTCCTTTCCTCGCATTGCTAAGATTGCAGATGTAGTTTCTATTTTACGGAGCAATAAACACAATGGCTTTCCTGTAAGCTTTGTTTCTTTCCTTGTCATTTTTCTGTATATACTTGGGATTTCTAAACTATGAGCTAATATTATACTGCACATAGGTAATTGATCACACAAGAAATGGAGAAACCGTTGTAATTGGACTTGTGCTTCGCAGGTAGAACTCTTAATACACTTTTGATTTTTTTTTTTATTTCATTTGGTAGAAGCAGAGACTATGTATTGTATTAGCTGAAAAAGCTAATTTATTTTTGAATTTACTTGACAGTCATTTGCTAGTTCTTCTTCAGTCTAAGGTAGATTTTCAACAAAGTCCTTTGCCCTGGGATCCAAGAGGCGCTTCCAGGACGGTCAGGTAACAGAAGGCTAAATATTGGTTATTCTTAGCATTATTTGATTTCCCGAGATTCACTTGATCAATATAGTGGATTCTCTCCCAGGCACAATCTCGATGAATTTGTAAAACCTGTTTCCAGTAGAGGAATTTCTATAGATGATATTCATCTTAGTTCAGATGACCTGGAAATGTACATAGATCTTGCCCCAATTTTGAATCCTTCTCCATATGTTGTCCCTGAGGATATGTCTTTAACAAAGGTGAATGTCTTTTTCCTATTTTTATGAGTTCATTGTGTTTCATTTGTGATTTGTGCATCTCTCGGTTTATATGATATATTATGCATTTTGCCAATGGCACAGGTGTATAATCTGTTCCGCCAGCTAGGATTGAGACATATATTTGTTGTCCCCCGTGCTTCACGTGTGATTGGCTTGATTACCCGAAAGGACTTGCTTATTGAGGTGCATTAACTGCATTGGATGTTTCTACATTTTAATTTCACAGGACTATGCAATGAATGCCCTTGATATTTTGTATTGTAGGACAATGAGGATTCAGCTAGTATGGAGCTCCAATCAACTAGTGTAAGGTCTCTATGCTGCTTTACTCATGTCTGTTTGCTGTAATTTATATGCATCAGAACTCAATGAATGTAAATTATGGTATTTTTTCTTGAAAGCACCTGGTCTATGTGTGTCATCGGTGCTGTCAAGCACCTTGGTGTAAACTAGGCCCTTAATTTATGGATGTAAAGTGTTGCCGGGATTAGGAGTGTGCCTGTTAGACAATATGAAATGTCGTCTTCTGTCCATGAAATCTATATACCAAGTTATCTACACTATTAGTTATTTTTGGCTTTTTTTTTCAATGCTTTAATACTTAGTAGTGTAGGCAGTTAAAGATATGATAGAAAGCCATTTGGCAAATTGTAGTCGAGTGTCTACTTAGTAGTGCAGGAGCTCAAGAGTTCAAAGATTAGCATTCCACCTCCCCTTTAAGAATTTCCAATATACCGAAGAATTAAGTTGATATAGGAAAAAAAATTATTAGTATTTTGACATTTCTAACCTCATTTCATAAAAATCAATCTGTTTATTGTTTATATACACATGCTTTTGTTCAAGTTAAATTTCAGTGTGGACATGGTGATAACCAAACATTTTGTTTTTAGTGCACTGTAGTACTTGTTGTTGTGCTACCAGTACTATAATAGTAAATGCTGTATAAATATGTTGCTATAGCGCTGCATTGATTGGTATATATACATATGCATCGATTGGTATATATATATTCAACTTCTTTTGATCTTCTCTTTGATTGTTTGGTGGCAGTTCTCGTCATTTGGATGAAAGCATATTTGCTCGGAGTGTCGTAGTGGAGCGCCCACTTCTGAAAGGTCTTCTGGTTGAAGATCATTTGCCTGGTTGAAATTATCATCCAATCTTTCCCCTTTGGATCTCATTACCGTCTGATACTGCTGACCAATTGTATCCTTGAAGACCAATTCCTTTTTTCTAGTCTTATTTATTCCCCAAATTATTTATAATTTTTCAACTCCATAAATCATTCTAGGTTGTATTCCTGTAGGGTTTGATATTATTCATCACTTGCTGCCCCCTTTCATGCAGGGGCTATGAACCACAGCTGATAAATATTTTTTTGTACTTGTACGGATACGTAAAAAATGCAAATGAATGCAAAAGAAAACTATATAGAGTTGGTTTTCTAGAGTACAATGGCTTGCAAATTCAAAAACCAGAACGAGTGTTGCATTGTAAATTTATTTTTATTTAAAAAATGATATACGAGTAGTTTCTTTGCTTTAATGCGTGGGGTAGGGTGGCATCACTGTAACTACTATGATTACGGTAAAACCCAGAGAATTTTTAATCCAAGTTGCTTGAAAATTGGTTTCTTGATATTGATTGAGAACACAAAACATGTTCGTTTGTTGATCGGCTGCCTAAGTGGTGAAAATTGTAGATTTATTCTAAATTGATACGTAGCAGGCAAGTCTTGAAAAGGCCACCGGTGGCTGAAGAGCGGTACTGATAAACAATAAGAATAATAAAATAAACTTTTGATTAAATCTGCTGTCATTTGCACTGAAGTGACCTAGTAACTTGAGATGAATGAAGTTAATGAAAGCTGGAAAAAAAATATCTATAATCCAAAGAGTTAGGAATATGACAAGTACGTAAAAAGGGCTAAAAATAATTTAAAAAAGAATGCTACAGAATCAGCAATATGTGTAATTATCCTATTGCAATTTTTTTTAGTTTTAGTTTTATATCAGGGAAATTGACGCTGAATTTATTGTCTAATAAAAAATGCATTTACTATTGTGACTCAATGTACATCCTATTTCAAGTTTATGCAAACACTTACTAATGATAAGCTACGTAGGTAAGCTAAAGCGCTGATCTTTTTTTTTATATATCTTTCTGCAAAATTAAAATAATTCTATTACATACATAAAAGTCTTATACAAGAAGTGGAAATTAAATTACAGATTGAAATTCAATTTTCTAGGCAACTATGCCACATTTTTACTTTTTTTTTCTTAGAAATTTTTTTTCAATGGCATTTTTTTAAAAATTTCAATGACAATTTATTTGTCATGGAAAAGATAAGGTGTATTGAATCTATATGTAAGGCTAATTTAGTGTACCAGTTCTAATCCAAATGGTGTCTAGTTTTCTAAATCTAAAATGCGATGACCTGTTTAACTATGCTGAAATTCTCCCTAAAAAGAATGATAAATAGATCTTAAGAAAAGAACAAGTTTTAATCAAATAATCAAAAGCACAAGGACACAACACCTATGCTCTCCTATGCATACGCTCCGTCTAGCATTCGCTGTTTTTAAGTGTCTAATTTTGACAATTCACTCTCTATATGAACCCCCTCTATCTCCACAAATAAGCATTAACACTCTTTAACTCCTTTAGCTTTCTTTGTTTTGTTCTTTAATTTTCTATACTTTCTTTCTAATTTAATCATTTATCTTCTGATCTTCTTTTAATTACTATCTGTAATCTTCTTGTATTGCAAAAAAGATTTTACAAAAATAATTTCTTGAAGGTATTTAATAAGGTAATTAAACATGCCAGCCGTAGTAATTGGCCATGGCGACTCGCCAGCTTATGAAGGAAGAATAACATCTACAGTTATCATATGTGTGATAATTGCAGCTTGTGGTGGCCTAATGTTTGGCTACGACATTGGAGTTTCAGGTTATTTTATGTTATAATGTAATCTTTTTTTGTAACTGTTTTGTATTTGATAGCGATTAATAATGTAATTTAATTATTTTCTTGAATGTGTTTTACAGGTGGAGTTACAGCCATGGATGACTTCTTGAAAAGATTCTTTCCTGCAGTTTATGAAAGAAAGAAACATGCCCATGAGAACAATTACTGCAAATATGACGATCAAAATCTACAATTGTTCACATCTTCCTTGTACATTGCCGCTCTTCTTGCCAGCTTTGCGGCTTCAAAAACCTGCACTGCTTTTGGCAGAAAACCCACCATGCAATTTGCTTCTTTTTTCTTCATAGCAGGTGTTGCTTTAAGTGCTTTAGGTGTAAATATCGAAATGGTAATCATTGGCAGGGTTTTCCTTGGCTTCGGTGTTGGATTTGCCAATCAAGTAAGGAACTTTCTTCTAAATTTTTTCCTTGTTTCTTGATAATTGTATACTAAAAATAAAATTAATCCTCTGTTGTCACAGGCAGTGCCCCTGTTTCTATCAGAGCTAGCACCAGCCAAGATTCGCGGAGCACTTAACATCTCTTTCCAACTCCTTATTACAATTGGAATCTTGATTGCCAATATTGTCAATTACTTCACAGGCAACATTCACCCACATGGATTTAGAATTTCACTTGGAATTGCTGGTATACCAGCTTTAATGCTTGGTTTAGGTTCATTAGTCATTGTAGAAACTCCAACAAGCCTTATTGAACGAGACAGAGTTGAAGAAGGAAGAGCAATACTTAAGAAAATCAGGGGAATTGACAATGTGGATCTTGAATTTGATTCTATTGTACATGCTTGTGAAATTGCTAAGCAAGTAAAAGACCCATATACAGAACTCATGAAAAGACCCAGCAGACCACCACTAGTCATTGCAATCATGTTACAAATTTTCCAGCAATTCACAGGAATCAATGCAATTATGTTCTATGCTCCTGTTCTGTTTCAGACAGTTGGGTTTGGTAATGATGCATCTCTGCTTTCATCTGTGGTAACAGGAACGGTTAATGTTCTCTGCACTCTAGTTTCAGTAGTGGCTGTGGATAGAGCTGGGAGGAGAATTTTGTTACTTGAATCTTGTGTACAAATGCTTTTAACACAAGTTATAATTGGAGCTATACTAATGAAAGATTTGAAAATAACTGGGGAATTGCCAAGTTCAGAAGCAATAATTGTGGTGATTATGGTTTGTGTATTTGTTGCTGGATTTGCTTGGTCATGGGGGCCATTGGGTTGGTTAATTCCAAGTGAAACTTTCCCTCTTGAGACAAGAACAGCAGGGTACTCATTTGCTGTTAGTTCTAATATGCTCTGCACTTTCATCATTGCACAAGCTTTCTTGTCAATGCTATGCAAAATGCAAGCTGGAATTTTCTTCTTCTTTGCTGCTTGGATTGTGATAATGATGTTATTTGCTTTCTTCTTCGTTCCTGAAACTAAAGGGGTTGTCATTGATGACATGGTTGATAGAGTTTGGAAGCAACATTGGTTCTGGAATAGATTCTTTGATGGTGAAGAAGATGATACTGTCAAGAAACCACCTAAGATGATCCATCCACAGATGACTTAAAAGAAACAAAATTGAAAGAAAGAGCTCTATTTTTCTTTTAATTTTGATTCAGAATCTCCAAAAACCTGGGAATTTCAATAAATTTAGTCTCAGGTCTCTTTTCAGGGTGGCAAAATAAGGATCTTTTTGTTTGATCTTTTGTGTTAAGAAAAAAGAAAAGAAAAAAAAAAGAATAAGGGAAAATCTTTAATCTTGCTTTGATTTGTTAATTGTGAGTGATTAAGGCCAAAGCAATTGGTGAATAATACACCCAATAGCTCACCAGCTTTCAGCTAATTTTGTACATAAGAAATTTCATTAGAATGACTCATAAGTCTCCAATTTAATTTCTGGTTAATAGAGCAGCAGTGAGTATAAGAAAAGGGCGAGCTACCCCTCTTGTGTAGCTCATTTGATTTTTTTTTTATGATTATTTTATTTTTTTGGTCAATATTACTAATTACTATTGCTTTACTTTCCTTATCTTAATAGTTTATATTAAAGAATTTTCATTAGTAATAAAAAGAAGCTTGCATAATTTGACGGATATATAAAAAATATTATTGAGACGATATTACCAATATTAAACTAACTTTTTTTCCTTATGAGTTATGAAGAAATTTTCTTGTCAATAATATCAATATTTTAATTTGAATAAAATTTAAATTTAATTATTGTCCTAAAAAAACAACACATACAATATTTTAATTAAAAAAGAAATGTAATTATTTAAACTTAATCCCTATCCAACATATACACAAAATTCCTAGTTGTTCACACATGTAATTGTGATCGAAATCCAATTTCAATGTAATTATAAATTTTATTCAAAAATTTTTACGGTTTTTTCATGAACATTTAAGAATGTCTACGTGCAAAGGATTCAATTAGTAATTAATATAGTAACAAATTCCAATGGTATATTATAAGGATTTGGATTAGGATAAGTATTAGCCGTGGACATGAATAATAAAATACAAAGTGACAGAAAATATTTTTGTGTAAATGTTAGTTCCTGATAAAGAAAATTAATTAAAATCCTAAATTACTGGGAAAATCCTATTCCCTAATCCCAATTGGAATAAGAAAAAATCATGGCTTTTATTGCTACCACCACCACAACATTTATTATAAATACATGTCTACGAGGAAGTCAAGAACCCATTATTCATTAGACTCTTTCTTTTTCTAAATTTTTGTTTAAAAAAAATTGCAATACAAAACTAGTTAAGAAGAAATTATAGGAATAAAAAGATGGCAGATATGGAGAGTGGTGATAGAGAAATTTTTCCATGGAAGATGAATTTTTATGTTGTTGTGTGTTGGATTCTTGCTGCTTTTGGTGGTTTAATGTTCGGTTATGATATTGGAATTTCAGGTTCTTTATTTTAATTTTCTCTTCTTTCTTTCATATTTCAATTCATTATTTGTTTTTGTTTAATTTGATTGGTCTTTTTCACTCTTAATTTTACTATTACTGAAATTTTGTGTGACTTGTTCCTGGAATTTTTTATTATTGATACGAAGAGTAAAAATCGATATTGAATTTATGAACATGCACTTTTTTTTTTGGTTTCATTTCATGCACTTGCTACTGTTAGAATTTGTCTGAATATGCTTTTTGGCCCCTATTTAATCGGAAAAAAAATAGGTTTATTTTAATAATAGAAAAATGTTTTTTTTAAAATAATAGGGAAAGGTTTTTTTTCCATATCAAAATTAAGACATACCTTGTGTATGCTTTTTTTTTTTTTTTTTTGAGAAAACATAAAATCATATTTGGTTTTTTTTCTAGATATTCTTTTATTCCTTTGATTTACAATATTCCCAATAATTTTGGAGATAAATTGGTTCCTATGTGTCATCCATAATATTTCAATTGTGGGTTATGCAATAATTTCATTTGAAGAATAAATAGAAAAGTTGTGTCAAAATATATTATAGATGAATAGAAATTGGATTCGAATAACACTGTATTTGTTATAAATTCATATGAAATTTATTTAATTTGCAAATGAATTTTTTTTATAACTAAAATTTTATCAGTTTATACTTAGCTTGCACCTCTCAAAGTCAGAGTCGATTTGTAAATTCTGTTAATTTTGGTAGAAACTGATTTTAGATATTTACTAATTCTGAAATTGAGAATATATACTTCTAAATAAATTATTATTTACACTAAACGTAAAAGTATAAATATGTAAATAAACTTTTATGAAAATTTATTTCACCCAATGAGTTAGTGCATTGAAGGAAAACAATTATTGAGTTAATTTCTAAGAGTTTCGTTTGGAAAGTTTACATAATTCTTTTCAGTTTTTTACATAATTAGGCAGAAGATATTTAAAGATGATGAGCGTGGATTGAACAATTTTCTTTTTGTTTTTTTGCATTTCATATTCTGAGCTCTAAAATCTCTGAAAATGCTGGTTTTCCTGTGTTGGTCTCAGGTGGGGTGACAGCCATGGATGATTTTTTAATAAAATTTTTTCCTTCCGTCTATCAAAGAAAACTTCATGCTAGAGAAGACAATTACTGCAAATACGACAATCAATATCTTCAGCTTTTCACATCTTCACTCTACCTTGCTGCTCTTTTTTCAAGCTTCATTGCATCCAGAGTCTGCACAAAATTTGGTCGAAAACCCACAATTTTTCTTGCATCAATATTTTTCCTTTCAGGAGCTGCTCTAAGCTCCGGTGCTCAGAACCTCTGGATGTTGATTCTTGGCAGGATTCTCCTTGGTTTTGGTGTAGGATTTGGCAATGAGGTAACAAAACATGGTTTTTCCAAAACTTTTATTGTACAAATTTCTTTAAACCACATAATAAGTTCATTATTCCCTTTGGAAAAATTTTGCAGGCAGTTCCTTTGTTCCTATCAGAGATAGCACCTGTGCAGCATCGTGGAGCTGTGAATATTCTGTTTCAGCTTTTTGTCACCATAGGAATCTTGATTGCTAATCTTGTCAACTATACTACTTCAAAATCGCACCCTAATGGATGGAGAATTTCCCTAGGGCTTGCAGGTGTACCAGCCATATTCCTATTTATAGGCTCCATAGTCATTACTGAAACGCCTGCAAGTTTAATCGAGCATGGAAAAGAAAATGATGGATTAAAAGCATTAAAGAAAGTTAGAGGAGTTGACAATGTTGAAGCTGAGTTCAAGCAAATTGAGGCCGCCTGTGAGCTAGCCAAACAAATCAAGAATCCATTCAAGAATCTGATAAGAAAGTCCAGCATTCCTCCTCTAATTATAGGGGTGCTAATGCAAGTTTTTCAGCAATTTACAGGAATCAATGCTATAATGTTTTATGCCCCTGTTTTGTTCCAGACAATGGGTTTTAAGAATGATGCATCTCTTTTATCTTCTGTGATCACTGGAGCGGTGAATGTGATTAGCACTTTGGTTTCAATTTATGCTGTGGATAAGATTGGAAGAAGAAAATTGTTGCTTCAAGCCTGTGTGCAGATGTTTGTTAGTCAGGTATATACATCTCTAAATTTGTTGTTCTTAAATTACACTAAACTACTTTCTTTTTCAAAAATTATTGTTTTTTTTCATTATTAGACTCTAATTACAAGTTTCAAACTTGCAATCTCACAACTCTAATACCATTGAATGATTAGCTCCATATTGAGTACTTGAGTTGTTGTGCTGCAGGTTGCAATTGGAATTATTTTGCAGTTGAAACTGTCAGCTAAAGGCACTCTTTCACATTCGCTAGCAGGAGTTGTTGTTTTCCTGGTGTGCTTGTATGTTATGTCGTTTGCATGGTCATGGGGTCCTCTTGGCTGGTTGATTCCAAGTGAAACATTCCCTCTAGAGACCAGAACTGCTGGTTTTGCTTTTGCAGTTAGCTCAAACATGCTCTTCACTTTCCTAATAGCTCAGGCATTCTTATCAATGCTATGCACTATGCGTGCTGCTATATTTTTCTTCTTTGGCGGTTGGATCGTTATCATGGGGATTTTCGTGTGGAAATTGTTGCCAGAAACTAAGAATGTTCCGATTGATCTCATGGTTGAAGAAGTCTGGAAGAAACATCCTATCTGGAGAAAATTCATGGACTGAGAAAATAATAGTAGCAGTAGAAGTGTGAATTTTCAATACTAAGTACTACTTTTACCATTTCAAATTGTTTTAATGTTATTAATTTAGGAATTTTATGTTTTTTACTTCATGTCTGTTAAAAACGCATGGTTATTTTATTTGATATGATGATAAGATGTTAAAATTGGTAAAAAAAAAAAAGGAATTAAATAGGAAACATGTTTTATATGGTTCCCTTTACCAGGACCAATCCATACATTTAAACAAAAATTCTAGTTCTAATTAATACAATTGTTGTGTAATAACATAACACATATACTAATTAACCAACTCATAATAAAACACCTATAAAGTTTCAAGCAAAGTTAAACACAAAAGTTCCTAAAAACAGCCATTGTCAAAGCAAGCACAGAAATCAAAGGCTTAATGAACATGGCGTCACTGGGGGAAGGGCCTGGTACTCTGGCAGCAGGAACTGGAGGAGACAGTGTTACATCAGTAGTAGAAGAAGCAGGAGATGGAGAAATTGCTTCTTGATGTTTAAGGACATTAATGTCAACTTTCTGACCAGCTGAGCAATGGCCAGGTACACCACAGAAAAAGAAGTGGTGGCCCTGAGTTTTAATTGTGATTGAATCATTGCCTGTAGTGTAGGTGGCCATTGGGGCAGAGGCATTACATGTCTTGTACATGGCGTGTGTTACTCTCATTACATTGTGAAATTGAGAATTGTACTCAAAAACTGTACAGAAAAGAAAAAACAAAATTTGGGTATTAATTGTAATATCAACAAGAAAAACATCTTAAGATTATTAAACAAAACAAAATTAACGAAATTATCTTCAAAAGCATCATTAAAAGGTCTGTGCCGACAATATCATGCGAACAAACACAATAAACGAGCATGCTTGCAATGGTTCAATGGTAACTACCATATGGTGCGGTGACCTTTTTACTCAAACCTATCATTCACAAAAAGTGTCAGCCTGACTGGTATATGTTATATAGTTGCGTGGGCCACTATCATGTATTAAGCACAATGGCCCACCAAATCATTAGACAGCAGATCAGACCACCTTAATTAACAACTGCTTAAGACACTTGGTGGATCAATATGTCACCCAGGTGCCAATAGTATTCATACGTGTCAGTGCTGTTGTTCACACAGTATCTCAACTTTATATTGTGCAAACCCAATATTTGCCAGGAACTGGAAAATAGCTTTCATCTCATGACACACTAGTTTTGGTTTAGCACTGTGTAGTTCGAAGAGGTTTGTAAATTCAAATCCAGTTAAAAGTTTTATTAAAAACGAGAAAATTAAAGTAAAATTGTAGCAACATATTGAACAATCACAGAGCTAGAAAAGAGTTTTATCAAGAATTACAAAACCCAGAAACAAAGATCTAAGAGAATATTAAGGCTATACATAATCAAAACAAATTAAAAACGAGAAATCCAGAACAAATTTCTAATACAAAGTGAAAAAATGATTAAAAAAGAGGTAATTCTTACCAATAACATCACCAACTTGGAAAGTTTTGGTAGCAGCCCACTGTTTGTAGTCCATATTACCAATGGTGGTCCAACCAGCAGAATCCCCAACCTTGTAAACAACAGCATCGATCACCTGAAACATTAAAGACATTATTAATAGCATTAGCAGAACCAGAGCTCTCTTCACCAATTCCATGGCTGCCAAACACCGAATGGAGGGGGTTAATTTGGGGTCTGAGAACTGAAGAGTTCTTTTCTGGTTGAAGCGTTTATAAATCTTTTGGACTCGCTAGAATAAGTTTGGTCGCTGGGACATCATCATAAATTTATTTTAATTGCATAAGACTTTGGTTTTGGTCCCCTTGATTTTCATATATCTAATTTATGAACCCAGTTGATATCAATTTTAATAAATGGGGTACTTCGGATCCTGTTTAATAACGGAACTATATATATATATTTTTTGTATTATAACATGGTGAGGGCGAATCAAATATGATGTATCTGAAAAAAAGTACACTTACTGGTAGTCTATATCCTGATGTGCGTTTAATAACAGAACTTGTAACCTTTTTATTTTTCTGAAATTTTCATAAAATTTTATTAAATTTATTTACTCCATCTTTCATTTTTAGATTTCAAGAATGTTTATCCTTTTTTTATTCTTCTATTAATATGATGATTACTTTTATTTTTCCACATCAAGAATGAGAAGAAAATATTTTAGATATATTGTCAAAATCAAAAGAAAATACTTGTTCAATTGAGCTTTTTATTAAAATATAGGAGAAAATCTCATATTTTATCAAAATATAAAATTTTTTTCTATATTTACTAAAATATGAGAGTTAAAATATAAATTGAAATTTTGAATTTTAGTTTGTAATTTTTTTTAAATATTTTTTGCCAAATTAAAACTTTGAGTTTGAGTTTAGCAAAAAAAAACTTTTTTTATACGTGCATGAGATATGCACTGGGCACAATTCAAAGTATTTTATTATAATAATAATAATAAATTATAATACTAATAATAAAACTTATAATTAAAATTAAAATATAATTATAATTATATAATTAATAATAATTAGTAATAATAATAAAAATAAAAATAATTAACAATTATATTGGACTCAAGTAATTAATAATTTTATTTAGACTCAAAGATAATTAATAATTATATAATTATAATTAATAATTATATAACTAATAATAAATATAATTAATAATTATATAATTATTAATAATTAATAATAATAATAACAATTACATTGGACTCAAGTAATTAATAATTTTATTTAGACCTAAAGATAATTAATAATAATACAATTATAATTAATAATTATATAACCAGTAATAAATATAATTAATAATTATATATAACTGATAATATGTGCATAATAATGACATAATTACAATTAATAATTATATAATTACTAATAATTAATAATTATATAAATTATCTTATAATTAATAATAACAATAATTGAAAATAAAAAATAATAATATAATTATAATTAATAACAATATAATTATTAATTATATAATTATATAATTAATAATTTGGGCCCAAATAATTAAAAATTGTATTTTAGCCTGAATATAATTGATAATAATAATAATAACTATATAATTATAATTAATAATTATATAATAAATATATTTATATCCTTAATATTAATAATAAATATAATTAATAATTATATTATTAATGATAATTATTAACAATATAATTATAATTAATAATTATTATTAATTATATTTATATTATTATTAACTATTTTTATGTCCAAATAAAATTATTAATTACTTGAGTTCAATATAATTATTAATTATTATTATTGTTATTATTAATTATTAAATATTATATTGTAATTATTATTATTATTATTTTAATTATTATTATTATTATTATAATAAAAGTTTGGCCAAACTAAAACTTAGATATATCTTTTACATGTATAAAAAAAATTTTGGCCAAATTAAAATTCAAAGTTGTGGTTTGCCATAAACATTTAAAAAAAAAATCACAAATCGAAACTCAAAATTTTAACTTTTATATTTGAGTAAATATAGGAAAAAGTCTTATATTTTAATAAAATACAAGACTTACTTCCATATTTTAGTAAAAGACCCTGTTCAATTTGTACATAAATTTATTTTAAGAAAAATTATACTCTATAGTACATTTTTAATTTTTTTTTCAAAAATATCCTATATTTTTAATATATTAAATATATACTCGATGTATATTTTTAAAAATTGAATATACTTTTAATATATCAAATATATACTAAAAATATATTTATAAAAAAGGATATTTTTAAAATTAAAAGTTGAAAAAAGGGTATTTTTGAAATTGAAATTAAAAATGGATATTTTTGAAAATATTTTTATTTTTTAGGGTATTTTTGAAAAAATTCTTTATTTTAATATGAATTAAATTCTACTAAAATTTATAAATGAATTAAATAAAAGTAGTAAAATAATGAGTTACGGGCAATATATTGAATTGGTAGGTTGTCTCGACCATTTTCTTTTTTTAATTTGCTACACTTATTTGCAGCAAGGGATGTAGTTGGAAGTTGAAACGCTTGGAAGGAAAGAATGTAGAGGACGTCAGCTAGCTGGTGGGTGGCATATGGCAAATTGCAAAAAGAGAACTGATTATCCACTTTCTTTCGCCTTTTTTTTTATGCATAGTATATTTGGTGCTGGTTAGTGCTATAATCATAATGACTATGCCCAATTGCCCAACATTAATTTTTAAATGTTGCTTTGTATATGGGTGAAGTTATAAGAGTCTTGCAGCCTACACAATCCCATAGCACGTTACATACACTGAGACACATTTTTTTGCCTATCAAAATCCATATACCTCATTTCTTGATTATTATTTCAAGAAAAACAAACTATAACTCCCTTCAATTTCATTAAAGAACAGTGAATCGGTTGTAATTATATATAAAATGAAGCAAAAACTAAAAAATTCTTTAATAACCACTTTGCATTGTAGAAAACTAGAAAGAAGGCTTTTTATTTTCAAAAAAAAAAGTTAAAATTAATTGTTTGGAAACCGTTCATAACAAATAAGGCTTATATTATTGTATTTATGATTTGCGAACAGTTAAAAAGTCAATTATTAGAAAATATTTATTAACGGAATAAGTATAAAAAAAATAATTCCATCAATTGATATAAATAACTATAATATATCTGATAATAGCCCTTTTTTTTTCAATTTGAGTAGTAATTTAAAATTAAATAAATTATAATCAATTAATAAAATGGCCCCAAATCTTGTTCAATTGTGAAAAAGAAAAATTCCAAACCAACAATATAAGTGAGTTAAATTGGGAACCTAATGGCAATCAAGTTGAAGTCTAATATGTGAATGTTGTGTGCACAAAACATCCTTTTCATTCTAGAATAAGTTTTCACAATTAAGAATTTTTTTCTTTATTAATGAATTTGCTTAAGAATAGTCAATTTTAGTGGATGTAATGTCTAGTGTTAGGTACCATTGGATTGAGAAAAAAGCTGCCAATTAGGTCAAATATAACCTCGCGTACACTGCCTAAACTTGAGAAGTAGGATGCCAACATTAAAGAAACAGAGATTCTTAATTGCTTTAAGACTACATAATATAGTAAATAACATGGTGTTGGAAAAAAAAATACATAACCTACTCATATTCTAATGTGTCTGTTGGGTATCAGTATTGGTCTTAGTCGAAACCTCTCTGCAATTTACAACTGGGAAGCAGGATCAAATCCATTTGAATGCCCATTTTTCATTTTCTGACCATTTATTTCAGGTGCTTCCACATCATAATCATCCATAAATCTCTTCCAGAACCAATGCTGTTTCCACACTTTCTCAGTCATTTCTTCAATAGGTATATTTTTGGTCTCCGGAACCAGGAAAAATACGAAAAATGACATGATAAACACCCACCCAGAGAAGAACAGGAAGATGCCATACTTGAAATGGCAGAGCATTGAAAGGAAGGCCTGTGCTATAACAAAAGTGAAGAGCAAATTGACACAAACAGTCACACTCTGACCAGCTGATCGTGTCTCCAGCGGGAATGTTTCACTTGGTATTAGCCATCCTAAAGGTCCCCAAGACCAGGCAAATGCAGAAACAAAAGTGCAGATCAAAAGAACAACTAAGATTGCGTATCCCTTATGAAGATCGTTAGAATGGTCTGTAACCTTTATTCCTAGTATTATTGCTATTATCACTTGAGAGAGAAACATTTGAATTCCAGCTTCTAATAACAGCTTTCGGCGTCCAACTTTGTCAACTGAATAGATTGATACAACAGTAGAAACAACATTGACAGCCCCTGTTATAACTGCTGAATAGAGGGAAGCATCGCTGCCAAACCCAACTGTGTCGAATAAGACTGGAGCGTAGAACATGATTGCATTAATCCCAGTGAATTGCTGGAAGATCTGTTGAAAACAGAGACTCCAGTTAGAGTCCAGTTGATTAAAAATAGTAATAATTATATGGTTAATTAACTTAATGACAATTACTGACCTGCAAGGCTACTGCTATGACTAGTTGGGGCCTATTCCTCCGCTTCATGAGATTCCTGAAAGGATGCTTCACTTCTTTAGCTATACGGCTTGCTTCAACAAGTTCCTGGAACTCTGGCTCAATCTTATCAGTTCCGCGAATCTTTCTAAGAACCGATTTTCCTTCATCCATACGGCCACGCTCAATGAGACTGTTAGGAGTTTCTGACACTATGAGAGCCCCCACAGTCAAGAGAAGAGCAGGAATGCCAGCAAGTCCCAATGATAGTCTCCAACCCCATCCTGCTTTGATTCTGTTTATATAAGAAGCACAAATTAAACAATAATAATCAGCAACAAATTCTGAATTTCAATAGATGTTCTCATTAACTTGATTACAGGCAATTGCATTTTATCCTGCAGCAAGACTGATTCACCATCAGTTCTAACTTTTAACTATAGCTCAGCTTGATGACTGCTTTTGTCTAACAAGCAGTTAATTATTGACTATTCAAGTTCTTCAAGCTGATATATAACCTTTATATTATTTACACTCAACAGTAGTTTCCTCATTTGAATCTCTACTTCTTTATTAGTTTCCTCATTTGAATTCAGGTTCCTCCTGATGCAAACAGATAAGAAAAAAATAACCAAAGGAAAGAGATGGAATTGGACTTACTTTGCAGTACCGTAATTGACCAAATTAGCGAAAAGAATGCCAATGGTGACGTTGAGCTGGAAGAGTATATTTAGGGCTCCACGTATTCTTGTAGGTGCTATTTCTGACAGAAACAGTGGCACAGCCTGCAATCAAATTGAAATTTTAAATTATTAATTAAATATTAAGGCACAATTTCACACGCCATTATAAAATATAAGATCACTGATTAGATACACAAAGTCCAACAAGTATTTGAAACTTAAATTTATAATTAACATCGATCAACCACAAAAACTTTTAATTAAGGGGATTAGTTAGAAGTGATTGGGTTATGTGTTCCTGTTTCATGTCCGCTGCTAAGACTTCACTCAGATGAAAAATTCAAAATTGTCCACCGCACAAATGAACCCATGACTTGTGAGTCTACACTAGACACCGTTATTAAATTAAATAAATAAATAATAAGGACTTGTGAAGGACAACTGATTCTTTTTTTTTTTTTTTGAAGCAAAAGGACAACTGATTCTTAAAAGGAAAAAAAAAAGAGTTTTTGCCGCTTTTTCTGGACAGATCCAAAACTAAAACATCTTTTTCACAAGATGATTTCTTAAATAAAGCCAAAGAAGAAAAAAAGGTCTCTATCACATGTACAAAACGTCATAAAGCGGAACATTTTAAACCAGGAAGTTAAAATATAACTATCATGAGCTCATATATCTATATCAACTGGTTGAAATTTGATAACTTAATTAACAACTTGAAGCTACCACCACACTGTTTGTGTTCAGAGGAGCACTTATTAAAGAATCGGTGAAAGTTTCTACGTGCCATAAATGGACTGGTAATGAGAAAAAAAGACGTTGAAATTTAATAAACTAAATTTTTTTCCTATCAAACATTATCTCCTACATATGTGGAAACAAGCAATTACTATTATTTTTTTTAAGTTAAAAATCAAATCAATTTGAATAAATTTAAATACAATTCTAATAATAAGTCAAATCCACGCATTATTATTATTGTTATTAACACAATCAATTGTATAATAAACGAAAAAACAAACCTGATTAGCAAAGCCGACTCCACAGCCAAGCAAAATCCGGCCAATAATGAGCATGGCAAGGTCTTGAGCTGCAGAATTAAGAACCACACCTATGATGAAAAAAATCCCAGCAATTAACATGGTTGGTCTTCTGCCTAGCTTTCTAGTGGTGTAGCTGGCAAAGAAAGTTGATATTAAACCAGCCAAGTACAGTGAAGATGTGAACAATTGCAACCCTTGATTATCATACTTGCAGTAGTTGCTATTGATATTAGGATCATTTGTTTTGTCATACACTTTTGGAAAGAATTTCTTCAAGAAATCGGGCATAGATGTAACTCCTCCTGCATCATTTTTCAATCCAACAACTCATCAATTAAAATCACCAAAAACTTTTCAATAATTTTGATTACTATTATATGATTTTGTTAAATGTTTATTAAAATTTGTTAAGTTTAATCAGCTGTTTTACAGAGATTTTGTCAGTTCAACGCAGCAACCACAACAGAAAATTGAATGGTAATAATAATATTACTAAAAATTGAAATAACAATCCTGTCGGCTGCTTTAGAACTGCACTTTGGCGGGAGAGAAAAGTCAGTTTTTGCCTTTTTCTAATCTCTTCTTATCAAATCAAAAACGAAGCAAATAAATAAATAATAACTTCTATTTTTTCTTTTTCTTTTTTTTTTTTCCACTTTCTGATTATCAGATAAAAATTTAACAAATCCAGAAATTCTTATTGTTTATATATGGAAAATAAATTAAATAATAATATGATGATAATAATAACCTGAAACTCCAACATCGTAACCAAACATGAGACCACCAGTGGCAGCCATTATGCAGGAAATGATGACGATCGGCGTAATCTTAGCCTCAAACTCGACACCTCCGGCCGGTGCGGCCGAGAAACCTCCGGCAGGCATGATTGTCGATAAGCAAATATAAACTCGAACTCTTTTAAAACTGAATTTATAAATAAATAAGGTGTTGAAATTAAGTTGGATTTGGTTTAGTTTGTACGATTGGAGAAGTGAATGAAGATGCAACGAGGAGCAGAGTAGTTAACCGTTTATATAGACGAGAAAAGAAAGAAGAGGGAGTTAAAAATGAGAGTGCGAAATGGATGATGTTGGGTGGGGCCAACTCCAGGTCTTTACACGTGGCTATTCTGATTTTGAATTACTATTGTTTTTTCCTTCGACGACGGCTGGCTAGTCAACCAACGCCTCTTTGCATATTACTATCACAGAGCCATAGATTTTGAATTTTTTTTATTTCATTTTTATTTTGATTTTTGTGTGTGAAATGAAGCTGCTTTTTCTTTGATTTTAATTACGAAGGATGTGATGGTGCCACGTCGTCACAACATATGGTTTTTAAGGATTAAAATAAATAAATTCGTAATCAATTTCACTTGTATAAGCTAATTAGGCTTTTTTTTAGAATAGCTAATTAAGCATAATTAAGTTGCAATAATTTGGTAAGTATTATTATTAGTGGGAAGTGAAAACAAGTAAGAGCATCTAAAAGACATGAAACAAGGAAAAGAATATGATTAATTATGAGAGGTTAATTTTAATTAAATAAATTTTAAAAAAATAATTGAGTAGAGAGTGTTGTTGATAATAAAATATAATCCTATCAAAATCTTTAATTTTTTTTAATAAACTAATAATAATAATAATAATATAAACAAACTGTATGTGGAATGCACCAACTGCGAAAATTCAAAATTGCAATATCAACTTTTTACGCGTCTTGATACTTAAAGGTAGAAGTGCCAAGATTGGTGATGCATGTTTTGCTTGTTTTAGAAGGCTACAATCTAAATCTTTTTTTTTTCTTAATTAATTGTATTATGATTAGAATTATAATTTGAGAATTTATTATAATTTTAAATAATAATTTTATAATATTATTAAATATAGACTTTTTTTTGGTTATACTTTTCAAGTTCATAACCTTTTGGTAGTCAGATTGGAACCATATAACACATAGTTTGGTGATACCATTTATGTAATTTTTATGTAGAGTCTCATATAAATTTTGAATTGATTAGTAAACGCCGTCGCATTATTCTTTTTTTGCAGTCGTACTTTTTGGGTTTAAGCATTAGTAAGTTGATGGAAAATTGGAAATCAATTTGCTACTTTACTAGACAGCAAGCAAGCTCAGAGCAAATATGCCATACGTGGCCTTTGAATTTTTCAAACTTTATGGATTTTTAATCCGCTTTTATGAAAATTTATAAAATATAATGATAATTTTAATTAATGGGAAATTAATTAAATAATGATATAACTTTTATATTTTATTATTAAAAATTAAAAGGCTCAATTGAATAAATTTTAAAATATATTTTTAAAAAAATCTTATCACGTGCCATTATTTAATTTACTTATCACCGTTGCAATATATAATTATTTGAAAATTACTAAAGGTTAAAATGATATTTATTAAGGATGAATTATTATTTGAATGAGAAAATTTTGAGGCTAAAAAAAAGAATATAAAACGATTTATGCAAATTACATTTTCAAACAAGACATCAATTACTCTTTTTTATTTTGCAGTCGCATTTTCGGTTTTTAGCATTAGTAAGTCAATATGGAAAATTGGAAATCAATTTGCCACTTTTTTTAGACAAGAAGCAAGTTGAGAGCAGATATACCCTCTCCTTTTTTTTGCCCATATGGACTTTGAATTTTCCAAATTTTATGAATTTTTTAATCCACTTTAATTGGAAAATTATTAAAAGGTTAAAATGACATTATTTAAGGACGGATTATTTGAAGGATTAAATTTTAAGTTAAAAAAAAAAGAATAAAGGGTTTTATGCAAATTTTATGCTCAAATACAAATTTTATGTTCAAACAAGGCATGTATAGAAAATAATTATTGAACTAATGAACCTTTCCTTAATTATTTTCACTTCTTATAATCATTTATAAGGAAAATAAGTTTTAACTGAACATTTATAAGGAGGATGCCAAAATAAAAATAGCAAAATAGGAAATTATATCAAAGTAATATATTTTAAAAATCAGTTTTATGTTAATGAATGTTTTTTTTTTTTGTAAAAATGAGTGGTACGTATAGATTATACTTGATATTTCTCAACAAAAGAAAATTTATTTTATATATTCAAAAGATAATTGCTAAAAGGAAAACCTTCCATTCAAAAAGATTCATTCAAAAGTGAAAAAAAGCTTCCATTCAAAATAAAACATTATTTCCCATATAAAAAAATATTATTATAATAGTAATAATATTAATTATTAGATGTCATCTGATAATATAATTCAACACTTAAAATTTTGATACATTTAATATTTTAATTTTTTTTAACAATAAATACTTTAAATTATATTTTAATACACTTGATATTTTAAATTACATGATGAATTTGAGTAGCATAGGTCAGCATGATGAAGTTGCATTACGTGTTCCAATAAAACAAGTGTAGGATATTGAAGTTTAATAGGACAGCGCAGTGCCAACTATGAAATTTTCCTTCGTAAATTTGGTAGTTCAATTTTGGAAAAACACGTCATGAAATCTTTATACTTTGTTTATTTATTTTTATTTTTTTAACAGATTTATACTTTGTTTATTTTTGGACATTGATTTACCGATCTCATTGAATCTGTGCTGTATTTTTATTAAAATAAATATCAAATCTTTATTAAATAAATATTAAAAAATCATTTAATAAACTCCGCTACATATCTAATGAAAAATAAATATGTGAGAGAATGGGGAGAGGTATTTCTCACCAAACATCAAAATATTTAAATAAAATTAGATAATAAATTTTAATATATATATATAGTTAAAAATGCATATCATGAATGGATATGAAGATTATTCTTATAAAAAAAGTTATTAAGTTGGCATCATATCATAGCATGTGATCCATCATATAGAACATGTGAATTTATATATAAAAAGCTATACCTAGAATTGACAGGTCCAGCTATATAATCTTATACAAATTATCTGAATTTTTTTTTTATCACATGATTCATTTAATTAAAATTCTTAATCGAGAGCCAGCCTCTTAAAAACCACATAAATATTTTTACTGGTCTGTATGATTTAATTTATTAATTACTAATACAAAAGAAATTAAATTTATTTAATATATATAAACTAAAAAAAAACACTTTGAATATTAGGAACCGACATCTGGGTTTAGGGGGATGTATGTAATTATCATTTATTTATTTTGTCCCAATCATAGTTTTGAAAATTTAGCCAAATAATTTGTCTAAAAATGATGTTAAATAATAATACATCATTGAAATAAGAGACTTATTTGATGCGTATGGAATATTTATTTTATTAGTTATTGTTTTTGAGAAAAAGAAGGCACCAATTTTGACTGCTCACTTTTTAAATTCTCCATTATTTTTTTTTTCGATAAGGACTAAAATTTAAAAAAAAAAAAAACGTGATGCAAATTAAAGCTTGGTTTTGAAGATTGGCAATCGGCATAAAAAGTCAAAGAGATTAATAGCTAAGTCAAAGCCCTGAAACCTGTAGGCCGTTTTAAAAGGATAAAATATAATTAGGATTTAATTCAACGTGTTCAGTGAATATATATATAATTGTAAATTGAAGAGAAGAACTTGGAGACGAATTCTGAAATAATATTTTTTTTTCATGAGTTGGTAATATTAATAATTCATATATAGCAAAATCTGACTCAGAAACCACAGGAAAAAAAAATGATATGTACGTTAATTATATATGTAGTAGTTGATTTACATTTCCAATGAAATAATATTTATTTAATTATTTTCATGAGTTGGCGATAATAATAATTCATATATAGCAAAATCTGACTCAGAAAACCACAAAAAGAAAAATGATATGTTTATAGCATATTGACTATTTTTCACACACACACACACATATATATATATTATTGCAGTTGATGATTAAAGATGTTATTCTTTTTTGAATTTTTAGGTTTATTTTACATTTAGTTTAGTCTTATCTTCATCTATTATAAACTTCCGCATATGAAAAGCTTAAATAATAATAGGAAATTGAATTAGAAAGAAAGTGATATACCTCCACAAATATTGTACATTCCCACTTATAGATATTAATTCATTTGGCATTCTTTTATTGGCACTCTCTGTATTAATTTCCCTTTTTTCATTTCAATTTTTCTCATCTTACCCTAAATTCAACCATATTGAATACTAAATAGCAACATATATACTAGGCCAAGAATAATAAGTTATAGACAAGCATAACTTGACTTTAAAGATTAAGGATCAACAATGAAACCAAAAAAAAAAACATGAAAACTAATATGTTAATCTGTTATAAATAAGATTAAAACAAAAGGATTAAGTCTGTAGTTCAGTGGTCTATATGCAGTATAATGTAAAAGATATATATAAGATTTAAACCTATAATTTAGAAATGTCCATAAATATCTAAATAAAAAATGAAAATTTGAAAATTTTGGAGAAAGTAGATGTAGTTTTATGAACAATGCATAATTCTTTGATTATGAGACAAGCAATTTTGATAACTTTGGGAAGGACCAGTGAGAAAAAAAAAATAAGTGTTTTATGTATCAACACGTTCCGACTTCCCGCCCGATTTATGTTAGTTCTGAACTGATTTCTTTTTTTTTTCAAGAAAAAAAAACTGTCATTTAAATTTTTTTTTCAAAATTCCTCATTGGCTTGATATGTTTTTATAACATATCAAGTATATATACATATTAAATGTATGCTTTTAGAAATGGAATATATCTCAGTATCCTAGAAATATATCAAATGTATAAATGAGTTTTAAAACTTGAAAGATTAAAATTTAGGTATTTTTGAAAAAAAAATATTTTTTTTAGGCATATTAATCCCAAAAAAACTGCAGTTGACAATTGGACAGACCTTTCTAAAATTGAAAAATAACACTTTCCACCATATTTTTCTAAATTTTTTATTTTTTTATCATATATATTTTTGTTATTTTATTATACACTGATAATAAATTCATAATAAATTCATGGTAAATTTATTGTAAACTAAAAAAATTTTGATATTTTAATAGATTATTTATAAATTCTTATATTTTGATAAATAATTTATAAATATGATAAATTTAATTTTTTTAATTTTTCTTGTATTTTTATGAAAAGCCATTTAAATCAATGTCTGATTTAGTTTGGGCTAAAGGCTCTAAGCTTTAAGCTCACTATCGGGCCGCGAAATAAAGACTTTATACGCGGGAGTCATAAACTTATAAGTAATTGAGAATTGATTACAAATTTGTTTATCATGTTAAGTTCCAAATTCATACTTAAAATAACTAAATAAATTTAGTCATAATCTTACAAAGTAATTATTGAATGCAAATATAATTATAACCTAAATTTAAACTATTAAAATGTAAAATTATAATTAATATTTTTAATCTTTTTAATTTTCAATAGAAGCCAAATATGTTGAAATTATTTGTTTCTTCTGTATAGTCCCACATATTAGTTATCTGAAGTATTGAACGCAAAATAAAATAAAAATAAAAAACATGATATGCACTTTATTGTGTAAAGAGAAAAATGAGACTTTTTCAAGGACGATCCAAGAAAAAAAAAATTCACTCTCCTTCTCCATGATATAAAATTATAAGGATTTTTAGCCCTTTTTTTTTTTACTACTTTTAAGAATTTTTTACTTGATGTAATATTTTTTTTCTTTATCTATAGTGCTTTATTTGGTAGAGTACATTTACTTCATTTATACTTAAAATTTTAATTTATTAAAAAGTAATTTATAAAAACTTAGAATCTAAGTTGTATTTGTAATTTACATGCTATCTAAATTTCATAATCGTTTGCAATAACATTAACTTGTAAATTTAGACTGATTGTGAGTCATGGTGAAGTGCGGTTTAGTGACCTAATAAGCAATTACTTCTCTATCAGGAAAAAAACAAACATCTAAAAATTGAAAAATGATTTGATATCAACAGCAACGGCTGACCTTGTCACCATTTCATATTTTCTGCTGTCAGCATCATTTATGAATTCAAACCATTTTCTGGCCCAAAAAGAGTAGCGTGTTAGCTATCTAGCGACACAAATTTCACTGTTAATGGACCAAATCAACATTTTGTTTTATTTAATTAAAAAAAATAAGATTGTCCGACATTAAAAATATAGGAATTTGTATCTTAAAAAATATTTGAAAAAAAAAAACACACTTTTCAATTTTTAACTTAAATAATATCTCATTTCAAAGGTTGACATTAATAATATTGTGATTATGCCGCCTATGACTTAAAGAACTTTGGCGAAGGTCGAGTCCTTAATCTTTGTGGCTTCTTTAGGCGGATTTTTTTAACTTTCGGTTGTTTATTAAGCCATCGATAACTACAGATATCGATTTTTGTGAAGATCATCCCTTTAGAAGAGCATGAATTTCGTTTTAGTTATTTTAATGCTTATTTTGTATTATGGATTCCTTTTTTTTTTTTTTAATAATATTGAAGTTACACATTCTTCATATAAATATCCCCTTATATCCCCTTCCCCCTTTGTTCGCTTATAGGAATTGTAACAGAGAATTTTACTTCTTTTTTTTTTCTCTCGGACAATCTTGCAGATGAGATTTTAAATCTTAAAATTTATATTTTTGATGCCTCGTATTATCATATGCTTTCAAAGTATCATCTTTTGACTATTAACCTAAATGTTTTGTACAACTCCTTATTTCTATTTGTATATGTATATTCGATTCACCAAAATTTTGTTTAGATATAAAGAATGCACTACAAAAAAGTTGGGTTTTTCCCGGTGGAAATGTAGAGGCGGTTTTATAAGTCGCCTCTAGTATATAAAAGATATCTGTTAGTGGCGCTTGGTAGCGGCGTTCAAATAAACCGCCGCTAATAGCGGTTCAATAATTACTCGCGGTTTGCGGTTCAATTTTCCGCTAATTACCATAACGCATCTCTCATTCGCATTTCATCCTTCAAAATAACGAAACCCTAACGCAGAATATCGAAATCCTTCAAGCCGTTCTATGAATATCGTTAAAACTCCATCAAGCCATTCCTTCAAAATCCGTTGAAATCATCAAAATCCGTTCTGACTCTGGGCTTATAGAAGTTCTGACTCTTCCATTTCTATTTTAATTTTGATTTCGATTTATATTGTAAAGCGAGCGAGGCGGTTCTTCTTTTGAAGCAATTCAGGTGATTTCCTCTTCTATATTTATTTTGATTTGAGTTGATTTGTCTAACAGTTTTAGTTAATCATTTGTAAGATCTTTTGATTTTTAGAAACTACAAAGATGATCGTGGTAGATATTATGCAAGGGTGCTCTTCTTTGTTTTTTGCACTTCCGATTAAGCTTGGTTTGTCTTCATTAGGTATCTTGAGTTGACATGATGTTTGCAGTTGAAGATTTAGAAATAATGAGGCTGCATTAGTGCAGAGAACTGCCAAGGACTGGCTGCATAGGTTGTTTCAGAATGAACTTATGGATTTTTCCCCCTGATCCCACAGTTCTCTGGGCTGCTGATGCTTCTAGTAAATCTTTTTTTAGGATTGACTACGCATTTGTTAATTGAAACTGTTGCTCTAGGCTTATTTTGAAACCTTTAGTTAATAGATTTGGATAAATCATTGAGAAACATTCTACTGCAATATATTATTCTACTACTTTCCTCCCTAACTTCTGGTTGCTTATAATCCAAGCACAATATTTCTAATACACGTGCTCAAAGACAATATTGCATATATTCATGCTTGATGTGTACCTTAATACCTGATTGACAAAGTTATTTACTGTTTATAGAAGTCACTATATCTATTTATGCTTTTCATATATTAGTCCAATGGCAAATGTCTAAGTTTTTAAAGTGTGAAGAAAGATTTTTCTTCAATCTTCAGTGAGTTTGATTATAGAGATATAGATCCTCCATTCCCAAAAAATAAAATAAAAAAGATAACATGCAAATAGAAGTCACTATATCTATTTGTGCTGTTCATATATTAGTCCAATGGCAAATGTCTAAGTTTTTAAAGTATGAAGAAAGATTTTTCTTCGATCTTCAGTGAGTTTGATTATAGGGATATAGATCCTCCATCCCCAAAAAATAAAATAAAAAGATAACATGTGAATAAATAAACATTTATTTAAGATGGTGGAAGCAAAATCTCATTTACACACTTCCAAAGTTGAGTTATTTATCCTTTAAAGGGGAACACATTAAATTAATTAGATGTCTGCTGGTTAGTATAAATGTCACGTATATAAAATTAACATTATAAGGATTTATAGCATATTAATACTATATTAAATTAGCATCAATTTAACATTATAAGGATTTATATTAGTACAAGGTCACATAGGTGAAATTGTAATTTATATAATGTAAGTGAATAATCATATTTGAGTTGCTAGCATGAAATTATTTTCTGGTTAAAATTTTTGAATAAGTTTAGCATAGACAATATAGAAAATGTAACAGAAATATTAGATTATATGGGATTAGTCATTAGCTATTAACAAAATTCAACTAGAAATGGAATTTAGTTTTATTTTTAAAAAGCACATACACTGCTCCTCTAGGTTTGTTTTATGTTCTGAAATTTATAAAATTCTTTATTTGCCAATTGCATTCAAGTAGAACTTCTAAGAGGTTCCAAGCCCAGGATCTTTGCTTTCTTCTGGTGCAACTCCAGAATTCAAATGGCCTCTGCTTCTGCAGTTTCCTTGAAAATAAAGTGGACCCTTCTTGCTGTTCAAAATAGGCTTCTACTTAAATATTAGTGACTTCCATTTATTGGACTTGTATAAAACATTTGATCTGGTTATTTTCCATATGTTGTTATTATCTAAAGTTCTAAATGGGGAAGAGAATATGAGGTATAGTGAGGGATTTACTGATTTGCTTCTTGAATGCAAAGAATAATGAAATAGAACTCATCATAATTATTTTATGTGTAATATCCCAAATAACTTAAAGAAAATAAAAGAAGGGAGGCAGTGGATCATCCAAGGTATATTAGCATGACATACTTCTCCTGTTCAAATCAATCCTGAACCAGTGGTGAAATGTAAATATAGTCTCAGCATGTTGGAATAAGTTAGAAGAACCCTTTCAGCTTGTACACACGCTTTGGAAATTACATACACCATCAGTTCATATATAACTTGATTTCTTTATGCATTGGAATGCAGTTGTTGGTGAGCATCACTGGAAGCCAGAAATTTTCGTTACCAATGACAATTGTAGTTTGTGGAATAGCATAAATGTTTGTTGGCGAACTTGTCGAAACAGGTTAGTGTATATTGCTCACTTCAATTCCCTGAATAACAAGGGAAAACACATAGTGTATATTGCTCACTTTATATTCCCTTAATTCCTTTAGTTATTATAAAAATTAAGTTCTATCTAATATAAGGTTTTCTTTTTTAGAACTTTCATCCTTAGTTTTTCTATTTTATTGATTGGTGGTTATTAAATTGCACGTGTTTTGGAGTGGAATGTTACATCGTTCTCCTCTTTCAAAAATTCATTCTTGAATTTTATAATTTTCATTATTACATGCGTTTTCATTGCTCCATTTACTACCCCATTTAACTTGTTTATTTTTTTATTTATGAATTTCTGCTATTAATAAAATTTCATTAACTAATAAAATATTAATATATTTAACAGTGTTAAGTCAATTTTGCTGTGAAAAAAAAATTATTATAAGAAGGGCTAATTGGGAATAAAACAAATGAGTACAAGGGTTTAATAAGTTAAAGTTAAGTATCAGGGCTTAAAAGAAAAAACTACTAAATTACATGGGCCATTTAATGCGTTTTGCTGAATAAAAATGGTCGTTGTTGCTTCTACATCAAAATATTATGAAATGAGAAGGATAGAAATTGATGTTCCCATGTTGTATAATAAAAATGACCTGTGACAAACCTTGATGTTGTCTTATTGAAAACTTCCATATTAAAATGGCCCAAAATCATATGTTGGTTTAAGCTGTGTGAAAATTACATATAGAAAATTTCAGATAGCCAATCTTGTGAAAATTTTTCATTTGTTTACAATGGCTCCAGCAAGAATGGTGATGACAGAGAGGAAGGAATCTGGACCAATCAGACCTTGCCACATAAGAGAAGCATATACAAGATTGAATCTTGAAGGCAATTGCCAAAGAGATCTGTACCAAGGCTTTTTCGGTAAATTGACCTTAGTTTGAAATTTTGTTGGTTGGTTGGTTAATTAACTGATCAGGTTTTTCTTTTCTACATTTGTTTTTTTTGGCGCACTATTAACTTGTAATTAGCCTTGCTTCTTTTCGATTTAACTGTATCTTCATGCAGTTGAATTCTTTTGTTTTGAAATTCAAATTTTAAACCATTGTTTCATTTATGATTTGTTATCTGGAGTTAGCATTGTTTTATTGGACGGTGCTTATATGCCTGTACCTGTCTAATTTGTTAGCAAAACTGACCTTTATAATTAATAGATCATTACATTACTATAGTGATTATAGCTTATCTAATAATCTTATATTAGATTTATGTATTAACTCTAAAATGGTTTGTTTCTTTCATTGGATAAACTTTTATGGTTTTTATTCATAATACATGCTTTTCATTTAGTGGATTGATACATTTCCATTGATTGACATCTAGTGTTATTTTTATTAAATATTTTTAATGTTATTTACAGGAGGTCAATAATGATGCAGCAAGTAACCGAGATGGATATTCTCCACTTAATATTTCGTCACATTCAAGTCATAATCAGAGGGATAATGTCTAGATGGTTAGTTTGAAGGTAGATTAAAATGTAATTTAGTGATCTTTTGGCATATTGACTCGTTGTGCTTTTTAAAGCATAAATAGTGAGCTTGTTTTGAAAATCTTATTTGGCATATTGGCTCAAAGTGTTTTTTAAAAAGCACAAGTAGTAAACTTGTTAGGATAAATTTTATTGAAAGATTAATGAAATAGATTTGTTTTACTATGTAATTTGTTTTTTAGCTTACAGTATATATGTATATTAATTTATTTCAAATTAACATGTGTATTTATATTATTTGATTACAAAATCAGTTCCATTAAAAAAAGAATATAAAAAAATTGTTCATAGAATCCCTATAATCGCCTAATATAAATACTAGCAAAATTGTAAATTACAAAAAATTTAAATCTAGCATGAAATTTATAGCGACGGTTTTAAACCGCCTCTACATACGCCGATACACAATTTTAGCGGCGCATCTGTTTTTTTTTTTTTTGAAATAAAATTAGAGGCGGTTTCAATCGCCGCTACATGTGCCGCTACTAAATTTTAGCGGTAGCGGCGGTTAAAACCGCCTCTACTCAATTTTGGCGGCAGTTCCGTTTTCAGTTGAAAGAAACGTAGAGGCGGTTTTAACCGCCGCTACATACGCTACTATTCATTTTTGGCGGTAAAATTGTGATCAGTTCAGTAAGTACTCTAGAGGCGGTTTTGTGGCGCTGCTACTTAAACCGCCGCTAATTTTGAAGCTACCTCGTCGGACCTAATAACCGCCTCTACAACGTAGAGACGGTGGCATTGGCGCCGCTTGTTCGGCGGCTTTCCAAACCGCCTCTAATAATTGTAGGGGCGGTTAAAACCGCCTCTATAGACTAAAAAACCGCCGGAAAAGACCCAAATTTTTGTAGTGATGGACTCATCACACCGGTTTATCTTGCTACTCATAAGGATATTTTTTATAGTTATACAACATGTGAAAGTGTATGTTTGTAAAAAAATAAAAAATAAATAACGTATAATATAATTTTTCATAAAATATAAACATATATAAAATATATTACATACTTTATTAATTATATACATTTAAAAAGTAGTTGTAAATCAAATAGAAAATTATTAGAACAAATTTTTTACTTTCTACTTGCTTAGCCTACCCCATGAATGATGGACCATTTAATTGAATTTCTGATTTTAAATTACAGGTTCTATCTCTATCTTAATCCTTTATAGCATTGATTCCATATTTTTATCCAAAATCTAGGTTTCTGTTTAGCATAATCCACCCTAAAAATTTTTTTTGTCGGAATTATGAGTATAAGAAGGTGGAGCTTCACTACTTGTTTAATTGCATGGCAGGTAATTATAAGCTATTCACTCCACTGTGGCAATTTTATCAATGTAAATTACATCTTTGCTAAACCATATATATTTTTAGGTGGGAATCATGGATTATTTTGTTAATAATGAATGAAATAGAACTTGATGCGTGAACACTATCACAAACACTTAAAATTAATTAAGTAGAATGAGTCATTAACTCGGCTTGATTCACAATAAATTGAATTAGTAACTAATTTTTATTGATAATCGTGTTAATATACATTATTATTGACAAATAACAATTGTCTAGAAATCCACATTAAAATACAGTTTAATAATAATATATTTAGACAGTAAATTTGAACTCAATTTTCCTTTTATTTTGAAAAAATAATTGGTAGAAACTATTTTATACAGATAATTTAAATTAATTTAAACCTTTTTAAGTAAATTTGATAGACACTGTAAATATTATTATCAATTTTCAAATTCACCAGAAGAAGGGTTTAAAATTTTGTAAAGAAAACTAAATACTTTGACCAAAGAATAAATAGTTAATTAATAAATAAATAATGTTGATGAATATTTTATTATATGTGAGTTATTGATCGTCTTTAGAAGAGGGAAAAAAACTGAATAGATTAACAATTTTTAATATTCAAAACCAAAAAAAAAACTTATTGGACTGTCAATTTTTAAAATTCCATAGAATATATCTTTTTTGCATATTCTCGTATACAATAATTCAAGTTCGCCTAATAATCCAACTTGTGGGTAGGTAAAATTTTTATCCAAATTTAATTAATAATATTCATCTCATTGTTGAAGATTAGTTTCGTCCAGTTGAGATATTACTGAAGTGATTTTATAATGATTGACTATCATTGCTTAACGATAGAAATTTCCCAAAAACAAATCATTGAATATATTCTAATAAGGACTCATTTAGTTTACTTTAATTTTTTAATAAATATAAAAATATGCATAACATCTTATAATAGATACTGTTGAATTGTTGGTTGGGCCAAAGCTTTTAGAAAATTTCATTGGTGATGAAGGGGCTGACATCTCCCAATGTCACCATCAAATATCAATGCCACACTTACACTAATGATCTTAATGTTGTTAACTTCTTATTTTTATCATTTTGTCTTTAAGATTATTTATAGAAAATGACTGTTTTTTTTTTTTTTTTGCCCATTTTCACATTCAGAAAGATGTGATTTGTCCGCATACATAGCCTATTAAGATATGGTATACCAAAATTTTTGTAGATGATTAAACTTTTTTTTTATTATTTTTATTTTTTGGTGACAATGCAATTTTAATAATCATTATTTACCTATCTTTTTTTTTACAAAGGGTTAATGCTTACTCAAATTAATCTATACTCGAATTTGTAATTATATAAATTATTTTATAATTGATAATTTTTAATTTTATAAATTATATATATATATATAACAATTTACATCAATAATAATTATTGTGAAATTTATTAATTGGCAATATATGTTTTGATGGGATTCAAAATTGAGCTCTAAAAATCAAGAGATACTATTGTCTTTTTCATTTGATCATTATTTTAATATTTTTTTTATTATTGGATGTTTGATTTGTTTGTTGTTTTATACATTTATACAATATAAATTATAATTAATGGTTCGGTATTATATATATAATGACATTTATCTAGATATACAAATTATAATTAGAATTGATAGTTTGATATTACATAAATAATGAAAAAAAGGTTTATACCCAATTTTGAAATAATTTGCACTTGAAGATCTAAAATCATTAACTTAATGTAAATTTTAATTTAAAAAAAATATATTTAATGATTACATACCATATTGATATCAATACATATCAATACAACTTTTCATTAAAATAAAGTAAAAACATCAAACCTTCAATATATATTTTTTCTTTGCTCCGCGTCTTTTAAATATAAGTTTACATGAATTTTATTAAAAAAGAAAAATATATATCAAAATACCATAATTTATAAAATATTTATCAAAATACTAAATTTTTATTAGTTTACAAAGAATTCACGGTGAGTTTATAACTAATTTACGATGAGGTTATAAATTTTATATATTTTATGATGGCTTTATAATAAAATAATTAAAATATTTTAATAAAAAATATTTTTTTAAAATACGGTAAATAATATTATTTATTGAATTTTTATTATATTCTGTTAAATCCTTTTTTTTTAGTGGTCAAAGTACCCGCTTTCACCCAACTCTCTTTTGTCCAGCCCACATTAGAGTTGGAGAGTGGACCAATTTTCTTCTTCTTCTTCTTTTTTTTTTTTCATCAAACGATTATTTTCTTTATATAGCTTTAGGGGTTTTTACAAAAATACTTAAAAAAAAATTAAATTTATCATATTTATAAAAATATATTTAAATATATATAAATTTTTTTATTAATTTATAAAAATATTAGATTTACATAATTTATTATAAAATTATTATAAAATAACTAAAATACTCCTGATAAAAATAAAAAAAATATATAAAAAATAATAGAGAGTGTAATTTTTTCGTAGCGTTATTATTAATAAAGATTTTTTTAAAAAAATTATAAAATAAAATTAATTTTAAAAAATATTGATTTTTCTTTTAAAGTATTATTTGTTGGGCTTTCAAATTTAAAAATATTCTTTTTAAAAATATACATAGAGTATATATAAAGATATACTTCATTCTTAAAAATATACAATGTTGATATATTTTTCTGAAGAAAAAAAAGTGATTATTTCCCCTTATTATTTCTCTTGCTTTTTCCTAACTCATATAATTACATATTGCAAGACATAAAGACTTAACATTTCACATATAATATTTCAATGTGACGGCAAGTAAGATATTTTTTTTGGTAAATTATGTGTATTTATATATTTTAGTATATGCTATTAAATACAATATATATAATTCAGTTTTAAAAATACAGTATATAATAAAAATACTAAAAATAAGAAATAAATCAACCATTTCAATAATTAATAAACAATTATAAATAATTAAAATAGTAGTTCAATAACAAAAGTGAAAAATATACTATATGCCTCAATAATTAACTTTTTAGAATTACTTTATTGCGTTGCTCAATGAATGGAAGGATGACCACAATTTTCATATCTAGACTAACACGAGCATAATTAAGTTATTATGAAAATCAAATAAATTGCTTAAAACTTTATTATAAAAATTCGTTCGATTAGATATACACTTTCATTACTATTATTATTTCAAAATTAAGTACTTTACTTTTATACTAAATTACTTTAAGAAATAAAAATATTTATATAACCTTACTAGGGTGTTTTTAAAATGGCTTTTGAGGCATGATTGCCTCAAAATTTGGATTTTTATTTATTTATATTTGTTTTGATGTACATAGACTTTTTTTTTATTAATTTATCTATTTTTTAAAAAATATGTGAGAAATAAAAAAATATTTTATGCATCTAAATATAATCTATCAACAAAAATATTTATTTAGACATATTTAAATTCGATTCATTTATTTTTATATTGTAATACTAAAAAAATAATTTTAAATATATTATTATTAAATATATATTTATTATTAAATTATATTTTAAGATAATATTAAATTATTCATTTAATATATATAAATTATTAAAATATATAGTTATTCTAAATTTGTCCAACTGATTCCCTTCCTATGATTAAAAATATAAATATCGTAAATAAAATTCAAAATCACCAAATCCAATACCCACTTAATGAAGTACACCGTAAAAGTAAGGTTGGCAATGGTAGAAAATGCGCCAAAATTATCCTATTTGAATTATAATTTATTTAAATTTAAATTTATTTAATTATCCATTTAAATATAAAAATATAAAAATATTATAAATTATAATTTTTAAATTAAATAATTATAAATAAAAAATTTAATATTTATATAATTTTATTAAAAATAATTTTATATCACATAATTTTATAATTAAAATAAAATATAATAATATATAATTAAAATTTTAATACCATATAATTTATATATAATCAAATTTAAATAATGAACACTTAAAAATTTATACTTAAACTTAATCTAAATTTATTATAAAAAATAAAAATATTATTTACATCTATTTAAATTAATTTATAAATTATTTATATTCTAAATAAATAGATATAAATATATTAAATATTTAAAAATGCTTGATTCTTTGCCGTCCAACTAGAAGTCTTAACTCAATTGCTCATCAATGAACAAAATTTTGTAATAAATTTATGAAAATGCATGTGAACCAATCACATTACGCCACTTCAAATATAAAAATTCAAAAAAGAAAAATTCACCGAAGGAGACAAGGTAACAACTCTAAAATATCATAACTTTGCACTTTCCGTAGTATTGCACGTTGGTTCATATCCACGTGTCAGATTAAAATTCCCTATATTTATTTGCATTCTCTTTTTTGTTAAATTAAATATCAATATTTTGATCCTCTTTGTTAATAGCATGAGCTTGGATCCTGTGATTTAAATAGAATTATTATATATATATGCATACATATAAAATTGTTGTTTTCCTATCTCGTCTTATGCATCTTTTTTTTAATACATGTGTATATATTATTATATTTATTATTATTATTATTATTATTATTATATATAATGTAATAAGGCAGAAGCAGACTTGTCTTGAGCCACTGTCAAATTAAAATTTTTATATATTTTTTGAATAAAAAATTATAAATAAGCAATAATCATGCCAAGGTTAGGTCAAAGAAATCCAAATTAGGATAAAACAAAAACCTAATTAGCAAATGGGGTTTTTTATATAAAATTATTATATTATTTTTTTTAGATAAAACTTAGGCAATTTATTTTTAAAATATTAATTTAATGTGGGTTAACAAATAGGAAAGAGAGGTTAGGTCCCATTTGTATCGTAGATAAGATCACAAATAGAAAGCCTTTTATTTTTATAAGAAAAAACGCAACAAAGTGGTGCGAAAGTCACTGTATGATACCACACGCTTTGTCCCACTTTGTGGACGTTTCACCGTCAAAATAAAAAGATAAAAAATGAATTAAAATTAAAAAAAAATGAATTTATAAAATATTAAATTAATTTAATGTTGAAGACTCTGAAACGTGTGAGCCAAAGAACAATAAAACAATATAATATAATATATTAATTTAAATAAAAAAGAGTCCATTAGGAAAAATGTTTATAGAAATAGGGTCCACAGTACTTGCATGCCAGCATGTAAAAATATTTGGTGGTTTGTTTTATCTAATTAATTAATTATATTATTATTTAAATACAATCCCATTTAAGTATTGTTTAAATGTAAATCTCACACCCTACAATTTTTAGTTGGCATTATAATAATGCCTTACGTGGCATTTTATATTAGCAAACAAATCTAGTTTAAGCAAAGATTCTATAAAATAAATAATTCTTAGTTGTTTGCCAATATAAATAAAGAAAGCTTTTCTCTTATTTTATTTATTATTCATTCATTCATTAATTAAATACCAATTGAATAATTTAGCAAACCCATAAAAAAACAAGAGACTTGGGATAAAAGTCATCACTATGTTTATATGCGCTTCGTAATCCTGAATTTTTTATTTTATTTTGTTGCTATTGTTATTAGCATATCCTTTTATGGATTTGGTCAAAATGAAAATAAAATTATTAACCATTTGCATCAATATTTTAAGTAAAACATTTAATTTAATATGAGGGGAAAAAATAAATATGAATTTATTCTTTAATTTATATATATAATTATTATATTATTTTAAGTGTGTTATATAATAATATTTAGTTTCATTTTAAATACATTTTTAACATATTGATTTTAATATAAGGTATGGGATTCAAACTAAATGTATTTTTGAATTAAAAAATGATTATCATTAAATTATATTAGTCAGTATAAGTTATGGGCTCACACAAAGAAATAGGGTGTGTGTGTGTGTGTGTGTATAAGTTATGTGTAAATTATATTTAGTTATGTGTGGGCTTATATTATGTGTATAAGAAATAGGGCTCATACTAATATAAATTTTATTAATCAGTATAAGTTATGTGTATATATGTAACATATGCGTTGATTAAAAAAAAAGAAAGACAAAGGAGAAGAACTTGTATATAATTTTCAATTTATACTGTTTCACCGCCTAACAAAGTTAATATTTTATTCCAAGCTAAAAAACAAATCAAGTATAGAAAGAATTAAAATATTTTATTTATGGGCCAAAGAGTTTTAGTAAGACGGGAAACCCAATTATAAAAAATAACGACGCACCTGGGGTCACACTTTAAATATTAGATAAAATAAATAATAATTTATTATTTGCTAAGATGGATCCGTATGCTATTTGACAGTATTTTATACAGCCATTTACTTTTTAATTAATCAATCAATCACAAAATAATTTTTTAAAAAATAGGTATCATTAGGAGTCTACTATGGTTATTATTCATTGGTTTTAAATTTGAATAAGATTAAAATAATTGAATTAAAATATTCAAAAAATTGAAAAACAAAACTTAAATAAATATTATAACAAACAATGGCACCATACTGAAATTATTATGATTCAATGAATTTTTTCAAGTTTAACAAATAATTAAAAAGTTAACATTACATATTTAAATAAATTGAATCAAATTAAGAATATATGTTTGGTTTGTTTTTTATTGTGATTTTGAAACTCCAAAATGGCTAGTGGCTACATTGACGGCTAGGATTATGTATACGGTAACGAAGAGAGCGACGGGACTGCAGTGACGTAGCAACGTGATTAAACACGTGGCAACTTCTCAGGGTTTCAAGATGGCAAAGCAATAAAAGGGCCCTTTAACCACATTTGATAAAAAAAGGAACAAAAGAATCAGGAGGGATCGGGTCAACCCAATTTAAATGCGGGGCCATATCCGACGTGGCCACAAGTGGGGGGAGGGGTTGTACCGAAAAATTATTTTCGTTTTTCTCGCGGTTATGATACAATGACAGGACTTGTTTTCATAAACTCACTGCTTCCTACTGCCACAATCAAAATTATTCCTGCCATTTCATTCATTAATAATTACATTTCTAAATCTCACCCACCTGTAACTCTATCTTTTCCTTTTTCTTAAGAAAAGATTTTACCTGCTCGTGGGCGACTAACAGTATCAATATCCTCCTCCAAAAAAAAAAACAATATCAATATCCAAGGCGGACGACGAATAAAGTAAATGACTAAGATATACGTGTCAAAATCACAACATTGACACGTAATGAAAGACGTTGCCACGCTGGAATGCTACTTTAAATTCAGTGTACTTGCTTGTGAACCCGCGATAAGCGCGTGGCAATAAGTGTGGAATTTCTTTTAAGCATAATTTAATTTGCTTTCTTTTATCCAGGTCATACTACTTTTTTAATATATATTATTATTATATTTAATTAATTAAATGAAATTTTAATTAAATTTTTTTTAACCGCGCGGTGAAATTCGACAGGGGAGGAGGAGAGAGTAGTAGGTTCTGGCTGGGTGGGGTTTGCACTTTTTTTATATGCAAAGTGGGACGTAGCCCACGTCATCAATAAAAAAGAATTTCTAGATGGGGGAGAGGGAGATGGAGATGGAGAAGGGATAAGAGAGAGAGGGGGTGGGGCAGCTTATTTGCAGTGGGACCCTCTGTACGGATCTCAGCCGCTGGATGGATTGAGATGGACGGCAGAGATCTGGCTTACTGATCAACATGTAAACCAAAGCTCTTGGTTCGGTGCCAGCTCGGTTATGTTTGCTGGTTCGAATTAGAGGTTTGGTATTTGTTTAAACGATAGCACAGGCCATGTCAGAATAATATCCAACGGTGTAAAATGTTTGAGTTTGCTCATTATAGTTGATCGCATCCGTCGAATTCCCCAGATTCTGTTGCTTTCAGGTGGGGTCCACTTGTTTTTTTTAAGGTGATATATAAGAATAAAAAAATATATATGTTATTGAAAGTAAAGAAACGTGGAACCGAAATAATGATTTGACCGGTTGGAACGATATTTTCTGCGGTCACCTAGATTCCTTATGATCATCATGTTGCTTTTACTAAGGTCTCAGTTACCGGCTATAGCCGGTCACGACATTTCTTTGGGAATTTGAAGAGCTATTATTATTATTTTTTTTTCTTTTGTGTTTCTAAAATGATCGTGATTCGTGGGCAACGGTTTTTTTTATTATTATCAATATATGTTCATATATTTTTTCTGCGGTCACCAGGATCGTATTATTTTTAATATTAAATTAATTAGCAACTAATCAGTATTCGATTTGTTGGAATAAAATAATGAAATAAAATAAAATATTATCAAATTGTTAGTGAGGAGTAAACTTGGACGCTTGAGGCGGAAGAAAAAAAAAAGCCTAATACGTGGCGGCATTATGCATAAAAAGTTACAAGAGCACAGCCGATTAAATTATTAAGCGGTGCAGATGTTGCCATGTTGGCTTTTGGCCAATGATATCCGTTGGATTTGTCGCTCATCCAACGCCATAGATGATTCCATGTATTACAGCAAACAATCATGGCCGTCCAATAAGGGCCAGAGCGGGTTTGGCCGAGAGTTAAATAGCTAAAAAGATGAGGGAAGAATATGTGAGCACAAAAAGAGGACACTGGAAGATTTGAAGAGAGAGAGAGAGAGAGAGAGACTGAGAGAAAAAGAGAGAGGCAAGGGGAGGAGAGTAGGAAGAAGAAGATAAGTGAAAAGGGAAGATCTTTCAACACTGGTTCGTTGAAGATCTTTGATTGTAAAGATTCAGCTTAAGAAAGCTGAATAAAGCTTTAACTCTGTAAATTCCGGTGACTCAAATATCCGTTTCCGGCAAATAATACTTAATACTTGGTTTCTGGTGATGAGAGATGAATATAACAACCTTCTTGGAATAACGGATTTGTTAAAACGAAAACTAGAAAGAGATGGAGAGAAATAGAGAACCTAGAAGAGTCAGTATGGCCGCTGCCAATGGTTTAGCATCTAGAAGAAGACATAGAAGTGGTAGCCTAAGAGACTCTCCAGGTTTGAATCTTTTTTATCAGATCTAAAAACTTTGATTCGGATGAAACGCTGTCGTTTCCATTAATATTTTCTTGTTTTTTTGGTTTTGTTTTCGCAGAGGATGATAGACCGATGGAGTTGCAGGAAACTGCGAGACTACGAGATCGAGGGGCTGGGAAAAAAGATCGGGATCGGGATCGGGATAGGGACAGAGATAGAGAAAGGGAGCGTGACCGGGACCGTGATAGAGAGAGGGACAGGGACATAGATCGGATAAGCAGGAGGAGTAAGAGGAGAAGAGGAGATAGGTTGATGCACGGGAGCAATAGAGAAGATGGAGGAGATGAGAGCTCTGAGGAGAGTGTAAATGATGATGAAGAAGAAGATGACGATGATGGAGGTGTAGGTAGCTCCATGAGGATGCTTCCACCAAATCCTTCGTCCCTATCTTCATCTTCTATGTCGAATCATCACCATCGGAAAAGCTTCCCGGCGCCGGCTAAAGTTTTTAGAGCCCCACCATCGACGGCCCCATGGAAGGCACCCGATGAGATGATGGGAGTGTCGGTGCCTAGAAAAGCTCGGTCAGGTAGAGAGGTGGAAGAGATTTAAATTGAAACAAAACATGTTTGAGATTTTCGTGGGTGTGTGTATATTTTTATTTGCTGTTTATGGATTGGCAGATTTGGGATAATTGGCGTGTTCTGTTTTTTTTCCAGCGTCTACTAAGAGGTCTCATGAATGGGCTTCAAGTTGTGGAGTTGTTGCTGAGCAAATTCACCGGCAAGCTTCTACATCTCCGGTGAGATCGACTGGACCAAGCGTTGCAGTGTTGTTGACTTCAGCTTCTGCATCTCCTGCTCCAGTCTCGCCGTCTTCTTCTAATGCTTCAGTTAAGAAGAAGATGGTCTGTCCTGGATTTTTACTTTATTTTATGTTTTGTGGTTTTGATTTTTTTTAATTGAGTGTTTGTTCTGTTGTAGAAGCCTAATGGTCCGAAGCAGAGGCCACCGAAATCGTCTTCTACAGCTCAGGAGGAGATTGAGATCGAGATCGCTGAGGTGTTATATGGCTTGATGAGGCAGCCTCAGGGACCTACTAAGCAGGAAGTTATCTCAAATGATTCGATGAAGTATGATTCGAGGGAAGTGAGCAACAATAAGCCCACAGGTGATGCCAAATCCAGAGTTTCATCGCCGATCTCCAACTCACCGTCCGCTATACCTCAGTCATCTTCAATTCCTCCCACCAATTATTGCTCATCCACTGCTCCCATGTCTGCAATTGGTGAGTTACTCGAGCCGTCGCTCGAGTAGATTTGTTTCCGTCTTCTCTCTTCATCCCAATACTCAATTCTTTTTCCCTGAAACTGAAGCAAAATGAAAATTTGGGATCCCAGTAAGATTCTTTATTTTCACTTCACTTCTCATGTTTCATACAGCAGCTCAACAGAGCAGAAGGTTGCAATTTTGAGGTTTCTTCATTGATGCATTTGTGTTTTTTTTTTCAGCACCTAAGAGAAAAAGACCGCGACCAGTTAAGTATGAGGACGAGAATCCATCAGTTTATCCTGTGCAAAATAGTCCCATTTCGTCAACAGTCAAGGCCGAAATAGATCAGTCTGCCAAAATCGAAAGTAGCACTCCCAATTTGGATAAGAATTCAGGATCCGCAACTGAAAACGGCGTCCTTCCGCATGATACGATGGCCAGTGAAGCTTCACTGGCGTCAACAGAACCATTACCAAAGCCGGAGCTAGTGAAGTCTGAGAGTAATCCATTGATGGATTCAAAACCATCGGCGCAAGAATCAGATAGTAGAGATTTGGCTGCAAACAAAGAAGACCCACGGTCACCAAAGAAGGAATCTCCGGCGTTGCATAGATTGGATGATGATCAGGAGTTTGTGGTAGTGACTAAAGCGTGAGCATCGAATATGACTGCACTTATAGTCTTGATTTTCTGGGGTAATTTCCAAGGATGGATTTGATTTTTTTTACCTTTTTAAAAATTCAGGAATTCAACCGTTTGTGAGATTGAAACCCAACGAGAAGAGAAATTCCAGATAGATCTGATGGTGAGGATCTTTGTAATTCGCATCAATTTTTCCTGTTTGGAAAATTCGATAAGGAAATCTAAAGGGTCTTTTTTTTACCTTTTCTTTCCCCCCTGAAATTTTGGGTTTCAGGCTCCACCTCCGGTAAGATCATCTCCAGAAAGGGACAATGAGATTGGTATTGTGGCTGTAGATCCTACACCTATTGTCACAGATGTGGAAACGGTGAATGGGCCCACCCTATCTGTCTAATTTATCATGTGTTTCTGTTTGGTATGGTGCAGTATGCAAAATTGATATTGATTACTCGGTCCATTGCAGGAAACAAAATCGGCTGCCAAAGATGATGATAAGGCAGGGAAAATTGGAAAAGATGTGAATGTGAAGCTGGAGGAGAAAAAGGCTAAAGTGTCCGCCGAAGAAATTGAATCACAGAAGCCAATAGTTATTAATGAAGAGAGAAATATCGATCTGCAGCTTGATTTGGAAAAATCTGATAGAGATAGTATCGCTGTCACTGGAAGTGGTAACAAGGTGAACCAAAATGTTCAGAAGCAACAGCAACCAAACGCTGAGAAAGCTGGTAATTATTTTTCTCCTGGTAGAGGAGATTTTTCTTCTCTTAAATTTTCTGCAACTGGAGTTGCTGATTCAGTATCTTCTTCTCTTTCTCTTCTCTTCTCTTCTCTTCTCTGTTTTATCCTCAGCTCAATCAAGCTCTCTTCCTCTTCCTTTATCTATGGCTAGCTGGCCTGGTGGTGGGCTTTCTCACATGGGGTATGGTCGGGTTGTTCTGTTTGTGTTGTTTAATCTTTCCTTTATCCGTGCACAAGTGCTTTAGATTCTTTTCTCTTGGAAAATGACTCTTTTATAATCAGCAGATATATGGCACCTCTGCAAGGGGTTGTATCTATGGATGGAAGCGCTGTACCTTCTGCAGCAATACAGGTATATGTTTCTGTTTTCGTTCTTTGAATCTTCTTTCAAATTTTTGGTCTTTTCTCAATGCTTATCATTTCTGTGTTCTTTGATTTTTGTAGCCTCCGCATTTGCTTTTTGGCCAACCAAGGCCAAAGAGGTGTGCAACTCATTACTACATTGCACGGAATATTCTTTATCTCCAGCAATTGACAAGGATGCCTCCTTTCTGGCCAGCTGCAGCTGGTTCTGTCTTACCATTTGGGGCAAAGACCAGCAATGTTAATGTGGTGCCCTCGACAGAGTTGCATTCCAGTAGGGGTGTGAACTCTGTACAAGATAAGGTTCAGGGTCTTGCCATCTATCCTGGTCACAGTGGGAAGAAGAAGGGCTCTCAATCTACCAACATTGTGGATTCTGCACAGAGAAAGCAGATTTTGCTTCAGCAACCTCTAGCCCCAGGAGCACCTAATAATATCTTGGTAAAGCTTCTTTTCTCCAATTTGTTGTAGCATTATTTGGCTAACTGTTTCAGTATTGTATTTTAATGGTATTTACTTCTGTTTTTTGTTCAATTCCAGCATGGCCCGGCCTTCATCTTCCCATTGAATCAACAGCAGGCCGCCGCCGCCGCCGCTTCTGTCCGACCTACTACTGTGAAGTCTCCTCCTGTTGCAGGTAGCACAGGTTCATCAAGCGCCACAAATTCTGCCTCAATCAGTGCCACAGCAACTGCTGTTGCTGGTGCTACAGCAGTGAGTTTCAATTATCCAAATATGCCAGGCAATGAAACCCAGTACTTGGCGATTTTGCAGAGCGGTGCATATCCCATTCCAATCCCTGCACATGTAGGGGCCACTCAACCTTACAGAGGAACCCCTCCACAGGCAATGCCCTTCTTCAATGGTTCTTTTTATTCTTCCCAAATGATTCATCCTCCACAGCTTCAGACCCCCCACTCTCAACAAAGTCAAGGCCTTCAGAATCCAAGCATTTCTAGTGGTTCCTCATCATCTCAAAAGCATTTGCAGAATCAGCAGCAGAGGCCACATGGCAGTGGCATGAACGCTGGAAATGCCAATTTGCAAGGATTTCCTACGTCAAAAAGCGAGCCACCACAGTCGTTGCAGCTTCAGCATCGGCAGCAGATGCAGAACAATAATGTTTCTAATCAAGCTCGCCAATTAGAGGGTGAATTAGGCGTTGAAGATAGTCCTACCGCTGAGAGTCGAGTCTCTCGTGCAAACACGAGTATTTATGGCCAGAATTTTGCAATGTCCATACACCCTCCCAACTTTGCTTTGATGGCTCCGACAATGGGGGGTACCACTGCTGGAAGTGGCAATGCAACAGAAAAGAAAATGCATCAGCCACAATCACAGGGTTCCAAGGTTGGAATTGAGCCTTCTCAAGCTTTTGCCATGTCATTTGGATCTATTAATGGTGCCACTACTGCTCCCAGCCTTGACATTTCATCAATTGCACAAAACCATACTATTTTCCAAAGCCTTCCAGAGGCTGCCAGGCACGGATACCACTTAATGACAGCTGCTGCGGTTGCCCAAGCGACGCAACAGAAAAAGAATTACCATGTTTCTGAAGAAGGGAAAACAGGAGGAAATGATGGCTCAAATGTGGAAGACGAGAGAAAGGTTCCAGGAGGAAAAGGTCAGGCATCTGCTGGGCAGTCAATTGCTTTTTCCTTGCCAGATTTAACAGATACATCTGTTTCAACCATTCCAGGCAATGGTGTGATTGATAGCTCAGCACGAACTCTCAATCTTGGGTCTACTCCTGCCCGTCCAATTGGTTCTGTTATGTCAGCAACTATCAGCACGGCAAATGGTTCAAATGTGCAGCAGCAACTACAGAGGAATCAACAGCAACAACATCAGCAGCAGCAGCAGCAGCAAATGATTCAACTTCAAAAGCAGCACCAATATGCAGCTGCAGCAGCTACTTCTGCCAGAAGTAAAACTCCAACAAGTAATGGAAGTGTGTACTCAGATCATATTTCTTCAACTTCATCAATGGCTGCAAAGTTCTCCAATGCACTGTCTGGATTTCCTCCAAATCTTGTCCAAAGCAGCAGTAGTCCAGCTCAATCTCCACAGTGGAAGAATTCTGTAAGAACTACGACTTCCCAAGTTCCTTCCTCATCTATTGCTTCCACGTCATCATCCCTCAAAAACCTTCCCCAACAGCAAGGCCGTATTCAGCAAGGCCACACACACATATCTTTTGCTTCTAATCCAAAACCATCAGCTGCACCTCAAGGGCAGCCTGCTGCTAATAGTAACCAATCTCAATCTCCTCCAATGGTAGTTGGCTCTCCAACAACTTCTTCAATTTCTAAGAGTGCTGGTGGGAGCCCACGGACAACTTCCACTTCGACAAGTAACAAAGGTGGGCAATCATCTACACTGTCATCTCAGCAGAGCAAGAGCTCCCCATCAGTGCCTGCACAAAAATCATCTCCAGTTGGTGGGAGAAATATTCCTTCAATCCTTGGTCATCCCCACAACTCAAACACTAGCTCTGCTACCAAGTCTCAATTGCCACAGCAGGCGCAGCTATCAAAGCATGCATTGCAGCAGGCCCAGATGCTATATAATAGTAGTTATATGCAAGCTCAAGTTCAACATGCTGTAAGTTCAACACATACAACACAAGCAAGCGGATTTTATCTCCAAAGACACCGCAATGAACAGCAGCAGCAGCAAGGGTCAGCAGTAACCTCAGCAGGGATGATGTGGTGTCCTCCTGTTTCACTTCCCAACACCAGCACTACGGATCCTGCAAAGGCTGTGGCTGCTGCAGCTGCAAGCAACATGAAAGGTGGTGGTTTACCATCACAAGGTCTTATCCATGCCCAGTTTGCTGCGCCGTCATCTGGGAAGCCACATGTTGTACCTGCTGGCTTCCCTTATGTCCATGCTGTTCCTACTACTGTTCAAGTGAAGCCAGCTGAGCAGAAAGAACCTGCTGCAGAGTAGAATCATCTCTCTTGTGCTGCACTCGCAATCCCCAGACGGGAACCGATGAAAGAGAAGCAGAAACTGACTTGATTTTGTTAAATGGGGCTGTATAGCTCTCTGGCAGCGTGCAAAGGAGAGGTGACAAGTAACGCAAAAGAAGGCACGCCATTCAGATTTGAACTCGCTCCCACATTTTGAAGAAAATTTTAACCGGTGGGAATGGCATGTGTATCTATCTTGGAATTTGCTTGCGATGTCCAATTGATCTTCTGCATATTTGTGTTCATAGACTGGCAAGGTTGATATTTGAAGTTCGTAATTAACTTCAATTGGCAGGCGATGAAGCTAAGAGAAAAGTTTGACCAAAGTGTTTTTTGTAGTAGTGTTGAAGAATGGGGGAAGAGATGGATGAAGCGAGGTGAATGATGATGAAAAAAGAACATGAACCTTCTTCTTCTCCTTGAGGGTTTAGAGAAAATGGAGGTTTTCTTATTCTTCCTCACTTTTGTTAGATTTTTCTTTCCTTTTTTTGGGGGGGGGGGTTGGGGAGGGGGGACTAATTTTATTTTCCAGAAAGAACAGTAGACAATTTATCTTTTCAACATATATAAGTGCAATGGATGGTGTGTATGTATATGTCTGGCACATATAAAAATGAACCCTTTCGATTTTTTTTTTCTTAATTTAAAATCTGTTATTATCTTTCATCTCCTGTTGTCATTGATGATGATGATGCCATTCTTTTAAAAATATCTTTTGTTTTCTGCTTTTCTGGGTCATTTGATTGTCCAGCGAAAAAAAGAACTCCATGAATGAAGCAGAGAAGAAGATGCTTTGAGAATTGTGCTGTGCCGTGCCTTAGTTCATCAGAGAGAGAGAGAGAGGGAGAGTGGTAAAAACTATAAAATATTATTGGTTTCAGGGAGGAGGTGGATAACGATAAATCGAGGGACCTAACCTAAAAGCTCAGTTCAAACTTTGTTAAGTGTAATAGCTGCAGTTGTGGGGTTATTTTTTTTGTTTTATGCATGTTGTGGGCCACACTTTGCCTGGCCTTTACTATTATATTATAATTATAAAATTCGATATGGCAAAACTGTAAATATGATATGATTAGAATTTCTATTTGCCTGAAGTGGGTTGTTGAAAAGGATGATTCTCTTTATTGTTAGTATCTTACACGTGGCTTATTCTACTTTCATGGATGTGATTACTTTATCTTTGTAAGTACTGCATTATTATATTATTATTATTATTTACTAAACAATATCATATTATCCTTTTTTTTTTAATTAGGTAAATATCAGATTTTCAATAGTATCTTTCTATTAGATTGTTAGGTATGATATTATGTTTTATTTTCCCAATTTTACCCTTCTAAGTGGGTCTCGGCTTTGGCTGGTCCCACCTTCTCCTTCATTTGTAAAACACTGGTCCTAGCTTACGTTATTCTCAATTTCTCATCTTTGCCTTGCCGCCCCCAGGCCCTGTAGCCTGTAGGCATTACTCTGTAAGGCCATCTTCATCCGCACACGTGTTCTCTCCTCTTTTTTGTTTTTTTTTTCAGTTCATTAAAAATAAAACAAGAAGTTATTTACTATTAATTTTTATCTATCCAACGTAGCTCAAGAGTCATTGGATTGTGGCGGAATTAAATACTCCCAACTCCAAAAACGACTGTTATACCAGGAAGAAAGAATTGATAAAAAAGTTCAATGACAGTTATGGAAAATTTGAAGGTATTTGTATTGCATAACATTATGCAAATAATATATATGGCATTTTAAGGATGAATATCATTCCGGTTCAATTAAATTTAGAATATATCTCAATTTGACTGAATTTAATTAAATATTAAATTAATTTCAGCTAAAATTATATATTTTCGATTAATTTGCATATTTTTTAATCTGATTATGTTAAATTAAATTATATAATATATATTATAAATATATATATGATATTATATATATATATATGAATTGATGGGGTGAGCTTAGTCAGATCATAAAATATTTATAATATATATTTCTATAATTTTATTGATCGAGTTTAAATTCAAATAAAAAAATAAATTTCAATTAGATTACTCAATCAAATTTAATTTTTTTAAAATATAAATTTTATTTCATCTAAATATATATTATAAACTGATCAAATTTTATTAAAATTTATTTATTTCAGCCGAGTTTAAAAAATTTATTTACTATTAATAGTATTGTTATATAATAAAAATTAATTTTAAATTAATTATAATATAAAAATATGTATTTATTGGTGGGTTATATCTATGTGAATATAAGTGACATGTTCATTATTTTTTATATGTATATATATATATATATATAATATAAAGAGTGTGTGAATACCTTATTTTTAGTCGTGTATCTTTAACCTTTCCTTTCTGATAATTTGAGAAAGAAAGTTGTCTTTTCTTCAACGAAATAGCCCATCCCTACTCTATATCTATTATTATTTTATTAATTACTTAATTATTCAATTGCAAGATTACGTTATCCCACCCAAGATTGGACTTATCCAACCTCATGACCCCACTATCTCGCCCCCATATATATATACACTCAGACAACGAAATAGTGTGTCACAACTCACAACAATGACAAAATAATATGATGCAAAAAAAAAAAAGTGAAATTTATATATATTAAAATATCTAATTAAATTTATATATATAGTTCAATTTAAAAAAAAATAAAAAATATAACTTTTTGGATAGCTCATGCCACAAAACGGATAAATAAGTCAACTAGGTTGTGCAAATAAATATATCAATTTATGTTAAATGTATAAATGCAAAATATATAAATTATTTTATTTAACTGAATAAGATTTTAAAATTTCATAAATTGAAAAAAAAGTTATAAAAAATAAGAAGGGTTGAAAAATTAAACACAAAATAAATCTGTTAAAAAATTTAGTTCTGCCATGTTTGAACAAAGTCATTGATTACAGCTTAGACCAACATTGAATAATCATACTGATGTGGAATATTGAAGGAGAAATGTCAAAGCTGCAACTTGGAATTCAAGAGTTCAAAAGTTTTAGATTAACATTATATGAATATATAAGAATTTGTATATTATATAATAAATAATCTTAATTATCAACTTATAAGGCTTGACCAGTTATACTCTCGTTTATTAATAATTATATTTTTTAAAATATATTTAAATCAAACAAATATTTAAATTTAATCAAACAAACAAAAAAATTATGAAAGACTGGGGAAGGAAACTTCTAAGCAAAGGATATGTGCGGTAGCAATAAAATTATTAATTATATGGAATGGCATATAATTTTAGCTCAAAATTTAAGTAGGGGGAAATACTCTCTTATCTACAGAATTATATTATTATTATTATTATGGTAAAATGAAGTTTTTAATTAATTAATTCGCTATTTCTATTATAATTTACACTGAATTAAAACATTCATTTATTTATTACAAGTTGAACCATTCTTATAATTTAATGGATACAGGATTTGTATTAATTAATTGCCAATTCAGGCTATGGGGTCCATATTTTCATTAAATTAAATGAAAATAAATATGTGGCAAGGCAACATCTTGTCAATGACTGATAAATTGAATATCAAAGCATTGCCCATTTGTCTTAAATGTTGAGCATTGGTTGCCGATATGAAAACGAGGAAAAAAATATTATTAAATGCTAATACAAATTTTTTACTCTTTATTTTGTTTTATTACTACTAAACTATTATTTTTAATTAGGACAAAGGTATTTATACAAACTTTTATATACAAATTTTATACAAACTCAATAAAATCTCAAGATTGCCCTTATTAAATAACTGTTATTTTTTTTTCTTCTTTTTTCCCTCCAAATTTGCTATTAATTTCTTTCACCAATTGAGTTTTATAATCAATTGCAATTAATAATCACTTACAAAAAATGCACTAATTTAATATTATTTAATAATTTAATATGATTTAATGCTGGCCACGTTACACATATTAACATAATATAGACATGTTAAATAATATTGTCAAATTTATATAAAGTATTATAATTTCATTATCAAGAGTGTTTAACATATTAATTAATTATCTTCTCTTAATGATTGAATTTATATAATACTAACTTATTATAAATATTAATTTGTAGAGACACATGAATTTATATTTTATATTTTAATAAAAATTTTAAAAAATATTTATAATAATATAAATAAATAATTTTAAAATAATTATTTTGTATTGCTCTTATATCAGTTTTTTCTATTTATTCAAAATTTTCTAAGCACCCCTTTATTCAAATATTAAAAAGTATTCTACCTAAATATTATATCTTCTCGTAATAATTATATACTATCTTTTTTAGAAAATAAATGTTTTTATTTCAATTTAAAAATATTATTGCAATATCTAAAAAATCAGAAATGAAAAAAAGATATTAGACTATAATATAAGTTTTACCCCAAATTTATTCTTTAGCATTATACTATATTTTCTATATTTATGAAAAAATCTATTGGACTTTCATAAATTAGATAATAAATTATTTACTTTATATTAATTTAATTATAAGTAGAGATAAACTATGATTTATATGTGTTTAACTTTCTACAAAATCAAATAAATACGTTGAATTTTATTTTTAACTTTTTACACAATCAAATAAATACAGTAATTTCAATAATTTAATTAGAGAATATATATATATATATATAAGTATCTTATAGGTAATAGTCATTCTCATTTTAAAATTTGTATTGAATTTTTTTTGACAAAAATAAATTAAAAATTTATTCATTTTAATGTTCATATTTGTTGCTAATATTACTAATGTAATATGCAACTATAATATTTTTTATTTAAAATTTTAAAAAATTTGAGTTTTAACTTTTACTTCATTCAATTTAGTAATCAAATTCAATACTCATATTTACATATTAATTTAGAAATACGAACCAAGATAATTAAAATACTAATTATATATCTAGTCTTATTAACCTAAAAAATATAAATAAATAAGTATAATGATAATAATAATAAAAATAATAATAACAGTAATAATTAATACATTTTAGTAATTTAAAATAAATATTTTTACCAGAAAAGATATAAATAATAAGAAGTGAAAATAAAAAAATATATCTTAATTGAATTAATATTTAGTTTGATTAGTTCGGTCTAATTTTATTTTTATATAATTTTATTTAAAAATTTAAAATATTAATTTGATTCAATATTTGAATATAATATTTGCTTTTAAATCGTATATCAATTCATAGGCATATACCAAGAAGATAGGAAAACTAATTTATTTATGATCTTATTAATGTGAAAAAATATAGATAAATAATAATAACATCAACAACAGCAACATATAATACATATCCAAGTTAAATATATTTAAATAATTTTAAATAAATATTTTAAATAGAAAAAATAAATAATAAAAAGAGAAAATGAAAAAAATAATTGAATCAATATTTTTAATTTAATTCTTTTGGTCTTTTATTTTACTATAGTTTTATTTAAAATTTTAATTTTTGATTAGGTTTAATTTAATAATTGAATATAGTATTCATTTTTAGATTGTATATTAGTTCATAATTATGAATTAAGAGGATCAAAAAGCCAATTATATTTATGACCTTATTAACTTAAAAATATAATAATAATAATAATAATACAATTCAAAATTAATATATTTAAGTTATTTAAAGTAAATATTTTTAACTTAAAAATATCAATAATAAGAAAAAACAACAAAAAAAAATTTAACTGAATGAATCGATTAATTCTATTAGTTTGGTGTAATATTATTTTATTATAATTTTATTTAAAATTTAAAAAGTTTAAATTTTAATTTTTGATATGGTTTAATTCTATAATCAATTTGATATTTATTTTGAACTATAAATTAATTCGTAAGTATTAATGGAGATAATTGAAAAAATAATTATATCACTAACTTTATTTATCTTTAAAAATATAGATAAATAATAATAATAATAATTAAAAAATATGATATAAAAAAGAGAGATACATAAATATATTGTTGGTGCGTTGTTTAAAATTGTTAGAAAGAAAATAAATATTTAATTTAGTTTTAATTTTTAAAATATTTAAAAAATAATTTTAACAAATTAAGATATTTAAAAAGAATATTTTAATAATTTTATTATTAATTTATATATTTTATATAATATAGTTTGTACAAATACCAGTACTCTTTTAATTAACTAAAATTCAATAAGTAATATAATATTTTTCTCGTTTTAATAAAATATAATTAAATTAGTTATAAATTAATTTTTTAAATATATTTTTATTAAATATAATATTTTTTTAAATTATTTTTAATATTATTTATAACTATTATAAAAAAAATTATATTAAATAAAAATATAATAGTAAAATAATAATTTTATTAATAATAAATAAATTATTATTTAAAATATTTAAAAATAATATAATAGAATATAAAAATAAAACGAAATTCTTACTTACATAGTTACATTTGCCTTACGTCAAAGGAGCTAAAAAAGAATTCATGGATTCTGTCTAGGGACCCACCCCACCAAGCCCAACATTAAATAAATTAGCATTATTTTATTTATTTTTTTTAAAAAATGATAATAATAAGGTTAAAGGAAACTGCCATGGCACGGCTCTGGGCAGCCAGTCGTTTATATTTTGACAAATCTAGCCGAAGAAACCGAACTTCTTCTCCTCTTCCTTCTAGTTGTTTGACGAACCAGATACAGATCAAAACGCATCGTTTGAGGCGGTGATGATATTAGGAGACAAATGTGCTCTGTGATAGTATTTTTCTGACAGACCACAAAAGCCTCGGCATAATATGAGAAACAGAGACATTCATAAGTCCTGTTTAACCATCATTCACACCAACCAAACACCTTTAAATTAGCCAATTTGAGCGGTCTTCTTCAATGTGTGGGTGCCGCCGCCGCCCTCCACCACCGTCACCACCATGTGGGTCCCTATTTGTTGTTCACCGGAAATTTCGGTAGTGGGTCCCTTACCCCTTATCAAATTTCATTTTTATACTATAAAAAAGAAACCATGTCCCACTAAAACTAAAAGCCTCCATCAAGAACCAGGGACCACCTGGCACTACCCTTATCTGAAAGAAAGGACAATAAATTAATAAAATCCGTATCCAAACGCCGAGCACACTATAGAGATAGAAAAGCCTTTTTCCAAAGCATTAAGTATTTTTCTCATTTCTCCCCAGCACAGGGCCACTATCTGCGAATTTCAATTGCAAAGGTAATCATATTTATCTCATTTCCTAATTTGAGTTTTATTAATTTTCAATTCGCAATCTCATCGTTTTGAAATATTCGAACAAAGCGAGGTTAATTAACATATTATTGTAGTTCTTCTCTTCTTCTTTGAGAATTTCTTTTTCTTCAATAATTTTGATTATAACTAAAACTTAAGGTCAGATCTTCCAGCTCTCAGATGACTTGAATATCAATCATCAATACAAAAGGTATTTTTTCTTTAACTTTGAATTTTTCATTCACTTGTATAATTTAACTAGCGTTTTCAAAAAACCTGGATAGGAAAGTCTAGTGTGTTTGATTCGGGTGAAGGAAGATGTAATTTTTCAATTGTGATTGAAAAGGTAGTTAAAGTAAAGCTTTGATTTCTTTGTTAAAGCTTTGATTTCTTTGTTGTATGGTAATTACATTTTGCTGCTTTGATTTGGGTCACACTTCGGTACCTAAAGAGTAGTACCTATGCTACTTTTCTTAGAAAATTTTAACCTGCTGCTTAGTTTTTTTTTTCATTTGTTATAATAAAAATTTTTGGAAGTTTTTAATTCAAAAATCGCTTGAAGCAAGTATTTTATCATATGTATTTTTTAACAGGAAATTACTTAAAGAGTACTATCAATCTAATATAAAAGGAAAATAATTGACTCAACGCTGAAAAAGAAGTTTTCTTTTTCCCTCCTTTAATTTTGTAAATATAATCTCTTTTTTTTTAAAAAAAATAGTATTACTTAAAATATTTTTAAAATTAAATATGAGTTGGAATCAACTATTAAAAAAACAATTTTGGTCAACTCCAAGCTAATAAATTTTTTTTTAATATGCATATCTGAATTTTCTCTACAATTGATTGATAAAAAAAATTCAATTGTTAGAACTATAGGTAAGTATGAAAATGATACAGTATAATATATTATTTTAGCATGTTATATCAATGAACATTTGGATTGAATTATTCACATTAAATTTTTCCCATATTATAATAACCATAAAGTTTGTGAAAATTATTACAAAATTTAAGATATTGTTTCTGTTTTATTTTAAGTGTATTGTAAGAAATTTTTTTATTTAATTTTAAATATTATTTTTTTAAAATTTTAAAAAATTTTAATATTATCTCTATTAATAAATGAGAGGGGTGAGAAAGATAAAAAAATATATATAATGAAATTATAATAAAAAATTTAAAAAATTTATAATAGTTAATTATTTTTTTAGTATGCATATATTAAATGTATATGATATTTAAAATAGAAAGGAGTAATATATTAGCATTTTTGGCTTTTACCTTTTATTCTCGATAGAAAATGATCTTTAAATTTTTATTGCATGTTTTGTGTGGAAGAGAGAGATTTTGGAAAAGTAATGTAAATATCTAAAAGTTGGTCTTTCATTAATTACCAATGGTAAATTGGTAAATGTTCTTTGGGTCCCACATGAAATATAATAATAGTTAGAAATCAGATGGGACCCGCTTCTTAAGCGCTTTTTTTTTTCACCGAATAATGTAGCAGTACCTATGGATAACATAGTGCGAGCCCTTTAATTTGAATTTTATTAGTATATTATAACCGGAGAAATTAATGATTATAAATGTGATTGATTGCAATCAAAACTACATTAATAATTATCGATGATAATGCCGGCAGTTCATTATTTGCTAATATCTTCAACTTAACATAACATTAATTTCAATGTATATTTTATTTGACTTTTTTTTATTTTAATATCGCATTCTAATTCTTTATTATTTTTTTATTTTCAACGTTTCTTTAATGTCAATTTGACCCATTAAGGCCTTTAATACAATCGCAATAGTTTTTTTTTTCTTTAAATATTATTTTTTCTAAGTTATAGTTTAGAAAAATAAATATCAGTTGTGAGTAATCTTAATAAATAAATCCTAATGTTCAAAATAAATTAAACTTTTATGATGCCTTGACACAAATAATTGGATATGCCATTATGCTAAATACACAATTCTTTTTATATATATGAATTACATCATTCACTTACTTAGGAGGTACATCTAATCGACATGTACATTTTTTTATTTTTAAATGAAATTAAATAATATTCTTGTTTTTAAAAGAAATATTTAAAATGTAAATTGTTTAAGTGAATGGGGCAGCATGGTGGGGAAATTATTATTATTATATGTTTGAATATTTAAAATCATATGATTGGATCCTAATTCCTGAAGTTTTATTATCTTTTTATCTTATTTAATTAGTTGGTTAATTAATATATTAAAGAATCAATACCACTTGACCAGCACATAAAAACAATGTTTAATTTACCTTTTTTAGTTTTATTTTATTTTTAGTTGGAGTAGAGACATTGACAAAAGATTTTATAATTAATTATTAGCAACTATGAATTATACTTTATATTATTTTTTTATATTAATAAAAAATTAGGAATATTTTAGACTTATCTTCATAATCAAATCAGACGACAAATCTACACATTTCTGCAAAATTGATGACTGGATTGTCCATATTATAACAGAATTAATTAAATTCATCATGATCATAGAATTATTATTTAATAAATAAATATATTATAATAAATGAAGATGCCTATTAATAAAATAGAGGTGGAAATTAACTTCAAAACCAAACTATAATAAATTTGCAAAATAATTAAAGATGAATCATAATTAAATTACATAATAAATATTGCACAAATTATATTATAATTAAATTATTATTTAAATTATATAAATCAAGTAAAAATTAATTAAAAATTATTAAACAATATCTGAAATAATATTTTCATAATAAATATATTAAGTAATTATAATGGATAAGAATTATATTGGATTCGTTTTTGCAAAGTCGCTGGACACTGCAATTCTTTCTACTTCTTGGGGAGCATTCTATTACCGTAAGATGAACATCTGGCTATTGAGAATCAAATCAAAGCAAATCTGATGAAAATTCAAACTCGAAAAAAAATAAAAATCACATGATATAGGGGCTGCAATACAAGAAAAAAAGCTAAAGCACAGATACATAAAAGGTTATTCTGCAATTCTCGTGTATATAAGATTGACGTCCTGACCAATTGAATCAATAAGAGTTGAAGAACATAACGAAATCAAACGTCTTGCATTTTGCATCTGCAAAGAATGCTAATACAATTCCATTCTCTATTTGGATAAGATGATTTAACAATGGGTTAAGAAACAATGCTTTTTTTTTTACTTCCCCCCCCCCCCCCCCCCCCCCCCCCAATCCCAAAGTGACACCAGACATTGTATTCCTATTCTTCTATACAAGCTTTCCTAACATGGATTTCCTGATGTGAAGATAAATTATATATTTTTTGGGGGGGTCAGTCAACAGGTAAATTGGGTAGAGTTGTCACCATGAACTTCGTACTCTAATCATAACTAAGATATAAAGGAAAAGAAACGTAATGTTGCTTGTCAAACGTGCTTCTCATCAGAATTACTAATCTAAATGTGCTGAAGAGGGCACGTTAGTTGAAAGTTCAGCAAGCTGATTGTCTTGCTGTTTTTTCAAATACATCTGAGCAGTTGCATTCACAATCTTGAAAAAGAAGTTCAAGAGCATGAGCCACACTATTGTGTTCCACAACGCAGCAAATGAGAAATCCCATCTCTTCATCTGCAAACCATGAACACACACACACATATATATATAATAAATACACACATGAAGATTGATCAAGGAAAAAAAAAAGAATACTAATTCAACATCTGCAGAGAGTTAGGTAAATTGACCGTTATTTTGTTGATTCACACGAGGGCATAGTAAATAGAGAAATGATTTTCTCGAGTACCTTGTTATTTGAGGGCAGATGCTGGGCAGGTGCCATATACTTTTCTTTAACTGCATGCAGTTTGGCTACAAGGTCAGGTAGGATAGAAGCCAAACCAGGTACAAGGCTGAGTATCATGATCAATTCATTCTCAATCCAGTCAAGTAGTTGGTTATTGCAAACACAGATGATGAAAACCGTCTGCAGGAAAGCAATACAACAAAGAACATTAAGCACTTCACAAATAAAACCAGGCATCTAACACCTTTAATTAAGGCCACATAAAAATTTGCACATAAGAGTAAAGAGGAGGAAACTCCAACTGTAAAATATTTCTCTCCAAAATGGAGAGAAATGAGAGTAAATGGAGATATGTAGTTGTTTAAATATGTAAAATTACTATTCTAACCCTCGTTTCCTTCTTTAAAAAAATGAGAGAAATTTAAATTACTCTCCCCTTTATTTAAACTACCAAATAATGGAAAGTAATTCAGAGTAAATTTATTTTACATTACTCTCTATTCCTTCATTAAAGTAAATTCAATCTCTTCTTTAACTTCCATCCAAACATAGGCTAAAGAATTGCAGCTTCCATCCTTTTACTAAAAGAACCAAAAAATTGTGTAAACCATTAAATGCTCCAATATTACAAACCTGTAAATGAGTCTTCACAATTGCCTTTCCAATCAACGTTGCAAGAAAAAACTTCCAAAATGAAATCCCAAATTGTCCACACATAATCCCAGCAAGGTCAAATAGGGGATTTGGCACCTAAAAAGATATTATAGCTTATCAACAAAGTGCATATGAATAACCAACATAACATAAATAGATCATAAACCAAGGTCAACTTTTATACAACAAATCTTGTGCTATGATCATTAGAGAAAAATTAAGCATAAGTCTGAACACTTTATATAAATACCAAAAATTTATGAAAGAAACCTTCTACTCTAAATAAAATTTCAAAGGGAATGTTGGAAGCCATGCAAAATTTCTGCAATGATTCCACATGACATTAAAACAATCTCATTTTTGTAATTAAAAAATGCATTAAAAATAATTCAAGGAGTAGGGTTTAAAGGATATTACTGAGATTTACCAATTTGGAAAGTTTTGGAGGGAGTAACTGTTTTATTCATGGCAAGAAATTTCTCCCAAAGAAGCGATAATGCCTTTGTATTGGGCATGAGTAAGTCATATTAACAGACCACACAGAAAAATTCATTATATTATTTTACATAGAACTTGCATGAGAAAATATAGGCGACAAGGAAACTAACCGAAGCAAGTATTAAAATCGTGAAGAAGTTGAGATGTTGAGCATGTGTCAGAAGCCAGCGTTTAATTGAATTAAGGTGACTACCTATGATTCCATTATCTTCAGATGAGGAAGCATTCAATTCTTCCATGGCATCCAATTTGCTACCTGATATGCTTGCTGCACAAAGTAAAAAACTAATGAAAAATAAAATCCATGCAGTAATGTCAATATATCTCCAGATATACATTCCATTGTTACCCAATTATTGTGTTACAAGTAAAAGGACAAATAATAAAAACGACAAGATTTTATCTTGAATAAATTACAAGCACCATTAACTCATTTCAGGAAAAAAGTACTGTAATCGATATTCAGAAATATCCAAACACCAGCAAAACAGCAAAGTCTCTGTACTATATTTGTCTCAATTTCCACCACCTAATTTGACACAAGAAAGGAGGGAAAATGCTGCTTACAATAATGGTATGACAAGATGCATTCTTAAACTAGATTCTGTCAATAAGACAAGGTCAGCCTATCCTATGATACATTACTTCAGGGACACATCAAATTTGGACCCATAACACCCTACTATTAGGGCGAGCAAAACTGAAGCATGTGAATAGCCATCAATTCTCTACTTCCTTTTCTTGGCAATGGCAGTTTTATATGTTTGTTAGAGCCACAATATTTTTAGAAACAAATGAAACCTACGCATATTTTGTTCCCACCAAGGGATTCAAAGAAGCCCCCTCTCACTGTTACTACATTTCTGACAAGGACAATATATGATCCTGTTTTCTTCCCACCTACCATAGGATTCCATGCTCCAAGTAACCTAGCTCTGAATGGATATGTAAAGAAGATGCCAATATAACTTCATCATCTATAAAAGAAGAGATCCAATACTTAAAAGTTCTATGGATTACGAAAGGCCCAAAGGACTACAAAGAATCAAAATTGGTTTCAAAAAAACAAACCCCTGCAGTATGATACAACCTCTGCAGTTTGCGTGCATTAGATTGGCCCCCATACAACTGTTAATTGTGTTTATTCTTATGAGGTTCTTGCTGACACCTATATAATTTGCATGTTGCAGAAAAATACCAAACATCAAGCTTAAAGCATACCTGCCCTAGAGATAAAATAAGGAGGAAGCTCCCCAAGTGCTGTTCCAACACCCCATAGAATAGCCTCTATCTGGACCTGTGGCAATATGCTGCTAAGTGGAACCCGCATTCTGTGTAATGAGGAAAAAACTGGGTCCCCAAATTCACTGCAATCTTTGTCAAGCCATGAAGGACCTCTTTTCAGCTGTATTGTATCATATATAGCACTTTTTAGATCAACTCGGCCACACTGCATTGCTTTTATTGTGAACAGGGCAATATGAGGACCCAGATAAAGGACAAAAGTGTGCAAACCAGACCCTGGAATTAACAAATGAGAGAGAGAGAGAGAGAGAGAGAATTTAGATTGGGAAAATGGATCTACATGATTTTAAACAACTTGTTCATACCAGCCTTAGAGAAGTTAATAAACTAGAGAAATGGGTGGAAGATAATGCAATAAATTATCCGAACCGCCCGAGCTTGATAAGCCCAGTCACAAATGAAGAATCATGCAACTTGAATTCCATAGACACAAGTAAACAGAATAATGAAACAAGTCCATTGTCTTACTATAATGTTGAGTTTTGTGATTTATGAACCCAAAGATAATATTATTTGCACATAATTGTGATCAATCATGGACAGAAACACTCAAAAACACAAACTTAATTTTTTAAAAAAATTACTTAACCACCATGCTTCAAATGGAGATATAGTTGTCATCCATATGACAGTGCACTGTTATTTGCTCATTTCAACAACTTATATTGGGATCAAACAAAATTAATTGCAATCCCTCCTTAGTTATAAATGACACAGCAGTCATTTGAAAGAAATTTTCAGTAACAAAATTAATTGCAATCCCTCCTTAGTCATACATGATACAACAGTCATTTGAAAGAAATTTTCAGTACCATTATTTTCAGGACAATTATTTTGAGTGTTTTCTCACCAAAATTAATATCTGAGTTAACAATCCATACTACATTAGTTTCTGCATGGAGCTGTATGATAGCAAGGAACATTCTAGACCAAAACTATTAAAGACATGCAAAATTTTCCTCCAAGTAAAATGGTTTAATTGTTAGGGTTAGCTCTTTTAAACACATCTATATTTTACTTACCAAGACCAATTGACGATGCAACACCAAGGGCAATCCACCATAATCCAAACCGGAAATAATGAGAAAGTTCCTCAATATGCTGCAAAGACATGCCATGAGATAATCACAATCCCGAAAAATGGTAGTTACAAATAATGAAATACACCATACTGGCAAATTAGAAAAGAAAACATAGTGCCTATCTAGATATTGTTCACACATGCAGTGACAAGATTTATACATTTTTTCTTATCTGCATCCACTATACAAACAAACAAGACCTCACATTCGGCAATAGAAGTACAGCTTTGCTTTCACAAGAACAATTAAACCTAAGACAATCTGCAAACCAGAGTACCTTTTCATGAGGCCCATCAATGGTCACAAGTAGAATTCCAAGTCCAGCAACCACAGTGCTTAAAAGCATTAACCAACCGCCCTTTGCCAAAAGATATAATGCTGATCTCTTGAAATACTGAATCATAGCAAGAACAAAAAGCTTCAATGTTCTGAATGGTTGTGTTGTCAACGACAGATTTTCTAGTTCTTGTCGATGCCTTTCATGAATATCTGCAACAAAAATGAAATTGTTTCAGCTAATAAAATTTGTTAAATCCTGATATTTTTGGTGCATCCCGTTTCTTAAATCTTATTTACAAAAGAACATGCCCATTAATGGCAATGATGACAATAACATTTGTCTAAAAAAAGCATTTTAAAACTTAATGACAATGTTAGGGAATTAAAATTTACCCAGATATAAACATCAACCATTCACATTATACAAAATGACCATAAAATTGAAAACATACTCAACCTAATTGATATTCTATGTTGTTCGCATGGAGATAGAATGGTGGAGTCAAATACTTCAAATGCCCTAATTTCTACATCTGCTACCTATATGGCTGTGACATGCCCACTAGAAATCCCAATTTCCAAGGTGATGCCTAAATGGCCTAAATTATCCTGTTTAGAGCCATAAGTTCTTCGTCCTTACCATTTTCTGTTTTCAGCATCCAACCTCATGCTCTTCATAAATTAATAAATCATCAAATATCTATACTTTTCAAACCATATAGTAGTGACACAAAACAGTAGCAGATGAGAGTTCATTAATTACAAAACCATTTAATGCCGAAGTTCCTAAATCCCCAAAATACTAACTTTGACTAGCAAACAACTTCTTATGGACCAGATAAATCAATTTGTATCACAAGTGCAGCAACGCCCATTGAACAACATGGCATATTTCAGTTGTTCTCTCAAGTATTGCAACTCGAAGAGTATTTACTTCTTTTAACTGTCTAGATGATTAAATAGTAACCCAAAAGCATTAAAAATTCAGTGATTTAAAATATCCACAGGGTAAATCAAGCTTAATGTATAAAATTTACAATAGAACTGTACAAAGAGCCAAAAAACGTTCAGTTTGCACCAACCCATGTCAACAAAGTCCTAAAATATTCAAGCTTTTAATTTAAAATTGAACCATAGATCGGATTATGCGAGTTATAGAATACACGGATTTGAGTTCTAACATAGAGATTCCATGAAACAGATCGAACAGATTTCGAAAAAGTCAGGACTTTGCATCGTAACTCATATCACCATCATTTTTTCTAGGAGAAAGGAAGAAATTTTTATCCACAAGCAGAAAATTAACAATGGCGACAATATATATGTGTATGTATAAATAAAGGAAAGTTGAAACTGAAGGACTTACCTGCGACTGATTCGTCCATGTTTTGAGAAGAAGAGGTCGCTCCTTTGCCGGACCCCATTACCATAACATAATATAATAAAAAAAAAGAAAAAAAAAAAGAACTAACCTTTTCTGCTTTATTTATAAATTATACTATAGAGATACTAAATGGGTAATGTTTTGTGATTGATTTCGATCTGAAAAAAACAAACAAACAGCAGATGGGTATAGATTAGTTCGTTTGATTTGCAGCGAACATATCTTTGTTATGTGATAATTTTGATAGGTTTTGAAAGAAATTGGAGATCAAAAACCAAAAAAAGACGCGAAATTTCAGAGAACAAAAGGAAAGGATGGGAGTTTGCGTGGAGATCTCGCAGTGGAGCTTTTATCGCTCTCTTTCTGTGAGATGAAGAGTGAGTCCTCTGTCGCTGCGCGTATACGGTTTTCTACCTAGCTTTTGTTCTCTTAATTTTTTAAGGATAAAAAATATTGAATAAAAATAAATTTAAATAAAAATATTTTTTATTAAGAAATATTTAATTATTGAATTGCTTCATTATTACCTATAAATAGAATTTAGCCTTTTTTTAATTTATTTATATAATTAATTTTTAATTTTCAATGCTTTTTTCATTTAGAAAAATAGCTAACACTAACACTTTAGGTTTTTGAATTATTCGAGTTATATTCAAGTTGTGCCTTCCTTACAAAAAAGTAAATCATATTTCCTTTTTTTTCTTTAAAGAAACAAATTAATACAAGTTGCTATAAGTTATTTTTAGTCTTAAATTGATAACTATATTTTTTTTAATATTTATTTTTTTTATTTATTTTAAATTATAGTCTTTTTAATATTTTAATATTTATATTAGAATAGAATCTCACACAATATTATGGATATTTTTATTTTTTAAAATATATGATAATTTTAAATAAATAATTATTTATCTGTAGCTGTAAAAAAATTAATATATATATCAATAAATTTAAATAAATTATTTATAATTATTAAATTACAAAATAATGAGAGATTTGTAATACTATAATATTATTATAAAATTTTATATAAATAATAAAAATTATTTTTTAAACCAAATAAACTCGACACCACCGATAACAAATAAAAAATATATACATATAATTATAAAAATTATCCTAAGAAGTGATATAAACAAAACCATACCTTAATTCATGAATTGTATATATATAATTATAAATAATTTAATTTAAATATTAACTATTTAATTTATAAATTATATTTTATATATCACCCATTATATACATAGTGATATAAGTAAACTTTAAATAAAAACATATTATTTGAAGATCACAACTATTATATATATTTAAAATTAAGTTAATCATAATCTGAATATTATAAAATTAATCATAATTTTAATAATATTATAATTTTATTAAATTTTTTAAATAAATATAAATTAATATAATATTTTAATTCTATTTAAAATGTATAAATAAATATTAAATAAATATCTATCATTGTAATAGGATAAAATTATTATCTATCTTAAATAGGATAAATTTTTTTTATCTTATAATAAATAAATATCTATTTAAAATTATACATTATTATATTAACTTTATCTTTTTAAATATTTATATTTGTATAAATAAATATTTATCATAATAAATAATAAATTAATTTAAAAAGCAACAATCATTTTAGTATTAAATATATAGATTTAATATTATTTATTAAAAATATTTAATAATAATATAATAAAAAGTACTGTTTATTGTCAATAAAATAAATTAATTTTTTATTTTTATAAAATATATTTCCAAATTTGAGATGGAATATTTTTTTTTTATTTTTTTAATATTTAAACATTATGTAAAAGTCAGTACATGATGCTATTTATCATTAATAAAAAAAGAATTGTAATTTCGATTATTTAGTTAATTAATAAAAAGGTTGGTGGACTTAGACTAAGGACCGTGATCAAAAGGTATTCCAAATTATGAGCAAATTCCAAATAAAACTAAGGGTCAACCAGTGGCAGAAGGAAGAGAAAAGTCTCTGACGAAATTACGTGTTTTATAGTCAACAAACAAAGAAAGGATATTCTAAGGTACAACTGATTAAGATCATACTCTTTTGACCTTTTTGTCTTTACTTAAATCAGGATCGTTCAATTACAATTTACATGGATCATCATTTTCTTAGGATGATGAATATTAATTTCAATTACAATTTCATTACAATCGCTGTCGTGGGCTATATTATTGTTAAAAAATAATTCGATCATTAATTTTTAAAATTATGTACAATAATTAATAATCATTGGCTTTAAACTAATACAAGATTATATAATTTTACTGAATTTATATTAGTTTTTCCAATTTATTGATTAGTTAGAGAATAAAATTTTTGGAGGAAAGGTCATGTGCTAAGAAACGGGATAATTAATTAAACTTATTATTATTATTATGTAATAATATATATTTTAAAATTTATTAGATTAGAATTAATCATGTTTATACCGAAATAGCTTATTAAGTGATTGAACTTGCGATCTTTTACTTAAGGAATGAGAATATCAAATTATCCATACCAATTATTTATTGGTGATTATTATTATTATTATTATTCTTATTATTATGTCTTTAATGGGTATACCAATAATTTATTGGTGATTATTATTATTATTATTATTATTATTATTATTATTATTATTATTATTATTATGTCTTTAATGGGTTGCATGTGCCATGTATTTTGTTTTTCTTTTTTAAGGCTTAAAATATTGAACAAATATATTATTTATAAATGTCACTTTTTTAAATTTCAGATTTGTAATTAATAAAAGCTTGGCCCAAATAAATAATATATAAAAAATTAGTTTTCTTTATTTTATTTTTGGCGACCAAACTTGAAGGCCAGATTGTTTGCTATGGAGTGGGGACCAAAGTGCTAAGAAGTATAAAGCACAGAACAGAAGTATTAAAACCATATCCCGACTGCAAAATAACTGCATATAAAATAATAATTTTGTTGCTTAATGATAATAAAAAAATTAAAACAATAGTTATAAATATATATATATATATAAAGCCATCTTATTTGATTTTGTTTTATATATTTATTCTACTAAATTATTCTGATAGATGGCCTTAATTAGTAGTCATTTTTGGTCAATTTCAAAAACATCGTTTTTTCTTCCTTTTGAGAAGTGATTAATAAAAACTTATGATAGAATTGAGTTCAATAGCTTCTGTATATTATTCTTTTTTTTATTTTATTTTTATAAAATTATTATAAAAATGAAAATGAAAAATTTATCATTTTTTAAATATTTCATATTTTTTTTTATTAATTTACAAATTTCATAGTTCCATATATATAATCTATTATATATATGTGATAATTTTTGTACACTTATCAATTTATTATTTTTTTTATAAAATAATTAAAAAACCTAATATAAAATAAAAATTTTGAAATATCTAGCAAATAACATAATTTATTCTATTTTAAGGGAATATTAAAATATTAACATGGATGTAGGTTGAATTAATACTTGTTGGAAGGGGTGTCAAAACGGGTTGATAGATCGTATTCGCATCAAACTGATCAACTTTGATGATACAAAGTTAAAGTCAATACAAATATGACTCATTTATAAATTATATCTATATAATACGACACAAAAATTAAATGGATTATATAAATACGACACGTATAATATGTTTACTTAAACGAATTATATAACTAGATACGACCCGTTTAAATTATATAATATTTTTAATTTAAAATAATATTATATTTTTAAATAATCCATTAAAAATTTATTCATATAATAAAATTATGATTAAAATAATTATAAAATATATATGTATTAAAAATGTCTTAAACATATCCAAAAAAAATAAAATATATAATACAATTAATATAAAATAAATAGTCAGTATACATTATATTTTAGTTTTAGAACTTAATAAGAAAAAAAAAGTTATTGAGATAATATATAGTTGTGAATACAAATTTTATTTTGAAAAGTTTATTTATTTTCTTTTTATTTTTTCTATCTCATTTTTTTATAAATTATATTCTAAATTATAAATTAAAAAATTTTATTTGATATAAAATATAAAATATTAGATTATTTAAATCATAAAATTATTTAATTTTTAACATGTGATTTAAGAAAATAATTTCTAAAATTCATAAAGAATTAAATTTAAATTAATTAATAATTAAATTAATAAAATAATTAAAAAATAATTTAATAAGTATATGAAATTTATAAATTTTAATAAAATATTTAAAAAATTAAATAAATTATTTATAAATAAATAAAATATATAGTATAATAATAAAATTATAATAATATAATAAATATATAACATTTATTTTTATTTTCTTATATCAAATAACAACAAAATAACATAATTTTAAATTATATAAAGCTATATCATTTTAGTTAAACAAGTTATAGCAGATTTATATGTTAACCTGCCATATAATTTATTGAAAGTCGTATTATAAACAGGTTGATCCGTTTAGGCTTCAAATATTGGTTTGGTGCCAGATATTAATTTGACTTTGCCATTCCATGTGATCCATAAAATTCGCTTATTTGCCTATCGGCTTGATAATGGGAAAAGGCTTAGCCCATAGCAACTAGTGGACTTATTACTAAAAGCCCACATTTCATTTCATTTAATTTTTTTTATGACGAACAATACTTAAATTTATTTATTCATTTTATCAGTTTTTTTAGCATTAAGGAAGGAATTAATGAGATTCGATTTCTGACGTCCATCCATAAAATTCTACAGGATATATTTCCAATTTCCTTAATTTAAATTTTTGTTCTTGACAATAATATACATCTCTCGTAGTCTTCTTATGAATACTAACCATTTAAATGTATTGATTTATTTTTGTTTTATTCATAACTTTATTTTCAAAAATATATACAAATCCATAAACAATACACAATAGGATCATTAATTAATTTCATAATACAATTTGTACACGAAATAATCTCTATTCATGCGCCGTTAAGTAAGGTCAAATTTTAATTAGCAAAGTTAATTTCATATTAAATGTACATTGGATTAGTATTGTGAGGCCATCAAATTTCTTCATAATCCAAAATATAGTAATGAAAGCGAAGAGTATGGCGATATATGGATTAATTGCATCATGACAATGGCGAAAAAAACACCAAAATTGTGTCATGACAGGGCCGTGTGGGATTCTGGAATTACTTCAAATCTATTATAAAATAATTCAGCTCCATATTTTTATCCAATTTAATAATTCTATATTTATGCTCTACAATCTGGACCTTCAGTAAAAGATATCGATAGTAAATGGAACATTAGGATAAGTTACAAAATACACAGTGATAAATATCAGAAAAAGTTTATAGTATTATAAATTAATCAATTTAAAAAATATTATTAAATTTATTATTTTACAAATTCAATATATACAAATTTATTATTAAATTATTATATATATAATAATTTTTATAAATTTATCACATATCTCTAATAAAAAAATAAAAAATTTCTTTATCAAATACATAACAATGGTATCAAAATGTAAGGTTGTGCACAAAATGAGAAACCGTCCATAACCGACCAATCTACATTCGGTTGGTTGTCTATACTTTCTTTGGCGACATTGGATTAGTATTTAAATAGGATGTCGGGTTCGGGTAATTGATTGGTTTGGGGTATTTTATTTCAAATAAACATGAAACTGATCGATAATTATATATATATATATATATATTATAATTTTTATATATAAGTAAAACAGTGCCATTTTCTCTTAGAGAAAACGGCGCCACCTGATGCTTATATAAGTATATTAAAAAGTGAAGAAGCTCAACCTTAGTTGCATGACTTTCAAATTTCTTTGGACTTTTGGATACTATAATAATCTCTCTTTTTTCAAATACTGCCTCCATATTTTTTTCCAGCCTTTCTCTATCTTTCTTTACCTCTGATGATGTTTGGTTTGCTGTTTGATTATATATATATGATGAGTTTCTTTTTGTGATTTTATTTATATTTGATGTAAAATCTTTGTTAAGATTTATTCAATCCATCCCACATATAAAAATTATAAAAAATATAATTGGTGTAATAAGAAAGGCAATTCAATCCAAATAACCTAGATTATTTTATTTTGTAAAACTCAATTTATTATATATAAGCTCAATATACTTTACCTTATCTAAATTATTGCATATCTTTATTGAAATTACTATTTAATTTATACATGATTTACTATGTTCATGTAAATTTTGACATGTTATCAAAGCTGGTATATATTTATCTAGTAGTTCTAACAATAATTATTCAAGTGTAAAATTGTGAATTGTGTTTTTAGTTGTCCCGAATAATGGCTACTAAAAATATTTGTCAAATATCAACTGCAGTTGATATTTGAGAGGAAGTATTAAATCCATCTCACGTTTAAAAACTACAATAAATATAATGAATTTATAATAAAAAAATTAACCCAACCTAAATAACTTAAGTTATTTTGTGTTATAAAACTCAATTTGTTATACTCTTCAAAAAAAAAACTCAATTTGTTATAAGCTTAATATACCATACCTTATATAAATTTTTACATACCTTTACTGAAATTATTTTTTTATTTACTATGACTTATAAAATTTAAAAATATTTTAGAAGTGTTAAAATATTTTACAGATTTGTACTGAAAATTATATATTTTTTACTAATTACAATTTTTTGGGTTTATGTATTTGTCTATTTCCAACTTGAGCTAAACCCAACTGAACGCAATTTCATAGAGATCAATTGAAATAACATATGCTAGGAGTTTATTGTTTCTTGTTGCATCTTGTATTATTGGGAGATGATATTTGTTATTGTTGGTTGGTGTCTCCAAGTGGGACCCACCATTTAGTTAATTAAAAAAAAAAAGAAAAGGATTGGTCAAAGTTTGGCAAATGGCCAAACTTAATTAGGTAGCCAAACTTAGGTAGCCTAATTTTAGGCAATCCACCAAGACATATACGGCTACTCTCTCTATATAAGAGAGATTTGCCAAGAGCAAATGAATCAAGCCACAGATCATTTATCTGTGAAGAGAAATTGTGAGATTTGTGAGAGTTCAGTCTTAAGAAGGGTCTTAAGACTAAGGGTCAAGAAAAATAGTGAGGTTTGGGAAACACTTCTATAAGTACCACTATTTTTGTATTACTCTTTTTGTAAGCCTGCTATTTTTAATAGTAGAAGAATTATTCGGATTTTGTCCCGTGGACGTAGCCCTAAAAGTTAAGGGTGAACCACGTAAATTCTTGTGTGTCGTATTTTATTATTCCGCTATTTTATTATTCTCGTAATTTTAAATTTCGGGTCCCAACAAGTGGTATCAGAGCCGAAGGTTTCGGCAGGTCCAAATAGCGGTACCGGATCCGTGAATATATTTTAAAAATAAATATATCACGACGACAAGAAAATTACGACGAGTCCATCGGTGCAGTCCGTTAGGAAAAATGTTGCAGAATTTTAATTTTTGGTGAATAGTAAAATAGTAACCCAAAGGTGGCATACTATTCACGTATAGTACTATTTACGTGTACGTTACTATTCTACGTATAGTACTATTTACGTATACGGTCACTATTCAAGTATACGGTACTATTCACATATACAAATTTTTTTTGTTGGTGGTAGTATTCTGCACAAATCAAGATGGACGATAAAACAACGGGCACGATGGTTAAACTCAACTCATCAAACTATGCGGTATGGAAAATACTAATGGAAGATCTTCTATGTTGCAAAGATCTCTTTGAGACTATTGAGTTAAAAGGAGTCAAGCCAGTAGATAAAAATGAGGCCGTCTGGAAGTTGACTGATAGAAAAGCAGCTGGAACTATCAGACAGTCTGTTGAAATGAGCGTCATTAATCACATCGCTCATGAAAAAGATGCTTATACAATGTGGAAGAAGCTGGAAGACATGTATGAGCGAAAGACTGCTCAGAATAAAGCTTTTCTAATCAGAAAGCTTGTAAATCTGAAGTACAGAGATGGCGAAAATGCTTCAGATCACTTGAGCAAATTTCAAGAAATTTTGAACCAGTTGTCAACATCAAAAATAGTGCTAGATGATGAGGTACAGGCACTATTCTTATTAAGTTCCTTGCCGGACAGTTGGGAGACGCTGGTTGTCACACTCAGCAATATGCCAGAAGGAAAGCTGACCTTAGACACAGTTAAGGAAAGCATTCTTAATGAAGAAACCAGACGCAAGGAACATGGTACGAGTAGCAATTCAGATGCACTCGTCTCAGTTACAGAAAGGAGGGGGAGAAGCAAAATCAGACATTCTCAAAATTCAGAAAAACGTGACAGTTCACGGAGGAGATCCAAGTCAAGAAAAGGTGTCACTTGCTATCATTGTGGCAAGCCTGGTCACATCCAAAAGCATTGCAGAAAGTGGAAGAAGGAACGAGCCAAAGAAAATGATGAAGAAAAGAAAGATGATGCAGAGGTAGCTTCAGTAGCTATTGATGTCGAAGCACTTGGCGATGGAAGTGCGCTGTTTTCTCATGCTGGTCTTAGTGAGTGTTCCACTAATCAAGATTCTCTATGGATTATTGATTCTGCATGTTCATATCATATTTCTTCTAAGAAGGAATATTTTTCTTCACTTACTCTCGGAGATTACGGCCATGTCAAGACCTTAAATGGCACATTTGTGAAGAATTGTGGTATTGGAACAATATGTATCAAAACCAATACTGGTTATGATCTCTGGTTAGAAGATGTGAGATACACTCCTACAGCAAATTTCAATCTAATCTCAGTTCATCGTTTTGATGAATTGGGATATGCAAATCTATTTGTCAACAGAACATGGAAGCTTACAAAAGGAAACTTGGTGTATGGTAGAGGAAAGAAGCTCAACACCCTCTACTACACCTCAGCCAAAGTTTGCACAGGAGTGGTGAATGCAGTTGAAGATTCATCTACTGATTTATGGCATAAACGACTTGGGCATTTGAGTGAGAAAGGAATGGAGACTCTCACCAAGAAGAAAATGCTATCTTTGAAAGGTATGCCTCTGAAAACATGCACTGATTGTTTGTCTGGTAAACAACATAGAGTTGCCTTTCAAAGATCCTCTTCTCCATCGAGAAAGCCTGGTATTCTAGAATTGGTACACACTGATGTTTGCTCAATGATTGATAAATCTTTGAGTGGGTGTTCGTATTATGTCAGCTTTATTGATGACTATTCTAGAAAGGTGTGGGCTTTGCCGATAAAGTCAAAAGACCAGGTACTGGAGATGTTTAAGGTCTTTCATGCCAGTGTTGAAAGACAAACGGGAAGAAAGTTGAAATGTGTTAGAGCCGATAATGGTGGTGAGTACAGAGGACCATTTGAGAAGTATTGCTCAGAACACGGCATCAGACTTCAGAAGACAGTTCCCAAAACTCCACAACAAAATGGAGTTGCAGAGAGAATGAACAGAACCATTGTAGAAAGAGTTAGATGTATGCTCTCTCATGCCAAACTTCCAAAGACCTTTTGGGCTGAAGCAATGAGAACTGCAGTATACCTGATTAACCTTTCACCTTCAACCTCCCTCAACGGAGATGTTCCAGAAAAGGTGTGGTCAGGAAAAGATGTTTCTTACAATCATCTTAAAGTATTTGGCTGCAGGGCTTTTGTTCATATTTCAAAAGATGAAAGATCCAAGCTAGATTCGAAGTCAAAGCAGTGTATCTTCTTGGGTTACGGAAATGATGATTTTGGGTACAGATTATGGGATCCAGTTGAAAAGAAGCTCATCAGAAGCAGAGATGTAGTATTCCTGGAGGACCAAACCATTGAAGATTCTGAGAAAAATGAAAAGTCAAAATCTGTCAATGAGTTTCCTGTTGATCTTGATGTAGAACCTCGTGTAGTACCACAAGGTGATGATGAGCCAGAAGCTGATGGTGAACCAGTTCAGAATGATGCTGAACCAACTCCTACAGAAGAACCACCTCAATTGAGAAGATCTGCAAGAGCCAGAATACCTTCCCAGAGATATTCTCCTAATGAGTATGACTTGCTAACTCAAGGGGGAGAACCAGAGGACTACCAGGAGGCAATGGAAGATTCTAAAAAGAATGAATGGTTGAAAGCCATGCAAGATGAGATGAAATCCTTGCATGAGAACCACACTTATGAGTTGGTGAGACTGCCTCAAGGTAAGAAAGCACTAAAGAATAAATGGGTGTTCAGGCTAAAGGCTGAACAGAACAACTCACAGCCAAGGTATAAGGCGAGGCTGGTTGTGAAGGGATTTGGTCAGAAGAAAGGAGTTGACTTTGAAGAGATTTTCTCACCCGTTGTCAAGATGTCTTCTATCAGAGTTGTGCTCGGATTAGCAGCTAGTTTGAATTTAGAGATCGAACAACTTGATGTGAAGACCGCTTTCCTCCATGGTGATTTAGAAGAGGAAATTTATATGGAGCAGCCAGAAGGGTTCAGAGTCAAAGGAAAAGAACACATGGTGTGTAGATTGCAGAAGAGCTTGTACGGACTCAAACAAGCTCCCAGACAGTGGTACAAGAAGTTTGACTCTTTCATGGTGAATCACGAGTATGAGAAAACTACTTCTGATCATTGTGTATTTGTGAAAAAGTTCGCAAATGGTGACTTTATTATTCTCTTGTTATATGTTGATGATATGCTGATTGTGGGCCATAATACTGAGAAAATTGAAAGCTTGAAAAAGGAGCTTGCGAAATCCTTTGCCATGAAGGATTTGGGATCGGCAAAACATATTCTCGGAATGAAGATCTCTAGAGACAGGACAAAAAGAAAGCTGTGGTTGTCTCAGGAGAAGTACATTGAGAAAGTTCTTAACAGATTTAACATGAGTAATGCAAAGCCAGTTTCTACCCCACTTGCAGGTCATTTCAAACTAAGTTCCAAACAATGTCCTTCAAGTGAGAAAGAAAAAGAAGAGCTAAAGAAAATTCCTTATGCATCCGCTGTTGGCAGTTTAATGTACGCTATGGTATGCACTAGGCCAGATATTGCTCATGCTGTTGGTGTCGTCAGTCGATTTCTTTCAAATCCAGGTAAAGAACACTGGAATGCAGTAAAGTGGATTCTCAGGTATCTTAAAGGCACTTCCAAAACTTGTTTATGTTTTGGTGATAACAGACCTATGTTAGACAGTTACACAGATGCAGATATGGGCGGAGATGTTGATTCACGCAAATCAACTTCTGGATATCTAATTATCTTTGCAGGAGCAGCGGTTTCTTGGCAATCAAAATTGCAGAAATGCGTCGCGCTATCATCGACGGAGGCGGAATATATAGCTATCACAGAAGCTAGCAAAGAACTCTTGTGGATGAAAAAGTTCCTACAAGAATTGAGTATAGAACAAGAGAAGTATGTCCTGCTATGCGACAGCCAGAGCGCTATACATCTCAGCAAGAATTCGACCTTTCATTCTAGGTCAAAGCACATTGATGTGAGGTATCATTGGATACGTGATGCGTTGGAGATGAAGTCATTTCAGATAGAGAAAGTTCATACTGATGACAACGGCGCAGATATGATGACAAAAGCTTTACCCACGGAAAAGCTTGTTGCTTGCAGAAGAATAGCTGGTATGGCTAACATTCCCACTTGAAGATCACGGGGGAGATTTGTTGGTTGGTGTCTCCAAGTGGGACCCACCATTTAGTTAATTAAAAAAAAAGAAAAGGATTGGTCAAAGTTTGGCAAATGGCCAAACTTAATTAGGTAGCCAAACTTAGGTAGCCTAATTTTAGGCAATCCACCAAGACATATACGGCTACTCTCTCTATATAAGAGAGATTTGCCAAGAGCAAATGAATCAAGCCACAGATCATTTATCTGTGAAGAGAAATTGTGAGATTTGTGAGAGTTCAGTCTTAAGAAGGGTCTTAAGACTAAGGGTCAAGAAAAATAGTGAGGTTTGGGAAACACTTCTATAAGTACCACTATTTTTGTATTACTCTTTTTGTAAGCCTGCTATTTTTAATAGTAGAAGAATTATTCGGATTTTGTCCCGTGGACGTAGCCCTAAAAGTTAAGGGTGAACCACGTAAATTCTTGTGTGTCGTATTTTATTATTCCGCTATTTTATTATTCTCGTAATTTTAAATTTCGGGTCCCAACAGTTATTGCTATTGTGTATATGCTTCATCTGGCCTCCCACAACCAGATGAAGATCGGTTTGTATGGTGGGTTTTCTTAATGATTTTTTCATTTCCAATAAAAAAAAATTGAAATAACATATGCTTGGACCGACTTTGGATACAAATTTTTCCTCATTATTCGTTGGTTTGGAAAATCATCCAAACTCAACCGAATCCGTTCTATGTATACTCCTGTCAAAAAGGCAGGATTGGTTTAGTACTTACAAATTTCTTGATTGTTTGAAATATTCCAAAAAGGAAAAAAGATTTTGTGGTAAATGATAATGTCTTATTCTACTGTATAAGCAAATAATATTGCTTTCCAGTGATTTCTTTACGTGTTGTGGTAGACAACAAGAAAAATAGTTGTTTATTTTGCTTCCTATGATCCGAGCCTATCCTTTATTTGATTTTAGTGAAATTATTTCAGAAAAAAAAATCTTTATTTTGACTTCTTCAATTAAAAATTAAATTCACAATAACCCTTTTATTTCTCTTATTATTTATTATTATTTTATTTTATTTTTTAAATAAATATATATTTTTAAATTTGTTATTATTATTTTTTTATTTGTATTTATTTTTGTTCTCTCTCATTCGAGATTTTTGTTTTTTTTTTCCTGAAAGTATTTATTCGATCTAATATTGAAGTTATTATTGCATTGATATTGAAATTTTCAATTAGAATTATATATATTGAATGTTTGTAGTTGTTCCACCATCTAATATATATAATTACAATCAAATTGTAATATGATATAATTATATGAATGAAGATCATAAAAAGTGGAGTAATTGAAAATTTTTCATAAACACACTAATCTTAAATATCACATGATTCAATTTTTTTTTAATTCCTAAAAATTTTTATAAGTTGTGTGAATTGTTATCGCTGAAATATATATTAATTGCGATTCGCTCCATTCAAATTGTTGATATGTCTTATAAATTTATTATTTTTATTTTTATTTTTATTAATTTATTTTAGTCTAATAAGCAAAGAGAAAAAAATGAAAAAGAAAAAGGAAATTATAATTATATGTTTTTTAATTTTCCAGATAAATAACTAAAATTCTATTAATGTTTTGACGAGGATATGCCCTACGTTACAAAGACGAAGACTACCCCAAAGTCATTCTGAAAAGAAAAACTCTACCACGATCACAACATGGCTATAATATGTGATTTGACATTATTTTTATTTGGTTTTTTAAAATTTTAAAAAAAAATTATCACAATAAGGACAATTTATAAAATGTATTTTTTTAATTTTTCAAAAAATAACTTTTAGCACAAAAAATAAAAATAAAATAAACATATCAAATAAACTCGGCAGATTTATTTTTTTCCCACATATAATATTATTATGAAATTTTCTATTATATGCATTGGCCCCAAATTTTTAAAATTTTATTTTTTTTAATTTGATGTATTTTATATGTATTTGTAAAAATACATACATATATATAGCCCTCCTAGTTTTTTCTTTATTAATTTTTTTATTATATATATATTTCATCATAATCATATATTAAATACTTATATAAATTACGTCACTTGAAAACTTTAAAATTTTGATTTTTATTATACATGTATATTTAAATAATTGAAGTGCATATAAGAAAATATTATTTTATTTTAATTAAATTCTTATACTAAATAGTATCTATCAAAGCAGTTAACTGACATTAAAGAATAAATTTTAATTTTTAAAAAAAATATTAAAATTTTCCCTTCTCTTTTGTTCTTTTTTCTTTCGGGTGGAGAAAAATATATGAAAAGAATATATAGTATATATACAGTGATAACCTGTGATTTAACTTTTGCTTATATATTACATGTAAGGGACTTATTAGGGTTTTTATGGATATATAAATTAATTTCAGAACTACTTTCAAATCAACACACCAATTATATATTATTTATTTTTCATTGTTATTCTTACTGTTAATCAGCTTGATACCTTTCATTGCAAACAAGAAAAGAAGAGAATCAACAAGGTTGATACCTTTCATTGCAAATAAGAAAAGAAGAGAATCAACAATTAAAAATTTTTAAATAACTTTCTCATTATTAATTAATTGTAATTGGCCAGTGGTACGCTAAAGTCAATTACAGAATATTTTTTGACATAAAAAATAAAGATTTGTTGCATTAAAAATATAAGTACCCATTGAATATTAATAGTATCATGCATAATAAAAAAATAATTCACGTTTTTTTATTCAATATTAAAAAAAGAGAGGAAAACATAGCACAATTATTCACTTTTATTTATGAAAAAATTTACCTGAACACATAAATTAATTCAAAAAAATATATTATGGAATTAATAATCTTAATCAATCACAATATAATTGGAGAATCAAGAAACACCTGAAAGCTCATCAGGCATTGAATTTATCATATTCTTATATAATAAATTAAGTATAGCATTATTGTTTTTCATATAATATTATGTTTTGAAAACAAAAGGCTAATAAAAAATGTTGCTATTTTGCTGATGATATATTATAAGCCTTTGAAGCTGTCAAATTTAAGAAAAGAGCAATAAATTACGTATCCAACTATTCTGATCTACGTGATAATGAGAATAATTTATCGCATAAAGCCTTATACCCATTCAACTTTTTTCTTATAAAAAATATATGAGATTTTCTTATATTAGTTTATTAAAACAATCTGCCACAGAGACAATCCAAATTATATATATGTATATATATATAATTAATAGGCATGCATGCTGTCCTTTATTTTTTTTCTTTCACAATTATGATTTTTGTCTTGCGGATAAATACAAAACCTAACTTCCTAACAATTGTTGGCACGTCCGCACTAAGGCATTATAACATTAATGGCAAGTTTTCTACTTAATGCAACATTTAATCATTCGAAATAGAATAAGAATATGGAGTGTGATTATATTTATAAAATTTTATTTTTTATTTATTATTAATAATCATTTGAAATTAGACTTAAGAACATAATATGTGATTTATAAAATTTTATATTTTTTTACTGTTAATTATGTAATTTATTTTCACAAATAAAAATTATCGATTTTCATTTTTAAAAAATTTTATAATATTTCAAGGAATAACTACTTAATGCTCATTTAAAACATTATATTTTGTAATTAAAACTTTACTAATTTATTTATTTATGTATAAAATATAGTATTTAAATAATTTTGATATTAATTTTAATTCAATGTCTTCGATTAAGAAAGCACCAAAAAAATGATCGTAAAATCGATAGTATAGTTACCAAAACTGAAGGCAGAAGATTGGCAACAATAATAATATATATTTTTTAAATTTTCTTTATCACGCGGAACAAATGGTCCACAATTTATTGATTTTTGATTAGTCGGTGAAAAATTAATTGTGCATTGCTACTTTTTGCTTTTTTCTGTCTTACAATATGCATATGGTAGTGGCCCATAATTTTATTTTATTGTTAGTGTGGAACAAATTTTTTTTGGCATTTTCCGTAAAAAATCTAAGTTCATTATGGAGGGCTCCACTAATATATATATATATATATATATTTTAAATGTTCAATCCCCAAATACAGTTGTATGAAACTGAATTCCTACATTCTCAACTAAAAATAATAACAGATAATCAGCTAAGCTATCTCAGCTGATTAAGTCTCCACTAATATATTAATAGTATTTTTATTATATATATATATATAATATAAGCAATTACGGGTAAAATTAATAAATTTATTAAAATTGAACCTGCACAATAGAGTAAATATCTTAATTTTTTAAATTTAACTATAATTTTAAATTAATAAATATTTATTTATATTTATAAAAAATAAAATTAGTGTATGTATTAATAAATATAAATAAATAATTTATAATTATTAAATTATAAAATATTAAAAAATTTATAATATTATAATATTATTATAATATTTTAGATAAATAATAAAAAATATTTTTTAAACTAAATCAATTCAATATTATCAATAATAAATAAAAAAATATTTATATTAAATATCAAAAAAGTAATACTAATAAAATTAAAATATTAATTTAATATTAATTAAAATTATATATCAATTAACTTTAAATTAACTGATAAATTAACTTATACATTAACTAGTTAATTTATTATTAATTATATTAACTGTAAGATTGGTATCATAAAAAAAATATATTAATAAAAAATATATTAATTTATAAATTATGTATATATAATTATAAATAATTTTATTTATATATTAATTATTTAATTTATAAATTATATTTTATAAATTATTTATTATATATATATAATAATATAAATAAATTTTAAATTAAAACATATAATTATAAAATTACAATCATCATATAAATAAAATTTATCAATATTTAAAATTAAGTAACTATTTGAAGTTAAATTCATTAGAAATAAGAGTAATTAAATTCTGAAATTAGCGATAAATATCTATTTGGCACCGACATTGTAGACATGTTACATTTGTCGTTCCAATCGCTGCCTGGTAAGGTCCGCAAAAAATAAAAAAATATCTGTCTGGTACTGCGATAGGCCATTCTCAACCATCTCTGTGATATTTAAAATTGACCATAAATATAATAATATAGAAAATGTTTTTTATTAAAATTTTCAATTCTTTTACCAATATTTTTTAGTAAAATTTCTTTATTATTTTATAAAAATATATAATAATCTATATAATTATAAACTGGTAGAAGTTATCATAGTTTGATATATAACAAACTCACATTTTCTCCATTCTACTAAAAATGTCACTAAAAAAAATTATCCCATTAGATTTATCATTTTATAAAATTTTAAAAATTAATTAGTTTTTTCAGCCATATTCTTACTATTAATAAATTAATTAATAAAATAAAAATATAATAATTTTAATAATAATGTATTAATAATGAATAATTTTATTTATTTATAATAATTTTTTTATAAAATTAAGAGAATATAATTAATGACTACGACAATACTTATACATGAGATACAAACGACGATTTTAGTAGAACAAAAATAATAATAAACTGTTAACTCATAATTGACAAAAGATTTCATAATAATACAAAATAATTGATTAAAAATGTATTATAAATTTATAATTGATCGAAATATGTGAATAAATTTAATAATATTTTTTTGGATAAATTTATAATATTATAAGTTTTTTTTTTGTCAATTTTATATGAGAATAAAAACACATATGAGAGATTGAGTTGCGGAGTTAATGCAACAATTTAATTCAATCTTCTGGATGTAACAAATGGATCAACTGTAACTTGCCTAACTAATTAATTTTTGCCGAAAGGGGAAAGAAAACAAAAATATAAAATTGAAGATTTGGGATACTCCCTATATTCCATTTCAAATGTCAATTTTTTTAAATTGTATTTCACTTCAAGTATGCTTTTATCAATTCATGATAATAATAATAATTAGAATGTTTGTTTCAAATTTGTTAAAAATTAGAGAATTTTATGAAATGGAGCAAAGAGAGTATTAATTATATATAAAAAAACTAGGAAATAATAATATGATGTGTTTCACTGCCTTAACTATCACTACGTGTGTCTAATATAATAGATTAATAATTGAATCAGTGGAATAGAATACCGATTTTTTTCTCTTTTTTTATTAATTATATATGAGAAAAAGAAATATTTAGAAGACTCAAATTTAAAATTTAGACGGAACAATATAAGTTTTTGGCCATCAAAATATACTTTAATAGTTGAAACACCTTTTCTTTGTTACATACATTGATGATGTTGCTAAATTTTAAGAAATCACATATTTGTGATAAAATCTTGATAATTAAGGACTTTCCCTCTTCTTAAAAAAAGAATTTTTTTCTTTTTTTGAAATAATAAGAGGCAACTTAAATTCTAGTTTATATTACTAAAATCAAATTATGTTTAATATTAGACTTACTTAAATGAGAAGAAAAAAAAATCAAACTTTAATTAAAAACAAACTTAAATATTAAGGATATGTTTTGATCACCAATCTCAAAAGAAAAAAAAGTTTTGACAATGATTTTCAATTTTTTATCGTGTATATAAAATTATTATTTTATTATTTTTAAAATATTTGAAATTTTAATCATTTTAATTGAGTTTGATTTAATTATATTCATGTATATTTGTACATATCATTGGTTATCACTTATTTTGAATATTAATTTGAAAGAGGCAGAAGAATTAATCGATCGTGAATTTATTATAAAAAAATATATTTATTATTAGGATGTATTTAAAATTAGTGGGTCGGCTGCTGTATATTATATATATATATATTTTATGGAAGTAGGCAGCACCATTTAAAATATTATTAAATAAAAATCATAAAATATGAGTTTGAGAAAATGAAACTGAGGTATCAAAAATAATTAAAAATATAAAAGTAAAGAAACTATCCATATATAAGATTGTGCATGATGTAATGCAAATGTATTTGTACAAGATTGCTTGAGAAACAGACAAAAATGAATAATGTCAAGAGTCAACGAGATGTCCACTGCAAATCCCACTTGATTATTGATAAAATATATATTAACCTTATAGCATCATTTATATTATAAGAATATATATGGTGCGTATCTCACATGTATTTGATACTTAGAGGAATCATCGTAGGCATAAAAAAAAAAAATTGGGGACAATTTACAGACTTCAACTGCTCCATTCGAGTATCAAGAATCGGACAGACCGAATTAACGTGTGATTCTCACTCATAAATCGATGAGAGACAATTGATGCTTAAAAATTATATTTTTTTATTAAATACACAGATTGATTAATAAAAAATTATTTTAAATTAATTAAAAGTGTTGAATTCGAGTTGCTGTGTGATCCTGAAACAGGATGATTTAATATATATATATATATATATTTACATTCTATTTATACATAAAAATTAAATTTATTGAATGAAATCCATGGAAAGTATGTGGCCGCTATTACTGCTCACACATTACCAATGCACAAAATCTTTATATAATTCATAAAAATATGAAAAAATATTAATTGTAATCACTTTATAGTATGATCGTTAGATAATTTTTTTTATTAATTAAAAATATTTATTATAAATTTATTTATTAAAAAAATATTATAATAAATAATTTTTAATCAATAAAAGAGAGATTGTTGAATAGTCATTCTTAAGTTATTGTAATTAGTATTTCTGTATAATATAAGATATGAAACTAAAATTTTAAATCATTTTTTTATAATTGTGATCTAATTTATATATTTTTATTCTTCATAGTTATATAATATCTAATTTTTTAATTTATTACTAAGATATATTATATCTATTGAATAGGATGGATAATTTTTTAAAATCTAAGAGTATTTTCAGTTTTGCCATTTGTTGATTAATTTTAATTGATAGTTGAATTGGAGAGATTTTAGGTTTAGAATAAATTTCAATATAACTAAATAAAAAAATTATTAGTTCTATTCAATATTATTAAAACCATATTGGATAGCAAATAAAATGATGACAGGTTTACCATTTAATATAATTGACTCAAATATAATAATATAATAATATTATAAATATATTTTAATTTGTAGATATTCATAACAAATTTAAAAATTTTAGAAATATAAGTTAAAAAATAATAAAATAATCATCACTAATTTAAAAACATCATATATTAAATCCAATAAATATATATAACAAATGAATATAATATTTAAAAATTCACCATAAATTTTTATAATTTAAATATTTAAATTACGTTAGACACCGTCAAAATATTTTTTTTATTAAAATGACGTAGTATTTATAAAATCGTGCGGGTCTCTCTCATTTCATCTGATGATTTTACTTTTTATTTTTTTTTTTGAAGGGAATCTGATGATTTTACTGATTTTGATGTTTTTAGAAAGATTTTTTATAAATCCAATTTTTTAGATATTTTGATTAACTCAATCTCAATGCGATTAGTCGGTCTGGTTTGATTTTAAAAGCACTGCTTCTATTATTAAATTTTGTTTTCAAGTGAATTTTATTAAGCTAAAGCGTTATTTATAGTCTTGGTTGACATTGACGGAACTTTCCAATGGCAAAGAGATAAAGAATTAAAGACTCGGATAAATCCCTCTCTGTGACCCCACGACTAGTTGATGCTAATAAATAGTATTAAGAGACTTCAGGGGAAAATAGAGCCTAAGCAAGAATTTTCCAAGAAATCAAATCGAACAGTCAAATATAGGGAAAAGCATCCATATAATTTACCTTCCATTAGATTAGCCTATATATATACTGCTCTTTTAAGTATCATTCCATTCAACAATCAATACCAATTTCCCAGTTCAAGAATCTTTCACTCTTTATTAATTTAAGCTTTTTCTTTTCTTTTAATTTATTATTTGGGTATCGTTCTGTTCTGGGTCAGCGATGTCGCAGAAAGTAAAGGAAGTACTCTGTGGTCTGCCAAAAACTAGAGCAAAAGGCATAGCAAATGGGAGATTGAAGATAAAAGGGACAGTGGTGTTAATGAAGAAGAATGTATTGGATTTCAATAACATTACAGCTTCATGTTTTGATCGGATTCATGAGTTGTTTGGCAAAGGTGTTTCTTTGCAGCTTATTAGTGCTGTCCATCAAGACCCAGGTTAGCCTCTTCTCCCTCTTCAATCTTTCTCTTTGGTTTAACATTTTAGAGTGTTAACAGATTGCTAAAACCAATGTATATGGTTGAGAAAGTTCTTGGATGAAGACAAAATTACTTTTGTTTTTTAATCCAACAGAACTTAACCCCTACCAAGAAGTTCTCTGCCCATTTTTCACTCTACCCAAATAACAAGCAAGAAAAATAGCGAGAGAAGAACACGTGGAAAGAAAAGAATTTTGTTTCTTTGTTTTTGATAAGTTCTTCAAATGGCTTATCTTTGAGCATTCTTGGTTAATTATGTGATAATGAACTATTTTTTAGCAAAAAGTTCGAAACATTTTTTTGTGTTTAGAGAATGATTTGCGAGGAAAGCTTGGACAGGTGGCATATTTAGAGAAATGGGTGACGAAAATTACACCAATAACAACAGCTACAGAGACAGAGTTTGACATTCATTTTGACTGGGATGAGAACATTGGTGTTCCAGGTGCTTTCATAATTAGAAATCATCATCACAGCCAATTGTTCCTTAAGACAGTCACTTTAGAAAATGTCCCTGGACATGGTAGGGTACATTTTGTCTGCAATTCCTGGGTCTACCCAGCTCGTCGTTACAAGTATGATCGAGCATTCTTTTCAAATAAGGTAATTTGAATTTTCAATTAATGTGATAATTAGTTTGTTGCATACAGAACTTTAATGCTAGATTATTGGGTTGGTCTCCAAAAATCATGCAAACAGAGAATATCATTAACATCTATTGATGACTGAAGTGACTTTCTAAGAATGTTAGATGTGTCATTTTTATAAATTCAATTAACCATTTGTCAATTTCATTTGTCATTGTAACAGACCCTAATTCTAAGAGCGGATTGCCACTTATAAGCCTAGCTATCTATGTTCCAAGAGATGAACGGTTTGGTCACCTGAAATTTTCAGATTTTCTTGCCTATGCTTTAAAATCCATAGTTCAGGTATTAGTCCCAGAGATCAAATCTTTATGTGACAAGACTTTAAACGAGTTTGATTCCATCCAAGATTTTTTTGACCTGTATGAAGGGGGCCTTAAGCTTCCAAATGCGACTGCAACTAGTAAAATATGGAAGAACATCCCCTGGGAGATGCTCAGGGAACTTATTCGTAATGATGGTGAACGATTCCTCAAATTCCCAATGCCTGATGTAATAAAAGGTGTTGTAGACTTTCATCCTCCCCTCAAAATTAGCTTGAAATCTTGTATTTGTTTAACATTTTACAGTTGCATTATGTGGTCCTCCTGGTAATGCAGTGGACAAGTCTGCTTGGAGGACAGATGAAGAATTTGGACGAGAAATGCTTGCAGGAGTCAATCCAGTCATCATTAGTCTCCTTCGGGTAAAACATACCTTATATTCAACCAGGTAATTTTTATTGTCTTTAGCTCTGATAATTCACTAAAATATATCTGCAAGAGTTTCCTCCAACTAGCATGCTAGACACTAAAATATATGGGAACCAGAATAGTACAATAACAAAAGAGCACATAGAAAAGAACATGAGTGGACTCACAGTAGAGCAAGTACTGAATAAACTTCACTTTCTATCTAGTCATTGTTTCATATAAAAACGATGTCACAATCTAGAAACTTAAACAGTGCATATTTTCCTCCTTTTTTTTTTCTTCTTATATAGGCACTCATAAGCAACAGGCTGTTTATATTGAATCATCATGATGCATTGATGCCATACCTGACAAAAATAAACTCTACAAGCGCAAAGATTTATGCTACAAGAACAATTCTTTTTCTGCAAGATAACGGGACCTTGAAGCCATTGGCAATAGAACTAAGCCTCCCACATCCACAGAGGGAATATCATGGTGCTGTCAGCAAAGTTTTTACTCCAGCAGAACATGGTGTTGAGGGTTCAATATGGCAGCTGGTCAAAGCTTATGCTGCTGTAAATGATTCTGGATATCATCAGCTCATTAGCCACCGTTATGAGTCATCAATTAGGCGATTTTGTTGGTGCAAAGTAACAGCTTGTTTTAGTTTAGTATGCATATATGAATGCTTGTGCGTTTGCAGGTTGAACACTCATGCTGTAATAGAGCCATTCATAATTGCCACAAATAGACAGTTGAGTGTTCTTCACCCAATATACAAACTTATGCAACCCCACTTCCGCGAAACAATGAACATAAATGCCTTGGCTAGGCAGATTCTCATCAATGCTGGTGGGGTACTTGAGAATACTGTCTTCCCAGGCAAATACGCTATGAAACTTTCTGCTGTTGTTTACAAGAATTGGGTTTTCACGGAGCATGCGCTTCCTGCTGATCTACTCAAGAGGTAAAAACAAAACCTTGAACTTTTAAATGGTTTCATATCTAAACTTTTGATCCTTGGTGAAACAAAACTTTACCCCATTTTTGTTACACATCAGAGGAATAGCAGTTCCAGATGCAAGCCAACGTCATGGTCTCAGACTCCTAATAGAAGATTATCCTTCTGCTGTTGATGGTTTAGAAATCTGGTCGGCAATTCAAACTTGGGTAGAGGAGTACTGTGATTTCTATTATCCAACAAATGACTTGGTTCGAAATGATAATGAACTGCTGTCATGGTGGACAGAGATCCGCAATGTAGGCCATGGTGACAAGAAAGATGAACCATGGTGGACTGAGATGCAGACAAGAGATGATCTTAAACAAACATGCACTATTATAATATGGATAGCTTCAGCCCTCCATGCAGCTGTTAATTTCGGGAAATACCCATATGCTGGTTACCTCCCTAACCGTCCAACAGTAAGTCGCCGTTTCATGCCTCAGCCAGGCACTCCTGAGTATGCTGAACTTGAGAAAGACCCAGAAGTGAGCTTCCTGAAAACAATCACAGCACAGCTGCAATCTCTCCTTGGAGTATCTTTGATTGAGATATTATCAAGGCATTCAACTAGTGAGATTTACCTTGGGCAGAGAGATACTCCTGATTGGACTTCAGATAAAGAACCATTAGCATCATTTGAGAGGTTTGCAAATAGACTGTTTGTTAGAAATTGAAAACAAATTATGGAAATGAACAGTGATGAGAAATATAGGAACAGAATTGGGCCTGTCAAAGTACCTTACACCTTGCTCGTTCCTAACACTTCAGATCACTCTGGAGAAGGTGGACTCATTGGCAAAGGAATTCCCAATAGTATCTCTATATAATAACTAAGCAAATATAAATTTTGAAGCTTTAAGCTGCAAATTAGTAGTTTCTTCAAAAATATTATAGTAGCCAAGTGATTTATATTGCAATTCTTTTGCTCTATCTTGTATGAAAGTTCCATGTATCTACAGATTTTGTGTATTGTACCTAGAAAACTTAAATAAATAAATAAGCCACGGCATAAATTGAGCCTAGAACATTCTGCAACGTGCAAAACAAAATCAATTTGCATAAAATTGAGGCCAAACAGGCGAGAAAGGGCAGAAAAATTATTCAAACTACAGGGGTAAAAGAGGAATTGACCGATCCTTTGCCTATTTCGGATTGCAAGGAAAACGAAAGATCGAAACTTCTTTAAAATTGGAATCATTTTTAACAAATCCAACCTCCTTAACAGAATGGCATTGGCAGATGTTAATTGCGTCCAAAATTTCTTGGGCTTGGACTGTGCTAGACGGCGTCGTTTATCTATTTATCTTCAATTCTTCGACGACCATATCTATATATATATATTATTAATATTCGCATTTTTCTAAAATAAAATATTTTCTTATTTATCAAAAAAATAATTTGATTTTAAATCTCATCAATATTATATATAAATTATATGTATATTTTTTGTAATAGATATATAAATTATATTTCTATCCTGGTGAGAGATATCAAATCTTTTAATATAATCAAAGCTTATAATTAAACAATAAGCCATCATCAACTTTTTAATTTTATTTTGTTTCTCTTTTTCATTAATAATAATCTCTAAAATTTTTCTTATAGTTTATTATTACTTGAATTTTCATACCAAGTAATTTTTTTCTCCATGCAAATTAAATTAAATAAAATAAGGTAATAAAATGTTATTTCTTTAAATTCAGAAACTATCAAATTAAGTTTTAATTTTCAAAGAATAAATTAAGATCATTGAGAATTTAAATTAATGTGAGCAAAATGCATAACAAATATTATAAAGTAATGCAAGAATAAAAAAAAAACAAGCTACAAGTGAGGTGTGGCCGTGGGTAAGACTACATATCAAAATCAAACAATCTAATTGGTCTAACTCATATCACCTTATCCGCATTTCCACCCCAACCTTCCACCAAATCAATAACCCCTTTTTTCTATCTTACTGAATCTCACACAACCATAGTGGCATAGTCCATAACCCATAACTTGGCCACCTTCAAGATCTCAAATTCTCCATGGCAATGGCAACTCAAGCTTCTCTCTTCACCCCCACTACACTTTCCACGCCTAAATCGAGCAACCATGTAATTGTGCCATGGAAACAATCTTCTTTCATCTCAATCCCTACTAATGTTACGCCACAAAAACACTCTGTTATGACTCAAAGAAGCATTAAGGCAGCTGCTGCAGAGGGGAAAATAGAGGTGGCTGCTCCAGTCGGATTTACACCACCAGAGTTAGACCCAAACGCCCCATCACCAATTTTTGGTGGCAGCACTGGTGGGTTATTAAGAAAGGCTCAAGTGGAGGAATTTTATGTGATTACATGGGAATCGCCTAAAGAACAAATCTTTGAAATGCCTACTGGTGGTGCAGCCATTATGAGACAAGGTCCTAACTTGCTTAAATTGGCTAGGAAAGAGCAGTGTTTGGCTCTTGGGACAAGGCTCAGGTCCAAATACAAGATCAAGTACCAGTTTTATAGGGTTTTTCCAAATGGGGAAGTTCAATATTTGCACCCTAAGGATGGAGTTTATCCTGAAAAGGTGAATCCAGGACGTGAAGGTGTTGGCCTAAATTTCAGGTCAATTGGAAAGAATATTAGCCCAATTGAGGTCAAGTTCACTGGCAAGCAAGTGTATGATTTATGAGGTGAGCATACAGATTAATTATTAAAGAAAATCATGTGTATTTATGGTTGTGTGTTGCGACTATTTTAGTTATTATTATTGTTTGGTGTAATTTTATTCCTTTTAATTTAAGAAGTTTATATAAGATAAATAAAACTTGGAAATTTAAAAAAGTTTTGTATTGAAAGTTATGCCACTAAATTTATATGGTCATGGATTTATTTCGCAAGTTGAATTTGCTCTGGACTTTGAACGTAGTTAATATATAGTTATAATGACCGTTGTGTTTTTTGGTGTGTTAATTGAGTTATTATTCCCACTAATTTTGCGGCTGAATTATAGATTAGTTGAGTTTAAGAGATTCGACTTATAAACAATATTAATTTAAAATCCAATTAGATCATTGAATAAAAATTGCTAGACCATAACCATAAGAAGTCATGTTTTATCTAGTTTGTTAACACTTGGGGAGAAATACATTTAGTTCAATTCATTTCATTTGCAGAATAAATTTCAATTTCTTCATAACAATTATTCTATATAAATGTGAGCCAATAATAAATTTTATTCTTATTTATTTAAGAGCAATTAGTAATAATAGACGGACACTATATATAATCTACAATACTTTCGCATTTTGAAAAATAAGATGGTATGGATTCATGAATATTTTAATTTTATGGTGGATTTGAATGCATCAATAATATGATTAAGGTTTTCGGTATGTATAGCCAAACATATATTTCTTAAACTATATGTCTAACATTATATGGTTTAAGAAAAATAAACAGAGTATTCACTATTATCTAAACATTTAGCCAATATTAATTAAGTTATTAATTTATTCTTATTGATAAAATAAGAACAAATTGAAATGAATATCTTGCATTAACTGGCATTAGTGTACTAAATACAAATTGAAAGGATTGATAGTAGGCTTGTGATTTTATGAAGTTGTGATCGCATTATGTTTAATTAATGAGTTAAACCTTTTCAGAATATGAAAAAATTTAAAATGTATATATATATATATATATTTGCAAATCTTTTTAGCCTCCGAAACTAATTTTTTTTTAACTATACTAAAACTGCGCAGTTTCCCCACAAGTTTTATAACAGTTCACATTTGTCAAGACTTAAGTTCGGTGGTATAGGCTCTCTTATTGGGTCTGTTCTTTTATATCTTCTTCTTATTGTTATTAGACATGTGTTATTTTAAAGTACTCGAGGATATCTATTACATATATATATATATGCTTATTGTTGAGGTTATAATCTACATTTTGTTAGATTAGTATGAGTGTGCAGTTAATATTCCATTCGCATGTTATTAACTAATTTAGTAATAGTAGTTCAATCATTTTTAATTAAACAATTATGTCTATTGCCAAATTTAATAGTATTTGTTTAATCCTCCTATTTTAAATACAATTGGTTGTCGGTGAACTATTATTGAATTAATTAAGTACTAATCAAATAAGGACATCCAAATTATTCCAACACGTCTTCCATCGCTATACGTAACTAATTGATATAATATAAATTAATAAGTTGAAGCGCGCTAAATGAGGGCTTGAAATCTATTATTAAAAACAATACCATAAACAATTACCTTATTATCTGCTTCCTGACGCGATTCTGCTAGTCCTTATCACCAATGACACCTAACTTACAATTGAAAAATAGTAATTATTATTATTATTATTATTAGTGTAGAACAAACAATTAAAATATGAAATTCATTGTGTAACCAACAAATAAAAAAAAACAATTACAAAAATGAAAGTGATAGATATCAATTTATTTTTTATGCTACGTAACCACCACCATCATGTGCCCCCCATCCTGCAGTGTTGGTCTTTCATTTATCGTGAAACCAATTAACAATTATTTATGTTGTACCATTTTTAAATTCGATTCATTTTTATATTTAAACTTAAACTATATTTTATAACATTTTTTTTGAACAAGATATTTTATAACATTTAATATAACTATTATTTGATAGTTTATTTTTTAACTTTTATATTTGGACAACTACGCAATGCTGGTGGTGCCCGTCGTTATCTTAAGAGTTATGAATCCCTTTCAGGTGACATTGCATAAAAATATTTATTTACTTTATATCGTCTCAACTATTGCCAAAACAAATAAAGCTACTTCTTCAGTCATTAAAAAAAAGAAGCTACCCCGGTAATATTGGATGAAGCTTCTCTCGAATTGCAAACCTGCAAGGTTATTTTCTTTGTTTTTTTTTCCAACAAGGATAATAAGGGCAGTGACTTGTAAAATCAATTAATTAATTATTTATAAATTTCTCATTATTTTGATTCATGATCTTTTATTGAAATTATATCAATTCATGGAACAATACTTTTTACTTTTTTTTAAACTAATTTTTTATTAACACTTATTAATACATGTACAAAAAAGAACACTTATTAACAAAGATGCAATACAGCAAAGGAAATTATACAATTTTTATTCTATATATGAACATTCCATATATGTACACAAGTAGATAGCCACATGGAATTTGGTAAATGTACGAGTAATTAATGGGGCCCCCAACCCACCTTTTTTTTTTGAACTGTGCCCACCCACCCATTTGATTAGGCTCCAACAGGTGTAGCTGCAAGAATATTGGAATCTATTTCACTTCTAGTTGGGCTGATTCTTTGATCGCCACTGTCTTTTCCACTCCCCCAAATTTCTGGAATCACTTGTCTCAACTTGTTCACATTCTCTATTACATAATCTGCTTCTTTGCTCTTTACAGTTTTGCCTACCAAAACTGTCCAAAGCCCCATAGATTTCCCTGCTGCCACATTGCGTGCGTTGTCGTCCAAAAACAACTGCTCGGACAACAAATCACAATAATGTAAATTAATTAAACATTTATTAAACTAATCAAAGGATGATAAAATTGTTTGAGTGTTTCCTGACTTACTGTGCGGCGAGGATCGATGTTAGCAGTTTCGAGAGCAATTTTCATGGCGTCCATTGATGGCTTTAGAAGAACAGGGAATTCATCAGGACTAGTTGATTTGGGGAGGTTTGGATTCATTGTCTCAAAGCATATGATTTGATCAAAGCAGTCTTCTAATTCTAATCTTTTTAGGACTGTAATTGCGTGAATTCTATCCGAATTGGTGAAAATCTGTTGGACAAAAATTAAATTCAAAATTAAGCAACTGGAAAATTCAAATTCAAAAATCAAATTCCATCCTTCCATTTTGCTTTTTTTTCAGACTCACAATTTTCCTTTGCTTGAAGCTTTGCATGAGGTTACGCAATTGACTATCTGCCTTGATTAAATCGTATGGCAATCTTCCATGAACGATACTGGAGAATTTCCAAAAATAGGTTAACTTTTGATTTTTTCAAATGAAAAATGAACAAATTTGAAAATAAGAAGATGTAGGATTTTCCTAATCACCTGTGGTAATCATCAGCATCAATATCATAGCCAAACGCCTACAAAAAAAGTTTATAAAACAATCAGTAAAAATAACTAAGAAATTGATTCATTTTGCTTACTAACTTCAGCTCAAATAGCAATTAATTACCCGCAGACCGGCGAGAGTGCTTCCATAAGCTTTAAAAAGCTCTACTCGTAAACTTGAAGCTATATTCCCTGCAAACCCACATTTCTCAACTAGAAAATCTGCAATAAAATATAAAATAAAGAAATTCATCAACTTTTATTTTTTTATTTAATTAAATAAAAAATATAAACTATCATTTAGTCTCTGAAATTTAATTAAATTATTGAAGTGATCCCCCTCTTTTTTAAGAAAGTAAATCATATTTTCTTTATTTTTAAATTTTTTATTCACATTTTTAAAGAAATGAAAAGTTTATTTTAATTAAGAGATCGTTTAATTTTTCTCCATAGAAAAATAAAAATAATCCTTAGAAAAATAAAAATAACTTTATTAATTTAGTAAATTTCAGAGACCAAACATTAAAGAATAATTATCTACCATCAATGTTCTTCCTTAAAGCTTCAGCTATTCCAAGCTTGGAAGAATAGAGAGTATCATCCAAATCTGCTTCGAAAGAGAAAAAGTGATCATTATTCAAAACAAAAGCAATCATAATCATATATAGATATGTAGTAAAATAGAAGAAAAAGCAAGAGTACCGAAGATGAGGCACTCGAAAGGAGAGGCTGAATCGCAAACTGATTTGCTGCAACTGTCCATTGACGAAGACGAAGAAGATAGCAGCTGAAACGATTGCTTTCTCCCTTTTTTTTCCCCCTGAAAAAGAGAGTATTAGAAGAGAAGGCAGAGGATTTCGAAATGCCAATGAGAGGGTAATTTATAGGGATGGTTCGGATGAACAGATGATGCTGAGTCAGAGTCCAAATCTCTGAGTGGTTTGGCCGAGTAGATAAAGGGCCCACATGCTGTACCAGCTTTTAAAAGAAACCACAATAGAGGAGGTTTGTTAATGGACGAAATAGTCCCTCTCTAAATAATGTTTGCCAGTCCAGCCAATCCGTTTGTAGCTTTGGATTTATAATTGGCTTTTCACTAAAAATAATGAATTTTCATTTTACACTAATTTTAGATAATATTTGATTTTTATTTTATTTTTAAATAAAAGCAACAAATGCCAGTGGATTTTGTTTTTTTTGTTCCATAAATTTGTTTAATCCATCTGACAGATCATTCGAGAAAGACTTGACTCATTTTAATTATTCATTTTTTTTAAATCTAACATCATTTTAGTTGTTTTTTTTAAATTACATAAATATAACTAAAATTTATAATTCAAAATTAGTAAATCATCGAAGTTATAAAATTAATCTTTTAATTAAATTATTTAATTATAAATGAAATGATTTGACATGTGCTATAATTGATTCTTTTGCAATTCCCTTGTAAATCAATTTATTTATAGTTTAGTTCCATAATTGACAGAGACGCGCATTACTCCAAGCTAAGACTTGTTCATGATTAGAGAAGTAGAAAAATTATAATTTTTTCAGAAGTTAAATATACTTGCTCATTATTATTTTTTTAAATAATTGATATTTATAGAATGAGAAATAAATAAGAGAGAGAAATTATAATTAGTTGTTGAATTTAGAAGTGGGCATTTAAGTAATGTGAAACACGTGGCAGAAATCCCATTACTTTCTCTATTTTTTTATTAGTTACGGACAGTGAAAAAATTGACCGTAATATCAATTGGCCGGAGAAAAAGAAGAAACGTTAAAAAAAGTTAGCTTCTGTTTCGGATTAATGTCGCAGCAGAAGCTTGGATTGGGCCCCCAAGGCAATAGAATTTTGTGGGCCCGTGTAGGACATTTTAAAAATGTTTTTTATTTGATTAGGACTAACTAAGGAGGCACGGGATGATGCATATTTTTTGGCACATCACATGCATTACATCAATTATTACAATTTGTCATCAAGCTAATTCCTGCAAATTATAATATTATTATAATTATCAGTTTGATAGTCGATTTATTTATTCCTGATATCCATATTAAATATAGATTTTTTGAAGATGAATATTGAATATAAATATATTATAAAGTTGGTTATAGGTGAATTGCATCTTTCAATTAGTAAAGAAAATAATAGATTGATGGACCGAATTTTTAAATTTTTTTTAAAAAAAATTCAGATTCAGCTATCATATATAATCAACTACCCTGATATGTTAAATATTAATTTTCTTTTATTTTAAAAAATAATTAAATATTAATTTTCTTTTATTTAAAAAAAATAAAAAGTTGAGGAATATCTTAAACTCAGCTTATTTGTCAATCAAATTTTCTTTAGTACAATTTGACACTCTTAACTTATATAATAAGATATTGCTATTCCAGATTTGGTTATAAGAAATGATTATTGTCAAAAACAAATTTTTTTACTAATCAAATTAATCAAGTCAAGAAAAAAAAAAGAAATTACACTAAATACTACATTTTAAATTTTATTTTCAAGTTTACTGTTCTTATTTTTCTTTTTCAATTCTAACCTTTTCTTTTTTCAATTTAACTTTTTATTTATTTTTAGTTTTCAAAATTACACTATTTTTCTTCTTCCTCTTCCTCTTGCTTTATATATATATTTACGTTTTTTTTTTATTTTTTATTTTCTGTATCTTTATCTTCAACTCCATATCAATTCGATTCAAGCTTCTTTAACCTTACTCAAGTCTGTATTTGGACCCAAATTATTGGTCCCATTCACTATTTTTTTTTCCTGTTACCAAAACCTTTGTAAATGCTCATTAGAAGTAGAGATATTGATATTTTTACCAAAAAATGCCTATTCAAAGGATCCATGTTAATCAAAGTTATATTTTGAAAGTTAATTTTTTCTATTATTTATATTTATAGATGAGACCAAATAAATTTCATATCTTATTTTCATGCACTAATTAATTATTATACTTAATTTTATCAGAGAAGCATGCATTTTTTTATAGAATAATAATAATTATTCAACATATAATATATGTGGATATATCAATAATTGAAAAAAATAACTAAATAGTAATGATGTATATGTGGATATATGGTATATATATTTTAAATAAAAATAATAGTATATGTAGGTATATGCTACATATATATTTATATATTAAATAAATTAAAATATAACAACTGTATGCTAATATTTTTTTTAAGATAATAGATATACGCATGTATATACTACATATATCTTCGTATATTAGAATATTATGACTATGCATTGATATTTTTTTATTTAAATAATAGATATATGTAGTTATAGTTAGTATATACCTGAATATAATATGACAAAACAGTTGCATGCAGATTTTTTTTCAAGACAATAAATATATATATGTATATTATATATATATATATTCATTTATTAAGATATTATAGTTATTTTCTGATATTTTTTTTGAAAAAAGCGACATATATAATAATTATTATTATATATCTTTAAATACTAAAATATAACTGCATATTAATATTTTTTTAAGAGAATAAGTTTACGTAGGTATATGTTACATATATTTTCATATATTAAAATAACAACAAATATATATATATATATATTGTAATGCAATATAATAACTAATGTGTGAATTATGTTATATATTTAAAAAAATATTTAAAACAATTTTTATAATATTTGTTAATATTGTTTTAAAAAATATAAATTAAATAAAATATATTAATATAAATAAAAATATAAATTTTATTATCAAAATGGAATATATATGGACATATATGGATGTTTATTACATATAAATAGAAACTTAATATAAATATTTTAAAACAAAGGAAAGAAAAAATAATAAATAGAAATTATATGTTCCACTTGCATTTCTTAATTAAGTTTTGTGCTTATAGTAGGGGGCTTCTTTTGTATTAATTTCTTAAGCATGCAGGTTCTGCTTGCAAGCACTACCATGACCATAAATGAATCTTGCTTTAGTTTAATTTATAAACAAATAATCAAATGTATACATATAATATATATCATAAAAATAAATAAACATAATATATTAGAAATTCCAAATTTTTTATTTTCTTTAAAAATATTTATTGTACACATGCATCAAATAAAAATCAAGCCGGCATATTAATTTCTAAAGACTAATCTTTTTGTGCTAGTATTGTATTCTTTTGTTTTTTAAAACTTGCGTGTCAAATTTGTCTTACGCACTAGATTTATAAAAGTCGTAGAGTATTTATAATTTGAATACACCTTCCTAATTAATTAGAGACAAAGTACCTATTAATCTCCATTTAATCAAAGTTTAGGCTGCCTTTTACTTATGTAAACTATGAAAATAGTAAATAACGGCTCTTAGAAAAAGCAAAGCTAATTTTAAAAAAATTCAAAGTCGTGCATGTGTCATTGCCAAATTTCATGAAAAGTTTTCAAACGCTCATCTCACAGGAATTCTCAAAAAGTCATTGTTTATTATTAGTAGTATTATTATTATGCCATATTTTTTTAGTTCACTAATATAAATTTATTTTAGTGATAAATTTTGTTTATAAATAATTATTATTTTATAAAAATTAATATTATAAATTTTTTAAATTTATCTCTTTATAATTTTTTAAAAAATTAAGTTTAAAAGTTTAATTTTTAAAATTTTTATAATTTTCAATAATAAGTTAAAGGAGAAAGATAATTTAATAAAATAATTTAATAAAATAAATTATTATATACTATATCCATCATATTTTTATAGTTCATTAGTTATTTTTATACATATTAATAAAATAGAGTTAATTTAGTTAAAATTTAGTTTTTTTCTAATATATTCTGTTTAAATATAACATATTTTTCAAACTATTTTTAATATTATTTATAATTATGGTGAAAAAATATGTATTAAATGAGGATATAATAGTAAAATAATAATTTTATGTATAATAAGTGAATTATAATTTGAGATATTTAAAAATAATATAATAGACTATAAAAATAAGATGAAGAGAGTATTTTTTTAAATTTTTATATAATAATTTTAATGTGATATTTATTTATAAATATAGGAGTACAATTCACAAGTCATTAAATTGAAATTGTTTGCTTGCTTCTCCTTCTATATCAGCGCGTCACAGCTGGCTAACAAAGAATATATAAAACTTTAATAGAGAATGACAATATTATAATTAATAGTTTAGCTTCCATGTTTTTATAATATTAGTAGTATCGCTGCCGTATTTTTGTAATTAAAAGCTTCAATTTTTCAGTTAATTTTGTAAAAAAATATATTACATGATTTAAATTAATTTAGGTTATAAATATTTTATATATTAATTATATTAGAGAAATAATTATTCTAATTTAATAGGACTTTTAATAAAAATATAAAAAAAATTAAAAATAATTTTAAATTTATCATATTTACTAAAATATTAGAATTTATAAAATATTTACTAAAATATTAAATTTTTATAAGTTTACAGTGAATTTATAAATTTTACAGTGAATTTATATGAATTTATAATTAGTTTATAATAAATTTATAATGAGTTTATAAATTTTACACCGTTTATAATAAATTTATAATGAGTTTATAATAAAATGACTAAAATACTCTTAATAAAAAAATAAAAATTTATAAAAATATAGTGGAGAGTGTCATTTTTTTAATCTTATATTTATTATTTATTATAATAATAATAAATATAAAATTAAAATAATTATTTCTTTAATATAATTAATACATAAAAAATTTCTTGATTTGAATTTATTAAATCGTTTTAATTTCACTAAAAATTAAAAATAAAACAAAAGTGTCTTTTTCAATTCTCCTACAGTCATATCCGACTGTAAGAATCAGGCTCATGATTTAGTTGGTAAAATACTAAAATAGTGATTTAATTCACGGGCCTCAGACACATGCCACATCTGTGAAAATAGTGGGCTTCGAATTTCCAATTCCCAAAAATAATTCAATTCGACCCATATATGAATTGTCCAAACATAAATTATAATAATTATAATATTACATATGTACATTAATAAAATTATCTATAAAAATAATTTTTTAAAAAAAATACTGTAAAAAATATTTACAATTTTTAGAAAGTTTAAAGTAAAATTTCAAAAATATTTCTACTCACTAAAATAATTATTTTAAACATACCTCTACTTTCACTATAAATAATATTTTACTTCAATTTTCATCAATTTTTTTTTCAAAATTTACTATTCAATAAAAAATATTTTAATAAAATAATAAGAATTAATATTTTAAATTATATTTTTAACATATAAAATATATTAATTTTTATAAAAAAATTTAATTTTGATTATAAATAATAAATATTACTCATACAAATAATATAAAAAAAATAAAAATATATTAATAAAAATTATTAAATTTATTTAAAAATAAAATTTATATATTATATACATAAAAATAAAGTTAAAAAAATACCAATTTCATTATATAAATATTACATATATGTTATGTAGATGTTTGATAAATATTAGATATTTATTGTGTATGTTGTATGTATTTTACGTAGATATTATATGGATATTTTTTGTATGTTATATGAATATAAAATTAAAAAAATAAATTTAAAAAATATTAAATAAACTATATATATATTTGTTAGATATTCTGTATATGTTTGGTAGATATTTTATATATATTTAATAGAAGTTATAGACGTTATGTATTTATGAGAATATAACATCAAAAAATTATTTTTCAATAAAAAGAACATAAATATAATCAAAATATAAAAAAAAATAAAACAGAAAAATAGTACAAATGAAAGAAAAAAAGCAAACAATTTAGTTTTGAGAAAAAAAGAAGAAAAAATTACACTGTATAATATACTTTTTAACTTTTTTTTAAATATTCTATATTTTTTTGTGTATTTTTTATATAAAAAATGTATATCCAATGTGTATTTTTAAAAATTGAGAATATTTTTAGTATACTAAATATATATCTCCAAAAAAAAAATATTTTTAAAATTGAAAAATTAAAAAAAATATTTTTGAAATTGAAAAAAGTGAATATTTTTAATTTTTTTTATTTTTTAGGGTATTTTTGAATTAAAAAAAGGCCTGTAATTTTGAAATTTACCACGTAAAAAACCTTAAAGAGTGTAATTTGCTCTGCTACATATGCATATCTGCAATGCAAAATGAACTTCTAGATCGTTTTGTAAGATATGAATTTTTAAATAACAGTCATAATTCAATTATAAGAAGCAAAAAATCACAATCTAAGTTATTGTCTTTTATGAAAAAATCACGAGTTAGCTTAAGAAAAATTCTAATATTGATATGGTTTATATCTCCACACATGAAACAGATTAATTATAATTTTGATTTAAATTATAATATTTTTTAAAAATAATTTTAATTAACTTTAAATCATTGTATTATAAGCATATTATAAAATTAAAAATAAAATTTATTTCATAACATTTACAAAATAAATATTATCATATTTCCTTGTGTAGAAAAATTATGAATTTGTCAATTATATTTTGTAGTATCATATTTTTCCCAATAATATAAAAAAAAACAAAATTTCTATTAAAGGAAATAGTAGAAAACAATAGAAATTAAGTATTAATTTCTTATGAAAATTATTAACTACATACAAGTAAGAGTGATATAGTCATCTTTAATAATAAATAAGAAAATCAAAATATTAAAAACCAAAAGGAATTATCAATATCATTCCACCATTAATTCGATGGCAGAATAAATCAACACACACACATATATATAATTAATTAAAAAATAAAAATTAAGCTAATCACTAAACGAAAAATGAATATATTAATTATATCAGTTATATGTCTTTTCTTCATGCATTAATTTAGGCGCATTAGATAAAAAAATGGTGAATTTTCCAGTAATTATGGAGAACCAAATCTCCTATATAAGGAAGCCCAAGTTATAGAGTTTGCTTCACAGTGAGCCATGGCGTCAATATCCAAATTATTGCTTATATTTCTCCTATCCATTTTCAGTATCTGCCCCACCTTAACCTACAGCCAACACCCACTTGACCCTCTAACCCCAGAAGAGCTTAGCCTTGTCCAAGCCATTGTTAAGGGCTCATTACCTTCTACGAACAACACCTTAACATTCCATCATGTAGGGTTAGATGAACCAAACAAATCAATCGTTCTTTTCTGGCTAGCCAATCCCGCCGATAAAACAGTACCTCGACAGGCTTTCCCCATTACTCGAATCAACCAACAAACCCATAAATTTATTATAGATTTATCAACATATAAGATTTTATCTAATGAAGTATATAACGGGTATGACTACACTAAAATTGGATTAGATGAGCAAAGAGAATCTATTCAATTGCCATTAAAGTATGAGCCTTTTATTGAATCATTTAAAGGACTGAATCAATGAAATTGCAGTGTTTTCATATGAAAGACTATCAATTTATACCTTTTTCCAATAGAAGGACTCAAAATAATTGTTGACCTTGACGAAATGACAATTATTGAATATATTGATCGAAAATCAAAAGTTCCAGTTCCAAACTTTGATGAAACTGATTACAGATTTTTTCAGCTGAAGTCACCTTTTGGTCAACTCCTTAATCGAGCGGCTATATTGCAACCAGATGGACCTAGCTTTCAGATTGATGGCCATATTATCAGGTATAATTCTACACCATTTATATCCATTACAATTATTTTTTTGTAAGCATTTTATAATTGCATTATGCCATTATCATTAATTTCATACTGGAATTATAATAATGACCTATGTTAAATAATTTTAATTATAATCAACAAGTGGTTGATGAGAGTGATTCTATACTCTTAATTATTCGTAAGGAAGAAGTCACAAGTTCATTTATTGTGAATAAAATCACTACTAGCTGAAAACACTTTATCATTTAGTGGGCCGATCTAGTACGAATAGAATTAATCTTGACACAGTGAGTTTAGAGATATATGTGATTATAATAAAAAAAAGTTTAATTAAGGAAAAAATTAATCAAGGATGTTTAATTAGTTAGTTAGTATACTATCTGGCATAATTACAAGCTTAATTAATTAGAATTTGTTAAAAAGCTTGATGATCCTTCTATTAAATTAAAATGCTAAAAGTTTTATTTATATTATTATATATCTAATGCAGTAGAGAATATCGCCGTCAACTATATTATAAACTACAAACAACTAAATTTTTTTTTAGCTAATAAAAAAAAATGCAATTTTATTATTTGACTCGAACTGAAATATGGAATTTTGGTTATATTCAGATGGATGAATTGGGATTTTCATCTAGCATTTAATGCACGAGTTGGTCCAATAATATCCTTGGCATCCATTTACGATCCAGAAAAACAATCGCATCGCAGTGTATTATACAGAGGATTTATATCCGAAATCTTCGTCCCTTACCAAGATCCAACAGAAACATATTACTCCAGAACATTTTTTGATTATGGAGAATTTGGATTTGGTCAATCTTCTGTCAGGTACCTATAGAATGAATGGCAGAAGAAGAATAAGAGAAGCAGAGGAAGAAGAAGGGAGAGAAGAGGATAAAGAAAGGAAGAAGAGAAATATTGAGAGAGAGAGAGAGAACGAGAGGTAGATTAGAGAGAAATTGGTTATATTTCATCAATCATATCTGTATTACATATTTTTGCCTACTTATATAACTATTTTGGGAATCTTCTAGAATTCAATACTATCGATGAGGTAATAATGACAGCTAATACAAATCTAATATGGATAACTAATTCTTATATTCTGGGGTCATGACATCTTCAGCTTCATTAATGCCATTAGCAGATTGCCCAAACAATGCAGTGTTCATGGATGGTTACTATGCTGGACAAGGTAGCAAACCTGTTGAAGTAGCTGAATTAAATACTCCGGTAAGCAAGCTTTATTATTACTGGTGATATCATGTGCAGACACACTGAATTAAATACTCCGGTAAGCAAGCTTTGTTATTATTTAATGCTAATCTCAAGTTAATTTGGGTTGGCCACATGAATTTTTTTTTTTTCTATTCTGAATGATTATGAGCTATATCTTTCAAATGCTGTAAAATTAATTGAAATTTTCTATGTAATTATACAGTGGAATATTTTTTTTTCTTTTTAATTTCTCACAGCTAGTTCTTATTAATTGGTACTCTAATATTATTGAGCTAAAACTTATAGGTATAATTTTCTATTGCTAATTAATGCAAGGTTATTTTTTTCTTTTTAAATTTGTTATGAGAATCATTAGCAGATGTGCTAATAACCCCCTTTTTTCCATTAACTAAAAAGTTCCGAGTTATTGTTTTATAGATAACTGAGGCAAGGCCTCACTTTAGCTTGGTGTTGAGGATGGTTAGGGATAATTACTAAATTACGGAAGAAAGAAGTACTAAAAAATTATTGAAATATGAAATTTATTTTAAATATTATCATATTGTGGGAGCTAAAGAATCAAATTAAAAATTATATTTTCGGTTTGACTTTTTATTTTTTTAATAAATTTTCATATGTTATCTAAAATTTTAAGTTTCGATTTCAGTAAAGTTTCGGATAATGAAAAAATATATATTTTTACATCAAATCGTAATTTTTAGTTACGGTTTAGTACAAAAATAAAAAAATTATATATAGCGTCAAACCGTAACTTTAAATTACGATTTGGTATAAAAGTTAAAAAAAAATATATTTATAGCATCAAACAACAATTTAAAGTTGCAGTTTGATATTTGATTAACGTGACTTCATATATTGATTAAAAATCATTATATAATACTAAATTTAAAATACTACTATATTAATTAAAATATAAATTAATTAAAAAATACCACTATATTTTTTTATAAACTTGAAATTTTTTTAATTTCAGGGATAACATTAAAATTATCATTTTTTATTTTTTAATTTTTTCGATAAAATTATAATTATTTTTTTGGTTAAGGGATAATAATAAAATATTATTAACTATAAAATAAATTATTTATAATTAATTATAATTTTATTTGTTATAAAAATTTTATTGCTGTAATTGATATAAAATTATTTTTTAGTACAATTTATTAGGTTAATTTAATTGAAAAGTATTTAAAAAAACATTTGGAAGTTTTGTCTTTGTGTTTGAAAAATTTTTGGTTTGGTTTTTATATTTATATTTATATATTGGTACAATTTTTTTAGATTAATTATGTAAAAATTAGAATTTTTTTAATAATTTCTGGAAAAAAAATATTTTTTTAAAACTAATATAGTGGTATTTTAGGAATAAAATTTGAGTGTTTGATAATGAGTGATATAAGTTATTTTTTTAGGAGAAAATTAGAATTTTTTATTTTTAGGTGATATAAATTAATTTTTTAAAAGAAAATTTTATATTTTTTTATTTTTAGATCAAATAATTTAATTTTTTTAACTAATCTACTAGTGTTTTAGGTAAAAATTAGAGTTCTTTGTTAATTAGAGTTAAAATTTTAGTTATTTATATATTAGAGTAAAATTAGATTTTATATGAAAATTTTATGGTAATTTATGTGAAATTTTTAATTTTTTTAAAATTAAGTTACTGTTATTTTATATAAAAATTTGATTTTTTAATAATTAGGTAAAAATTTTAATTTTGTAAATTAATATAATAATATTTTAGGTTTAGTTTTATATATTTAGAGTCTAATTAATATAGTGGTATTTTAAATTTGATGCTAATATAGTAGTTTTTAATTAATATATGGAGTCTCGTCAGTCATACATCAAATTGAAATTTTGAATTGCAGTTTGATACTATAAATAATTTTTTTTAATTTTTGTATCAACCAGCAACTTAAAATTATAGTTTGGTGCTATATATAAATTTTTTTATTTTTGTACTAAACCGTAATTCAAAATTACAGTTTGGTCCAAAAATGTATATTTTTTTTTGCCCAAAACTTATTAAAATTAAAATTCAAAATTTTGGACAACATATGAAAACTGATTAAAAAAAATAAAAGGCTAAATTTAAAGTTTGATTTTTGATTTTATCTTTTAACTTCTATAATATGATAATATTTAAAAAAAATTATATTTCAATAATTTTTTAAGACTTTTCTCGTAATATTGTAATTATTCTGCATGGTTGGGACTGTTGGAAACTATGATCATATACTTGATTGGGAATTCAAGCCAAGTGGTTCTATTATCGCTAAGGTTTGATATTTTATAAACTCAATCTTTTACTTAGTTTCTTTTTTTTTTCTCTTCCCAATGAAGGTGGCTATAGTTTAACTATGTGATCTCACAATTATTATATCTACTTGAACAGGTTGGTTTAAGTGGAATTCTAGAACTAAAGGCAACAACATACACTAATTCAGATGAGATAAAAGAAGACGTGTAAGGAACATTCCTAAGAAATAACACAATTGGAACCTACCATGATCATTCATTTGCCTACCATCTTGATCTTGATATTGACGGTGTTGATAATTCACTTATTAAGCACAATTTGGTACGCAAAATGGTGACAGATAAAACCATACCACGAAAGAGTTACTGGACAGTGATTAGTAAAACAGCAAAAACTGAATCTAAAGCAAAAATTCAATTGGGAATGGACACTATTGAGTGAGTGATTGTGAATCCAAATAAGAAAACTAAACCAAGAAACAATCAATGTTATCGTCTGGTACCTCTTGGAACACCAAAATATGAACTTCTATCTGATGATGATTATCCATTAATTCGTGGCGCTTTCTCTAAAAATAATGTATGGATTACTCCATATAAAAAGTCTGAACAATTGGCAGGGGGACGATACGTTGATCAAAGCCATGGCCAAGATACATTAGCTGTTTGGACTCTCAGGTAGGTCATAATAATTACTTGACTTAAAAATTTATTTAATAGATAAACTTGACTGTAATTATTTTATGTTCAGAGACAGAGAAAATTTAGAACAAGGACATAGTATTATGGTACGAAATGGAAATTCATCATGTTCCTTCTCAAGAAGACTTCCTGGTGATGCCCACAATGAGCACTGCATTTGAACTCCGACCAGCAATTTTTTTCGAAACAAATCCAGTGTTGAAGGTCATACCGCCTAAGCCTGTTACTTAGCCTAATTGCAGTGTCACTGCCAGCACCGGCCACTTCATATCTACTTGCTCTGCTATTCTTTTACTTCCAATCAAATCATTAGGGAAATAATAATAAAATCAATGACTTCTATTTGACTTGTTCTTGGTCATTAGTTGATTTAAATTGAAGTAAGAGTTCGATGTGTTCCCAGTTCCCTACAGCTAGTGGTGGATGATTCAGTACGTCTGTAATTCTTAAATAATTTCGAAATAAAATTTTATTGTCGAAATAATTCACGTATTTTTTTAATGCTATATATAAATATTAAGAGTTTTTAACTCATCTTGAAGGGTAAAATCCCAGAAATTAATTCGCCACTGGTTTTCGTAACATTTATATGTTTTGTGAGTTGGAGGCACTGGTCACTTGAATTCAACTTTGAAGTTTGAACTATACTAATTAATTAAAAGAATTAAAATTCCTATACTTTCTTGCATTATGGCATGAAATTTATGTACTTAAAAGTATTTATTGTTTTCTAATATGTGCTTATATTATTAGATAGATCTTTTTTTCTTATATATTTAAAAATAAAATAAGAATATAATATAAGGATTTAATTTTTATCAAAATAATATATATAGATTTTAATGTCAAAAATAAACAAAAAAATATAAAGTTCTCAATATATATTTTCAATGATAATTTATTCTTCTGTTAAATAGAAGTACAGACACTTTAAAATGCATTTTTCTTTAACTAAATCAGAAAAAAGACGCATGTCCAATAAAATTCGCAAATCAATATAAACTCATAAATTATAGTTTAACTATTGATTCATTATGTCAAGAATTAATGGATGAGATGCACTGCAAAAAATAAAGACTAATAAAAGGAAAAGAAAACAGAACAATTATATTTCTAAAAAATAATTTTTCATTTTTAGTAACAGATAACGTTATAACTTGTAAAATTATATAGATAAAATATAGTTAGTTTAAAAATAAAGAAAATACAGTTAATTATATTTAAAAATTTAGAAGTGTACTTGATCAACTACTCTCTTAATTCATACATAGATGTTTGAACTTCTCATTTTTTATCTTTTAATTTATATGTTAATGTTTTATTTTTAATCAAGTTTTCAAATAGTAAACAGTTCATTAAGAAAATTACCATTTCAACACTTAATTAATAAAAAAAATATTTTAATAAAATCAACTAGCAAAAAAAAAAAAATCCAAAACACAAATTGTAGGTACGTACCCTATAGATTAATGCTATATGTCAATGGACGTTTTGACTATTAAAGTTTTAAAGCTTAAAATTAATTAGAAAACTCATAAATTACTCGTTTTAAAGTTTTAATAGTTTAACATGCTGTAAAAATTTGATTAATTTTTTTTACCAATAATATATATAGTATATGAATAATTACATCAATTAATTATATCACGAATATTTCCAGAAAAAAAAGTGGATTACAATGGACACATTTAAATATTAGACTTTTTTTAGGTAAATTTTTTCTAGACATATAATTAATAGCAAAAAATAATATCATAACTATACTTAAAAATAGCTATTAAATAAATAATAAAGAGAACACCAAAATTTAACGAGATTCGGCCAATTTTATTTATTTTCTCGGACACCACCAAAATAATATTACTAATAAGGTTTTAATTTTTGGGATATTTGCAACTAAGGGGGAGGGGTCTTTTTATAACATTAAGCCCCCCCCCCCCCCCCCCCCCCCCCCCACTTTATAACAATAGCCAAACCAATAAATCTCCACATTGGTTATTATCTATTTATAATAAATAAATCTTCTCTCAAAAGAAAATATTTCAGTGATATTTCTAAATGCACTGTATAGCGTTCATTTTCAATTTTTCAAAACATTGATTAAGTCCACCAAACAATAGTTAAACTTGACAACTGTCACCGCCTTTGTCAATATATCTGCAGGATTATCAGTGGTCCTAATTTTCTGAAGTAATATTTTACCTTTCTCGAGAATCTTACGTGCAAAATGATACAGAATATTGATGTTCTTCATCATTGCTTGATAAATTTGATTTTTTGCTAAATGAATAGCGCTTTGACTATCAAAGTGCACTTTGATGTGCTTTTGTCTAATTTTCAGTTTACCAAGTAATTCTTGAAGCCAAATTACTTCTTTAACAGCCTCTGATACTGCCATATACTCTGCTTCTGTAGTGGATAAGACAACTGTTGACTGTAACATAGACTTTCAACTAACCGGCCTCTTAGCAAATGTAAACATATAACCAGTAGTTGATCGACGTTTATTCAAATCACCAGCATAGTCGGAATCATAGTATCCAACTACACATCGACCATCTTTTTCATCCCGCTCAAATATCAACCCAATATCTACAGTGTTCAAAATATACCATAGAATCTATTTCACAGTTTGCTAATGCTCCTTACCAGGATCATGCATGTACCTGCTCACAACTTTAACTATTTATAAAATGTCTGGCCTTGTACACACCATAACATACATCAAGCTACCAACATCATTTGCATATGGAATCTTAGACATGTACTCCTGTTTCGCTTTCTTATTTTTAATTTTTAAAAAAATATTTTTTTTCACATAAAATATCAAGCAATCAATTATTTATATATCTATATGTATATATATAAATTTTGACAAAAAATTTATAAATTAAAATAAAATTCATATATATATATTATACAATTCATTTAAATTATATATAAATATATATAAATATAAAACTTATATATATAAATGAATGTGTGCGCGCGCACCCTGTGTATATATATGTATGTATGTATTTACTTGCATATGGCTGAGGTTATATATATATATATATATGTAAATATACTGAGGGGGCTGAGGCTACATATATGTAGATGTATATGGCTGAGGTATATATACGTATATGGCTGAGCTGGACGTATATGGCTGAGCTAGCACTTCCGCCACTACTCACCCAGAAACTTGTTACATGTAGCAGCTAAAAAAGAAGTACCTTTAGTTCTTGAAATAAAATTTCTTATTTTTTTTCATATATATAAAAATAAATTATTTTTTATATTTTTGCATTTGAAGAATTCCAAATTCTATCGATTATATATATATTTAATATTTTTAAGTATAAATATTAATCTAATTAATAATTGTATTTGATCATTTAAGAAATAAATTTAAAAATAAATATGTAAAAGTTTGGAATTCTAGCTACTTCAATTTTAATTTAAAGTTATATAAAACAAGTTTCAAATATTTGGAAAAGAATGATTGAATTCAGTAAGGTCTTTCATTCCAATTTCATTCAAGGAGAAGAAGGAAATTTTCAGCTTCCTATCAAATAGAGCCTGGTGCCTTATTATATAGGCTGTATAAACTCAAATAACTATATAGCTTATCTAGTACAAACTAGATAGGCTATATAGTTACAAGTTTAATGTTCCAGTTCCAAAATCTGAGGGAACTGACTGTAGATTTTCCAAGCAAATGTCCCCTTTTGGATTGGGAATTCAGCAGGAAATTCCTTCACATACCGTCTGGGTCTTGACATTATTGATGGAATTGCCAATTTATTTTTCATCAAGAACAATCTAATAACCAAATGAGTGAATGATAATAATACACCAAGGAAACAGCTAAAACTGAATGGCGAAAATTCAATTAGGCATGAAAATGCAACTTATTAGTCCAAACATGAAAACAAAATCTGGAAAAAATTTTGGTTGTCATTAAATACCAGGGTCAATAGTGCATCCACTTCATCAGAGAATGATTATCCATAAATTTGCTGTGCCTTCACTGAAATTGATGTGTGGGTTACTCCATATAATTAATTAGCCTGAAAAATGAGCTGGAGGATGGTATATTGATCAAAGCCATGGACAAGATACATTAGCTGTTTGGACTCTCAAGTAACTTAATTATTGCCTTGTTATTTGTTTTTGAATGTGATGGGAATATTTAGAACAAGGACATAGTATTAGGGCATCTAATTCATCATATTTCTTGCAAAGAATACTATCCTGTAATGCCAAAATTCAGTACTGTACTGTATTTGAGCTTAGACCAACTAATTTCTCCGAAAGAAATCTTGTTTTGAAGATCATACCTCCGAAGCTTGTAACTAGCTTGTCATGCTTCTTTTCAGGAAAGACCGTAGCATAAATTATATGCAATAATTATGTGGCAAAGGTTCAGTCGAGTTGAAAGTATCATAAGCAATTACCATTAGTACAGAAAATTTCTCTGAATTGAACTTATTTTAATTATGGGCTACAATACGAATTTTCAAACTATAATCAGAGAAAAGTAAGAGTCTAAGACATTTGTTCATGAACTAGAGGTGCAATTCCAACATCCAAAGTTCCTTCCAGCATTTGTGTAATTTTCTTCATTGAAGGCCTCAGAATAGGATCTGGATGAATGCACCATATACCCACCAACACCATTCTCTAGAACCGCTTCGCATGCCTTACTACCATCTCTAGCTTCCCAGTGATCATACAGCTCACAACCCAATCTGAAAGAACAAGATCTTGGTTGTCGCTCTCTTCTTCAACCCGGTTTAGCTCAATGTGCCTTCTGCAGCATAAAACTTCCAATAACATCACGCCAAAACTATAAACATCCACTTTAGATGTTACAGTTGGATTCCTTAGCCATTCAGGTTCCATGTATCCCATTGTTCCTCTTATATTAGTGTCTGTTCTGGTTTGGTCTTTGTTCAATAGCTTGGAAAGGCCAAAATCTGCAATTTTAGCATTGTAATTAGCATCAAGTAGAACATTTTGGGGCTTAATGTCACAGTGGATCATTTGGGTTTTGACACTCGTGCAAGTAAAGCAAGCCTCTTGCTATTCCAAGCACCATTTCAGTCCTCAAAAGCCAACTTGGTCTATTTCCGTCCTCAAACAAAAGATCAGATAATGTGCCATTGGCCATCAACTCATAGACTAGAAGACGTTGATTGTTTTCAACACAAAAACCCAAGAGTCTTACTAAATTCCTGTGGTGTGTCTGGCCTATTATCTTGAGCTCTGTCATGAATTCCTCTTCACTTTTCTCAATCTCTTTCTCCAGCTTCTTTACTGCAACATCAATCTGCGCATCGTTTAAGTTTAAAATCCCTCCGTAAACTTTACCAGAAGATCCTCTCCCCAAGGTCTTACTAAACCCATTTGTTGCCTCTTGCAATTCCTGGTATTTGAATTCTCGGAAGTTAATTCCAATTGTACTTGTACTGGAAGAGGACTTCCTTCGAAGAAATCTTCGAGCAGCAGGATGATAGTAGATGGCAACAACTCCAAACAGGAAAGCAAGACTGGAGCTAACAATTAGACCAATCTCTGAAGAAGTTTGAACGTCAAAACTGTTTTTCTTCTCACCTTTTTGAGTATCAGGATTGCTAATCTTCGGGGGTACTTTAACCAATGCCTTGATTCCTTTAGTAGAAGCAGTTTTTCTTGTATTTAACAAAGGCATTCTTTTCTTGTTGCATCTCGAATCCACCAAGGCAGCAGCAACCGTATAGCAATCACCTATGAGAGCCTCTTTGCATCCTTCAACGTCAACATTTAGTACTCTATCAAGATCTGCTAAACCTTCAAATGGGAAATCAGCATCATCAATTACCTCTATTGTAAAATTTCTCATTGAAGTATCTGCACAATAATTCACAACCGTTTCAGGGTGACACCCTTTTGACACCTCATTAGGATCCAACAGAATGTAACCTGGTATGCAATTACAGTTCACTGTTTCATTATCTGGAGAAGCGCACATGCCATTGACACCACATATTGCATTCACCAAGCAAGGTTCATGAATAGCCTTCCACACACTTGTCCATCCACTGCCCTTCGATTTATGGTAGAGATAATTTTTGAAAATTTCCATGATCATCAATTGTTGCTCGATGATAGTACTCTTCAACCTGATTTGATACGTTAGTTGTCAAAGAGTAAATATTGTCATTAGTACTATTTATAAGGAACAGAGAAGCATTAGCACTGAACACCAGACTAATATTGCTGAATAAAGTTCCAGTGTACCAATAGCCAGGATCAGAGAAATGATAGGCAGAGAGAACCAAATTCCCATCAAATTGCATTTCCAACATGAAGTTTCCGGTAGAATAATCAGAAGTAGTTTTTGAATTGGAATTAGTAAGACTTTGACCTGGTAAGAGCGTGTCTGTTGGCGAATCGAAGCTCTGCCAGATGATATTTGAACCGGCATCTCTTAAAAAAAGTTGCCATCATTTTCCATAAAGCCTAAGCTTGCAGATGCTCCATTGTATACAGCTTGAATACTAACATTCAAATATGTCAGGAAAAGCTGGCCATTAAAAGTTAGGCGGATTGTAGAACCAGCTTCTGCCGGACTGTCCTGGTTAGCTGACCTGACTAGTGTTCTTTCTGGGATTTTGTCTAACCAAATTCCCAAAAGGTAGAGATTGTTTGGGAGAGAATAAAATCCGAAAGCGAATTCTCCAGATAAAGATCTCCAAGAATCATTAGTTCCTGCAGTAATGCCATTACCTAAGCTTATATTTTGCGGTATCTGAGCATGCAAGTTACAGAAATCTAGTACCAGTATCACAAGGCAAAGAAAGAATTCATGGGGAGTCATTTTTTAATTTTTGGGAACTAGAAGAAACGAGCTGGAATTGTATATTACCAAAAGGAGAAGAAATTCTAAGGATCAAAAAAATACTAATTGGTCTATTGTGATGGCTATTAACTTCTGAATTGGATTTTGGATTTTAGATTAAGCTGTAATTAAGTAGTCATCACCAAAGATTCTGAGAAGTCAATATAATGTTTTAAGTAATGGAAGTCTATTGACTTCAACTTTTCTGCCCACTTGTTTAATGCCATAATGGTACAAGACTTGTTCAGTGGAATTCCAGAAATCCATATCTAGTCAAGGGATGTGAAGGAGTTGCAATCTTGCACGTTATCGATTCATTCTCCATAAAATATAAGCAAAAGACTAGTAGAAGGCCAACCAATAGGAGAGTTGTTCGAGTTAAAAATGTTGAGTATTAAGACTGAAAATCATTAGTTCCTGCAGTAATGCTAAAACTTAAGCTTATATTTGGCATAATCTGAGCTTGTAAGTATTGAAAGAATGAACTTGGGTCTAAATCAATCTCAAAAGTTAAGTAACTCAATTCTAAAAGCTAGTCCATAAAGCAAGGATTGTAAGTTACAGAAATTGAATTGGAGTATTAGAAGGCAATCAAAAAGATTTTTAACAATCATTTTTTAATTTTTTCGGTTGGAAGAAAAAAAATGGAATTATACTACCAGAAGATAAGACATTCTAGAGGATCAAACTATGAATTAGTAGCCAATCATTGTGAATTGTCAAGCAACGGCTTGAAGCTAAACAATGTATTGAATATGTTTTCTCTACCCACTTGGTTAAGAGACCATTATTGATTGAAACCTTGGCCTAACAATTGTTGAATTTGATTTGTAGATCAGTGGAATAGTAAGAACCAGTGAGACTTAGTAAATGTGTTTAATTAATTGTTGCAAAAAGTTATTTTACATTGTCTTTGGTAGTTACTCTTAATCCTGTAGAATAAATAATTTCAAAATAAAAAGAAATAATGTCATTTTGTATAATTTATTTTTAATTTAATGTTGGGGCCTTGCACATTATTCAATCATTCATAGAAGTAAACTATAAGCAGAAGATTGGAATGTAATGGTCGACCAATATATATATAAATGCACCGTATGAGTAGAAAATGAAAACTTATTAATTTTATTATTCTAGTCTAAATTAGACAAATCACCACCATCATTCATTTTTATATATTGTTCTTCATGATTACAAGTTAGAAAATTTGAACCAAAATTAAATTATCTCATCCCCCATAAATAAAAAAAAAAAACTTATTTTAGTAGAATTTTGATTTGTCTATAATCACTTATAAGAACTCCGAACTTTTAATTTCATCAAATTTTATATTATTAACTTTTCTGAAAAATATAGACCAATATTCTATTCTAATCTTACAGAGTAAATGGAAATACCCTAAATCATGCCAATTACAATTACCCGCAAAAAAAAACAAAGAAACTACAAATGATATTAAAACATTTCTGCATTAATTATAGGGGGAATACCCACTTCTACTATTCCTTCCAACATTTGCATCACATTCTTCATCCATGGTCTAAAAGTTGGGTTAGGACATATGCACCATAAACCCACAATTACCATTCTCTCGAACCTTTTAAAATCTCCTAAAACTTCATGATCATGGTTTACAATGGCTTTTAAATTATCAGCTCTCACAGAACTTATAATCCAATCAGTTAGAATCATGTCATCAGCCTCTCTTTCTTCTTCAACTTGATACAACTCTAAGTGCCTTCTGCAGAAAATAATCTCAAGCAACATCACTCCTTAGCTATAGACATCAACTTTGGTAGTCACAGGAGCATTCTTTAGCCATTCTGGTGCCATATATCCCATGGTTCCTCTAACATTGGTGCTAGTTCGAGTTTAGTCTTTCATCAGGAGCTTTGCCAGGCCAAAATCTGCAATCTTAGCTGTGTAATTTTTGTCAAGAAGAACATTTTGTGGCTTTATGTCACAATGGATGATCTGGGTCTCGCACTCTTCGTGTAAATACAATAAGCCTCTTCCAATTCCAAATACAATTTCTGCTCTTTTGTCCCAACTGGGTTTTGTCTCTTCACCAAACAAAAAATTGGATAAAGTCCCATTCTTCATTAGCTCATAAACCAGAAGTCGATGATTCTGCTCGTTACAGAAACCTAATAGCCTAACAAGATCCTTGTGATGGGTTAGACCAATTACTTGGACTTTTGTAAGGAATTCTTTTTCACCTTGTTCAATGATCTTCTCAAGCTGCTTTACAGCAATCTCAGTCTCTTTACCCTCTAAATTCAAAACCCCACTGTAGACAGTACCAAAAGCACCTTTCCCTAGTTTGTTGCTGAACCCATTTGTTGCTTCACGCAATTCCTGAAATGAAAATGCCTTTAAATTTATCTCCACAGGCTTTGGACTTGGAACCTGCTTTTTACGTGTATAAGGTTGAGCTAGAGGGTGATGGTAAATGGCTACGGTTGCAAAGAACAAAGAAATCCTGGAGAAATCAAGCACAATAGAAATCCTGCTAGCAGAACAAACTTGGATGGAGATTTGTCTCCCCTGTTATCCTTGATTTCATTTGTGCTGTTTACTTTTGGAACTTTAAGAAATGCAACTATATTATTTGTAGAAGGATAGCTTCTCCTGGCGTTCAACAAAGGCATTCTCTTCTTGTAGCACACGGATTCAACCAGAACACCTGCCACGGCAAAACAATCATTCATGATTTCTCGCTTGCATTGATTAAAATCTGCTGGCTCAAGTCTTGCCATATCTGCAAATTGCCCATTTGGGAAATCAGCATTATCAATCTTTTCAATTGTGAAATCAGAAGCTGAAAAATTTGGAGCACAAAAATCCATCACCACATTGGGGTAGCATCCTTTTGAGGGAATGTTAGGATCCCATGGTGAGTAGCCAGGCGAGCAGTCACAGTTTACAGTTCTATTATCAAGTGAAGTGCAGAAGCCATACACCCCACAAATATTATACACAGTGCAAGGCTGAGCAGCAATGAAGTCTGGCTCCCACACAACCATCACTCGCTTCCATTTTCCTGGCGGTAAACAAACTGCTGGAGATTTCCATGGTCATTGATTGTCACTCGGTGGTAGTAATCTTCAATTGGAGTTGGAACTATACTTTTACTCGTCATTCAGAATATAGTTTTAGTGCCATTCACGGCATACATAAGAGCAGTAGCAGTGGCGGAACCAGAGACTTGTTGAGGGGGGCAAAATCTCCGGTGGCCGGTGGGCGGTGGCTCGGTGTTGCAGAGTCGTCCCGGGATCGTGCTGCTGGTGGCTGTGTTTTGGGGAGGGAAGGGAACAGGGAGAGGGAAGGGAAGAAAGAAGGAGAAGGAAACGCAGCCCTTTTAATTTTTTGAACCGGCCCAAGCGAAACGACGTCGTTTTGCTTGGGCCGGTTTATTTTCTTTTTAAAGTAAACTCCTGGCGAAACGGCGTCGTTTCGCCAGAGGTTTAATTATAAAAAAAAATTAGTCCCTGGCGAAACGACGCCGTTTCGTCAGGGACTAATTTATAAAAAAAAAAATTAAAATTGCAGCGAGGGGTTCGTCTTCCCTCGCTGCAATTTTCTCTGAAACTCAGCCCCCCTTCACGGGGGCTGAGTTTCCACGCACCGTGACTCACGGCTGAGTCCTCCGCGTCTGGCTGCCGGTGAGGGGGGGTCGTGTGACCCCACACGACCCCATAGTGGTTCCGCCGCTGAGCAGTAGTCTGGTTGAAAATCAAGCTCACATTTTGGTTTCCAGCAGTTGAAGTAAACCAATAACCAGGATCAGCAGTTCTGTATGCAGACATAACAATATCGCCATCCATCTTCTGAACCTCCAACCTGTACCGCCCTGTTGAATAATCAACTGTTCCAGACGCATTACAGTAGAGCTTCTGGCCCATAACCAGGACCTGGCCTAATAAAATTGTGTCCGTAGGGAAATCAAAGCTTTGCCAGATTATTTTTGAAGAAGAGTCTTGCAAGACAAAATTACCATTGTCTTGCATCAAGGCTGAAGCAGTGGATGTGCCATTGTATATCAAGCGTTCCGTTCCATCTGAATGTGTAAGCACAAGTTGACCATTTAACTTCAGATTAATGGTTGATCCATTTCTAGCTGGATCATCACGATTGTCTGACCAAACTAGTTTTCTGGGATTTTATCAAACCAAATATCAGGGCCGTCTTGGACATTTTAGGGGCTCCAAGTAGAAATTAAGATATGGGCCTCTAAAAAACAGCGTCGGAGCGAAAATTTTGGATTTGAGGAGCCGCCCAAAAATAAATATTTAGGACTTAAGAGCCTAAAAATAACAATGTAAAACTTGAGGGGCTCAAATTTTATTGTATGATGAACGTTGGGCCCAAATTTTATTGTATAATGAATGTTTGAAAAAAATGTAATGTTGATGATAGTGGGAATCGATTCTCACACCCTTTGATCATATACAACAAGTTAGACTACCACAGCAAATCAAAGTTTTGTTATTTTTTACATATATATATATATATATATTTATAAATTTAGGGCCCTATCAAAATCAGGAGCCGAGCGGTTGCTCATGTTGCTCCCCTCTTGAGCCAGGCCTGCCAAACACCGACAAGAAACAGACCATTGAGAAGAGGGTAGAACCCAAAAGCAAAATCGCCAGAGGGTGATTTCCATGAAGAATTAGTCCCAGTAATTATGCCGGAACCCAGGAAGTTTGTGTTTGTAGTTGTTTGAGCACAAGAGACATGTAAAAAAGAGAGAATAAACAGACAAGACCAAACAAAGATCCTAGTTGAAACCATTGTCGTACAACGTGAAAAGGAGTATGTAAGAGATAAAAGCAGAAATTTTTTTGCATATCAGAGCATTTTCCACGATTATATCGTTGGATAGAATTCACTGACAAATTAAAAAATTGAACACTTCAACTACAGGACCAAGAGAAAAGTAGGCAATCTCCACTAAGATGTATGGTTCGACCACACTTAAAAAGGAATAAATTTAGATAGTAGGAGACTAAATTCAGATTTCAAATGGAAAAGTATGCCGTGAATTATGGAGTTGCCTCATTTTCTGAACATTCTTTTTGTGTGTTGTCTAACGTATAATTAATAATTGGTCTTAGCTAGCTTGCAGTCAATCAACGTTACCTGCAGTGTGGAATATGGGCAGAATACTGACTTCAGAATTCCACCACTGGAAACGTTCAAAACATGCCTAAAGACCTTGGTATCCTGAAAAATCAATTTCCAATTGCGAGATCCTTAAACGCCCCTTTCTAACCCATAATTAGCATTAGTTAAATAAATTGGCCAAAATTTCTAATAAGCACGGTGAAAGTTTCATTTCTAGCAATAACTTACATTTTTTTTCCTCTGCAATCTTAGTGGACATCCATCAATTTTTGCAGATTATGTTTCTGAACAGAATTGTTAATACAAGCATTTCAATGATTCGAAGAATTTAACATATTGACATTATATACACCAATGCCATTACCATGAGTTAATCATGTTCCAGTAATGGGTTGTTTTCGAAAAAATTTGCAGGCCTAAGCTCAAACCCATCATGAAGTGTCGGCATTACTGGAAAATCTTCTTGGCATGGACTGTGGTGGAAACCTACGGTATACCACAAAACGATATCTCTATTCTCAATCACTCTGTTCCTGCAAATTGCACAAAATTAAATTTAAGATTTACCCATTATTTTCCCACACCTACGTAATAATTTGATTAAATTTTTAATCCAAAATCCCTCACCTGAGGCTCCACACAGCTAACCCATCGTCACCGTGGCTCCGATCAGCGTAAAACCCACCGGCCCATTTCTCCGATTTGTTATAGGCAGTGACCCACACTTGATATTTGGTATAAGCAGCCCTGATTTGTGGATAATCATCATAAGCAAGAAGAGAATGAGCTGGTTGTCCGGTGATTAACCGGTAACCCACTTGATTTCCAAGTCGGGTTTGCTTGTTCGGATTCACAATAAATAGCTCACTCGGCTTCGAGCCGAGCTGTAATCTAGCCTCAGCTTCAGTTTTGGCGGCTTCTTTAACGACCGTCCAATAACTCTTTCTTGGGGACGAGGCTTTAATGTCTGCTACTCTTGCCGTTACTTGTTTAGTTTTAACAAATGAGTTGTAGTAACCGTCAACGTCCAGATCAAGGTAATATGTAAGAAAATGATCGTGATTAACGGCAATTGCATTCTCCGTTATTAAGGTACCGTACACATTTTGAATTATTTGATCGTTATTTATATATGACGTGGCCTTCATCTCCAGTATACCTGATAAAGTCACCTGTAAAAAACAGTAACAAAATTCATCAGAAAAATGTAGCCATTAATTGAGTGCTTGTTTTCATAGTCAATAAAATTCAGACAGTACCCCAACTTTGATGGAGCCACTTTTCTTGAACTCCCAATCAAGAATGTAATCATAGTTTCCAACAGTAGCCACCATCCTAACCACCAAACTTATTTCTTGCTCTCCACTTTGTATCTGCAAAATTAGCCAAACAGCAACTTAACAATATTGTTTCTCTTAATCCATCAGTAAAAATGGTTAAGATTTCAATTTTCTGAAACTGGAATTTATGAACCTTACCACTCTACCAGGAACATTAATTTCTGTATGTCTCATAGATACATCACCACTATATCTTTCAAAAATGCAAATCACATCAGACCTCTTTTGTGGCTGCCCATCAGCACCGGCCACATACCCATCTAAATATACAGCATTGGCTGGACAGTCAATTTGCCGCTGGAGGCTATCGGCTGCTCGCCCGAACCCGAATTCACCTACGTCCATGAAAGTCCTGAAATACCATTCACTTGTAGGATCCATATATGGAACAAATGTCTCAGAAACATGACCTCTATATAGCACAGGACGAAATTTCTTCAATTTTGCATCATATATTGAAGCTGTTGATATAACAATTCCTGCCCGAGCCTCAAATGCTAAATGAAAATCCCAATTAGCCCATCTAATCTTATGGTCTTCAATTGTGAACCCACCGTCTGATACATTGTAAAAGATAGATTTAGGCTTTCCCATATAACGAAAATCAGTACCTTCAGCTTTAGGCACAGGGGCTCTGAATCTGTCAATGTAAGCAGCAATTTGCATAGAATCAACATCAACTAGGATACTAATCCCCTCAATTGGCCTTGCAAACACATTAACTGATCCTCCTCTGTAGAAGCAAGCAATTCTAAGTGCACGTTTGGTAATTTTTTCTCCATACCAACCAACAGTGAAAGGTACACAGGAAACCTCTGATAAATTTAATCCCCTTTTCGCAATCGAGTGAATGAATTTGGGATATTTCAAAGGGAGATTGCTTGCTTGGAAAAGCTCACTAAAAGTCAGAGGAGGATACCCATTACCAGTATAGACATGGTTTGAAATGATGGAGCCTGTAGCTAAGTCCACAATGAGCTGACAAGTCTCAACTGAAGCTCGAACAATCACCTTGGCTCGACGATGAGGTTTGGGTTCAGTTTTCTTTGATAAAGATAGATACTTGAGAACATCTCCTTTCTCTGGTTCTTCAATATCAACAAAATGGAAAGTCAGATTAGGAGAATGGCCAAGATTAGACTTCTGAACAATGAGCCTTACTTGGTTAATTTCTTCTGGACTCAAAGGGTCCAATGGATGATAAAGGCTACCAACAAAGCAGTATTGTAGGCCAAAAACTAGAAATAGAAAGGTAATAGTAGTCATGGATGCTGCTTTTGTAGTATGAATAAAGGATTGTGTTTATATGGTTTGAACTTTGAATCACTGTAGACAACTCATTGTTCAGCATTATATTATAAGCGATCCTAATTTATTGAATCACTTGCTCACATAATTACATCATCTTTAATAAAAGAATTGCGTTTGATTTTGGACCCTATTTTACAATCTGTCAGCCTTCCATTATAAGCAGGATAGACTTTTTTCTCTTGTGCCTTTGCTTGAAATGGGAGTAAAGAATAATTTGACTTGCCGTTTAAACTGTAAACTCAAAGTTAGCTTCATGACAATAACATGCTTTTCTTTAAAACTCCATGGTCTGTGTGAGCAACCCACATGCTTCAAGTTTAAACATTAGTGGCGGTTTCAACACTAAAACATAGATTAGATTAAAACCCACTATACCTTATTGATCAGGTTGATAAATGAAGCTTGCAGAGCACTTTTGAGTTCCAATACAAAAGTTTCTTCCTTTGAAGCATCTCTTACAAGTCCAAGAGCTAGTAATCAAGTATGAATTTTCTCGCAAATGTAATCTTTAATCTTCTTCTATTAAAATCTAATATCTAAATTTATATATAATCCTTCCATGATATTAAAATCATTTTGAGACTATAAAAATGTAAATTTGAATAACAATTAAAATTTTTGGATCTATTCAGAGCAGTTTAACCACTTCATAGGTTTAGAAGATTTTATTTTAAGTACTGGATTGCTCTCAAAAAAATTAGCTGGTCGTAGCTCAAATCCACTTGTTATAGTTGGCATCAATGGGAAGTCTTCTTGATATGGTATATGATGAATACCCAATGTGTACCATAAAACAATGTCCTTATTTTCTATCTTCCTGTTCCTGCAGTAACATAATAATGTCTGTATCAATTACTGTGAAAAATTGAGAATTAACCCATCAATTTATTAATCATATCTAACATTAATATGATTAGTAAATAGTACCTGAGACTCCATGTAGCTAAAGTATCATCCCCTCTGCTCTGATCTACATATAATCCCCCTGCCCACTTTTCAGACTTGTTATATGGTGTGACCCATACATTGTACTTAGTAAATGCTCCTCTAATTTGTGCACAATCATTGTCTAATAAGAGGAGACTTGTGATTGATCCAGGAATCAGATGGTAACCAATGAAGTTACCCATCTTGGTTCTCTTGTTAGGATTAATGACTAATAGATCAGCTGCTTCCAAGCCCAGCTTAATTCTTGCATCAGATTCAGTTTTAGCTGTTTCAGTAGTAACTCTCCAGTAACTCTTTCTAGGAAACTTATCATCGGTTACTGGTGTCATTTGCATGCTGGACTTCACAAAGGAGTTTTCTTCTCCATCAACATCAAGATCAAGGCGGTAAGTAAGGAAGTGATCATGATGCACACCAATGGTATTTTCTGCTTATAATGAACCATAGACTTCTTCCTTTATTTGGTCTTTATGGGTGTATATTGATCCTCTCACTTCTAGCAAACCTGTCAATCCGACCTGTAACAAAATTCATGATTTATAACTCAATACATTAATTTATACCACTATATGTTTAGTATAGTAAGAAACTGATACCGTGACTTTGATTGAGCCACTCTGCTTAAATTCCCAATCATTGATGTAGTCATAATTTCCAACAGTTGACACCATCCTCACCACCAGGCTCACTTCTGGCCTAACCTCATTTATCTGCATGAAAAAGTTCATTCGTCACATATTTAAACTAACAGTAAATAACCTTTTTTTTTCTTAATATATAAAAGGCCATTGTTATGATTTGGTTATTGTGTATTATTATTAAAGGCCATTTAATCAGTTGACATACCACTTGGCCTGGAATGCCAAACTCAGTGTGACGCCACATGATATCTCCAGCAGACTTCTCAAAAATGCAAAAGGCATTCGACAACTTGACAGGCAACCCATTTTGGCTAGCAAAGTAAGCGTCCATGAAAACTGCATTTTGTGGGCAGTCTCTAAGTGGTTCAAGTGGTGCAGCATACATACCATACCCATATTCACCACTATCTAAAAATGTTATGCAGTACCATTCTTCGTTTAGATCCATGTATGGCACAAACACCTCCGACACATACCCTTTATATAGAACTTGACGGAACTTCTTCTTCTCTGCATCATATATTGATGCCAATAATATAATTGGGCCGGCTCGTGCATCGAAACTTAGATGAAAATCCCAATTTCCCCACCTAGTTTTTGACATGGAAAAAATATATAAACCACTTGTTAGCATGTGAAATAAAAATTAAAAAAAATGATGTATAAATATTGAAAATATGCCTCATTTACAACAAAAAAAAATCAAGCAAAGATGAAACAAGAATATTTAAATTCAAAAAATAAATCAAATAGTTTTTATTTAATATGTTAAATCAGATTTTATAAAAAAAAAATTTAGATTTTTTTGTTATTATATTCATGTATAAATAAGTCGTTTAATAGAAATAAATATGTGCAGTTCATAAGCTTCAATGAAAAATCAAACAATAGTATCAGAACTTCAATGATTTTTAAAAAAATTATGATATCTTTATAATAATATCCATAACAATATACAACTATACCAATATTCATAGTTATAACTATAACTACACTCATAACTATGATCATAAACACAACCAAACCCCACAATCATATTTATAGCAATGATCACAAACGCATAATCAAGCTCATAATAAATACAAATGCAAAGTGACTTGTTTATCAATAAAGGGTAACTAAATACAAAAATGATGAATAACAAAATTGTCTATAAACTACAATACAACTGTGATGAAGTAAAAAATTTATAAATGTAATGAAAAAAAAATAATGCTATGTGATTTTTTTGTTTTTTAGAAATAGAAAAAAAATAAAAAAGTTTTTAAATGTCTACGAAAAAATACCATCACAGAAGGAGCTTAACAATAATAAGTTAAATTGGAAGTAGAGAAAGCTTCAAGTTTATAGCAAGGAGGAGTATAAAAAATATATCTCATTTACATCAAACAAATTAAGCAAAGATGAAAAAAGAATATTTAAATTCAAAAAATAAATTAAATAATTTTTATTTGGTATATTAAATCAGATTTTATAGATTTGTTTAAAATTATTATTATTATTATTATTATTATTATTATATTCATAAATAAACAAGCCATTTAGTAGAAATAAATTTAAGCAGTTCACAAGCTCTATTGAAAAACCAACAATAAACTATGTTTTATTATCAAGTTTATAATGTGTTTATGTGTAATATTATTAGTTTATATATATAAGTACTAACTAAATAAAATAAAATTATTAGAATGTACTGTAAAATCAAATGTATTTCAACATTAAAAGAAATAGAGATGATAATATCAAGATCACAACTAGTCGGAATCAACTAAAATAAAATAATATCATTTAAATATAAAAATGCATATTATAAAAAAAAATTTGTGGAATATTAAAATTAAATAAATATTTAATATATATGAGATATATTAATTATTTTTATTACAAATTCATAGTACTCCATTTACTCTCTCGGATTAAAAATGTAATGAGAAGGTATTTATTAAAAAAACTATTATGAAAAATAAGATTATAACACAATGAAATGAATAATGAACCAAACATGATATTAGACTATTAGAAAACATTATCATGAAAATGTAACTTGATATCAAATCGTTAGCGTGTCATATATAGGACCATTATTATTCCGTTTAGATATAAAAAGAAAATTAATAAAAAAAAAACATTGAAAAATGTCATCCTACGACTGTGATTCAGTGAATGCTAACTCATTCCTGACTTGGTGTCCATCAACACTGAAACTGGGCCCATGAGGATGGACCATAGAGATCTTTCAACTGCGCCCCAAAAGGCAAATTTTGTTTTGATTCTCTATGGTCAGTCCCATCCGACTTTGGTATCGGAACATTGACCTATCTTTAAACTCTACGATCTTCATTTCTTCAAGATCAACGGTTAAGGAAAGACCTTCAACAGGCCTCATATACAAATTAACAGTCCCATTTAAACTGTAACACATTACCTTAACAATTCTTTTAGACCTTTCAATCTCTCCAAACCATCCCGCTGTATAGCTCAAACAAACAACCTATTCAATCTCAAGCCTTCTCTTGTTATTCGACTCCAAAAACGGTTCGTATTTAAACGGCAATTCACAGGCAAGTATTTGATCATCAAAAGTAAGTTTAGGGTAGCCATAACCATCATAAACTTGATCACAAATGATTTGATGGAGTAATAAATCAATAATTATTTAATGGGTGATTTGGTTTATACAAGCAATAACAAAGGATTGGCGAGGTGGGTTTTTGGTACATGGGTGTTTTAGCCATGAAAGGATTGCGGGTTTGATTGGTTCTTCTAGACCTATATAATGAAAAGAAATGGTGTGGCTTGAAATGGAGTATGAACTATGGACTGACGCAACTTAAAAATATTCAAGATAGATTAAATCCTAATTAGAGTTAGAGAAAGTCTGTAAATTTCATAAAAAATAATCTCCCGCTAAAAATACATATTTTATCTTATATAGGCGGATAAAAAATTAACACAACAGTTCTCAAATAATTAAAAATAGCAATTTGACCCCTAAATAGCAAAATTTGGCCATCAAAAGTTTGCAATACGCCCTACGGGCATTCTGTTGCACTTTTTAAAATTATCCATCTCGCGAAATTCTTTTTGGAAAGCTATTGTGGGCCCCAATCGAACTTCGTATGTAAAAGTTATGACATTTTGTGCAGTCTGCCGCAAATCTTGCCGCGGTCAATGTCTTCTAGAAAATTCAGCGCTATCTGCTCCGCATCAGTCTCCTCCATTGGGAAAAAACTCGACCTCGAGTTGAGCAGAAGGTTCGGGTACAAAGGAACATCAGCATCATGGAACATGGATATGTTCGCCACATTAAATGTCTTGGAAATACCCATGCTATCTGGAAGATCGATCACATAAGCATTGTCATCGACGAGCCTTAGCACTAAATAAGGTTCATACTTCTTAAGCTGCAGCTTGTTGTATGTATCAACCGGAAACCTCTCCTTACACAAGAACACCATCACTTGATCTCCAACCTGGAAGACCTCTTGTCGTCTATGCTTGTCAGTAGCTTTCTTGTATTTTTTATTTGCCTGCTCCAGCTTCTGCTTGACTTCTTTCTGAACTTCCACAATCTGTTCTGCCATATTCTTGGCTGGAACACTCACATCTCCACTCTTAAGTGGCTTAATCAAATCCAAGGTGTGTTGTGGCACCTCCGTGTAGACAATAGAAAAAGGTGAACGGCCAGTAGCACTATGGACTGTACTGTTGTAAGCAAACTCAGCTTGTGGAAGAACTAAATCCCACTGCTTTGGTCTGTCCCCACAAGTACTGCGAATTCGGTTGCCTAAAGTTTGGTTGACTGCTTCAGTTTGCCCATATGTCTGCGAATGAGCTGTACTGCTGAACTGCAAGGAAGAGTCAAATAATTTCCATAGTGTTTTTTAGAAGTAGCTGAGGAACTTGTTGTCATGGTCCGAAGTGATAGTCTTTAGGACCCCATGTAGTCAGACAATATCTCTGAAAAATAACCTGACAACAGCAACTGCATCTGAGGTTTTTCTATAATGAATAAAATGTGACATCTTAGAAAACCTGTCAACCACAACAAAAATAGAATCAATGCCTCTTTGTGTTCGAGGCAGTCCCAACACAAAGTCCATGGAAAGATCTTCCCAAATATTCTCTGGAACTGGTAGAGGCATGTACAATCCAGTGTTCTTGGACTGGCCCTTGGATCTCTGGCAAGTATAGCACTTCTCCATAAATCTACAAACATCACTTCTCAAGTATGGCCAGTAGAATCTTTCTTTCACTGCTGCAAGAGTCTTGTCTCGACCCAGGTGGCCTGCTAATCCACCTCCATGCAAGTCATTGATCACCTTCTCCCTCAGAGACATTTTCGGAATGCACAACTAGTTTTCATGCATCAAGTAACCGTCAAATAAATAAAAAAAAAAAGAAAATGGGTGATTATTGGATACCTGGGCCCATATCTCTACAAAATCATCATCTTCAGCATACTCCCCTTTTAACTGCTCAAAACCTAGAATCTCTTGGCTCAAAGTCAATAGCAATGTTGCTCGTCTACTCAATGCATCATCCACTCTATTCTGTACACCTGATTTATGCCTCAGCTTGAAAGGGAATTTCCGTAAAAACTGACACTACCTTGCATGCATGTCATTGCTAATTCTCTTCTGACTGTTTAAGTACTTCAAAGCCTCATGATCTGAATAAAGCATAAACTCCTTCCCAATCAAGTAGTGTTTCCATATTTTTAGAGCACGAACCACATAATAGAATTTCTTGTCATAAGTGCTCCATTTGCGCCTTGCATCACTAACCTTTTCACTGAAAAATGCAATTGACCTCTTCTCTTATGAAAGAACATCCCCTACACCCACTCCACTAGCATCGCAATCCACTTCAAACAACTTCTCGAAATCTGAAAGTGCAAGTACAGGTGTTGTGCACAGTTTCTATTTAAGGATAGCAAAGTTATTGTCTACTTCTTCTCCCCACTGGAACTTCCCTTTCTTCAGACACTCTGTCATTGGGGCAACAATACTACTAAAGTTTCTGATAAATCTCCTATAAAATGTGGCCAACCCATGAAAGCTCCTCAATTCAGACACATTTTTAGGAGTAGGCCAGTCTCTAATTACTTCTATTTTTAACTCATCAACATGAATACCATCAGCCGAAACCATAAATCCCAAGAACACTAATTTATTTGTAAGAAAACTACACTTTTTGAGATTGACATACAACAAGTTATCTTTCAAAGATGTTAACACAGCTCGCAAGTGTACCATATGCTTCTTCTCACTACGGCTAAATATCAGAATATCATCAAAATAAACCATAATAAACTTGCCAATAAATGGTTTAAGTACCTGATTCATCAGCCTTATAAACGTACTAGGAGCGTTTGACAACCCGAAGGGCATAACCAGCTACTTATAAAGCCCCTCTTTGGTCTTGAAAGTTGTCTTCCACTCATCTCCTGACTTAATCCGAATATGATAATAACCATTCTTCAAATCTAGCTTCGAAAACCATTGTACTCCATGCAACCTGTCCAGCATATCATTCAACCTCAAAATAGGAAATTTATAACCCACAATAATTCTATTGATTGCTCGACTGTCAGCACGCATTCTCCAGCTGCCATCTTTCTTTGGTGTCAACAATGCTGGCACTGCACACAGACTCAAACTCTCCCGAATTAGCCCCTTCTTCAACAACTCTTCTACCTTCCCTCTCAATATATCACTTTCTCTGGGGTTCATCCTGTAATGGGGTAGATTAGGAAGCCTAGCACCAGGAATAAGATCAATTTGGTGTTGTATATCTCTCATTTATGGTAACCTATCTGGCATTTCCCCTCCCATAAGCTCTTTTAACTCTTGTAACGAAGGATGAACTAATTCTGGTTGCTCCTCCACTTGCAATTCAGGCTCATTGAACAGAATTTGCTTCACTATCAACACATGAATCTGCCCTGTTTCTTTAGCCTCTTTTGTAAAATTGTCTGCCAAGGTCAAGAATGTGCTCCTCTCTGGCGTAGCAGATTTATTTTTTAAAGGGAGCAATGAGAACTTCACGCCATCCTTCAGCTTATACACGTTACTCTTTCTAGAATGCTGCATATCAACATCATACTGCCAGGGTCTGCCAAATAGAAGATGACACACATCCATATCTACTACATCACAATAAACAGTATCATAGTATTTACTTATGGAGAAAGGCACCTTGCAGCATTCTATCACACCAATTTTTTTTGTATCAGATTTAATCCACCCTAGTGAGTAAGGATTCGGGTGTTTCTCAACAGGCAGCTTCAACTTCTTCACAGTATCCTTCTCAATAAGCTCACACTATTAACAATAACACCAAACACCCTGTCACCAATAGTACGCTGAGTTCGGAATAATTGGTGTCGTTGTGATTCCTCTTCACGCTTAGGGGCCAACATTATCCCCCGCACAACATAAGCCTGCCCTTCATATTCATCATACTCCTCTTCTTCTTCAACCCCATTTGGTTCACAGTAAATCTCCCCATCTTCTTCCTTTCGATCCAACACATTGACTGTTTTTCAAGTAGGACATTCATTTGATCTATGTTCCTACTAGTTGCACCGAAAACACTTCTCAACAGTGGGCCTTGCATAAGGATTATCTGTATTTTTAGGTTCTGTATCTCGCCCCTTACTCATGGGACGTTTGCCGACTACTTTATCTTCCACGAGCTGTCGATTCCAGTTCTTGGAATTATTTTCACGATTAGGTTGATTTACAGCAGTCTTATTGCCATCTCCTGTGTTATCCCTGTATCCACCAAAACTCCTTCTACCTCTCTCCCGCTGCATCAATTTAGCTTTCAAAGCTAAATTCTTCGCTTCACTCAAAGTTTGAATGTCCTGCACCTCAATTTTATCTCTCAAATTCACTCGTAACCTTTCTAAATAGCGAGCCACTTGCTGTCCTTTAGACTCTATCAAATTATTTCGTTCAGCCAGCCTCATAAATTCAGGTGTGTACTCTTGAACTGTCCTGCTACCCTGCTGACATTTCTGATACTGTTGAAACAGAATCTGTTCATAATCTAGGGGTAAAAATTCCAGTTTCAACAGATACTTCATCCTATACCAGGTTTGTATAGGGAGTCTTCCTTCCCTCTCTCGTCTGGATTAAACTCGCTCCTACCAAGCCGAAGCCATCCCCTTTAAATGACAGGCTACCAGTGTTACCCGCCTTTCTGCCGGAGTTTCCGCATAATCAAAGAATCTTTCTATTTCCGTAATCTAATCTAGAAATTCCTCAATTCCCAAACTACCATTAAAGTAAGGAATATCTACCTTTAATAAAAAATGTCCACCTTCTCGATCTTCATTCCATCTCTGCCCATATCCATTTCCCCTTGGATTTCAATCGAACCGATGTGGTTCTAAATCGAACTCTTCCTCCGAATCATCTTCGTAGGCAAGTTGTCTACGTGGAGGTTATGGTCTGTTGATAGGTTCACCACGAGCAACATATCCTGGTTGTCTCCTATCATCATTTCTTACCCCATTTGGTCTAAGACCGCAAGCATCCGAATGATTTGCAAGCTCTTGAAAACATTCCTCGAAACGCCTGGACATGTGATCCATTCATTGCTCAAGACGTTGCTCCAATCATTGCAACACCCTGTCCCCTTGTGGGGCTCCATCCTTCTAATCACCATCACGAAGAACACCGCCATCACTGCCGGCCGCCATGCTTTGATACCACCTGACGCAGTGTAAAAGCGGTCAAGATAAATTAAACCCTAATTAGGTTTAGAGAAAGGCTGTAAATTCTATCAAAAATAATCCTTCGCTAAAAATAAATAGTTTGTCTTATATAGGCAGGTGAAAAATTAACACAACAGTCCTCAAATAATTAAAAATGATAATTTGACCCCCTAAACAGTAAAATTTGGCCATCAAAAGTTTGCAACAAGCCCTACGGGCATCCTGTTGCACTTTTCAAAATTGTTTGTCTCGCGAAATTATTTTTAACAAGCTATCGTGGGCCCCAATCTAACTTCATATGAAAAAATTATGACATTTTGTGCAGTCTGCTGTAAATCTTGCTGCGGTCTACGTCTTTTAAAAAATCCAGTGCTATTTGCTCTTCATCGTGGGCTATGATCTGAACCAAAATGATCTCTGTTGGGGTTAGTGGGTCTAATGGGTGTTGATGAGTGGGGATAATGGAGAGAAGGCAGAGGAAGAGGAAGAAGAGAACTTTGGAGATTGCCATGGATTACTGAATTTGAAAATGGAATCTTTCTTAATTCATCTCTAATTTATGGATTGTTTAATCAACTGAAAGATTATATTTTATTTAATTACTGTAATTGAATTATTGAATTCTGGAAATGCTGATAACAAATTTTGGCTGGTTGTTGTTGTCATCTTCTGCCGACAGTCTTCAGTATTCTTAGGCAACCATATCTGCGTGTAATATATAAATATATGAATCCTGACTAAAACTTCATGGAAAAAGGGAAAAATAGCAGAATTCTGATTTTTTTAAATACACTAACTCGAGTTCTTTGCATTTATCTATCAAAAAATTTATCAGAAACAATATACCATGGTTGTGGGTAAATTTTACTCTCTACATTGGTTTCTTTTTAGCATCGTTGTGAGCTAGACTGAATCGGCGGTTGAACCGAGAACCGACTCCATTTTCGGTCTGATCTGATTCTATTAAACCATGCTGAACCGGCAATGGTTACTGTGTTTCAAACCCCAAACTTCCAAACACATAAACTAAACATGAATTTGTGATAATTTTTTTTCTATGGATGCATTAATACATTTAAAAAATTTTATGCTGTAAATTTAATATTAATAACCATCTTTTTCTAAAAATATACTTTAATAAGTACCTTCTAACATAAATTAATGGTAAAATTAATTTAAATTTTTTAATCACTAAAATTTAAATTTCTCTTATTCTTATTTACACAAAAAAAATGATCCATTTTATTTACCGGTTCGAATGCCAGCCGAGTTTGAAAACACTGCTTATTAGAAACTTACACGGTTTCTCATATTTGGCAAGAAAACTATGATATATTTGAAAGATGGAGAACATTCAAGGAGCCAGGCCAAGAAGTCTGAACTGAGAAACGACAATTTCTGGAAAGAGCTTCTTTAATTCTTTGAAAAATGGCAAACATGCAATGCCTCAAGTAAAACGTATAAACTAATAAATTTTTGTACAGGGATGAGTTTGTTTGATCCCCCGTATTATAACTTCATCTTTACAGCAACAATTGAAGATGACCCCCTTCATATCTGCTTCATGGATCATACTGTTAGCAATGGCTACATTTCATCCCACCAATACAGTCTTCTGTGAGCAATTTTATATTTTATCCCGCAAATTATTCTTCTTCAAAGCCTTTAATTAATTTTGATCTAATTCATATTTTCTGTTTCAATAATTTTAAAATTGTGCAGGTGGTGATGTGGGGATTGTGTATGGAAGAAATGGAGACAATCTCCCTTCACCAAAACAAGTAATTAATTTCCTTACAAAAGACTTGAATTATAAAATTCCATTAATCAGAACCTACGATGCAAATCTTGAAACATTAGAAGCATTAAAAGGAACTAATTTGGTTGTAACAATTAGGGTTCCTAATGAGGCTATTGCACATGTAGCATCAAGCCAAGAAGCTGCTGATAAATGGTTTCAAGACCACATAATCACATACATTAAAAAAAGTGTCAGGTTTCGATATATCTGTGTTGGAAATGAAGCAATTACTAGCGTTGTTCAATCCTGTGTTCAACAAGCAATTTGCTATCTCTACAATTCAGAAAAGAAAGCAGGCATAGATTAAATTTATTGTTGGGAAAATCACTATTTTTCCGCCACTCGGACCGTCTTTAAGCAGGAATAAATGAGAAAATAAAATAACAATTGAGAAATTAAAGAGAATAAAACACAATGATTTAACGTGGAAAACTCCCGAATGGAGAAAAAACCACAGTCGTTGTCTAACGACAACCAAGAAAAATATTCACTATGCGGCAAATTGTTACAACCACAAATTACAAAATATTTTTCTAACCGACACCCACAAAACAACCCCCAAATATTTATACTCCAAGGAACTCCAAGAGATTGATTCTCTAATTCCTAATATAAACTATTTGGTATTTAACCTATAGCTCTCCTTAAGCTATATTTTGTGTTTGCTTGGTGTATTTACAAATGGAGAGAATGAGCCTATTTATAGGCTTCAAATGCAAATAAATTGTCAAACTAAATTAGGTGAAAATTAGGCTAAATTAGGCACCTCCCATTTTCACCTCACATTTTTGACAATTTCTTCATTGTTAGGCACCTTGCATTTTTGACTTTCTTTATTTTTATTTTTCAATTTTGGTGTGCTACCACCAACAATCTCCACCTTGAAAAATAAAAACACAACATTGTCTGTTACCGACAATTATAATTCTTAACGTCAAGAATTAACATACTCCACCATAAAAGAGTATCGACACTTGGAATTATTTCGCCAACTCCAAGAATTTTTCATCGGCCATGTCGGATCCCGCTAATAGTTTATGGTGCAACCCTCCTGTTGACTTTCTGAGAGTTCATTAGCCATCGACATAATTTTTCCACCACGCACCTTGCATCAACTGTCAACCAATGCAGCGCGCATTTCCGTGGACCAGCTACCAATAATCAGTCCTCTTCCATGGCATCTCAACGGGTAGCAATCATGCCATGAGGACACACTTCTCTCAACTACAGAGACAACTCATCATCTCCTTCGCCACAGGAGATCACATTGGCAGCAACAACGTTAGAGCTTCTAGCCGAATCAGCTCTACCGTTCGGGCAATCCTTCCTCACGTGTCCAGTTTGACCACACCCCCAGCAGACAACCTTCCTCTTTCCGGAGCCTTTATTCTTTTTCCTGATACCGACAGATAAAGCTGAATTCTCATAAGATTTATTTTTCATTTCATTCAGTCTTCTCTCCTCAGTAATGAGCTTACTAACCACATCCGCATACACCACTTCCTTACTACCATATTTCAGAACAGGTTTCATGTGCTCATATGTTGAAGGAAGTGATAGGATGAGCTGGAGAGCTTTATCTTCATCTTCGATTTTCACTCCAAGAGTTTCCAATTCAGAGATGATACCGTTGAGGACACTCAGGTGATCGGACAGTTTTGTACCTTCCGCCATTTTCAACGTATGAAATTGCTCCTTCAAATATAACTTGTTGGATATATTTTTCCCCTGATACAATTCTTCCAGTTTCTCCCACAGCTCCTTTGTCGTGGACAATCCAAACACATTAGCAAGAACATTTTTTGCTAGACACATGCGAATTTGACTTGCCGCCTTGATATCCAGCTCCTCCCATTCTTCATCACTAATCTTGGATTTTTCTGAGTCTCCACTACCACCGCCTTTTCCTGAATTTCTTCCGCTGACTGGTTTACCCTGCAAAACCTTATGTAGTCCAGACTGTATCAACACGTCTTTGACTTGCACTTGCCACAATGCAAAATTCATTCTTCCATCAAATTTCTCAATCTCGCATCTCATTGCCGACATGCTTACTTTGTGCTTAATAAAGGACCAGAAATAAATATTACACCAGGTAAATTTCCAGGTAAGAGGAGGAGTCACAATGGTCTCACTTAAAATCCACTTGCCTTAGACTAAATTCGTGTCGTTTGACAGAATTTACCTCGACATGTAATTATTTATTTCACCACCAATACTCAAGCACACCAAAGCAAAACGGCTCCACCTTTTCCAAAGCTCCTCCAGCTCCAAAGGCTCCACCAGCTTAAAACAAAAATAATTTTTTTTTAACAAAAAACTTTTCTGATGTGGAAGATCAGACCAAGCTGCAACCACAGAGCATACTAAGATTTTTGACAAAAAATTATAACACCTAAGCTCTGACACCACTTGTTGGGAAAATCGCTATTTTTCCGCCCCTCGGACCGTCTTTAAGCAGGAATAAATGAGAAAATAAAATAACAATTGAGAAATTAAAGAGAATAAAACACAATGATTTAACGTGAAAAACTCCCGAATGGAGAAAAAACCACGGTCGTTGTCTAACGACAACCAAGAAAAATATTCACTATGCGGCAAATTGTTACAACCACAAATTACAAAATATTTTTCTAACCGACACCCACAAAACAACCCCCAAATATTTATACTCCAAGGAACTCCAAGAGATTGATTCTCTAATTCCTAATATAAACTATTTGGTATTTAACCTATAGCTCTCCTTAAGCTATATTTTGTGTTTGCTTGGTGTATTTACAAATGGAGAGAATGAGCCTATTTATAGGCTTCAAATGCAAATAAATTGTCAAACTAAATTAGGTGAAAATTAAGCTAAATTAGGCACCTCCCATTTTCACCTCACATTTTTGACAATTTCTTCATTGTTAGGCACCTTGCATTTTTGACTTTCTTTATTTTTATTTTTCAATTTTGGTGTGCTACCACCAACATTTATGTCAGTACTATTGTTGGAAGCAAAGCTCTTGGCAGCTCTTACCCTCCCTCAATTGGTCAATTTGCTCCTGAGCTTGCCACAATTATGAATAACCTTACAAGCTATTTATGTGGTATAGGTTCCCCATTATTAATCAATGTGTATCCTTAGTATGCTTTAACCTCAGACCCACAACATATCTCATTAGACTATGCTTTATTTCAATCCCAAACACCAATATTCAAAGATGGCAATTTAGAGTACTATAATCTTTTGGATGCTAAAGGTGGATTCATCTGTGGCAGCCATGGCAAGGGTGGTGCAAACAGAGAATGTCAAAGTGGCGGTGGCGAAAACCGGCTGCCCCACTAGTGGTTCTGGGCCTTATGCTTGCCTGGAAAATGCTCAAATTTATAACCAGAATGTAAGGGAACATGCAATTAACAAAGGATGCATTCCGAGGAAGGCAGACATTAATTTGGAGGATTACATTTATGAAATGTTCAATGAGAACTTAAAACCTCAAAGGGATGACCAATGTTTTGGAAATTTCAATGCCAACTTAAGTGAGGTATATCCATTGTGGGTTTGATAGTGAGTTTCATAAGTTTTTGTAATGAAACAAAGACTTTGTATGTCTTTAGTATATGATTTTCATTTTGATCTTGATCTTGATCGAGTAAGCAACAACTATATGAACATTTTGCCGTCTGATAATTGTGTTTTAGTGTTGAAATTGAGATTGCAATTTTCTGCTTTTTAGATTATGATGAAATCCAAACTTTAATTTAAATTATTGTTGTAATTCTAATTTCCAAAAGAATCCTGCACTGAATACTTTTCTTATGACAATTGTATGAATCAGATCTCCTAAAACAATAGTATTTCATAATTCATATAAATTGGGCCTTGAAGAATCAAATATGGTCAATTATGAGACTTTGATCAGTAATTATATGAATTTGGACTCGCCAATGTCTAGATTAGTATTTTTAGGAGCCGACCCGTATAATTAGCATCAGCGGCTTTTCTCTGCTTCAGTTAGCCTATGTTTGGATGGAAGGAATTTATATGAGAAATTGAATTTACTTTAATGAAGGAATGGAGAGTAATATAACAGAAATTTACCCTAAATCACTTTCAATTATTTGGTAGTTTAAATAAAGAATAGAGTAATTTAAATTTTTTTTCTCATTTTTAAAGAAGAAAATAAGAGTTAAAATAGTAATTTCTCATAACAATTACTTACCTCCATTTACTCTTTTTTCTCTATTTTGGACAGAAATATTTTTGAGATGGAGAGTAAATTAAGAAATGAATTTTCTCCTCTTTACTCTTACTTATCCTACTAATTTTTATTTTAAATAAAAAAAAATAGAGTAAATTTTATTTATTTTTTCTTCTTTTATCTCTGGTTACCCTCATTCAAACAAAGGTTTAGTGTCATGAACATAATATTAAGAAATTATAATATATAATACACTTTTTTTTTTGAAAAATACTTTATAATTTTTTAGAGTTTCAAAAATATTTTTTTAAAAATTTAACTGATAGCCTTTTTGAAATTAAAAAAAATAAAAGATAAGTATTTTTTTTAAAAAAAGGATGGATATCTTTGAAAATATTTTATTTTTTAGGATATTTTTGTTAAAATTCCATCTTGTATTGACGCTCTCTCTTTGAGAATTTTTCAAAAAATTTAATATGTATTAAAAAATAACATAATAATATTTTCTAAAATTGATTTTCGTCTTTTAAATTAAGAATGTAGCTCTGCACCTGGTTCTGGTTGTAAAGAAGAAGAAAAAACTATCGCAGACTAGCAGTGCGTGCAACAATATGTTCATGCGGGAAAATGTGCAATATAGAGCAACAAGAAAATCCAGAAGATTCAAGTAAAAAAATGATGGTTAATTTTAGCCGCTTTCCTTAATGAGATACCCTAAAAACCAAAAAAGAAAGGGACACTTTCATACCCACAACACAACAAAGAATAAACTCCAAAGACAAACATTGGTACTGCAAATTAACCCTTCCCCTTCACAGCCTTTTTTTGTTTGTCCACACTGATACTCTTCCCATGCTAACAGACAAACACCACCCAAATTGAAATTAGTGAACCCCAAAATTAAAATAAAATCAGTCCAAACACTAAAATTTCATAAAATTTCCAACTTCTAACGTCATTTCTAACATTTTTTTTAGTTAAAACTTCAAAGACATTTACTATAGGACAAAATTACTACTAAGTTTTATTTTTTTTTAAATCTGTGTGTTTGCTAATTAAAATTCAATTCCCAATACACGTGTGTGTATATATATTTACACATACAGTAGAATCAGAAGCTCCATTTTGACTCCTCTCTCTCTCTCAAACACCAAAACACGACACATATTCCTACTACCAACTCTGCCATCGTTGAAAACCAACCCTTTAAATTATTTTACATATGAACTTTGAAATAAATATTTACAAATAGATGAGTACATATAACGAAAGTTTTCAAACTCTGAGTCTAATTTATATTACTAAAATCCAATAAAAAAACAAATCTTCGATCCTTCACATAACTAAAATTCAAAACATATAAATATGAATAAAAGTCTAAATTAAATATATATATATTACTTTGAATTAAAATAGATTTTTTTTTAATTTCAACGTCTGCATGGTTTTGTCGGTGCAATATATTTCCAATGCAATGTTCGTCGTTTCGACCACGCTACCTTCATCCTATGCCCTCTCACACTTGAAATTAAAGCTAATTAAAACCCAAAAAGGTGACTTTCTTAATGTATATTATTGTATTACATGTCTTAGACCAAAGTTCAAAAATCCAAATTAATAATTAGACAATGGTGCACAAGAATTCATAACCCACCTCGCACGTAGTCTCTTTTTTAAGTACTTTGGTCAATCAATTCAGGAATTATTTAACAGTGGAACCATAATATGTATAATTAAACATCATTAACAAGAAATAATTAATCAATTATTAGTACTTGTGTCATTGCCATTGACATTTGACACTTCTGTTAATGTAATATAGTAGTAAGTAAATAAATGCTTAAAATACTCTTATGTACTCTTTTTTTTTTTCTTTTATATATATATATATATATATATGATAGATGCTCTCATTTTTTTCTCATTGTCTTCGCTCAGAACCGTTGCGATACTGACATGTGGCGACGATTAATGTGAGGAGAGACGACGGATATGAGTCCACCAAGTGGGGGCCTCATCTTTGACCTGTAAACCATCTCATCGTACGGCCGCCTGTAGAACTTCAAAAACGGTGAGAACGATTGTCGAGATTTGTCTGTTTTGCTGACGTGGCAGTCTTTCTTGAAAAAGATCGAAGGTGATTGGAGGAACGATGGCCATGGGGTCCGCGGGTGAGAAATTTTGATACTCTCGTTAGATGTGACACGTTGTGGCAATGGAGTTGACGGGAACAGATTTTCCTTGGTGGGCCTGGGGCCGTTGATGCTGCTACGTGGCATTCTGGCAGCCGGAGATGCGAAGGAAAGGGATCTACCGTTGAGTGGGGAGATTAAAGCGGGTCCCATATGAGTTGGAGTAGCAGTAGGTCCTACTTTGGATGCTGACGTGTCGGTTAAGGTAAGGTACCATGGCTTGAGCGAGTCAAAATGGTGGGACACCGTAAAGGAAAATCGTGAGGAAGAACAAGAGCCAATCTTAGCCGTTGGTCTGATAGACGATGGATTGAATCGGAGGGATGAGGCTCGCGGGTCTGAAGAGAAATCATCGAACTCCAATGACTCTTCGAAGTCCAGTGATGAAACCACCATAGTGACTGTTGACAGCTCAACAAAGGGACGAACACCCTGCAACCATTACACTTCATTGTCAAACTTGCTGTATTTCTTATTTCAAATTTTATTTGCTTTAAAAGAATAATTCAATTCTTTAAAAATAGTTTCAATATTATTTGAATAAAAAATATTATAAAAGAAAAAATGGTTACAATTTTCAACTTTAAGAACAGGAAAGGCAATGACGGGTTACAATTTTCAATATAATGGTCACATAATTGCTATTGTAAAATGTAATTAAAAGGCAAATAAGAAAACCATCACACGATCCAGGTGCAGTTTGATGGCTGCTCTATTTAGATAGAATATTAAATGTTCTTTTTCACTTGTAATTAATTAAAAAAGAGGAATAAAATTTGACTTGAGCTTAAATTGTCCCAGTTATCTAATACATGTAAAAAGCAGAGATATCACACCACCATAGTCAAATAGTTACAACTACTGCAGAATTTGCAAGTTTCAATAGTAATAGACTTTAGGATAGGTAATGAAGACAAAATAATTTTGGTCGATATAGAAAATAAAATAAAACTACCAAATTAGACAAGATTTGAATTTTACCTTCCACAGACAAGAAAAAAGAGAAGGTGGGTCTATTACAAAAGCCTTGTAAAGCCTGCTTGGGTAGTACTCAGCTACAATTTTCAGTGTCGCCAGTAACAAGTTCATAAAAGCCGATGCTGATCTGAAAAAGCCTGCAATTTAAAATTAATTTTAACCACCTAATTAACATATTTAAACCAAATTTTTTTAACTATTAATTGTTAACTAAAGCCTGAACATGCAGAGGATTATCTTTATCTTTATCGTAATTTATTAATCTTTAATATTGATTACTGATAGTTTGAAAAGGAGGAATCCAGGCTGGATACTTCTGATAAAGATCAAGATAATAAAAAGAGACTTGCATGAGAGAAATTGGCCAATTATTATTAAGGAGAGAATAAACCCCGATTATGTGTATAATTAAGGAGAGGGTTCAATTCCCGAGAATGCCCTACAAAAACTGACTAATAATATAACTATGAAAGTGACACTTAAAGGGGGCACTCCGGACATTTTCCGAGAATATCTCAGATCCCTGCCGGTTCTCCGACATGGCTGCGTGCTTGCTCTCACATTAATTAACCTGCTTTAACAGCGTGCAATACACACAGCTTGTAAAATGACTGGAAAATACCCGAATTTTCTAAAGCTTTTACCGGTTAGCATAGGGTTCTCAAAGGCTAATATGGGCATTTAGAAAGAAAAAAAAAAAAAAAAGAGGACTTACTTGCGTCGAAGAGGATTACAAATTCTTCGACGTTCTTTGGCATGGTTGATATGGCCACCTCAAGGGTAAAAACAAGCAGCCTAGTGAACCTACAATTTTGGACCAAAAAGAAAAGAACAAAAAATTAGCAAATAATACAAATTTTAGTCCAAGAAAATGGAAATTAATTAATAAATCTTTCTTTCTTTTTCTTTTTATTGTCTTTGTTTGATTGTTACTCACAGTTTCTGTGATTGGAACTTCCGGTAATCTTGCTTCATGCGAAAAATCTGCTCAAGAAGACAGAAGAACACTTGTTTTAGCTTTATTACATATTCATCATTTTAAATTTCTTGAAGAGAATGAAGAAAGAAATAAAACAAATTAAGACTAATCACCAGAACAGGTCTAGATTCTTCGTCATGACCAGAAACATAGGCAACTCCTTCAGCAAGCTCAGCGGAGAACTCGTCTGCTATGAGTTGCTCTGCGATTCCAAAATAAAATGATCAATAATTTTTTCAAAAAAAGGAAAAGAACAAAGAGTAGTGAGGAGTTAAAGTTTTGTTTTTATTTAATTTTCTTTATTTTGAACTAGTGGCGTCAATGATTACTAGGTGAGAACCTAGTTACTTTAAAGTTTAAATAGTCAAAAGAAAAGGGAAAAAACAAAGAAAAGCAAGTTTCTAATGCTTACAAAACAAAAAGAAAAAGACCAGAAGGCTTTTGAGGAGGATCAAGATTCAAGAGGAAAGAGAAGAAGGATTATAGAGGAGTACCAGTGCCTATACTCTCTCTCCAAGAAAGGCAAGCCCTTAAGTGCTTAGCAGCCTTCTTCACATTATCACCTTTCGCTCTGAGAAACCGTTCTACACAATCAATGTTGCAGAATTTTTCCTGTTAATAATAACAAACAACATCAATCAGCCAAAGTTAGCCTCAACGAATTAACTGTAGACTAGGTAAAATCAAATGATATGAAACTTTTAGCACAAAATGCGAATACCCAGTACAGTAGAACTACTAAATATCCTAACAAGGTAACTCGTGATTATAGAGACGAAAAAAAAAGTCAGGAATAAATATAGAACAAGTTTCATATATAGTGGTCTCCAAAGTTGAGACATAGTGAATTTGAACCTGATGAACAAAAATATATAAATTAAGAACAGTAGAAAAACAATAAAAGCTACCTGCTTCACTTTAAGTGGAGATTGTTTTCTTAAAAGGTCCAGAACAGCTTCAACTCTCTGGTTGCTATTGTGATCTCTCTGTAGTTGTTGTAGTTGTTGTTGTTGTTCTTTCTTGGCCATTTCGAGAAAAAACCAGAGTAAGATATATCAAGAAAACACCAATATACCAAACTTCTTCTTCACGCCACCATAAAAAACTTGCAGTTGCAGTAGAGAGAGAGAAAGAGATTGAAATGGTAACTGCCAACTTTGAATAAAGAGCGAGGAAGTAGATGGTGTTAGTTATATACATAAATATAGCAAAAAGAAAGCAAATAACGCCGTTATGTAGCAGACAAAATATTTAAAGAGTTTTAACCTGGTTTTTTTTTAGTAAAAAATGTTGTTGTCGTGTGTAAATATTATCTCCGTGTCCCTCCCTCATCATGATTTTGAAAGCGATTCGTAACGGAAAACGTCACAGTCATCTCCCGTTAATAATCTCATTAATTAACTGTGAGTATAGTACTATTTAGAGCGGTAAATAAGTCAAACTATTCGAGTTCGGTTTGAGTCTCAGCTCGGTAAAAATTCGTTCAAATTCGAGCTCAAACTGCTCATTTATTAAATAAGCCAAGCTCAAGCTATAAAGTACTCGACTCGTTAGCTCGCGAGCTAGCTCATTTAAAAAACTTATGAATTAAGCTCGTAAGCTAGCTTATTTAGTATATTGGATTAAAAATATATATAATTTAATTTATATATATTAAACTATGTATACGTGAATATATTAATTTTTTTACTAACTTAATTTATATAATTTATTAATATATGGTATATGTGATAAATAAATTAAATAATATATAATATAAAATAGCTTAGTAATTTATCGTAAAATATAAAAGTATAATAATATAATATTTTATTTTTTTAATATATAATTATATTATTCATCTTTCATAAAAGTATATATTTTAGTATATATTTTATGAAAATTTAGAAAAAATGAATGAAAAATAAAAATAAAAATAAATTTATTGAGTTTTTAAATTTATTTAAATCAAGCTCGAGTTCAAGCTCGAGATACATGATATATGAGCTGGCTCGATATAAGTTCGGGCTCAATTCGAGTTCGCGTAAAAACTCGACTATTTTATAATAAGCCAAACTTTAACTATCCAAAATTCAACTTGACTCGACTCGACTTAATTACAGTCTTACTACTGTTGCTCCTCTCCGTCCAGCCCCAATTATTTTCTTTAATTTTTTTTTCCTTTCATGATCGTGCATTTACTTTCACTGTTGTTTAAGAAATTAAAAGCAAAACGAAAATGGCTTCCATTAAATATTTTATTTATTAGTCACCTAAGAGACTTCATTATGGAAGTGGACTGTTCAAATCAACGAACGTACTAGGTACTGTTGGTGGAAGTGGAATTATTTATATCATTATGCATGTTGATTCTTTTTCTATTTAAATTTATTTTCAATTTTTCTTGTGATATTTGTATGCTTAAGTTAATAACTCGAGTTAATTTATATAAAAATGACATACTTCTATACACATAAAATTGCAATATTATGATTAATTTTCATTTAATTAGGTATTAATTATTAATTGTTGCAATTCTATTTTTAACAAAAATAATATTAAAAAAATACATAAATTTAAATAATGCTTCATTTTTCAAATTTTCTGACTATTTGATATATATTTAACGTGGGTACAGTGTAAAAAAATAATTTCCCACTATTATACCAAACAGATTAATGTGATGAATCTTGTTTTTATTATACATAACCAGGGAAATTAATGCGATGATAAAGCATGCTACAATGATCAGTGGCGGATTTGATTGATTGATGATGGTACATGGACCCAACTAAATTTAAGTTTTTAATAAATCTAAAATTATAAATATTGTCCTCTTTCAAAAAAAAAATATAAATATGGTAGCTCTTTAATTATTGAATTTCAACTAAAAAATGAGACTCTAATTAATTTTAAAATTATTAAAAATATGACTCATATAATATTAAATTACACATAACTACTTAAATTTAATTAATTTAAAAAATATATTTTATTAAATAATTATAACTCTTTCATTACTAAATAAATGAGTCTATAATTAATAATTTTTAAATTATAAAAATTAGTGAAAAATAATTATAAAAGACTATTAATATTTATTATTTAATTTTAATTATATTTATATATAAATATATTATTATTTTTTTAATATTAAAATTTATTGTTTTACATATGTGTGTGTGACTATGGGCGAAATGTTAGAATTATATGAAATATTAATTTTACGTGTGGATTAAATATGTAAATATTATTATGTACAGAAGTTAAATTAAATAGTCTATTTAATGTAATGACCAAATTAGGAATATTGACTATTAAGGTGTCAAATTATTATAAGAAATAAAATGTAAAGACTAATTAGAAGTTTTTATTTTGTTCAAGGACCAAAATAAAAATTAATCTTAAAAATAACATTATAAAATTATCGTGGTCTTTAGGGAAACTGAGTGAGAAAGAACTCTACATTCATTGAGTATTGCTTCTGCTATTCTCGCTTTAGTAATCTCTGGAAGGTCACAAACCACCAGTTCTTTACTTTTAGAATCAACAATAAATGATGTCAGGTACACATCTTCTGTTATTGCAATTTTTAATTTGAATAATCTAGTGATCTAAGCATGATTTATGGGTTTTATGAAATTAATTTTGATCAGCTTTCAATTAGTATCAGAGCCATTTGCTAGATTGCTAGATTTTTGAATAAAATTGTTGTGATTGTTGGATGATTTTAGAATTAATAATCAGACTTTGGATTTTCTGATTACTGTATTTTTCTGAAATCAAATATTTTTTTAATTAATTTTTTGAAATAATTAAAAAAATCAAAAATCAAAACTGATCTTCGTGTTCTTGAAGAACAGTTTCGAAATTTTTTTTGGGCTAAGCGATTTTGAATGGTTTTTTATCTGATTTGGACTGGTGGTGGCATAAGGGAAGGTTAATACCCTCATACAGTGGTCACCGGCCGTGGAGAACGGCGGAGAGAAGCGTGGGTTCGTCTCCAAAGCGCTGAGATTTCCAGAAAAATCGCAGTTCATTTTTTGCGATTTTCAGGCGATTCATCGCCGTTAATCGCCGATAAATGATGGCCGGAGGTTGCTTGGTGGTCGAGCAACCGTAGGAGGCTGTCACCGGCAGTGGGCGGCTCTGGATCGAAGCTGGAGATGAGGCGGCGACGAGGTGATCTGATGCGCTTGGAGACGATGACCTAGCTCAAAAACGATACCGTTTTAAGCAAAAGCGCTGCGGTTAGAGCAATGTGCAGACCTAGCTCAAAACGGCACCGTTTGAGCCAGAACGGTGCTTTTTGAAGAGCGAACCGCGAAAGAAAATTAAAAAAATATTTTTATATTGCAAACAGATCCTTCAACTTTTGATAATCCGATTTTGAACCAAAAAGTTTTGTAATTCCTGTTTTCACCCACAAAACTTTTAATTTATTTATTTTTAGCCCTTTTTTATTTATTTTTGGCCTATTTTTTTTAAAAAAATTTAATTAAAGTTTATTTTTATTACAATATTAAATTTTAATTGTATTTGAGAATTTTATTTCATTAAATTGAGTTTAAATTTTGGTATTTTAGTCCTGAATGTGTCTGATATTTTTAATAATAAATTAATTGAAGCAAAAAGTTACCAAAGTGACCTCTATTGTGTAAATTAATTTATTTGGGATATTAGACAGGTGTATTAAAATTTATTGCGGGTAGTAAACCGGCCCAAATGAATATTTCTATCTGGCTGAATTGAGAGTACATGTGCAGTGATAAATATGTGATAATTATTATTTTATCATCCATGTGGATAATAAATCGGCCCAAAGGAAGGTTTAATATTTGACAGGATTGAATTGTCAATATTTGATTGCTGCATTGAGATGCCAATTACAGTTAATATTTTATATCCAAAGATGAAAATATTAATATTATGTTGGTATCTTGTTTCCGTTATTTGAACTCTATTATTGTTTGTTTCATTTATTTTGTGGATAGTGAACTTATATTAATTTTTGTCACTTTCTATGATGTCAGCTAGCATGTCGTATAATCCTAACACTGTCCCTATGCTTGAGGGGTCAATTTTGCTTAATGAAAATCAAGCATCATGATTTATCTGGGTTGTATGAACTTAGACCTTGCGTTCAAGATGGACGAACCTGCTCCTCTTACTGAGTGAGCACAGATGCTCAGAGGGTTCAGTATGAGAAGTGGGAGCGTTCTAACCGCTTAGGTCTTATGATCATGCAGCAGGGAATCCCAGAGCATGTTCGGGGAGCCATTTCTGTTGAGGAAAGTAATGCTAAAAAATATCTTGCTGAGCTGGAGAATCTATGTCAAAAATGACAAGGCCGAAGTGGGGATGCTTTTAACAAAACTCACCTCCATAAGGTATGCTGGCAACGGTAGTGTTCGAGAGCATATACTGAGCATGTCCCAAATAGCCAAGAGTCTAAAGGTCCTGGATTTGATTTTACCAGATGACATGTTAGTCCATCTAGCTTTGAATTCTCTTCCACCATAATATGGGCAGATCAGGACTTCATATAACTACCAGCCGAGCAAGTGGACTCTTAACGAGCTCATTTGTGTGGATGAGGAGAAAAAGATGTTGGCTACTAAGAGGGAGAGTGCTCATTTGGTCTCTTCAGCAGATAAAGGCAAGAACAAGAAAAGAAAGAAGACTGCTGAGAATAAGACTGCTGATAAAGGTTCTGTGCAAAAGAAGCCTAAGGAATTTAAATACTTTTTCTGCAGCAAGTCTGGACACGTAAAGAAAGACTGTCCTAAATATGCCGCATGGCGTGTCAAGAAGGGTAAGTACCTTGTTTTAGTCTGTTCTGAAGTTAATTTAACTTCAGCTCCTAGAAACACTTTTTGGATGGATTCTGGTGCTACCGCTCACATAAGTGTTTCATTGCAGGGTTGCCTGAGCTACCGAAAGCTAACTGACGGTGAAAGATACGTCTATGTGGAAAATGGCGAGCCGGTGGAAGTGGAGGCAATTGGGCATATTAGATTGTGTTTAAGAACTGGATGTTTTTTTGGATCTTGTAGATACTTTTGTTATTCCGACATTTAGACGAAATTTAATTTCTGTTTCTTATTTGGACAAATCTGGTTTTACTTGTTCATTTGGAGATAGTTCATTTACTTTATTTATGGATTCAAAAAATTTTGGTACTAGCTTCTTGAATGCATGTGATAATCTATATATGTTGGATATTAATACTTCTTATAATGAAACCCTGCAAGTTAGTACTATAGGTGCCAAAAGGAAGCTAAATATAGATAACTCAGTTGAACTTTGGCACAGACGTTTGGGTCACATATCCAAATCTAGAATAGAATGTCTTGTGTCTGATGGTATCCTAAGCACACTTGATTACACAGATTTGGACTCCTGTGTTGAGTGTATTAAAGGTAAACAGATTAAACAAAAGAGACTAGGTGCCAACAGATCATCAAACGTCTTATAATTGATACATACGGACATCTACGGTTCATTCCCTTCAGCAACAAGGAATGGCCAAAGATACTTCATATCATTCATAGATGATTACTCACGTTATGGGTGCCTATATCTCATTCATGAAAAATCAGAGTCTGTAGACGTTTTCAAATCTTATAAGGCCGAAGTTAAAAACCAACTTGGAAAGAATATCAAATGCGTTAGATCTTACCATGGTGGTGAGTACTACGGTAGATATGACGGTTCAGGTGAACAACGTCCAGGACCATTTGCTATTTTGCTACAGGACTGTGGTATAGTCCCTCAATACACCATGCCTGGTACACCCAGTATGAATGGTGTATCTGAGAGGCATAACAGGACTCTTATGGATATGGTAAGGAGTATGATTAATCATTCTTTCTTGCCTGAGTCTCTATGGGGAGAAGAATTGAAAACAACAGCTTATCTTCTTAACAAAGTACCAACTAAAGCAGCTGCAAAAACGTCTTATGAGCTTTGGACTGGACGCAAGCCCAGTCTAAAACACCTTCATGTTTGGGGATGTCCTGCTGAGGCTAGGCCTTATAGGCCCAATGAAACTAATTTGGACTCCAAAAAACTGTTAGCAGCTACTTTATTAGATATTCTGAGCGATCACGGGGTTATAAGTTTTATAATCCTACTACCATGACTATTTTTGAGACGGGAATTGCAAAATTCTTTGAGGATGTTGAGTTTGGGGGGAGAAATAAGGTTAGAAACATTGTCTTTGAGGAGGGATCGAGTCAGGAACACTCAGTGTCGATTCCATCATTGCTTCTAGCAGTGTTCTAGTTCCTATGCCTGTCACTGTTCCAGAAGCACATCAAGTTCCAATACAAGACAATGTTGAATAACTTCCTCATCGGGATGAAGAAGTCATTCTTCCTCAAGAACAAGCTCAACAACCTCAAGAATTTGAGCCAGAACCTGTGCCTTTAAGGAGGTCCATTAGAGAGAGAAGAAATGATATTCCAGATGATTATGTAGTATATCTTCAGGAACATGAGGACATTGCAGACATGGTGGAAGATGATCCAATCAACTTTCATCATGTCATGCAGGATTCCAACTCTCATAAGTGGATTGAGGCAATGAGTGAAGAATATAAATCTATGCAAGACAATCAAGTTTGGGATCTTATCCCATTACCTGAAGGAAACAAACCTATTGGTTGCAAATGGATATTTAAGACCAAGAGGGATTCTAATGGTAATGTGGAAAGATATAAGGCTCGTCTTGTAGCTAAAGGCTTCACTCAGAAAGAAGGGATTGACTATAAAGAGACCTTCTCTCCGGTTTCATCGAAGGACTCTTTTAGGACAATCATGGCTTTAGTTGCACATTTTGATCTTGAGTTACATCAAATGGATGTGAAGACTGCGTTTCTCAATGGAGACATTGATGAAACCATCTATATAGTGTAGCCAGAAAACTTTGTGTCTGGAGACCCAAAGAGACTGGTATGCAGATTAAAGAAATCCATTTATGGACTCAAGCAAGCTTCTCGTCAGCGGTACTTCAAGTTCCATGAAGTAGTTGTCTCTTTCGGTTTTGAGACAAATGCTGTGGAAGATTGTGTATATCACAAGTTCAGTGGGAGTAGGTTTATCTTTTTGGTCTTATATGTGGATGACATACTGCTTGCTACTAACTGTAAGGACTTGCTGCACGAGACCAAAATCTTTCTCTCAAAACACTTTGAAATGAAAGATTTAGGTGAAGCTTCTTTTGTATTAGGGATTCAAATATATCGAGACCGTACTCGAGATATTCTTGGATTATTACAAAAGGGCTATATTGAGAAAGTGCTCAAGAGATTTAGTATGCACAACAGTAGACCAATTGATACCCCAGTCGCTAAAGGAGATAAATTCAGTCTTGATCAGTGTCCAAAGAGTGAACTTAAGATTCAGGAGATGCAGAAGATTCATTATGCGTTAGCAGTTGGGAGTCTGATGTATGCTCAAGTTTGCACTCGTCCAGATATTTCATTCATAGTTGGCATGTTAGGGCGATATCTCAGCAATCCAGGAATGGATCATTGGAAAGCAACCAAAAGAGTCTTGAGATATCTTTAGAGAATGAAGGGACATATGCTCACATACAGGATATCAGATCAGCTTGAAATCATTGGGTATACTGGTTCTGATTTTGCTGGATACCAAGACAGTAGAAAATCCACATCAGGCTACATATATCTCTTGGCTGGTGGTGCTATTTCTTGGAAGTGTGCGAAACAAACTCTTGTAGCTACCTCCACCATGGAAGCAGAATTTGTAACAAGCTATGAGGCATCCAATCAGGCAATCTGGCTGAAAAACTTTGTCACAGGGCTGCGCATTGTGAGTGGCATTGAAAGGCCATTAAAGTTATACTGTGACAATAACTCAGCAGTTTTATTCTCCAACAACAACAGAAGCACTTCTCAATCGAAACATATCGGGATTAAGTTTCTGGCTGTGAGGGAGAGGGTACAGAGTGGACATATATTCGTAAAGCATATTGGAACGAACTCCATGATTGCGGATCCACTCACTAAGGCTGTGATACCGAAAGTTTTTCATAAGCACACAACTTATATGGGTGTCACATTATTTGAGACTATTTAGTTTCAGTGGGAGTTTGTTCATTAAGTTTACATTATATTTTATGTATGCTCTGTTTGACATTGGATATATTTTGTAAAGTACATTCAATTTCTGCAGAAAAATGAGTTTTTCTTTCACTTTATTATGTGTTTTACACTCTGTATTATATTTATATTTGATCTCACTTAAGATTAATCAGTTGAAAACAGACATGGTTGGATCAAATTGCATGTAATTTCCATGCTACACTCTTATAATTGATCTATGTCATTTGAGAGTGTTGGTAATATGATTGATGGTGGCTTGAGTCACGCCGAATGTGACGACTGGCCCTTTCAGTCATTTATCAATATGATCAATGGACGAGATTGTTTGGGACACATTGTGTATGAATGCATTATTTTGAGCTCATTAAGGTGTGTGCATTTTATTTTACATATGGTAGCCCAAGTGGGAGATTGTTAGAATTATATGAAATATTAATTCTACGTGTGGGCTAAATATGTAAATATTATTATGTACGGAAGTCAAATTAAATAGTCAATTTAATGTAATGATCAAATTAAGAATATTGACTATTAAGATGTCAAATTATGATAAGAAATAAAGTGTAGAGACCAGTTAGAAGTTTCTATTCTGCTCAAGGACCAAAATAAAAATTAACCTTAAAAATAACATTATAAAATGGTCGTGATATCTAGGAAAACTGAGTGAGAAAGAACTTTACATTCCTTGAGTATTGCTTCTACTATTCTCGCTTTAGTAATTTCTGGAAGGTCACAAACCACCAGTTCTTTATTTTCAGAATTAATAATCAATGATGTCAGGTGCACATTTTCTGTTATTGCAATTTTTAATTTAAATAATCTAGTGATCTAAGTATGATCTAGAATTTTATAAAATTAATTTTAATATGCTTTTACGAAAAATTAAGAATGAGCCCCGTGATGGTAAGACCTGTGAGTACACAGTTCACAGTTTCCAGTAATCAACAAGTTCTTTTTTTGGCTACTTTTTGTTTGGACTTTAAAAAGATGATATCTGTGTATATGGCACTTCGCAAGTTGATCTAAGTTTTTGGTCGAAAACATAACTCATGTGTAATAGAACAGTATGACATTTTTACTCTTTCTGATTCTAGAGAATATAAATTGGACTTAAAAATTTAAATGGGAAGATTTATTAAGAAAAAAAATATTTTTTTCTACTTTTTATCATAAAATATTAAATTTTACTGCAAATTTAATTTTTTTTATTTTGAAAATTCATTTATCATTAAAATTGTTGTTTTTTCTGAAAAAGTGTCATTTTAAATGTATTGATAAAAAATATTAGTTTTGTTAAATGATATTAAGCTATTAAGAAAATAAATTTTTATAACTTCTAATTAATCAATATATTCAATAAAATGTTTTTCTCAACAAGCAATATCAAACAAGCATGTTCTTAGCTGTTTTTTTAAAGGACATATATTGCTGCCAATACGAGACAAGCGAAATTTAATAGTTGCAGCAAGTAAAGCTTTATTAGTCTATCCATCACTTGATTGCAATATTACCAGTACATGTCATTGTGTATTTTGCCATTAATTGCTTCTTGCATATCATTTATTTTTAGTACTCTGAAATATTTTCATTCACGATCGATTCAATAGTACATCATCAACTCATCTGAATCCCTCACATTAGTATTTACTATTCTAAAATCATCTCATTCTTATAAAGAAAACTATGGTTAATTAACTCTCCAATGTCATCTTAAAAAATTTTAAAAAAAAAAACTCTCAAATGTCTAATACAAAATATTAGTTTTAACTCATAATAATATGACCATATACAACATATTACTCCCTCCATCATATTAAAATCGTCATATTCACTTTGTATATCTATTAAAAAAAAGTTATAAAATTATTTAGATATTATATAAAATTATCTTAAACCACCTGTAAAATATTATCTATTAATATTATATTTTTTTTTATTAATTAAGTCATTAATAATAAGAGTATAATTCATAAAAAGTTAATTAATTTTTTTATTATATATTATAATAATTTAAGAGAGATAATTTTTTTTTAAAAGTGATAATTTGATCTAGTATAATATGGAGAATGGTGGGCTATGGTTTTTTTTTATGATTATGTTATAGAACCTATAGATATTCTATATCGATCAAAGAGTTTCAAACCCAAATTAATACAATAATAATTAACAAAATAAACACCAGCACGACGTTAATTATGTAAACTAATATAAATCTACATATTATATATAATAAGGTTCATTATCCCACAAGTCAAATGCCCAAGTCCCATAAAAATCATGTTACTATAAAAAACATCAATGCAAATTCCGTTCTTCTTACGACAGAGACCTAATTTTCCATTTCCTACAATACTAAAACTCGGACATTCTCCACGTGTCCCTCTTATTAAATATAAACTAAATTTTGTATTGACCTCCTTATTTTAATTAACTATATAAATTAATGGTAATAAAAAAATATATTAATTAATAGGTTTATTACACTCTCTCCTTTTTAAAATAACAGAAATACTTTTTATTTTACATATATAAAAAAATTAAATTATTTAGTTAATAGATAAATTTTTTTATATAATCTATCTATTTTATCTTTTATTTATACTATATAGTTATTGATTATTAAAAATATTAAAATTTAAAATAATTATAATTTAAAAAATATAAATAATTAAATATAATATTATTAATTCTAAAATATTTAAATAAAAATACAATTCTTAAATTATAATATAATTTAAATAAAATAACGGAACTATAGTTCTATTAAAAAAAGGGGGGACTATAATTTATAGTCGATAAATAAGAAAAGCGTCCTATAATTTTTGTGCGGAGAGAGTAGCAGCTTGTCGGCTCAAAGGCCTTAGAAAAGTCAAAACGGAAGCCACACTACTGTACACATGCAATGCGCTGCACCGCTTATTATAATTTCAACTAATCCCACGCGCGATAGTTCTTTTGTCAGTATAAAAGCGTGAAAATACTGAGCAATTGGACATCACAGTCCGATGTTGCGCGTGAGAATATGATTCCAGGTGTAAAAGCAAATAATCGTCTTAACTGAGTTTAAATTAACTTTAAGAATAAAGAAAGAAAAGCAAAGCGTAGTTTAGGCTGGTAAAATGGGGATTCCAAAGCTAAAGTTTAAGCTTTATCGTTTTAATTAAATACTAATAGATAAAATGTTACTTAGCGAAAGATTTATTTCCCTTGTCTTCTTTCAAATATGTCACAGATTCTCCTTTTTTTCTAATTTTCTTTATTTGTGCTTTAAATCATAAAATAAAAATACGTATAATAATCATTATAATATATGTATAGTAATAATAATGATAATAATATAGTAATTGAATTTTTGTAAAGTATATGATAGGAATGTGTCAGATTAATTGGGTGGATTGATATATATATATATATATATATAATATAAGGTGGTGCCGTTCAAAAAAATATAATATAAGGTGGGACATGAAATAATGAAAATGATTTTGTTCCCACGTGGCCAAAGTGTGGTAAAGTTGGTTTCCTTAATCCTTTAATTTCACCTACCCTCTCCTTTGTATTAGTTTTCAAAATTTGAAAGACAATTTTCTCTTCTTCCCTCCCATATGCATGTAACATATACATGATATTACATTAATATTATGTTCCTAATAATGCCCACTTTGATCAAATGATTGAATATTATACACATATATATAATTACCCTTCTAGGCTTTTAAATTCAAACCTTGCAAAATGTCTATGCAATCTTTTTTATTTATAGTGTGAAAAGAAAAATTAAATTTGAATTTATTATTTAAATAATATATCTTATCAATAAATTATATGTTTAATCCTACATGCATGTATACACATGACTTATTTATGTAATTGATATTCATAATTTTTTAATTGAATGAGTATTTATTTAATTTGTTAGAAAAGTGAGCACACTGACATAGAGGAATTAAATCAAAAAATAAAAAAAATAAACTCAAATACTAATTTAGTCCATTTAATTCTAAGATTGAAATTGAATTGAATTGCGTGTTTCCGTCTATAATATTAAATGAAATATATTATTCTACTGCTATTAATTAATTTCTTTGCTATTCTAATTAAAAATTATATATTAAATTAGACAAAAAGCATTAATGACATTTATTCATGTCATAATTAGTTAAAGTTTAATTAATTTATTTGTATATTGAAATCTACTTATAAAATTTATATCGATATGAATAAGAAGAAATAGTATATTATATTTTATTTTATACTAGTTTGTTAATGGAGTTTTAAATTAAAACTAGACTAAAATATATGATAGAATTGACATTAAAAACAGCGACATTGAAAACTGTTTCTAAAAAATCTAATATACTGGTGTAACTTGAAAAATTAATTGTTATCAAAATGCTGATATATTAAATAATTTTCATATTTTTTATAATAAAAATTTTTGTTACTAATTCTAATATTTCTTGTAGTGCTACACTTATTGATCTATTTATGTGATAATTTGTTAGGATATTTCGAACAATAAAAATAATTAAGGGCAGAATGGAAATTAAAAGGGAAAAAATGACCAAATGGGTTGGTACAGGCAGTGGCCTATTTGTCTATTATAATGTCTTAATTTGGACACAACTGATAATGGATACTGTTTGTCACTATGTTACAGATACTAAACGAGCAATGGCAAATGGGCTGCAGAGATAAAACCATTTTCTTCCTTTTCTATTGGGTGTCATTTTCTTTAATTAATCAAAAAACACTGATCTTCTACTTTATTTTTATTTTTTTATCATATCAGTTAACTACAGCCTTCCTTATATATATAATTAAATTATGTTGATTTATGTAAAAAAATTTAAATTAATTATTATTACTTATCATTCTCTTTTAAAATAATAATAATAATTTAAAAAGAAAAAAGAAAAAATGTGAATATATATATATTCATTCACATCACGCACCATTTTTAAACCATGGTTGAAAGAACTGACCATATATAAGTGACTAATGATTGCAGCTGCAAAAAAAGAAAAGTCTGAGACAAGAAAAAAGGCACTCCACAAATGTATCGAGTATATAAATAATAATCGAATTAATTCCCACCGCCTCTATTCTAAACATTTTGAGAAATTAAATGCGTGTGTGCGTATGTTATTTTTATTTGTTTACTGATTTTTAATCATATGTTATTTCACAATATGTAATTTTTTTAGTGCAAAGTAATTTCATTTTTAAATAGAATAATTATTGATCTAAATTTAATTATTGTTTAGAGGAATATATACTTATTGGTAGCATTTATGGATTATACTTAATTATATTAAATTTATAAGTAATTTAATTTCCATATAAAAATCAAACATGTAAAATAAAAAGAGGATTGACAACAAATTTAAAATATCAATTAATAAGTAAGGATTTTGTCTAATTATAATATATCACACTTTGCAAACCGGCATTGTAATATTATATTTAGTGGCCCAATAGTAAAATTTTGTGCAACATTTAATTATATGAATTAGAACTAAAACTTGAGTTGAGAAAAGAAAAAAGAAGTGTAAACGTTGTGAAAAGGCTATCAACAATATGGAAAAAGGAAAAGAGGAAATTAATGATTTGAATTTGGAATGAACTTTTTAGGTATTAATAATTAAGGAACCGTTATAAAAGGCACGAGAAGCACACACACAATAACCGCTTTCCAATATATATGAATCATGGCCCCGACCAATTGTGGGCTGTCTTGTTGACCTGCCACCTTTGTGCATCATGAGTTCTCTACCCTAATGGAAATACAATTATTTGTATTATTTTATTATTATTTCACTTTTTTTTAATTACTTTAAGTTTTTGAACCAAAATTCCCAAAAGGATCAGAACGCAAACATAAGAAATAAGAAAAAGAAAGCCTTCTTCTTGAGGCAACCCAACATCAACATTCATTATATATATATATATATATATATAACATTCGCCTTTAATTTTAGAGATCATAATCATATTTAGATTTGAGAATCTCTTTAATTGAGATGACAATTGAAGATCTCTCCACATAAAAAAGACCTGTGATGAAACTAAAATTCGAATGAAGGGAGCAATTTTTTTTAAAATTAAAATAATTATAACCGAAATAAAAATAAAATTGAATATTTAATACTATAAAAAATATTAGATTTTTATTATTTTATATTATTTATTATTAATTTTAAAAATTTATTAAATATTTTATATGTCATTTCATTTTAATTTTTTGATCTATTAATTTATTTAGAGAATTTTATTAAATTAAATTTTATAAAAATACTATTTAAAATGAGAATATTAGTTTTATATAATTTATAATTAAATTGCAAAATTTTTGTATTAATCTAAATACTTAATTATAAAATTTTAAATATTCACTAATTAAAATAAATATATATATATATATATAGTGCAAAAAATCCGATAATTTAAATAATTATAAATATATATCATTTATTTAAAAAATTCATATCATTTATATAATATATATATTATATATATATTATATGTGGGGGGAGGGAGAAGATTCATTGCCTTCCGGAATCCTCTGCCTTGGCCACCAAAGATGACTATTGTACTTATATTAGGAATAACTAATATCGCACAATATTATAATTTATCATCACCTATAAAATAAGATATAGAGATAAAGGGAACAATAGATAGATATCACTTGTCATTTGCTTTAATTTTAGAGACAATTTTTCATATTTTTGAAATAATTTAGTGTTTTCTCTATATTCTTTTAGTTAGATTTTGGAGACACGAATGGCTTAAACAAATGAATTGAAAATTTGAATAAAATGTAGTTTTTAAGGGTAAGATTAAAAAGTAATTTACATGAGAATGAATAACTTGACATGGTTGATGGGGATTAATTATGTATTTAAGAGAGGGAAAAAAATAGTTGTATTTTTTTTTATTAAGAATGAGTGATTGACGGATTTATATATTAAAAACCAAATGAGACAATAATTCAATTAAAAGTAATATTTACAATCATTAAGCTTTAATAATCTTTTTTATTTGAGTAGTGGATTAATAGTTTGATATGACAAAAAGAATATTTTTAGACAGTACCAAGTGATAAGACCTCAATTAAGGTGCTGGAAAATTTCTGTTTCCTTTTGAACAAGAGAGGATTAAAATTTTATTTATACAATTAATTCTCTTTCATTTAATCCCTTAAATCAAAATAACATTTACAGGGCAAGCATAAACTTAAACATTTAACGACATACAAATGGTAAATATATATATATATACATTACAAAATTATTAGTCTAGTACCGGTCGATAAATAAAACTTAAAAATTTTGAAATCAATATTGAAAAACAAGGGGAGAGCATATTCAAATTTGTCTGTGTGTGTGTATATATATATATATATATATAATTGTGGAGATCAGGAAGACAGTATCCAACCTTATAAAAAGGCATGCAAAAAAAAAAATACATGATACAATCATAATTTCAACTAAAAATTTTAACTGAAAAGATAAACTAGTTGAATCACTGACTCCTCTTATTGCTATGTTGGAATACAAAAAAATCAGGTCAAACTGAGAATTAATACAGTGCCTTTTTATTGTACTGTTTGTGACACAGAGATCATACATATGCAGTTGTCAGAAATATACATATATGTGAATATGAATTTTCAACAATTCATGATTGACGATCACAAAAATTTGATATGATTTTGTAACCTTTTCTAGGCCTACCACTGAATACCAATTTATCTTGTTTGTATTTTAGCATATTGTTCTATTTGATTCTTTCTGTATCTACTATGTATATATATACGAATATTTTTCATTAATAATTAAACCCATTAATATATATATATTTATAACTCCGTACTAAGCTCAGGAATCTAAATTTCAAACTCAAAATGATGAGCTCTGGCTCATTGTTTGTTATCTGAACATCATAAGATTTTCCTTTTAGAGGATTTCAGGATCTTTTCTTTTCTTTTAGTTCAATTAATCAAATGTAGATGAAGTGGGTTTTGCAACAATTTAATGTTCATTTTTTTTTTCTACTGAATGGTTAATATCCTAAAAAGCTGTGCGTTCATGTTGTTAATTTAGACAGAGAATGAATGTTTTTTTTTTCACTTTGTAAATATTATGTTAAGCTTATCAATTAAATTTTTTTATGTGACGAGATAATAATAGTACGGGCAATCATTTTCCTTCCATTTATAAATTAATATATTAAAACACAAACTAACCAAAAATACACTTTATCATTTCATAATGCTTCGATGGAAGGATTTATATAATATCTTGAGAATTTTCTTAACCGTGTGAATTCTTATTCATTAATAATAATATTTAAGATACTAATTAAAGGAAAAAAAAATTATATTATATTACATTTTTTAATATTTTTTTTCAAAATACTCTATACTATATGTATATAAGATATATAATTCTAAAAGTGGTGCATACTTTTGACATATTATATGTACACTTGAAAATAAAGTATTTTTAAAATCTAAAATTAAAAAGTGAATATTTCTGAAAAAAAAAAAGTGAGTATTTCTAAAAATATTTTTTTTAAAAAAATGCTAATAAAATTAAAAAAAAATAACATTAAAATTTTTACTTTTTTACTAAGAATATTTCAGTTTTTTTTTTTATAAACTTATTATAAACGGTGTAAAATTTATAAACTCATTGTAAATTTATTATAAACTCTTTATATACTAATAAAAATTTAATATTTTAATAAATATTTTATAAATATGATAAATTTAAAATTATTTTTTATTTTTTATTTTTTGTATTTTTACCAGAAACTTAATAAAACTCCTAATCATAGAAAAATGGCCTTGTCTATATTATCGAATAAAGCCCATTTAAACTTTTGATGGATCCAGTGAAACTTGCATTTTAAGAGATTAGGCCCAACCCAAGATTTAGTTAAGTTGTCTCGTTTTTTTTTTTTCCTAACTGAATTTAAAACTAAAAGTGTCTTTTTAAATTCTAATCGGTTATCGTCATTATCTTAGAATAGCAGCATTCAAAAAAGAATTTGAATAAAAAGAAAAATAAGAAAAAGAAAATCATCATATTATTGTTAAATTCTAATAATCTAAAATCCATTTAGGATTTATAATTTTAAAATTAGCTAATTCAAATCCAGTCAAATCACACTACCACCCTCCCTATCTATTGAAATTCACCCATGCATACATAATTATAAATAAAAAAAGTATATAATAAGATTATATAACATATTTTAATAATATACAATAAGATTGTTGTAAGATATAATTTTATTAATTTATAAATATCTGACAATCCACAAACTAAGCCAAGGATCCATTCGCTAATCCCCTTTAAAAAATCTTATATTCTTAATAAAAATGTCATTGACTTGGATAATTAAATTGGTAGCCTATAGTTCTTCTTTTAACTTTGATTATTTCTTAAACAATAAGCAAACTTCTAGAACATAAATCTAACCAATTTTCTTTTCTACTGTTCATTATTTTTTATTTTAAAAAATAAAATTGTATTTTTTATTAAAAAAATGCCATAAATTTTTTTTTGGAGAAAAAATGCAATGAAACTCTATAGAATGTGTGTGTGAGAGTGAAATTATTATTAATAAAGAATTATTCATTTCGTCCTGAATTAATGGATATTTTTTATTTATAAAATTAATAATAATTAATTTTTTTAAAATTATATAAAAGAGAAATATGGACCTCATCAACTATTAGCAATCATTTAATAATATATATCAGATATTATAGCATGGTGAACAGAGGCGGAGATAAAGGGGGTCCCATGGGGCCCTGTTCCCCCCTCAGTTAAAAATAAAAAATTTTTAGGTATATTTGAGAATGAATATTACATTGGTTGAGATGGAACAGCTTGGCCTTACTATGTGAGAGCACGCAACTTCGATCCACGCTCACAACATTTTTCATCCTTTTTTTTCCAATATTTAAAACTGGGCCTTTTAATCAAGCCCATTACAAACAAACAAGATTTGTCAATGACTTTGCCCATTACAAACAAACAAGAATAACTTAATTGTGACTCTTTCTCTTCTTTCTCACGTTTCTTCTTCGTTAATTCCTTTTTCTTTCTTTTTTTTTTCAGATAACAGTTTCTTCCTTTTTCAATTTCATTCTTTCACCGATTGGCACCAGCAAGGCAGCGGCAACAAGTTAAGAATAGGTACACCACTTACTTTTAATCTCATATTTATTTTGTTGGAATTTTTTTATCTTGCTAAAATGAATTGAAATTTGAAAAATAATGAATTAAGAAATTGGTTTGAATACTTGAGGACATTATAAATTTGAAATGTTTAATTTGATTTTGTAGTATGAAGTTTTTTTTTTTTTGAGAAAAGTAGTATGAAGTTAAATTAAAATTATTATTTTTTTGTAGTTTATAATCTGGAATTTTTTTATTTCTTTTATAATTTGATATTTTTAATGTTTAGTATTTAAGTTGAATTGGACCCCCCTTATCTAAAATTCTGGCTACGCCACTTATGGTGAATCTAACTTTTAATCCCTAATAATATTGACTAAGTCATAGTTCTCACATAGGAACTGAAAAAATATAGAAAACAAGTCCATCAACAACAAAATTGGTTAATATAAATTTAGATATACTTTTTTGTTGAGTTCGCTAATAAGATGCTAATTTAGTTAAGATGTTCGCATAGTTCTTTGCTTTCTGTCTTTTAATTTTTTATTTTTAAAATATGGATATAACATGTACATGATAGGAATTCGTGATTTGAATTGATTTTTCAATAAAGTTTGATTTTAATATAGAAAGAACTCAAATATCATGAATTTATCATGACAATAGTGAGGGAAGAAAGAAAAAAAGAGGCTTGAAACAAAAGGGAAGTGAGTGAAATAAAATAAGAAGAGGGGAGAGTTAGCGAAAGGAAAAAGAAGTGTACAAAGCACAGATGATTGGTGGGGTGGCTTTGCTTCTTCTACTACAAGTGAAAAAGGTGTTGAAAACGACATTGCACCCAATACCCAAAATGTAAATTCCATGATTGGTCTGCAAGGGAATTTGATAAAATTGTCTCAGCAATTTCTCCTTATTAAGTTCACCCTTATCTAAGCAAACTCTACAGTTCTTTTACGTCTTTCTTAATTTTTCTTTTCCCTCCATTTCTCTAACTTACATGAGCTGATACACAGCAACTCACCCACTTCTCTTAAATGGGGTGGCTTCAATCCCTCCTCTCTCCATTGAAGAAGCTCTGGTTCCGCATGCATTCAACTCCAAAAATGAGTATGTCCCATCTTTTATGCGTAAAAATCTCTGCATTTTCACTGTTTTTTAATGTCTACTTTTGCATGTTTGTTCTTTCTACTCTTTTCTTGAACAAATTACACTGATTTCATGCAAAACTAATGTAATTTGTGCCATTGGTTTAGATTATGTTCTCTTTTCTTATGTGATTGCTCTCTTTTTTCTTTACCGCTCTGTTTTTGGTTCTTTCTCAGAATTTCTATGATGTGAACACTGATCACAATTTTGTTCTTGCTGATTAATATTTTAATTCTGTTAATAAACTTAAATTAATTTGTTCTAAAATTTTCTCAGGAAGAGGGATATATATTCTATATGAGGATGTGAAATCTTGTCCCTATGAAGATGTGCATGTTCTATGGTCAATATTAGTGGACTCACATACACCTTCCAATATGCCATCAAAACAATGAGAGAAGGCCTAAATACTCAGAACAGAAAAGAACAGAGCTCACAAAAATGAGAGATATCAACTCATGTACATAAAAACACTATTTATGATGTTTTATATACTGTTGTGAAAGTCTTTTTTTTTCTTTTTGTTTTCTATTTTTGCCATTTTTATGTTTCTTTTCAGCACAGTTACATTACATACTAGAACATCAGTTTCTTTATTTCAGTACTTGAAAAAGGGTTTTCTTTTTAGTTGGCTCTAATTCTAACATGAAATCTGTCTTTATTCCAAAATTCTTAACAGGATTTTTAATACTTAAATGGCACTAAATCTGCAGGCATTGGGTGTGAGGGGTAGCTCTAATAATCTTTCTTCTATTTCAGCTTCTTGTTGTTGCTTTGTCGGTTTCAGCTGTTGGAAACAGCAGTTTGTTTCTTGTTTTCATATCCTTCTGAAGTTGACCTTTGAAAATTATAGAATAGATGGGACAACTTACATATTTTCCAAAGTCTTCAATTCATTTTTATACAATCACTTACTGCAAGCAATTACAACACTTCCATTCACTTTCTTTTAGAAATTAAACAAAGAATTTTTTTTATCATTATTAATACCGGAAAGAAAAATCGATTATAAATATATTATTTAATAAAATAAAAGTATATTTTTATTAAATGAGTTACACTATATAAATTTGAGATTTTTAAAAATTTTAAAAATTATTTTTAGTTAATTTTATAATTATATTGCGTCAGGAAACAATTTTTTACTCATAAATATACGTCACCTTTGAATTAACAAACTATACAAAACTTTGAACATGTTGCCAAAAGGAATTAATTAATTAACAAAGTTTACCTAACAAAATAATAATTTTCCAATTCAAGAGTTGCTTTCCAGATTTAAGCTTCCAATGGGAAAATGGTCGGATTCCACTTAAGTTCTAAAAAATTGAAGGCCATCTTCGATTTTCTTTTTTTTTTTTTTTTAAAGAAAATGAATACAAGGGAAAAAAAATATCTTGTCAATGTCATGTTAGATGCTTAAACAATAATTAGATTAAGCTTTCACTTCTTTTTTATTTATTTTTATTCATATTGGCATATATTTTAGGTAAGCATGGTCAGTGATGATTCGATACAAAAAACCTACATGATCACCCATGCTGATGTGAAAATTTAATATCATTTTAGATGCCAATTCTCAATAGAAATTTTGTCCCCAAAAAAAATCTCAATAGAAATTGTTGGTTACTACTTGGTTGTATCTAGAAATATTACTAAAGAATTTTTTATTTTGAAAAATTAATATTTCAGAGAACTCATATTCTTAGTTTTGTTATAATATTAAAAATTAGTTAGAAAAATATAATAATTCAATTGATGAAACTAAAAATGTTTAAACTTATAGAAATTTGGCATTTATAAAATGTATTAAATATGATAAAATATGTAAAAAATAATAAATTATGCTGCTTCATGACCATAACTGATTAATAGAGTAATAAATTTGTGTTTATATATTATGAATATAATGAAAATAAAAGACAAAGGAAATTAAAATATTCTCTCTTTAATTAGAAAAAATATTTGATAATATTTTTAATTAACCATGATTAACTTCTAATGAAACTGAAACCTCTAAATTTGATGCATTTATTATTATATTTCACTTGTTTTTTTATCGGAGGAATTTGAGGCAATCGTGTCAAATGCAACGCAGCAGGGTTGCATACTTTTCTTAACTATTTTCTAGTTAGAAGCATAAATCTAATGGAGTACACAACATTAGTATTTCGTAAAATTAATCAGACTGGCCCAACCAAAACCAGAACCTAATACTAGATTGATTTGAAAACCTTTGGATTTCATTTTTGTTCTATTATGCTTTTTACCTTAAATCTATTTACTATTTAAATCGTAATAGAACTGTTCTAGTTTTGTTTGATCATGTTTTGACTGCTGGAGCAACTCCAGGTATAGAATAATGTTAGTGAACCAATCCACCAACCAATTCATTAACTGGTTTGATCATACACTGAAATATCTATAAATACTAATGACTAAATTGACTACCCACACGTCGAGTTTCATTGGAACTTGTAATAACTTAAAGCAAATGCAAGAGTTATTATCAAATTGGTCAATCATCTTCTCACTGAATTAAGAGACAAAGAGTTTCACAAAGGACTTGATGACATGCCTAATTTTTTTTTCTTGATAGGAAATTATTGCATCCTTAATTGGAAAATGAAGAAATTACATATAAAAAAGAAAAAAACCTGGCAGGCTTCGGGCCAATAAAAAATGACATCATGTATTAGAGGAATCCGACCGCCCAACCATAAGGAATTCTTCACCAATCTGACAGGCCTTTCAAAATGCCACGAACCAACAATTCTGCACAAATTAACAATTTTTCAGACATCAAGGGGGAAAAAAAGCAGGAAGATGATGGAAGCAGTACACCAAGAAGGCCATTTTTTATGATACTACAGCACAGATTGATAAAACTGAGCGAATCACAAATCAACTTGCAGACATCCACTTTTTGATGATAAAACAAAGGCTTGAAGACATGAATATTAAGTTGCAGAACCCACAAAGTGTTTTTTTTTTCCATGTCTAAAGTTGATACATGAGAACTATATGGTGTTTTACATACGAGGGATCCTACTATTATAAGGCAGATGGGGATGAATGGTCAACCACCCCTGGTAGCCAATCTTTAAAGTACTCCACGCCTGTCTCAGCTCTGGAGAGTGCACTAAGTGGAGTTACAGTGATCTGAAACAAAAACAAGTATTCTGTAAATTATAAACAGTTTTATTTTGGATAAGTTTCAACATACAAGACAAAAATACGCACGTATCCTTCCTTGAGAAATTTGTGATCCGTATCTTCCTCCTCAATTTGTGCACCCTTCGCCTACAAGAATTGGGACAAGTTCTTTTAATTCAAGGGCAATAATAAAAGTTAAATGAAGAGGATTAAAAAAAAAGAAACATCCTTTTAAATGGTGCTTTTCTGAAGAGCATAGCAATTATGTAACTCATCCATATTCCATATTATTTGTCCAAAGACATGGCATTATGTTGTCCCAGATGACAGAATCTCATGTATCATTTTTCTGAGAAATAAGTTTTAGGCTTTTGGCCTTAAGACAAAAAAAAATAACAGATAATCTTATGGCAATAAAGGAATATTAATTTAGCAGAAAGAAAAAAACTTTTTGATAAGGGACAAGCATATGACAAGGAAAGCAACCCACCTCTCTCCTGAACCACATTTGCTCTTGTGATACATTAAACACGTCACTATCTGTTGATGCCGCCGAATTTGTGTCCGCTGTCATCGTTGATAACATTTCCCCCCCTTCCCTGCCAGAAGGAATTTGCTTCCACCCCATCTTAAATATGCTTTTACCTTGCTTAGTCAACTTATACCCCTTATGGAGGAACAAAAAACAGTCAAGACAACATTTCAGCTTATATGCATAATGGCATGACAAGTAATATCATGCTAAAGCTAGAGTATGGATGTCCCTACATGTGTATTTAAAATTTATCATCAGTCAGAACCAACAGAAAAGTTTGTAAATCATTAAAAAAATTATCAAAGCAAAACAGGACACTGATCAGTTTAGTCATCTGCAACAACACGAGAAATATTATTTGTAAAACATCTCTTAGATTTTTATACTAACAATTTTTGGGTTCCTTTTCAGCCAGATGAAGCATCAAGCATTCATCAAGGGAAAAGAAAATGCATCCAAAATAAACGCCAATGCCAAATGTTTCCTCAGTTTTATATGTAGCATTCATATTGTAATTTGCAAAAAAGCAAGCCTGAAAATTACCTCATGATTAGTAACATTTGTTGGCAGATCTATATTCAGAAAACATCCTGTGGGATAAGTCCCTTTCCTGATCTCAACAAGTATTGCACTTATGATAGGAATGCAAGCCTCAGCAGCAAGTGTGAAGTCCTCAACGGTGCTCTTACCCCCAACCCTACAAGTCATACAGGATAACAAATTACTATTTTCACATGTTAAAAGAGTATTAGAAAAAGCTCCTGAGGTTTAATTGCGAAACTGTTAATAAGAACAAATTCCTTTTTCTGATCTGGGAATACATGTCAAGAAATATCTGTGTACCAATCATATGAAATGGAAACAGAAGGTACATCATTAAAAAAGGCCTCCCGAGCACCAGCAACTGTTCCAGAGTAAACGCTGCAATTTTGTTAAGGGACTTGTAAGCATAAACCAGTCGATAGCCAAAAATAATATAGATTAATGAAAAAGTTACTTAGAAGCCATAATGTTACAGAAACACTTTTTTTTAAAATCATAATGTTAAAGCGTCCTGTCCCCTGAACTCAATTCCTGTTATCTTATATTAAACATAGGTCACACTTTGAAATAGAAATGGGGAAGGAGGGTAGAGGAGAATAGTACAGTACGAAAATAGAATTCTGTTGCTGAAAATTTTAGGATAATATTAAAGGCATAGAAGTGCACTGATACGAACATGTGATAGCCACAGTTGCTCCCCATGTTTATACCACTGATTACCTGTGCAAAGAAATAGTTAAATATATTAGTGCATTCATGCACTGCTGCTTACTGATTAACATAGCCTAAATTTGTAACAAGGGCATCAGTCAGTGTTTTATTAGCAGAGAAGAGTTGTCCAACAAAGTGGCCTCAACTAAGAAAATAGAGCTATTCATATCAAGTAACCACAATAACAAACTCTCATCATAAAAAGTGAGCAACTGGGGTTATGGTTATGTATCTCAACATAATTGGGTTATGCTTTCTATAAATTATTATGGTTACTTGCTATACGCTTTCTACATATAAAAGGGAGCAATTGGGTTAAAAGATCTTTAAAAATTTACTCTCAAATTGAGTTTTTCACACTTCCATAGCTAAAGATTAATGCAGAGAGCTACCAGATCAGGAACTGAAGGAAAGAGTGCTCCAGAGACCCCTAAAGAAGAACAATCAGCCGGAGTTCCTGCAAGTTATATGCAAAACTTCAATTTATCGAAATATTACTTAGGATGAATACAAGGACAAATACTAGCAGTAAAAATTGGAGAAAAAAAATTAACAGTTTGTGTTCTCAGGATATGGATCATCACTCGTCTCATAACTTACCTCAGAAAAATAATATGAAGGAAAAAAAAAAACACTAAAGAATGAATCTATGCCTTCCAGGGAACAAACAGACCAACATGAAAAAAAAAAAAAACAGGATTTTCATGAGGCACCTAATTCTTGCTTTTTCCTTACAACGATAAAGAATTATGTTAAAAGAAGAAACAGTAGAAACATCCAGCAAAGAACTACATAAAAGGATTTTCACGGCATTGACAGAGTTATAAGCTATGAAAGTATCCACCATACTGATAAATAAATACACACAATCATTAAAAAATAACTAGATGCACAACTATCTATACATGGTTACCCAATCCAAATCATTTATCCCACTAAACAAATAATTTGATGCAAGATCTCAAAATACATTATGGCGAGCTAAAAACCAGCGTGGAGAAATTCCTACATCTAAAGAATCATCAAGACAGATTTGGAAATCAGATTACAGAATCGGTAACCTTCAACTCCTGAATTTCATAAAGGAAAATCATTCATCCATGTGAATTCACCACTGGCTAACTTGACATATATTTAAATCCTAATACTAAATTAAATTTCTAATATATATAAGAAACAGACCAGAAACTGCAAAGGCCGTAGCTCCTTCAATATCTACCCACCGAGCAGAAATAGAATGCCGCCAAGTGATGCAACGGATTTTTCCCTGAAAATAGTGAAACAACAAAATCATATCAATAATCAATTAATTCGAAGCACAATTTAATAAATTAATATACTCATAATTCTTAAAAACAATTCCTATGAACATTTTGCACAAAATTATAAGCTATAATTAAGCACGTGTAATCTTCTATGAAGATAAAAATAAATCAAAGAGAACATACGAATCAGGTGCGCAAACTAGAATATGGAAGCGATGAGTGGAGACGAGGACACGAACTAGAGAACGGAGTCCTGGTGCGTCTATTCCGTCATCGTTGGTGACCATTATTGTCGACTTTTGATTGGAGCTCAAAACGGCACTGTTTTCCATTTCCGCTGCCGGAATTGACAAAGCAAAGTATCAAATATCAATTATCAAGTATCAAGTATTTTAGTCCGTGGAACCTCTGCCATTCGGCTCGATCAATTATGGCTGCCTAGTGCTTGAGAAATATTCTTTTTCAAATATATGCTATTTGGATTTAGGCCTTCTCTACTTTATTCGATAATATGAATTAGAAGGCGAAGGTTTAATGGATAATAATTTGACATTTATAATAAATTATTATCTTAATAATAATTTTATTATCAATAATAATTTTTAATAATTTTATTACTTCTTTTTTTTTTAATTTTAAATTTTATATTCTTAAATAATCAATTAAAAAATTATTCATATTATAATTAAAATAATTTTAAAATATAAATATATTAAAAATTTCTTAAAAATATAAAATATATATAATATAATTAATATAAAATAAATAATATAAATGATGAGTGTGTATTATATTTTAGTAAAAAAATAAAAAAAATATATAATTATCAATATAAAATTTACAATAAATTTTTTTATAATTTTATTTTATTTTTTATTTATTTTTTCTATTATATATTTTTTCTAAATTATATTTTAAATTCTAAATTAAAAATGTTATTTGATATAAAATATAAAATATAAAATTATTTAAATCATAAAAAATATTTAATTTTTAATATTTGATTTAAAAAAATAATTTTTAAAATACATAAAAAATTAAATTTAAATTAATTAATAATTAAATTAATAAAAAAAATTTAAAAAAATTAGTAATAAGATGAAATTAATAAATTTTTAATAAAAATAATTAAAAAAATTAAAAAAATTATTTTTAAATAAATAATAATATATCATATAATAATAAAATTATAATAATTTATTAAATATATAATAGTTATTTTTTCATTTTTATAATAAAATAATATAGTAAATTATATAAAAATTATTTTAATTTAGTTAAATGAATTACAGCGGGTTGATGTATTAATCCAGTGTATTACCTTTTAAAATTATGTTATAAATAAATTAATTTATTTTTAATATTAATATATTTAAAGTCAATATTAATTCATTAATTTTATATATTTTATGTATTATATTCACTCATTATAACTAATTTTGGCACCTCCCTAATACCCATTATCAAGTATTTAATCCGTGGCTTCTCCGCGACTCTTGTCGATCAATTATGGCTGCCTGGTGCTTGAGAAATATTCTTTTTGAAATTTATGCTATTTGGATTTAGCCCTTTTATACTTTATTCGATAATATGAACAAGGAAGGTGAAGGTTTAAGGACAATAATTTGTTAATAATAATTTTATTACCAAAAATACTTTTTAATAAATTTATTACTCCTTTTATTTTAAATTAATAAATATATTTTTTTATCTATTTTAATTAACTACCATATATAGCTTTATAAACTTTCTATTATAGGCACTTTATCACTTTATTTTTTATATTTATTTATCATATATCAACAAACACTTATATAAATATATATTTATATTATATACTAACAAACACTTATATAAATATAATAATTATTTTCTCTTATATATGTATAGTTCGTATTAAATAGATTTTTTATATCATATATATTAAATACGAAATAGATAAATATAAAAGATAAAGTGATCCAAATCTGTATATAAATATCTGTTAGTACAAAATAGATAGATATATAAATTAAAAACAAAATGTCAAATGCATAAATACTATAATAAAATAGATACATATAGGTGGTTGAAGATGTACTAAGCCGTATTTTTAATGAAAATAACTAATTTTTTGAAATAAAAATTTTATATATTTTTTTTTCACTTGTTAGATATGCTACATACATCAACAGTAGAGTTGGCCATAGAAAAAATTTCCTTTCTTCACATAAATTTATCCTAAATGAGATAGAGATTTCTCTTTATTTTTTTCTTATTAGGACAAAAACGAAGAGAAATCTCTCTCCGTTGGCCAGGGTAGGGAGAATACTTCATGTCTTGTGGGATTCGCATCCCTACAAAATCCGAAATTTTATATTAATACATCATATTTATTAATTATGTATTATCTATATTATGTTATGAATTATATATATTATATGTATAATATTATATATATTATTATATAAAATATATGATATATTATATAATATACATATTATATTAATTAATACAGTAGAGAATTATTATTTGTGTCATTTTAGTTATTTTTATATATAAAATAATTTTAATTTTATATTTTTTATCTTGTTATATTTTTTTAATTTTATTATATACAAGTATTAAATTAGTATATTGTTGCTTTAACAATGATTATGACTTATTGACTTTTAAATTACTACATTTTAACACAAAAAAAAACTAAAAAATTTAAAAAGATAAATTTTCCTCAAAAATTTCCACATAAACAGAGACGAAGAATCCCAATCATAGGGAGATGAGATGGAGAATATCTCCCCGCGTCCGCCCCTCCCCTCCCCCTCACGTGTTGCCAACCCTAATCAATAGAAAACTTTGTTAGTTTGCCTACTCACTAAAATGTAATCACAAATATTTAAAAATAAATTTATAAAATATAATTTCAATAATGGAACAAAAATAAGGATGGAAAATTAAAAAAAAAAGAATTATAGAAAAATTATTTTGATAATTTAGCAGAAAAACTGAAAATAATAATAATAAAAAAAAAGGAATAAGAGGATCCGCTAACAAAGTTGTGGATAATTGGATTTGCCCCTTCGGCTGGGCCTTTCACCATTCTTTACCCGCCAGCTCTTAATTTTCTTTTGTGCCGCTTTGTGCCTTTAATTTGTTAATGGAAAATAAATTTTTATTAATAAATTAAATATATATATATATATTAAATTATAAATAAAATTATATAATTTTAAAACACATAAAATTTAAATAATTATTAAAATTACTAAATCTCTTGGAGTTAATTATTTAATATAAATAGTAAATAATAATATGTCATAGTCAATCTAGCTTTCAGCATGATATTTATTTTATCCGTCAATTATAGTAAAATGTTGAATTATTTTTCATTAAAGAAGTATATATTTATTAAAAAAGAATAAACCACCATTGAAAAATAATAAATTTTTATTAAAGAATAATAAATTTTTATTATACAATAATAAACCTTCTTAAAAAGAGGATAAATTACCTTTAAAAAATGAATGATAAAAGCTCCATAATAAAAATCTAAATTTTATTTAATTTTATTTTAAAAAATAAATAAAATAAAAATAAAAATAAATATTAAATTTATATTGATCTAAAAATTTATTTTAAAGATAAATTATAAATAAAAATGTATAAAATAAGAAAAAAATAAATATTAAATTATATATATATATATATTAATCTGAAAATTATTTTACAGATAAATTAGAAATAAAAATATATAAAACTAAAAAAATATAAATAAAAGTCTAGGAATAAATGAGAAATATATTAATCTGACTTTGTGCTTTTCATTTTGTTCAATGAATTTCATCAATTAAAAATATATAAAAAAAAATTTTTGAGGAGAAAAACTAAAGTCCAAAAAATTTTATTTCTTACTCTTTCCCTGACTGACATTTCAACGTGGTCCATGTTTTTATTTTCCTTTTATTATCGAGGAGAATGTTTTTTTTAATCCAAACTAATATATAATGTATTATTACTCTAATTTTAAGGTGTGCTTAACACCACCCCGCATTTAAAACTAAAATTTACAATATCTTTTTAAAATTTTAAATTATTTAATAATGCATTACTCGTGAACCTCAATCAAATTAATGCAATAAGTAATTAATTATTTTAAATTTATAATTTATAATTTCTTTGTCGCTGATATGAATTTAACACATATTTTTAAATTTTATCAAACAATGTCTCAATTCAAAATTCACAATCATTACATAATATGAGAAATTTATATTATATACATGAATTTATTTTTTGTATTGCAAAAATAGATTAAAATATTATATTAAACTTTTCTTAGAATGGATATGGGCTTGAAGACTAATAAACAACATTAGAAAGCCCATTTAAAAGATTCTTCCATAATTTAAGTCATGAAAATTAGGAACCTTCAGATATAAGATTGTGTAATTAAGAGATATTTTAATAAGAAGAAGCGGTGAGATATAATAAGTTGCATTTTTATGATAGTTAACTTTTACCTTCATACTTAATTTTTATTAAGATATTGTATTACAAAGCATATAATTATAACTGAAATAGAAATAAAAAATAAAATAAAAATATTAAATATTAAATAAAATGAAAATAATGAATATCAAAATTTTACGATAAAAAATCTTCATACTAATTGGAACAAAAAATTATAGGTAAATTATAAAAGAATTTTATTATAGAAAAAGAATTATAATAATTTTTTTAAAAATAAAAAAAATATAATTAATAACACCCACTCTTATAATAGAAAAAAAATTTTATAATAAAAAGAAAAATAATATTTAAGAGAGATCTTATTTTTTATTTCTAAAATCCTCTCTCTCTCATTTTTGGTCCAAAAATATGATAGTAAATAAAAGCAGTAGCGGAGGCCGAAGGTCCTTGGAGACAGTGGACACCATCTCTCCTCCCCCACTTGTTACACACATATATGTATTTATATATTTATATAAATTATATATATAAATTATTATATATTTATATATATTTATAATTATAATTATAATTTATATAGATATTATGTAATTATATATATTTATAATTATAATTATAATTTATATATATTATATAATTATAATTATTTATAATTATTTAAATTATATATTTATATATATAGATTATTAGATTTTTTATATATAAATAAATAAATATATATATATTATTGATTTGTTTGTATATTTAAAATTCTAGATTTTATAATTTAAATACGAATCGGATAAAAGTAATATTCTTATTTAAAATAGTATTTTTATAAAATTTAATTTAATAAATTATTTAAAAAAAATCAATAAATTCAAGAATTAAAATAAAAGAACAAATAAGAAAATTAATAAAATTTTAAAATTTAATAAATAATATAAAAAATAAAAATCTAAATTTTATTACATATTAGATATTTTATTTTATTTTTAATTCAACTTCAATTTTTTTTTTACTTGAAAATTTGTCCCTCCTTCATTTTGTTTATGGTTTTGCCACTGAATAAAAGTAGATACTAGATAAGCATGTATATACAGAGAAGAAAGGTGGCGATATGAGGCAGTTTAGTAGCTGGCAATTTTGAATTCAAGTTGAAAGACAGCTTGATATAGTTGCCTTCTTCAAAAAAAAAAATAGCCTACTATTTTTTATCAATTATAATACTTAATGGGGAAGCTTCTTATCTCTTTATCAACTTACTTTGCTTTGACCCACAAAAGTAACTTTATCGCCACATATCTCCCACTTAAAGTTACTTTTATAATTCTTCTATTATTTCTACACTTGGCATTTCCATGATGATCAAAACAAGATAAATTTATCATTTTTAATTGGCTTTGTTAACATATCAACTATGTTGTCTTTTGTATGAATTTTTTATACATCCACACATCCTTCTTTCACTTTCTCATGAACGAAGTGATATTGAACTCATATGTATTTTATTTTCGAATAAAATGTTGGATTCTTTGTTAGATGCAAAGCACTTCAACTGTCACAAAATAAAGCAATCTTCTCTTATATGTATTTGAGCTCATTCAGTAGCATTTGCAACCATATTGTCTATTTGCTAGCTTGGGTAGCTACAACATATTCTCTGCCACTGTTGTAGAAGTGGCCACAATAGACTACAATTTTGAAATCCAGCTTAAAGCTCTTCAAGCAACAGTAAACATAGAACCTGAGATAGACTTGTTATTGTCAAGATCACCTGCATAATCTGAATCAACTTAGTATCTAACAGTAAAGTCTAATTCTCTATAACATAATGCAATATTTGAGGTACTCTTGACATATCTCAGGATCTTCTTTACATCAACTCAATGCTCTTTACTAGGATTCACCATGTATCGACTAACTACTTTTACTACTTGTGCAATGTCTAGTCTTGTACAAATCATAATTAATATTAAGCTACCTACTGTTGATGCATATGTTATTTGAGACATTTCTATCCTTTATGCTCCATTACTAGGGCTCGTACTTAAGGATAACTTGAAATTAATAGGAAGATGGGTAGAAATTGGCTTACAATCTTACATATTGAAAAGCCGCAAGATTTTCTTCTAATAATTTTTCTAAGAAAGTCATATCTTCCTATTAGTTTTGTCTCAATAAAATTACATCCCTAGAATCTTATTTTTTTGGCCATAAGGCTTTTATTTCAAACTGCCTAGCCAACTGTGCCTTTAAGCATATAATACAATCTTTGTTGGGGCCTACTACCAATATGTCAACATACAACAATAGAATAATGAAATTATCATTACCAAATCTCTTGTAGTAAACATAAAGATCTAAAACTGTATCTATTGTAACCAAGGCTCACGATAAAGGAATTAAATCTCTTATACCAACATCTCAGCATCTGCTTAAGACCATATAGAGATTTGTTTAACCTGTAAACCAAGTTGTCTTTTCCTTTTTTTTCAAAATCTCCTGGTTGGAGCATGTAGATATCCTCTTCAAGTTCTCCAAAAGAAATGCAGTTTTCATGTCCAATTGCTCTAAGTACAAGTCAAATGTAGTACGCATTGCTATGACTACTCGAATTATTGTTAGTCGAACAACAAGAGAGAATATTTCATCAAAATTTATACCTTCTTTATGAGCAAATGTTTTCATCACCAATCTAGCATGATATAGCTCCACTTGGTTATTGCCGTCTCATTTGATTTGTAAAGCCATTTATTCTTGATGGCCTTCCTTCCTCGTGGTAGTAAAACAAGATCCCATGTTTTATTTTTACGAAGAGCTTAAATTTCTTCTTGCATTACTACCATCCATAGAGAAACTTCTTGGATTTTTATAACCTAATGGAAAGTTGATAGCTATCCATCCTCTGTTAGTAAACAATATGTGGCATTTCCCTCTATGATGTACTCTGAGTGCCAAGCTGGTTCTCTTCTCTCTCAAGTTGATCGTTGAACTTGTGGAGTTGCAATTCAGCTTGTTCTTGTTCTTCATGTCTTGATGCTACTTTAGAAGAATCTAAAACTTCTTACTCTTGTCTTTTTTTAACTTGAACTGTAGTAGTCTTTGAATTCTCTTTTGAAGTGTTATCAATATCTTTTTCTTGTACCTTATCTTTTACAAATACAATATTTATAATGATTAGCACCTTAACGGCAGTAAGATCCTATAGGAGATACCCTTGACTCCATCAGCATACCCTAAGAAAATGCACTTTCTGAATTTTAAATCCAGCTTTGATATTTCTTGGGTGTTGTAAATAATATAAACATGACTTCCAGATGTATGTAAGTAAGAATAATCAGTTGGCTTGCCAGTCCACATCTCCATTGGCGTTTTCAGGCCAATTGCAGTTGATAGTGACTTGATTGATCACGTAACAGACGATCTTGACTACTCCTGCCCAAAATGTCTTGGGAAATCCTACAATTCTCAACATTGCTCTCTAATAAGGTTCTATTCATATGTTCTACTACCCCATTTTGTTGTGGAGTGTATGCCACCATGAATTGCCTTATGATACATTCTTGTTGATAAAGCTATTAAATTCATCACCAGTATATTGTCCTCCATTATCTATCCTTAAACACTTGATCTTATTTTCAATTCCTAGCTCAATCCACGTTTTGAATATTTTAAAAATTGAAAATACATTTGCTTTATTTTTTATTTGATACACTCAATATTTCTTAGATTAATTGTCAATAAAATACACAAAATATTTTGTTGCTCCTCCTAAGGAGAGAACTGGTGCTTGCCAAATATTATAATGGATTAGTTCTAAGATAGCTTTGCTTCTAGCAAAGGAACTGTTAAATTTCAATCTGTGTTGTTTACTAATAACAAAATGCTCACAAAAAGGTATTAGAACCTTGAGCCCTAGAAGAAGTTTTTATTTTTCAAGAATCTTTGACACTCGTTCTGACATATGGCCAAACATACAGTGCCACATCATTATTGATTCTTCTACTGAACTTGCCAATGCAATGGATGTTTCTCCTTCTTATTGTGTTTTTCCAAGCAAGTAAAAATTTTCAGTTATCTTTTCCGCTTTCATCATTGTCATAGTGTCTCTAACTATTTTCATGATCCCATCTTGAATATGGATTTTACACTCATTAATATCTAATTGTTCTAAAGATAATAGATTTTTCTTCAAGACTTTGACATTTCGTACACTCTGGATGGTGCGAACCATACCATCATATATCTTTAATTTGATGGTACTAATACTTGTAAGCTCTAAGGCATGATCGTCGCCTATGAATACAGATCCTCCGGAGATAGGTTCATATTGATGGAAATATTCTCTCCAAGGAGTTATATGTCATGTTACTCTTGAGTCTATAAGCCAGACATCAGTGAATCTTCTTCTGCATTTAGTAATTATTGTTGTCTCACTGTATAAAATTTCACCATCATCTGAGGTATTTACTACACAATCCTAAGCTTTTTAAAGACTCAAAACCTTTTTCTTTGGCTTCTCCATTCTTTTAGAGATGCCAACACTCCCTTTTGTAGTGCCTTTTCTTGCCACGGTAATGACACTTGACATTTTTTTATTTTGGATTTTGATATACTTTGATTTTGACTCCCACTGGAGCTACATTTTGTTTATCTCCCTCTTGTTATCGTTAAAGTTTTAGCTTACTGTGAGCCTCCATATTTATCTTCTTTACTTTTGACCGATTTTCTTCTTCAGGAACCGCAACTGCAATATCATCAAAGACTAAAACTTCAATGTTGTTGGTTAAATTGATAATGAGTTAATCACATGAATCATATAGACTTTGAAGTAGAATTTCAACACGTTCACCCATCTCTATATTATATTCTATTGCTGTGAGCTGTGAAAATAAGGTGTTAAGGATGTTAATGTGGTCTGTCACTATAGTTGACTCCATCATTTAAAGTGTATAAAGTTTTCTCCTTAAGAAATTTTTATTATGCAGTGAATTGGCCTCATACAATTTTGTCAAAGTATTCCATATCTCTTTTGCTTTTTTTTTTTTCTCTGCCATACTTGAAAATACTCCATCGACTAGTGCTAGGTGCATATTAGCAATAGCATTACCATTCATCTCATTCCACTTGCCGATATCAGTGATTTCACTAGGTCTATCTCTAATTGCTACCAAGTAGTTATCTTTTTTCAAAACTATTTGTATTCTCATTTTTCACATTGAGAAATTACTCTCATTGAATTTCTCTTTTTTGTACTTCATTGCCATTATTGAAGATGCCTCATTTTTACTAACTGAATTTGACTATAGTACGAAAATAGACTATAAATCTAGTGTTATGATACCACTGTTAAGACATTGTGGTATGAAGCACACAATTATAATTGAAGTAGAAATGAGAAACAAGATGAAAATAATAAATACCAAAAATTTATGTGAAAAAATTTCCATACTAATTAGAGCAAAAAATCACGGGCAAGTTGTGAAAGGATTTTACTATAGAAAAAGAGTTACAACAATTTCTTTCTAAAATAAGGAGAACAAAATTAATAATATTATCTCTTATAATAAAAAAATTCTCTAATAAAAAGAAATACAATACTTAGAAAAAATCTCACTTTTTCTCTCTAAAACTCTCACTTTTTCTCTCTGCTTTTTGCCCTAAAAATAGGGTAGTGAATAGAAGTAGATAGACATTATAACAACCCTTACCCAGTTTATAGTAAAATTGAGTGTAGAAATACCACATTTTATGTATAAAGTACATAAAAAATTACCAATAGCTTTTATCACATATACAACACTCATAATAAAATAAAATAAATCACTTGTATTTAATTTTAGTCAATATTCATATTTGGATATAAATATACCATAAATAGAGTTTTTAAACAGGTACATATGATAAAATATGGCTCAAATAAAAGTCTTATAATAATTCATTACATATTCACATGATATATTTTTACATACTACATATACATGCAAAATGAATGTCAAAATATTTCTAAGGGTGGTAATGCATCTACCACAAAGTTTTTGATGATAAGGTAGCTCTAGATTTCACTGCAGATCCACTTCTTTTTCCGTCCTGCTAACTACAACCTATGTATCTATACCTGTGCAAGAAAAGAAAAGATTATGCGTTAAGCTTAAGCTTAGTGGTACACACTTAATCCAAACGGCCTTAATAATTTTCATTAATAACTTATATACATATCACCAAAAGATTTCACATATAATTATTATAAAGTAAAAGAAATTCATCAATATCAAAGTAAAATGCATACTACCATTTAATGTAAAATTTATAAAAAATATATCAAATCTCTTTAGTGTCTAAGTTAATCAAAATCTCAATCTGCAAATTACTTCAAAAATATAATTTTTGGATTTAACATCTCTTTTTATGGTCATATTAACTCATAACATAATTGTTTTGGACTGAATAATGGGACTCTCGGTACTGACCTTTGACCAGTTTAATATTGGACACTCAGTGTCTTTAATAGAAAATAGGTAATACATGCCATACTAAAATTATTGATCGAACACTCAGTACCTTTATGGTCTTTCATCAATCCATTATCATAATACATACAATGCAGTACTACTAATAACACCCTCTATTGGCATGCCAACCTATCCAAACCTACAATTTAATGTATAGGTTTAATTGTGTTCACAATGTCATACAACTATTTTTTCATTATACATTATCTTTCTAAATTCAATATGTCATTTCTCATATTCACATAATTTAATCAGAAATGCATAAAAAACAAATAGACTTCCATCTTTTTGCAATTTTCATATAACAAGCATTTTGATAATATATATACATATAAATTTTTCATAAGAAATAGATAGTGACAACAACAACAAAAAATATAGATTTTTATGCATCACATTCCTCTAAAATCTTGATCAAGAAATTACAATATTTAAGTTCAACTTTTTTCATATGATTTTTAGATCTAAGTATTACCTTAAATATTAATTTTTAATTATTTAAGGCATAACATATTTTTTCACCCATGAACTTAACATCATATGTAAATTAAACTTTTCAACTTTTGTTTGATAAAATTGAGCCCCTCAACTATACGAATTGGTGAAATTGAGCCATTTTTTAATAGACATTAAACGCGTATTTTTAGTTGTTGTTAAAATATAGTGGCTATTAGAGCAAAATGATGCGTTTTGATGAAGAATTAAAAAATAACGTGTTTTTTTATCCCTAAACTTTATGTGTTTTGCAAATTAAGATCCTGAACTTTTATTTTGTGATATTGAGTCTCTCAATTGATAGCGCGTAAAAATACGAGTTTAACTGCAGTTGTAAAAGGGCCAAATATCACAAACTCGTATAGTTGAGGGGCTCAATTTTACTAAACAAAAGTTGAGGGGGCTTAATTTATATTTGACCTAAAGTTTGGGAGAAAAAAATATGTTATTCCATTATTTAATTTGGAGTTATTAATCAAGAGATATGGAAGTTAAATCAACATCTGTCCAAAAATAAAATTTAATTTCACTAGATACAGAGTAACTTCTGTAAACTAAATTATAGACCAAATCTAGGCATGATAAAGCTAGAATTTACCAATTTGGTCTTCATAAGATCTGTTCTTCTAGATCTTAAATTTCTATATGATTAAGACTCACTTAATTTGGAGCTCTCGAAGGTGAATTACAAGCATTTGAATTTGGACTGTTCAAATTTGTATTTCACCAGTTCTAGATTCCTCATTAAAACTTCTAACAGTTTTTAAGGTCTGTTACATATATTTTTTAGGACATATTTCTTCATAAAAGTTATAGAATTATTTATTACCTTTCTATAGGATCAAGAATCACTCAATTTGGAGCTCTCTAGTTTCAGTTACATCCATTTCATTCAGGACTATTCAGAGTCAAATTTTATCAATTTTAGATTTCGTGTAAAAAATTTCTAGCAAATTTTAAGGTCACTTACATATATTTCTAGGAAACATGTCTTCATAAAATTTTAGATTTATGTCTTAACTTTCATTTGGAATAAGTTTCAAGTCATTTGGAGCTCTATAATATAAATTATGAACCTGACAACTACTACTGTTTAGAATACTGCATAAAAATTTCAGATTTTTAAAATATAACCAATCTAAGAACCAAACTCATCAATTAATTAACCAATTAATTATTTCACCATTTATCAATATCAAACATTGAAAATTCATAACTTTTTTCAAAAATTATTATAAAATTTTCAGAAATAAAACACAACTTAAAATCCTAAAACTAATATAAATATGATTAAAATAAAAAAATAGATTAAAAGTCCGCAAACTTGTTTAAAATCTTTAGATCTTTTAAAAATCTTTACAACACCTAATTCACCTCATTTTCTTTCCCTTTCTCCTCATAAGCATCTTCAAAGAAACAAAAATAATATTTTTTGTTCATCGATCTCAAATAAATTTTAATCTTTCATGTGCTCATGCCATGAAATGAAAAGATGAATGAAAATCTTATTGTTTCGCTAATCTAAGATTTTCATTAATTGTTTAATATTTACCCATCTCTTAAATCATAAATCTCTTGATCAAATTCAGTGTTTTCCACCAAACAAGAGTTCATCTTTTATAACAGAGATGGTGGGTAAAAGAAATCACGTGAAAATGTTAGGGAATTTAAGCTTGATTGAAGAAAAATGGTGAAGTTGAGAGAAAATGAGTTGTGGCTAAGAAGAGAATAAGAAGATAATGGTGGTGACATGTAAGGTTTCCATTAATAATAATAATAATAATAATAATAATAATAATAATAATATATTTTAACTTAATTAATCTTATCTAATTTAATTAATTTAGTCAAAGATGATATTTTTTAAGTAATTTATCCAAATTTATTTTTTTAGTGAGTTTATTATTTTTCTTTTTTAAAATACTCCAATATCTTCATATCTTAATTTTATTTATTTATTTATTTTTATTTTATTTTTCTCCTCTTAATAAATAAAATTTTAAGTCATATTTAATCTTTAAATTTAATTTGAGCACTATTTATAACTAGAGATTTTTGAGATATTTCAGCACGTATATATAAGGAAGAAAGGTGGTGGCATGAGGTAGTTTGGTGGCTGGCAATTATGAATTTAAGTTGAAAGATAGCTTGATATAGAGGGTGTTTCTCAAAACTTAAAAGCTGGTCAAAACTGCTTATAAGCTGTTTTTAGATTATAAGTTGTTTATTTAAGTGTTTCTGAAAACTTAAATAGTAGATTATAATCTGATTTTAATTAGTTTTTTAAAAGTTGGGTTTTGCTACTTTTTTTTAAGCACTTATTTTTTAAGCAGTTTTGACCAAGTAAAAGACCATACTATCCCTACCTAATCTTCAATATTCCAAATTTACCTACCTTATACACTTTAGTTTCCATCAAAGAAATTTTTTTTTATTATTATTATTAAATTTTATTATTATTATTATTATTATTGCAAAATAAATTTTGAATTGACATTTAAAAAATTATTTTTATACAATAAATAAACTCATGGACAGTTTGGTCATTTTGACAGTTTCTACAATTAAAAACTGATTATAAGCTGATTTTACAGAAACACTTAACTGATTATAAACTGATTATCAGCTGATTATTAGCTAGTTTACAGAAACGCTTAACTGCTTATTTTTAATCTGATTATAATCTAAAAATCACTTATTCACAATAAGCTGAAAAGCTCCAGTTTTGAGAAACACCCTCATAATTGTCTTAAAAAAAAATCCATTTTTTTTTATCAATTCTAATACTTAATGGAGATGCAAAATTGCATCTTTATTTCTTTATCAACTTGCTTTGCTTTGACCCACAAAAGTGACTTTCCCATCATAATTTTGATGTATTTCATTTTATCTATTTATAAACAATGTCATATATTGGATACTATATTGGATGAGATTATTAGTTTAATTTGCGAATATTGTTGCTTACCTACCAATAAGAGCAACATATTCTATATCAAATAATAAATATATCATTTCTTTCATTGGTCGTCAATGTTTTACCTCGTGAATTAGAATAGAATTTCTTATTTATTTCAAAAAAAAGGGTTTGTTATAATTAGTCATTGTCTATAAAGAAGTCAAATTAATGAATTTAAACAAAAGGTAAAGTCTTAATTTAGTATAAAGAGTCACCAATTATTTATATTTTTTAAATTATAATTATGTTTGACCTAATCAATAACTTTTTTAATTTTTATAATATTCAATAATTATTCAGTATAAATAGAGGGTAAAATGAGTAATTTATAGAAAAAAATTTATCTATTAATTAAATAACTAATTATATATATATATATAAGATAAGAAGTATTTTTATCATTTTGGGATAGAAGGAGTATTAGAAATCATATATAAAAGGCTACTTTTATTATTTATCAAGAAAGAATATATGATAATGCCAAAAAAATATTCAAATGAAATGCTGTGAGAGATATATTATCTCAAATACATAATGAATAATTAATATTAATCTTGAAGATTAGCCCGAATAATTCCTTGGTTGAAGTACATTTATAATATATATATATATAGCTCCTAAATGATTTATTTTTATGTCGACAGCCTTGGGGATTTGATGCAGAAAAAACAGAACATATTTACATTCTTTAAATACGAGATTTAACTCTTCTTTTCAAAAGTTTATTTGCCCCATCTATAGTTTCTCCAAGATAATATTTGTAATGGACCTTAAAAACAATTTTAATATATATAAAACTATATAAAAGTCAGAAGAGAATACATATCACTTTCTTCTTCTTCTTTTTTTGTTTATGAAACATATCACTTTCTTTTAAAAAAAAAATAGGAAAATGAAAAATTGCAAGAAGCATTGCAGTGAATATAAATGTATTAATTATATATTTTCAGTTTGAATAAAACAATAAATATATATTTTCAGTTTGAGCAAACCAAAAAAATCAATTCAGTTTGAATTAAAATATATATATATATATATATTTTTTCAGTTTGAAAAAACCAAAAATAAATAAATTAAATTCAGTTTAAAAAATAAGGATCGAAATAGGAATTAATGGTTTAATTAAAAACATGGAATTAATGGTTCCAGCACATGATGTATCTAACTAATAGACCAAATAAATAAAGAATTATAGGTTAGTGAACGAGTTCGAATGCAATTTTTCTGTCATAATAGAGAAGAGAGTAGCAGCTAGCTAGGGTTATTAATTAGTGAAAACCTGTCAAAGTTACAGTAAGTTTAGGCGGATAAAATTTCATGATGATGATCATAATTAATTAGGAGACGAATTTTATTCATATATTTTTTTGTTAGGAATATAACTCAAATTAGTTGGTCTGTTTTATTTTAATTTTTGAACACCCCTTAAAAAAATTTTAAAATAATCAATGCGTTCTCATTTCTCAATAAAAAATTCTAAATAAGATTATGAAAGTTTTAAATTTAAATCGAATGTCTTCAAATAATAATAAAAACAATCCAAATTAAATGAAATGGCAAGCCAATAATTAATGGCTTCAAAATCAAAAGCTAATAATTATCAAAGTTTACATGCACCCATCATTCAAAAAATAAAAAATTTGGTACGTGACATGATTAAAAGTTGCCTGATTCCATTAATTTCCTGAAAAATTGTAGAGACCCGCGCGCATAACTCCAGCAAAACACATCTAAAGCTCCAACTAATCCAGTTTGATCTCAACTAGTCAAATCCATCCATGACTAGCTGGAGCAAAAATCAATTTGTCAGACATCAGTTGATTTGAAAGTTTGATTATTTCTTTTTATTTATTTCAATTTAATTCTTGAAAATTCACCAATAAATTATTTTTTTTCATTTATGAATTTTTTAATTTCGCTATAAATAATTAAAAAAATAAATTAAACTTAATATGTAAAAAGTTGTTTATGATGCAATTTTAGCATTGAGAAAAGAATAATTAATGAAGAATTCCTCATAAACCAAACCAAAACTGATTTAAGGGCAGGCGTACCTAAAATTGGGGCAGATATTGGTGTCGATTTTTCTGGTCCAGACATAGACCTGACCTTAACCAGACATACCAAACAATATATATGGGCATCTATATATATATATAATAAATTTATGATAGTAATATCATTTTTACTGTTAATAATGATAAATTTTTTAATTCATAATGTCAATATCATTAACATTATATTTTATAATTTTTAGTAATATTTATAATAAAAATATAAATATGCACTCCACGTTACATTTAAAATTTTACTTTTACACGACTCATCAACTATTTTCTTTTTCTTTTTTTTTTTCTCTTCATTTCTCTCAATATCAATTAACTTAACTTTCCTCTTATTTAATTGTGATTTACCTTCTTATTAATTCAGTTTGAAAGTAATTTTATATTTTTATTGGAAAAATTATAGAAAAATTATAAAAGTGACTAACTTGTAATTTTAATATAAAGTAAATGATATTAATGTTATAAATTAAACAATAAGGGTTTTGATATTATTAATTATAAATATTAATGATATTAGTGTTAGTTTTTCTGTTTTACTTTAAGTATCATGTCAAATAAAGCACACATACTAAAATAAAAAATTATGATTATAAATTTTGTAAAAATTTCATAATAATGTATTTAGTTTTTTTTAATATTCTTGTATCATTAACTATTAAAATTAGGAAAATATAATAAATAAAAATAAATTTAAAATTTTATTGTTAATATTATTTTAAATTTACAAAAGACACTTAATGTATAATAAAATTAGAACAGAACACATTATGTTGTGGATATTTTTATTTTTTGAATCATATAATAATTTTAAATAAATAATTATTTATTTACATCTATAAAAAATAAAATTAACACATATATTAATAAATCTAAATAAATAATCTATAATTATTAAATTATAAAATATTAGAAGATTTGTAACAATATGATATTATCATAATATTTTATATAAATAATATAAATTATTTTTAAATCAAATTAACTCAACACCATAAATAATAAATAAAAAATCATATAATTATAAATAATTATCTTAAAAAATTATATTAATAAAAGCGTACTTTAATTCATGAATGATGCACATATAATTATAAGTAATTTCATTTAAATATTAACTATTTAATTTTTAGTTATATTTCATACACCACACATTATATATATAGTGGTATAAGTAGGCTTTAGATAAGAACATGTAATCATAAGATTACAACTGTGATATAGATAAAATGAAGTTAATCATAATATGAATAAGATCAAGTTAATTATAATCTTGATAATATCATTATCTCGTTGAACTCTTCGAAATAAATATAAATTAATATAATATTATAATTTTATTTAAACTCTATAAATAAATATCTATTATTATAATAGGATAAAATTATTATTTATTCTAAATATGATAAAGTTTATCTTATTTTATCTTATAATAAATAAATATCTATTTAAAATCATACATTATTGCATTGATCAAAAAATTTATTATTAAATTTTAGTCAAATGATAGTCATATGATTAAAAATAAATATTAACTTTATAATTAATCATAATAGACAATTAATTTGTTATTTTATATATTTATTAATAGAGTTTAAATATGATTATAATATTATAGATAAATACTAAATTTATGATTTATTATCATAGATAATTAATTAATTATCAGATCTATTTATTCAGAGAGTTTAAATAAGATTATAATATTATATATATTTGATATTAATAATAAATAGTTATTATCTAATAAGATAATAAGTTTTTAAAATTTTATTTTTTATCTTTTTAAATATATGTGATCGGATAAATAAATATACATTATAATAAATAATAAATTAATTAAAAATAAATAATAAATTAATTTAAAAAATTTTAATTAAAATATATTGCGATAATTATTTTAATATTATATATAAATAAAACTTTGGAAGTAGAATTGATGGAATATAAATTAAAGAAAAATGTAATATTATATTATCAGAAGAATAAATGTGAAAAGATCCAGGGGGTGGAAAAACACTGATATAATTAGTATATGCAAAGGACAAAAAGGTACCATGAATGCTAGCACCCCAAGCACCGTAAGGTACAGGGTACTGCCAATTTATTCAGTCCATTCTTGTTTTGGGACATATTATCGTGGACAGCTGCTATTTTCATAAGTTATCATTTATTATTCCATGTCAATGCTAATCTGGAATACTTCATAATTAATATTGCACATCAGTTTCAGCATTTGTATTTTTTGGCATTTGAAAAATTTTGTGCGTGGAATATATTTGAGTTGTTAATTTTCTATAACAAATTATGTAAATACTTTTTAGACAATAAAAAAGGCAACTAAATATATTATTATTATTATTATTATTATTATTGTATAATCCATTCATACTATTAAATAACATTTTAATATAAGATGTACTGACCGATCCAAATCACTTAATAATTAAATATAGGAATATGATTTGAAATACTTATAAAAAACATATTGATGGATTCGGATTACTAAATGAATATTGAAATATGATTTATTAACATAAAATAATTGTGATTACTTAATAGATATTAGGAATATGATTAGAAATATTAAAATAAATTCAGCACTTAAATTTTAACACCTAATTCTTAATTTTAGCAAAATACTAGTTAGTATAATTATCTTTTCATATATTAACCTAATTACTAACCGATATTTTAATTTTTTTTTCGTAAGTGTCAAATATTAACATTTTTTTACATTCACATGCAGTTTTTGTTTTTATTAAGAAGCTATCATAAGCCCAAAATATTTAATTCTGAATTACTGCTACCTCACTGAGTCACTGCAGCTAAAAATTCAACCACTTAATTTCTCTATAACAAATACAAGGGAAGTGTCTCAATATGTGTATGGAATTTACTACTAGAAATATTAAAAGTTAAAAACTCTAATTCACAAATAAAATGGAGATAAATAAGAGAAATTACCCAACTCCCAACTTTATAACTTCCATGACAGGAACCACTACTATTTCTCCCAAATTTAACGTCCCAATCTGAAGTGTCAAATAACAAGAGAGACAGTGTGCGTGTGAGCGCGTGCGTGTGTCGGTTTTGGTTTTGATTTTGGTTTTAAAGCTCGTGGAAAGAGAGAGAGATTAAAGAAAGAGTGAAAAGTTCGTCAGGTTTTGTCTTTAAGTGGGTGCAGACTTGTGATATCTTGGCCTCGTTGTCAGTTGGCCATTAACTTGTCCTTTGATGGACTCGACTCACCCAGAAGTGGAGGTCCCTTTCTTTTTGTTTTCTGTTTTTCCTTATTTTCTTTAATATATTTCCTTCACAAAAACAATAATTTCTTCTGTTTCATTTTTTTTATATATATTTTTCCTTTCCCTCTATAAATATAGTGTCACTCAGTTGTTCATCTTTCCCTCTTTCTTCACCCTTTTCTTTCATTTACAGAAACAATTATAGGAATGAACGGTCCTGCTGCAAATCTTCAGCCAGAGTCTGATGAGTTTGTTGAAGTTGATCCTACTGGGAGATATGGAAGAGTAAATTACATACCCTTTTCATTTCTTGCATTGCTTAGTTGTTCATTCATTATTTGAATATTAATGAGCAAATTCGAGTATTTTTTTTTATGTTTTATACTTTTTGCAGTACAATGAAATTCTTGGCAAAGAAGCTTCAAAGACAGTGTATGAACACTTACTTTTTCTTAATGCAAACCCTTGTGAAGTTTCTTAAGAATATGAAATTTTATGGCGGATTCCCATTTTAATTTTTCCTTTAATTTTTTTTGAACGTTGTGTATTTATAACTTTTGCAGTTATAAAGCCTTTGATGAGTATGAAGGAATTGAGGTAGCATGGAATCAGGTGAAGCTTTATGATTTTCTTCAAAGCCCTGAAGATCTTGAAAGGCTCTATTGTGAAATTCACCTACTCAAGACCTTAAAACATGAAAATATTATGAAATTCTACACTTCTTGGGTTGATGCAGCTAACAGGAACATCAACTTTGTCACCGAGATGTTCACCTCTGGTACTCTCAGACAGTAAGAAGTAGTACAATCTTTAAAAGCTTCAATCTTTACGTTTCTCTTTTGTTGGTTTCCTCCTTTGGGTCATTGAATTTTTCAATGTGGGTGAGTTCTATTTTTCATCCGAATTCTGTATGTCGGTATAGGCTAAAACACAGGAAAGTTAATAATAGAGCTGTGGAGCATTGGTGTAGGCAGATATTGAAGGGGCTTCTCTATCTCCATAGCCATAACCCCCCTGTAATTCACAGAGATCTTAAGTGCGATAACATTTTTGTTAATGGCAACCAAGGAGAGGTCAAAGTTGGTGATCTTGGCCTTGCTGCAATCCTTAAGAAATCTTATGCTGCTCGCTGCGTCGGCAAGCCACTGCTCAAGAACTCTCATATCTTGTTAGTTATCATATTTTTTTTTTGTGTTCTAACACAATTCTAATATATTCAATGCTGACATAGTTTTCTATTTTCTTGTTTCTATGGGACTGAATATATCCTTTTTTTTTCGCTTTTTTGTTCTTCCATTTTCTCAGGGACGCCAGAGTTCATGGCTCCAGAGGTGTATGAAGAGGAATATAATGAATTAGTTGACATATATTCTTTTGGTATGTGTGTATTGGAGATGGTCACCTTTGAATATCCATATAGTGAATGCAACCACCCTGCTCAGATATAGAAGAAAGTTACATCAGTAGGCACTTAAAACTCTTACCTTTATGCTTCAGATTGACTTATTTCTTCAGAAACCTTTTTTACAAAATTGAATTTTTTTATGCAGGGGAAAAGGCCGGATGCTCTATACACAGTAACGGATCCTGAGGTGTGGCAATTTGTAGAGAAATGTCTAGCAACTGTGTCCAGCAGACTCTCTGCTAGAGCGCTTTTAGATGATCATTTTCTTCAAATTGATGATTATGGATTTGATTTGAGGTCATTAGAGTACCGAGGAGTCTCAAATGAAATGGGTGCTTTTGTAAGACAACCTTTCTATGGAATAAATAACACTAACTGTTCTTTGACTACTGGTTCTACCCACTACCTTAGTTATAATCCTGATAATGAACTAGAGTATCACCAGTTTGAGTTTAAACCAAGTGAAATTGATCTCTTCTCTTGTCAAGAGGACGAGCATTTGGAAAATGCTGATATCACAATCAAAGGTAGGAGGAGAGAGGATGATGGTATATTCTTAAGGCTCAGAATTGCAGATGAAGAAGGTTAGCGAATTTTCCAATTACTAGTCCATTGTCATGCTTGTCATCAAATAGTCCAGGTGCCAATAAGTTGCAAGTTCTTCAGTGTTCTAATCATGGATGTGCTAATTTACATGGCTGATTCGAGGAGATCACCTACCAAGTTGAAGGGCCAGAAAAATGTTCCAGCACAGATTGTGCGCCAGTTGGATCTAGCCAATCCAATGGAATAAGTTATACAGATACTTGGGCTCAGCGAGACGGACCAGAATCAAGTTCACAAGGATCAAGAGAGATTCATTGTGATGAGGCACAAAATGCAGTCAAACAATCAAGCTTTGGAAAGGAAGAGAGAATCATTAACGTGGACAGTCGTTGTGAATCCAATACAAGAAATAGTCTCTTCAATCCCTTCAACAGCTTGTTCTCACTGGGATGATTATGAGAATGAAATTAGGAAAGAACTAAGATGGCTCAAGGCAAAATATCAGATGCTGTTAAGGGAACTTAAAGACCAACAATTGAAAGTTGAATCAAGATCATCAATCCAAGATCCTAATTCAGATAACATGGATCACAAGAAATATGATGGAGTTCCTTTGCCTTCAATTTTGCCTAAAGTGAATAGAGATAAATATAAGCCTTCCCTGAAATCTCTTCCCTCTGGGAAGCAGCTTAATTCACACCCTACTGATCCTGATAAGAGATGTGCCAATTCATACCAATTAGTCCAAAATTTTGAGGCAATCAACAGGGCATACAGCCCTGAGCAAATAGTAACTGCCAAGCTTTTTTACGCAGGAGATTTGCTTCCATATCCTCTTCACAGGGCAACCTCCCTTCCGGTTGATGCTCTAGACGTATAACAACTGCACAGTTTTCTACTCACATCACCAGGCGTGCACTATTACCCTGACCCCAGCTCATCAATAGGATGCTTAACCCTATTGTAAAGGAAAAAAGAGGCAACAAGATTAGCTGTACAAGAAGAGAGTTTTTACAGCTTTTACATCTTTTATCTCCTTGTGGGATATGTTCACTTGGGTAGAAATATATTGTACATTACCAATTAACATCCAAGTAAAAAAGTTCTTTCCTAAAATTCTGTGTCAATAAACTTGTTTAAATTACAAATGCCTGCACTAAATTTGATATTCCAAGCAGATTGCTTTTGAATAGGCAAAAACCAACATTTTCACTTCCATATGCGTATTATAGTTGTATTCTCCTCTTTTACTCTGTAAAGTAGTGCAAGTTTGGGACCATTAGAGCATTAACAGATCTCTGTAGAAATCCAATTTGATTCTTCTTACCACCTACTTTTCTGCCATCCCTAACGCAAAGACAACTCTTCAAAGCACTAGTAAATTCAGGAAAAAATAACAGGGTAGTTTCAATAAGCAGCAAAAGTACAATGGTCCCTAATATTTTGATAGTGTGTGGCTCAACAAGTGTATATCATAAACCTAAAGGCTTGCCATGCGAGTAGTTTCTACATTACCCAAGTTGACAACTTGAACTAGATATTGGAGGGTGGGTTGAATGTGGGTGATGCAAGATATGATGCCATTATGCCCATTTCATGTGTGCTTGCCATATCCTGTAACTGCGGCTTTCAAAAAAAATTAATTTGTGGGGTTGCTTATTAAAATGGAGGACATCGATTACAAGCATGAAGATTGACACTAATACAGTAACACTATTGGCTGATAATTAAATTATTTACTTTGAAACAAACCCAAATTATAAATACAGTTAACTAATTACTGTTTAAAGTTTAATTAATTAACTACCGAATACCTATCAAATTGTAAAAGACTGTTTTAATTTAATAAAAAGTCTTGAATTCAAATGCTGAATATGTAGTCATATTAAGATTCTATAAAAAAAAATTTTTTTTACTGTTTTTATGACTGAAAAAATAATTTAAGCCTAAAAAAAGTTATATTAATAGAAAAAATAAGATAGGATTGACGAATGAATGGTGGATGTGGGAAAAGACTCTTGCATGCTTTTCTTTTTCCTACTATACTCTTAATAATTCGTTACCGTTAGATGAATTTACCAACTTGTGAGGACTTTTTAAGGTCTATTCTATGTCATGGCTGCGAAGTAGACATTAGGAAAAAAGTTGGGCAATATAAAACTAATCTAACACGTAGAGAGATTCCTTTATTACTCCCTTTTACTACTTTTTTCATATAGTCCTTTCAAGCCAGGCCTCTTTGCTGCATTCAATTCATGACATATCAGAAAGCTAACGCAAAAAAATAATAATTATAAAAAATAAAAAATAAAAGATATAGTGCAAACAGCATTAGGCGGTCGCTTTGTACAATTGCTTTGCATCTGTCATCTTCAAAGCCTCAATTCAATCCCCAGCTTTCATTTTTCCAATTTAGTTTGCCCTTGTGTTGTGACTTACTTTTTTAGAATTTATATAGCTTCTTTTATGAATTGATTGTCCTTTTTTTGGCTGCCTTAATATGACCCACCCACTAAGCATCATATGCCTAATTATAATCAAGGTACAAAAAGCTAATTATAAGAGCCCTTTTTTGTAAAATGGGCAAATTTTTGTTCAAAATAGAGTACAGATAATCATGGAATTGAACAAATTGAAATTGCAAATTACATTTCATGATGATTATTCCATACTAATTTCTTATACATATATAGTTAATCTTACAGGAATATAAACATAATGGATTCCTTGTCTTTCACCATTATCTCTCAGAGTCTGAGAATATCATGAAGATGTAGGACTAATAATTGGTCTCAGACATGGAACTTTATTAGTAATTCCAGATTGACGGAGTATCGTTTTTTCATCTTGTGGAGTCCAGAGCACCTCTACAGCCCAGTATAAGATAATATAACAATTCATTAAATTTATGAGTTATGACAAATCCATTTCTAAAGACTAAGAATAAAAGAGTCTTTAGGTTCTCACCAGAATTTTGCAAATCTTGCAGGGTTTTCTTCAGATTATTGGCGGTTCTAATTGGAGGAACTTCACCTGCACTTGCACTTTAGCCACCAGCAGTGTAACCTGTTAATAAGAAAAAAACATCAGGAATCAGAACTAATCTAAAAACATCATCAATCAGAACTAATCTCTAGATTAAAAGTTCAAAAATAACTAGTCTTTGGATTAAGATTAGGACAAGTAGCTATTATCCATTGTTTTCTTTGTCGAGAATTATTGCTTATTTATTTTACAGAAGTAATATCAACTAGCCATAAATATATGCTATACTAGTAGACTTCACCATAATGTAGCCTTGGTCAGGATTGCGATCTCTTGAAGGGATAACTTCTCTTTGTATTGTGACATTGTTAAAATTGACTGGTGATTCTACATCGAACTTATCGGGCTCTTCCTTTGAGATTTGGTTAACTTGTTTGATAGTTTCTTCACTGCTCCATCTCCATTCTTCCCAAACTGGGAAATTAAATCTTTGTCATAATACTATTTTGCTTGATTTCAATTTATGCTTGTAAATTTTTAATAAAGTAATACTTGATCTATGAAGAAAATGCACCGTCGAAAATAAGCCGAGAAATTTGCAAAGAAATACATAAAAGTTGACTTACAACTTACGAATGAATAAGCTGAGATGATATCGCGAATGCTGAAATAACAGAAATAATTGAAATGAGTATTTTCCAAATAATTGAAGTGAACAAAAATAATAAATTGATCTAAACTTTGGACAATATAAGAAAATAAAAAGAATTAACTGACCAAATCACGAGAATACTTTTTTTCCCCATTGCTAGCACCAACAAGACATAGCACGACCTTCAAAAAAAAAAAACAAGACATAGCACGTATACAGGTCCCACTGTGACCAATAATATTATGGTAAGGGCAGCCTTCTTTACGATACGAGGACTTAGGGCTGAATCCACTGTAGCCGCAACAGCACCAGAGCCACCTGCTGAACCACCAGCCCCAGCAGAGACACCTGCCAAACCACCTGAGGAGCAATAGATGCGTCGACGTAGGACAATAATATCATGACTAACTAGATTTCACCATGTATAAATTACTTTACAAAGATTGTCCTGTCGTTACCAGATGATGAAATATAATACAAAAGTTTAAGAATTAACATTCATACAAGTTTAAGGAAGAATTTATACAAACAGATGGGGCAAATGTATCCTACTTGAGTCTAAGCTTATGCAATATTATATTGAACATGAGAATAGAACCTGATATAGTGAATCTATAATGAGAAAATGCCACCAGAAGCAGCAAAAGCTACTCATAGAAAGAGGGATAGTGATAAAAACATAGTAAACGCAGAGATTTTTGGTCTTGTTGGTGCCATTTTGGAACCCAGTTTCTGTATTGCTTTCTGGGCTTTGAATTTCGGGGAGAAATACGGAGATTGTGCTTGCGTAAGAAGGAAACTTAGCGCGGTGGATGGTTCACTGTAATTTTCTTACCTTTATTTTTTTAATTTTTGGCGCTTTCGAAGATATTATTTACAGATTAATTTAATACGATTAATTACATGGTCAAAATCTCGACCGCTCGGGTCTATGAAGATCCTAATTGGACGGCTTCGATTATTTAAAAAAAAAAACATTATACCATCTGTGTCTACTGATTATTACCGGTCTCAATCCATACTACGAAGCCCAATCTTATCAGATAAAAACCCAAAAGAAATAAGGCCCTGTTCACGTATGGCAGGCTCAAGGGGAAGTTATAAAACCACCTTTAAAATTTTTTTTTAAAATACTATAAAAATAAAAATAATTATACTTTTAAAAAATATTAAAATAAAATTTTAAAAATAATTCAATCATCCTAAAATATATTTTTTTAAAAAATATATCTTCTCTAACTACAATCAATATTTTATATTAATTTTTATCTCTTTTTTTTAAACTTCACTTTTAAATAACAAATATTTTAATAAAATAATAAAAATTAATATTTTAAAATAAAATATATTAATTTTTATAAAAAAATTAATTATAAAAAATAAATAATACCTATAAAAAAATAAAAATATATATATTAATAAAAATTATTAAATTTATTTTTAAATATAATAAAATTATTGATATATTATAGATATTTTGAGTACAAAAGAATAATACATAATAAAATTATTAATATATTATTTTTATTATGTAAGTTATGTGTCTATTATGTAGATATTATGCATAAGTAAAATTATTGATATATTATATGTTTTATTTGTTAGAAAAATAAAAAATAAAATGTAGATGTTTTGAAGTATTGTAGATATGTTGTTTGTTTTATTGTGTGTATTTTGTATATGTTGTAGATATATATTGTGTATATATTATTTATATGTTTATTTTTTTGTGTATATTAGAAAAAATACAGTTAAAAAATAAAAATGAAAAAAAACTGGAGCATATCTTAATTTTGAAAAAAAAAAATTCTTTTGTAAAATTGAAATTTTCATCTGAATTACGTGTTGATTATAAATTTTTCTAGCTCAAAGCGTACTCTTGATGATAGAGTATTTTACAAAATTACAGGAAAAAATAAAAAACATTTATAAAATTTATTAATATTTTTAAATTTATTAAATTTATTTATTTATTTATAAATATATAAAATTTATTATGCATTTACTATATATAATAATTTTTATAAATTTATTATTAGTTTATTATATATTTTTATAAAATAATTAAAAATTCTTAATAAAATTTATAAAAAATTTAAAAAATCTAATTAGAAATGTAATTTTCTCTTGATTATACATTGTTTCTATCAAATATCTAATTTATACTATATTTATTATTATCATTATTGATTATTATTATTATTATTATTGCAACATAGAAAGTATTAGAGCCCTGCATACTCATTATTTTAGTCGTAATATTTCAATTTTTTTAAAATGGTTAAGAATTAAAAAATTATGAAATCATCAATAAGACATTTAATAATTAATAAAGAGATGACATTAACAAACTCTAGCCACCCCCTTTTTTTTTTGTAAATTATCATAGATTTTTTTTTTTTTAGTCTGAGAGCGAGAGTATCGTCAGTTTATTGATATACGACAACTCCATTCATCTTTCTTTCTAATATATTATTTGATTTTTGTATTTTTTTTATTTTTTTAATTTTTTGTATAGTTTATTTTTAAATTATTTTCAGATCAGTGTAGATCTGAAATTTAGTATTTGTATTTTATTTTCATAATTTTTTATTTTTAGAATAAAATTGAATGTTATCTAAGTTTTATTATAAAATTTTAATCTTCTTTACTTGGAGGTTATATGTTTTCTTCAAATGAAGTTTATTTGTCATTCTCTAATGGAAGTTTATCATTCTCTAATGGAAGTTTATCATTCTCTAATGGAAATTGTTTATCATTCACAAATGGAGGTGTCATTTTCATATGGAAGATAATAAATAATAGATAGAATGAGTGTCCCACTGAAAGCTAAATTATCTGTGGCATATTATCATTATCTACTGTTTACGTCGAAGAAATCCAAGGAGATTAAGTTTCAGTAACTTCATTATTTATGTTCATCTTGTATATTTTGAAATTTTAAAATTTTATTTATACATTAAAAATATATTTTTTGATTTATTAATGAGAATTTATTTTGAATTAAAGAAGATATTTAATAGAAAATTTTAAAATTTTTCATTTCTTATACAATAATTAATTTTTGGCATTTTCTTTTCATATAATGATCAGCCTATGCCTCCCACTTATATATAAAAAAACTAGTAGAAAATTAATGTGTTGTGCAAGCCTGTATATTTTATATAAATAATGCACATATGTTTTCCTCAAAAAATGATGAGAAAAACCCGTTTAGCCTTTTTGATTTGGGTGTGAGCGTGTCAGAGGATATAAGGTTCTCGAGCGAAATTCGCCTATTCTAGCTTTCTACTAAGCGAATGTGTAGATTTTTCAAATAACCAAAGAAAAATCAAAGTTTTCAAACTTTATCTAATAAGCTTATTTGGATTCTACAATAAAAAATTGAACTAAATAAAACAATAAAAAATAGACTATAGAATGACAGTTGTGTAAAAATATTATTTGAATGAAAAATGAGCTATAATTGCGGTAAATTCACAAATTTTGAAATAAGGATAGTGTGTTATAATATTAAGATTGAAACATAATAAATTAAAAAAATTAAAACTAAGTGAAATAAATTTGAATATTGGATAAACTAAATTAACTAAGAAAATTGAAATTTTGCAACTGTGGAATTGAAATCTATTGCTGTAAAACTGAAAATTATGCATTTCTAATTTCCAAGATTGAGAGTTATGTTTGATATATTTTTGAACTAAGCGCTAGTTGTTAATGATGGTTGTTGAAGGTCTTTTATTTTCTTTTATTTTTTTCTTTTTAAACTTTTTTCTCCTTAGAAGTTGCTCATTATTTTTAGGATTCCATAATTTTTCATCTCCAATGAAGCCATGTCTCCACTAACTTCCATTTTTAAATAACTACTCACTTTATATTTAATGCCCATAATTTTTGCCAACTTTTCATTTTTTTTAACTATAAAAAATAGTTAATTTTGAGTGTAAAGCATGTTTCTTTACAAGGAGGAAATCATGTTTCTTCAGCTTGCACATATTGATGGTGCATCTTATCAAACTCTTGAGTTGTGAAATGCTCCCCGAACTCATTAGGCTTAGTACTAACATTCTGTATTGATGGTAAAATTTTATTTTTCTAGAGCTTGGATCATAGTTTCATGTTGCTTCTGCGTCATCATCTAGATCTCTTGGAATTTCTTTTGAGTTTTTTAAATTTGTTCCTAGAATAATTTTTGAATATCTTAAAATTATTTATGAAATTTCACCATATTTCTCTGCATTTCTACAAAAAAATTTATCATATCATTACTAATAACGGTTTTATGAAAATTTTCATATTTTGAAATTCATTTTATTTCATGTGGAAATTGGTATTGGACTTGTGGAAACATATTAATGTTTCTCTTTTGTCTTTATTGTTTGCAAAGGCAATCTCTGAGTCTTGAAATCCAGTTATTTTTTCTTTTAAAAACCATATTTTATATTGTGCTATATAAATATATAATGGATTTATAGTATCACTGCAGAATAAGTTCACAGTATCATTGCAGAATGAGTCTATAATATTACTAAAGAATAGACCCAATGCAGTATTGTAGAATAAATCTTACGATATTACTATAGAACTGTCCCACTGGGCATGCCAATTTTATTTTTTTAAAATAATAATGAGAAAAACCCATTTAACCTTTTGATTTAGGTGTGAGGCATGCAAGAAGATACATGGTCCTTGATCAAAATGCGTCTAATCTGATTTTTACCAAGCAATTATGTAGATTTCTCAAATGACCAAAAAGAAATAAAAGTCTCAAATTTTTTCAAATAAGTTCATTGGGATTCTACAATAAAAAATTGAACTAATAAAAATTATGAAAAAAATAGACCGTGGAATGACATTTGTAAAAAAAATACTGTTTGGCTTAAGAATGAGTTATAATTGTAGTAAATTTATAATTTTAAAATGAGGACAATATATTACAACATTAAGCTCAAGCATAATGAATTGAAAAGCTAAAGCTAAGTTAAATAAAATTGAAGAATTGAACAAACTAAATTAATTAAGAAAATTAAAAATTTAATACTGTAAAATTGAAATTTGCTGGTGTAGAATTGAAAATTATGCACTTCTAATTTATAATGTTGAGAGCCATATTTGATCATTTTGGACTAAGTACTAGTTGTTGATGATGGTCGTTGAATGTCATATCTTTTCTTTCATTTTTTTCCTTTAAAGTATTTTTTCCATGGAAATGACTCTATTTTTAAGATTCTATAGATTTTCATGTCCAACAAAACTATGTCTCCACTCACTTTTCTTTTCAAATAACTATCCACTTTATACTTAATGCCTATAATTTTTGTCAATTTTTTATTTTTTTAACCATCAAAAGTAGTTAATTTTGAGTGTAAATAATGTATATATAAAAAATAGTCCGAATGTTTTATATTTCTTAAAAACAAGTATAAATATAAATTATATTATAAATTATTTGTTTGATATGATTTTTATTGATCCGTTATAATGTTTATCTCATTATATTTTTTCATAGATCATGTATAATTTATTAGAATATCCAAAAAATAAGTTAATTCAAATCGATTATTCACTACAATAATTAGATAAACTTCTTCTATTATACTGGTGTATATAAAATATTAAATGAGTATATGCCTGTTATTTATGTTTAAATCAATTTATTTGAAATTATCATTAATTAGATAATTAACTTAAAATAAACAAAATATTTAAAAAAAAAAAGATTCCATTATCGGGAAAAAAGGATAACCCTACTAGTGGAGCACGATAACCATGACAACCAAACAGGGTCCCAAGTATTTCCCTGTTACATAATTCAACTTTGCCCAAACACGATTTGCAATCGGCGCCAAAGGAGAAATTCTAGTTGCAGAGAGCTAACCCTGGTAAGTGGCTGTTAGATCCTCTCCTACGTATATTTCAGATAAGTCGACACATCCAATTCTTTGTTTTATACGCTGACGTGTTTTGTTCAAGCAGAACCATGGCGGACAAAGCTGTGACGATTAGAACTAGAAAGTTCATGACTAATAGGCTCCTTTCAAGGAAACAATTCGTGTGTTCTATCTATATATTTTGATTTTTTTCCTTTTTACCGTTGTAAAGCCTTCTTTAGCTTCTAAAATTGATAAGCTGATATTAAATTTTGAAACAGGTCATTGATGTTCTGCATCCAGGGAGACCCAATGTCTCTAAGGTATATTTATTGTTTTTATGAAACTTTGTAAGGTTTTTTTATTGGATTTCTCATCTTTTGCTGGCCTTGCTGTAAAGGCTGAGTTGAAGGAGAAGTTAGCAAGTTTATATGAAGTAAAAGATTCAAATACTATATTTGTTTTCAAGTTCCGCACACATTTTGGTGGTGGGAAATCAACTGGATTTGGGCTAATATACGATTCTGTAGAAAATGCTAAGAAGTATGAGCCTAAGTACAGGCTGATCAGGGTAATTCCTTATCTAACCAACCTCTTCGTTCTTTATTCTGTGTACCACTTGATATGTGTGAGTATCATTTTAGTGTATTTGTTGGCAATTCTTGATGAAATTTTTGTTTTATTGTTGGATGTATACTATTTTGCTCATTGTATTTTGAGGCATAATTAGGTTTCAGCTAGTGATTTGTTTTTGAGAGGGTTATTATTTTGGTGAAATATATAGCACGTTTGTGACAGAGTGAAGATATAAGAAGTCATAGATTATTAGAACCTTCAGTGTTTACATTGGTAGGTAGTGAGATGGATGAAGAAGTTGTTAAATTATAGTAACCATATCCTTCATTTATTACGATATATGTATTTTGCGATTTATAGTCCTCTTGGCTTATAGCAGCATCTTTGTTTGATCCAAAGGAACAGAACTATTAGTCAATTGCGAAATCGGAAAGCCTACTTAAAAATAAAATATAGAGCAAAATCCTATCTAGAAAAAAGAAAAAAAACTTTGAAATTCCCAGCTATTTACTAAACAACTTCTTTAAATATCAGAGTCCTTTTGTGATCTAAGCTAATCACTTAAAAAATAGTCTGGTTTCAAGTATAAGACTTCTTGAATCCTAACAGAAAATTCTCAAAGCAAATTATTATTCCTTTTGTTCTATGTGATATGCTTACAAGTGGCCAAAGAATATCAGAGCTTGCACCTTAAGGCCTTTACCTTTCATTATCGTAGTCAACCAGCTTATTTCAGCATATTGATTTTTGACAAATAACAAAAGCCATCCAATGCAAAAAGAAATATTATTTTCCATGTCCATGAAAAGCATGTTGATATTCTTCGATGTTCACGAGTTGGCAAACTTCTGGTTGACAAAGAGTTAAAAAACAGTGCTGAAAGCATCTTAATTCCTGGTTTAATTTGTATGATAAACAAGATGAAACCTTTCCATATAATGTTCTAAATTCGATTGTGGTTATCTTTTATCATTTTTAACTTGACCTTGATTGTCATTTTGATCCTCTGTTTTTCTCTGCTCTTGTGAGTGTGTTCTTGAAATGCACCATTTCTGTACTTTCATTATTGTTGATTTTGATGGCAGAATGGACTAGACAAAAAGGTAGATAAATCAAGAAAACAATTGAAGGAAAGGAAGAACAGATCCAAGAAAGTCCGAGGTGTAAAGAAGGTAATGAAGCAGTTCTCTTTGGAAGTTCCATTCTCACTATTGGAATTTTATCAAGCATCACTCCAACTAATGATATTTCTTCCTTGTACAGACTAAGGCTGGTGATGCAAAGAAGAAGTGAGATAAATGGAATAGTGAGCTAACCGTTTGCCATGATACAAGTGGGTCTTTGCCGCAATACAACTGGGTCCTTAGCTTTTTTTTATTCTATCTTATTGTATTTTCAGCCGTCAAACATTCAACAAGGTTTTTTTTTTGATATTTCTGTGTGAGATATTCTATCTTTATGTCATGTACGTGTGCGAGTAGATATTCTGTTAGTATTGAGTTTTCATAGACTTGAGTAATGGCAACGATATTTTACAATATCCAGCATCAGCTGTGGTGTAATGCAGTCATTTGGTGTGCAATCCGATCATTAGTTTTTCTATAATTAGAGATGAGATTCGGAAGCTATCCTCCAAAACTCTTATATATGTTGTAGGGTGTTGAAGTGTGTTAATATGCAGCGCTGCGAATCGCAGAAGTCGGCCAATTTATTTTTTATTTTGTGGAGGAGATTTGTCATCTTTTTGACTTTGTTATGAGTGTGCATAATGCGGACTACAGGATTATAGCTACATGAGTGTGAAAACAAGTGTGAATGTGGATCTAACAAGTCCACAATTAGCACGTACTAATTTGAATGTGTATATCACCTAACTAGCTCCTTAATCTTCAATGGTGCATGTTCTAGATTGAAATTGAGAGGGGGAAAAATGGGGAAAAGTGAACATGAAGCAAGCTTCAAGCGCTAGAGCCAAATTAAATTAGTTTGGTGATGGTGGATGAGCAGGTTAATGCTTAATTACTGATTGGTTCCACTATAAATAACAATGGTTGTCATCGTCTTTTGCGAATTTTATTTTTTAAATAATAAAATAACGTTTATTGTTGAATGTAATTTAAACTTTTAAAATATATAAATATAAATCAAAAAATTAAATTTCTTTGTAACTAAAAATATAATAATTAATGAAAACTAAGAAAAATTTAGCCTAATTAGATCTCGGTTTTCTCTTCCACTCTCTCATAGAGATTTTGCTTGCTTTCTCCAGTGGCGGACGCAAGGGGGTCCAGGGAGCCCTGGACCTCCTTCATCCATATACATATATATATACATATATATATATATATATTTATGTATATATATATGTATATATGTGTGTATATATATATATACATTTATAAAATATACACATACATTTATTTATATATTTTATAAATTTTATACTTTTAAATTTATATAGATTCATATATATTTAAATTTAAATGAATTATATATATGTATATATATGTATGTATGTGTATAGATACACATATTTTTTTAATAAAATATACACACATTTATTTATATATTTATAAATTTTATATTTATATATGAATTTGTATATATTCATTTATGTATTTAAATTTAAATTTAAATTTAAATGAATTTGAATATACATATATGTATATATACACACACATTTATATATATTTGAATTTTATATGTATATATAAATTTATATATTTAAATTTAAAAGAATTATATATATAATTTAAATGAATTATATATATGTGAATAATGTATATATAATTTATATATATGTGAAATTAAATGAATTTTATTTTAATTTATAAAATTTTTATCAAAATTCATATATACATAAATAATCGACTGCTCGTATATTATGAGAAAAAAAATATTTTTTAAAAAATTAAAAATGAGATTATTATATAATATTTTTAAAATATGCAAGGTTGTGAGATTTAATTACTATAATTATCATTTTTAAGTGTAGTTAATATAATAGTACAAATTAAATATTGAACTGTTATAATATTAAATGTTCAAATTTATAGTAAAGTCATCAATAATTTTTCAGTAAAAATTTAATTTTTTTAGTTAATTTTTGATTCTGTCACTATAAATACGAACAAGCAGCACCGATAAAAATTTTTTTATCAGTCATAAATTGGACACTGTAATTTTTTATAAAAATTAAGCCTTTATGATAAGCTTCTGCATCCACACTGCTCCCTCCTATATTAGATCTAAGACTTCGTCTTGCGGAAGCCTTAAATATAAAATATTCTATCTCTCTTTATTTTCTTTCTAGTTTTTTTTTCTTTTTTGGTGTGTGTTTTTATAGTTTTGATTGGTTTGATTTTAGATCTAGTCTTTCTAAGACTTTTTGTGTCCTTTTTCATGAATGGTGTTTTTTGGAATCAAAATTTGATTTGTGGAGTGGTAAACAAAATAAGACTTTAGAGGACCTCATTATGGTGGTCTGTCGTTCTTTGAAGATGATGGGTATTTTATGGTACTCTAAAATTTTATCAAGTTTCAGTTTAGATTTTTTTGACTTTTCAAGTTTTTCTATTTTTTGCTCAGAAGAAAGTCCGTATGCTCTAAGCTATTACTGTAGTCTGGAGTTATATCTATTTTCCCCTGCGTTCGTTCATTGGTTAGTATCTAAGGAAGAAGAAGAGTTGAGTTTTTGGTTTAATCATTTTTTGAAGCTTAATTGCATAGATATATCTGAACTCTTTTTTATAATATCTATCTTTTGGAAAAAAGAAATGTTTATTCCTTTACTTTTTATGCTATTCATATTTAAGGATGTTTGAGACTTTTGACATGAGAAAACTAAATTTTGTTTTCCTAGTAAAATTTCTTCTTATAGAGTGTTGTTTTAGGGCTTTAGCCATTGCTTATATTGTAGATTGATCTGTTATTTCTTATTGGCCTTTTAAATGATGGACTATATTTGTGCTTCGTAATTCTCGGGGTTAGAGATAAAATTTATCTTACGTGTTTTTGATTTTTAAAATATCCAAGACTCCTTGTATTTTAATTTTATGTTTGTAATGTTTAATGATATTGTCTTTATTTGATAAATATATATATATATATAATAATTATATTTATCTCATAATTGAGAAATGAGAGAAATTTAGTATTTTGCTTAATAAATTTAGCTTCACATGATCATGATGGCTTTTTTTTTGGTATTATTAAGAGTATGTGTTTGTTTAGATTGTAGATTGTAGATTTTTAATTTTTTATTTAATTTTTTTTATATTTTTTAAAAACTTATTTTGTATTAAATTTACTATTAAATTTTAAAAATAAAAAAGTAAAAAATACGTGTAAAAAAATAAATGAAAAGACAAAAATAGTATAAATTATGATGGTAAAATTTTTTTTATTGATATAAAATATTTTTTTAAAATTAAAACTTTTAAAATATATCAATACAATGATTTATAAATTTTAAAATTAAAAGTTTTATTAGTATAAAATAATGTTTTATGAATTATATATTTTGTTTAAAATAGTTTTTATTTAATTAAAAAATATAAAATTTGATGGCATTACCTAGCATAATTTTAATTGTGAACTGTGTTTCTGAAAATGTGTGGCACAACCTAAACCTTGATGGTGAAATTCCCTTCTTTGTAAGGTAAGAACGTAAAAATAACAGTTGCAAGTAGTTTTTTACCAGAAGGGTGAAAGTGTCCAAAAAAGAAAGCAAAATCCAGCAAGGCAAAAACAATCTAGTTTTTACCAAAGCTGCTAATAGAAAACATGAAGCAAAACCTCTCTATTCATAACACGTCTCAATGTCTCGTCGCATGGAGGGAACAAAACCCAGACTGACCTAAATCCACAACAGATACACTGTCGTCTTTTCCGCTTTCCCACGCGCTTATATTAGCGGTTGTACCACTCTCTTTAAAAGTGTTATTTGTCAATCAGTTAAAGCTTCCTCTAATTATCCTGATCTTGCCACGTCAGAGCCTATATGTCCACTTGGCAAAATCAGGGAGGTGATGTGCACTTGGTCTTGACTGGATTTGGAGGGAAAACTGGCGAAAATAATTACAGGAAGAGAGAGAGAGAAAGAACGTAAATACGAAAAAAGAAGGGGAAAAAGAAAATAATAGTAACAGAGAGGCCAATGGCATATTGGCTTGCTGTTTATATTTTCGGCTATTTACAATACCAGCATAATAAAAAGAAAAAGCTTATTTCTCTCTCTTCGTGCCTCGCACCCTCTCTCTCCTCTTCTCTCTCTTTCTCTCTCCCTCGCTTTCTTCGCCGGAAAGTTGCATCGTCAATCGGTCATGCAAGTCGTTGGATTGCTGCAGACGGAACCCAGCGAGGTACTATTCTTTGTTTGTTAACGTTTTTTTTTGTCGCGTTTCGATTTTTATGAGAGGGGCTTTTGGCAGTTGTAGGGTCAGATCTGGTTGTTTTTGCTCTTATATTTTGATTGGAGAGAGATTTAGGGTTTTAAATTTTGTTTATGTGTAATTTCTTGCTCCATTTGCGATGATTTTCAAGAGAATTTTAGAACTTTAAGGGAGGGGGGGGGGGGTTGACTGTTTTTGGTTGTGTGCATGGAAGAAGGGAGAAGATCTGGTGACCCATCAGGATTTATGGTGAAGAATAGAAACTCTTCCGGCTGTTTGATTGTGAGAAAAAAAGGCAATGATGCTCTGGGAGGGGTGGGTTCTTTTGGTTCACAAAAGGTTTTTGGGTCAAAGAAGGAGAAGAAGAGGGCTAGGTTGGATTTTAGCGATTCCGGGTCTAGTGATGAGCTCTTAATGCCGCCTCGAAGAAGAGTGGGCCCTGAAACTATACGGGTTTGCAATGGTTTGTCTCTTTTTGATAAAGGACTTGCAGAAGAGAACGATGTTGGTAGGAAAAGGAGTGGGGGAGAGAATGTTAGGAGTAATGAAGTTGATGTCATTGATAGGAATGGGGATGATTTCAGTGGAAGAAAGAGGAATAGGTTAGAGGTGTTTGAGTTTGATGAATATGATGGGAGTGATGGTGAAATGATGAGGATGAAGCGATATGATGATGGTGGAATGGAAAAGAGGAGGCTTTTTGGGTCAATGATGGCAGGGAAAAGTGACATTGAAAGGGAATACGAGACAAGTAGACATCCTGTTGTTGATAGAAGAAAGAGTTCATATTTTGAGAGGCCAAGTGGGTTGAATAGAGGGGAACATATCGACAGAGATGGGATTCATTCAGCTATGTCATTTTACAGGGATAACTATGGTTCAGATGAACCCATTAGGGTTCAGGGAAAAAATGGTGTCTTAAAGGTTATGGTAAACAAGAAGAAGAAAGTGGGTGGGTCTTTGAAAAGTTATGATGGCTCGGCAATGCAGGAAAAAGGAAAGGGTTTGAGGACAGAAGATACTGTCAAGAGGACTCCTCTAATCCATCCTCCATTTTACTCAGAGACTAGAAGTGCTGACAAAGTGAGTTCCTTTGCTGGGTCAACAAATGTTCCTATGAATATGTTGAGATCATCGGCAGCTAAGAACTTGTCCACTGGGAATGGTAAGGTCAGTGACCATGATTCAGAAGATAGTGATACATCATTAAAATTGGGACCAAAGAATGTTGAGGCTCATAATCCTATGAAAACACCATTGCCAACTAAGAGCTGTACAGGTCACGAGGTGGATTCAGAGGACAGTGATACTTCATTGAAGCTGGGGTTAAAGAATACAGAATCTCGTAAATCTATGAAAGGAGCAAGCAGTGGCGGTGAGAGAACCCCAAGTGATCAGCTCCCACCAACTAAAGGTAAAGAAGGAAAAGTCAGGCGTGGTACTGGCACAGAAAAGCAGAAGCTGCGTGAACGGATAAGGGGGATGCTTCTGAATGCAGGTTGGACAATAGATTATAGACCGCGAAGGAACAGAGACTACCTAGATGCAGTTTACATAAACCCCACTGGAACAGCTTATTGGTCTATCATCAAGGCATATGATGCACTTCTAAAGCAGTTAAATGACGAGGAAGAGGAGGAAAAATCTAAGGCTGACGGTTCTCCATTTTTGCCTCTATCAGATGAGGTGCTCAGCCTACTAACAAGGAAAACTCGGAAGAAGATGGAGAAGGAAATGAAAAAGAAGCAAAGGGATGGCAATGAAAGTGAAAATACAAGAGAAACTGCAACAAGGAAATCTTCAAGTTCCAGGCATGACGAGGGAAGCATGGACAGCGGCAGCCATGAAGAGAAACTAAGCTCCTTCATAAAACAGGGTGGCAAGTCAATGAAGGGTAAAATGAATGGTAACAGTTCTCTCAACGTAAACACTAAAGGTCAAAGTTCCACTCACCATTCGCACGAAGACATGGAAAATATGCCTTCTGGATCCAATTCTCATCAAGGAAGAAAAAGTAGAAAACTTGGCAGATGTACGTTGTTGATTCGGAATTCTACTGAGGGACTAAACTCTGAGAGTGATGGCTTTGTTCCATGTGATGGAAAACGAACTCTGCTTTCTTGGCTGATTGATTGTGGAACAGTGCAGCTGAGCCAAAAAGTACGATACATGAATCGTCGACGAACAAAAGTAATGCTGGAGGGCTGGGTTACAAGAGATGGTATTCATTGTGGTTGCTGTAGTAAAATCCTGACAGTTTCAAAGTTTGAGATCCATGCTGGGAGCAAACTGCGTCAGCCATTTCAAAATATATATCTTGATTCTGGGGTTTCCCTTTTGGAGTGCCAGATTGATGCATGGAATAGACAGGAGTCAATTGAGCAGATTGGTTTCCACTCTGTGGACGTCGATGGTGATGATCCAAATGATGATACATGTGGCCTTTGTGGAGATGGTGGGGCTTTGATGTGTTGTGATGGTTGTCCATCAACATTTCATCAGAGCTGCCTAGACATACAGGTTCTTTTGCATTAACTAAGTAAACTGCTGTGGTATTATTTAAATGCACACATTGAAATTCTTTTATTATGTTCTACTTTTATTTTTCCAGTGATATTCTCTGTGTTTGTGTTTTATTTTTTATTTCTTGTGTCCACCTAATATTGGAACAGAAAGAGGCTATAGAGAAATTTCTCAGGTGCTGAGGATTCTGGGGAGCCTGGTCCTTGAATCAGTTAGATTTATCATATGGAGATGTTAAGAGTGCCTCTATTATCTTTTTCTCCTTTTGGTCTTGGTTTGTTTTAAGTTATAGTATGAGATTTCAATGTTTATGGGTAGTATCGGGAATGAAATAGCAAGCAAAAGATAGGGAGGTTATGTAATCATAGATAAACCTCATACTGATTATGTTTTGGGTTTGGTTGCTTGCAACTGTCCTTTAGGTTATATTAGGGATTGTCACACGCATCATGGAAATAATGCCTAGCGTGAAGATTGATGTGTCAACTGCCATTTATGTTGTTACAAAGCACAGAGAATCTCTTAGTGGCATTATACTGGAATTTTACTTGATTTTATTTTCATGCCTTCTAAGTATATCAGGTTTTAATTCAACACTGATGGAACTTTTTCCATTACAAATCTTGTTTGGGTGTGTCTTGCTCCTTTGAATCTGGAAATCAAAATTAATCTTGGATCACTTGTCAGAGGTAACAAGGCTGAGTTGCTAGTGATGTTAGTGTTTTGTTGAGTATTTGAGCTTAGGAGTCTTAGCTGTATATATTTTAACATTTTTAGTACTTGAGTAAACTCATGATTGTCTTCTTCTTGCAGATGCTTCCCCCAGGTGATTGGCATTGCCCAAATTGTACATGCAAATTTTGTGGGATAGCCAGTGAGAATATTGTTCGGGGAGATGATATAGCTTTTTGTGAACTTCTTACTTGCAGCTTATGTGCAAAGAAATGTATTTTTTACTTCTTGAATTTAAATTTTGTTCCTATATGCTTTTTTCCTTCTTTTTCATAGTTCTTGAAATTTGAATTCTTCTTCTGGTGTAGATCATAAATCATGTACACCTGAGATGGGTACTCTTTCTATTGATACGAGTTGTTCAGTTCCTTGTTTTTGTGGGAAGACATGCAGAGAGGTATATCTTTTCACAGGATTTTGAGAAATTTATCTTCATGTCTATACGCTCTAGCTCTCTGGCTAGTACTCTTACCTTCTCCTTGATGTTATGGAAACTCTAGTATTACTGTAATATCCTTTTTGATGGCATCTTTCCCTGCCTCGAAAAGATGCTAATGGTATTTGGATGCATTATATAGAATTCTGCTTTTGTTGGTTTTGCAGCTTTTTGAGCAATTGCAGAAGTATCTTGGTGTTAAACATGAACTAGAAGCAGGATTTTCATGGTCACTAATTCGTAGAACAGATATAGACTTGGACACATCTCCCCAGGGACTTCCTCAAAGAATAGAATGCAATTCGAAGTTGGCGGTTGCTTTATCTGTTATGGATGAATGCTTTTTGCCAATTGTTGATAGGAGAAGTGGGATCAACTTGATTAATAATGTTCTTTACAGCTGCGGGTAATGTTCTGTATGCTGAGAGCATGGTTATGACTAGTCTTATGATTTTCCTTTTGTTTTGTTTTTTTTTAATTTTTATTTTTAAAATTTTTTCATTTTCACATGGTCTTTTGCATAAATTTGTGAACATGGACTTATGGTACATCTTCAGGCAAAAGGTTGAACAAATGAACTTGTTTAGGCATCATATTATTCTTGCCATTATGATTACTCAAATTTTGATTCCTTTCGATTATTTTGACCTCTAGTTATGGTTTTCCTTGTAATTGATATTCATGTGATCTATTGTGTTTTTCTAGTCACTTTAGCTGGACTTGATTTTCATGGCCATTCTCTTGTTTATGTTTTCACATGAGATAGAGCATACATAATATTGCTAACAACCATCTCATATTATTAGTGATGAATTTTACTTGCTAGAGTTTGTTATTATGCTCTTGGCATGTGATTTTGGTTGCCCATTGTTGTTAGCTGGTGAGAAATAAGAAGTGTCTCACATAATATATATTTATTAAACCCATAAATTTTCAGGGCTGACTTCATTCTTTCTCAAAGCTGTAAGTTAACTTACATGTGCTATTATTTGGGGTGCTAATGTGTAATGCTAGGAATGGAGTAGGTGCTACAATCTTATTGCACATCCTCCCCTTTGGCTTGATCATCAAATGCTTTATTCACCCAGGCTTGCTCTACCAATCAAGAGTAGAGAAAGTGTGCTAAGCCAAATCAAAGAATTGAACCTGTCCTAATTTTCCTGTTAACAGCTTTGTTTGGTGTTGATATATGACTGAAATAGTACATGTGTAGCTCTTATTGAAAGTTGCATAGAAATATAAATTGACTCTTTAAACTATGCCCACCATAGGATTCTCAGATAAACTTTGATCCAAAAGCAGTCACAATCTGTTACATGGGACCTTTTCCTCCATTGTGTGCAGTCCGCTTTAATTGCCTGATGTTTGGGGGTGCAAAGAATATTTATCCATAAGATCAGTCCATGTGATTTTGGTCTACTGTTTGTCTTTTGTCCAATATACTTGAAATTAGCCCCAAGTTTTCGGTTGTATTGAAGTTCGTCATTATGATAAACCTTCTTAAGTAGCTTTTCTGCATCTAGTTACACAATTTCTAAATGCCTTTAGCAGATTCCCATGGAATTAGCTCAATTGTCTTTTAGAAATATGTTGATTAGATTAGGTACTAAGTTGTGTTATTATTATATATGTAACTATATAGACATCGATATGGGGGACCTTTTTTTTTTTTGTGAAAATGGTGAGCCACAGTGGGCAATGGGGTGCATTTGTGTGTCTTCATGTTGCTACAAGCATTTTGACATAGCTTATGTAATTTTACTCGCACCATTTTGGAGGGCTTTAATTTTAATCTCTTATCTGATTATTCAAATTTGAAATTGCTTTTCCAGCTCCTGTATCTTGTGTTTCTTTTCTGCTATCAGCACATGTAAACTGTCAGTGGTAATGCGCATGATCATCTCATTGAATTCCATTTTCCAATAAAATTTACTTATTTAATTTATTGCACACTTTCAAGTTTCTTCTGGTAATTTCTTTGTATATGAGCTATATTCTTCTTGCTTATGTTTCCCTGTTAAATTCTTTTTCATGATGCGCAGATCAAACTTTAACCGGCTAAATTATAGTGGTTTTTATGCTGCTATTCTTGAGAGGGGTGATGAAATAATTTCTGCTGCATCCATCAGGTAGTTACTGGTCATTTATTAGCTATTCCACTTACAATTTATGATCTTTGGGAAAATAATATCTAATGGAATTATTGGCTGGGGGGGAGTCAACTCTTGTAGAAAAGAAAAGAAAAGAAAAGAGGGAGATGGGGTTGGATTTTTCAATGTCTAGAATTAAACTTTCTTATTGGGAAAGTCACTTAGGATGATGTATAGGAGTAGGGATTCTATCATCAAGCATTTTACCTTGTAATAAATAACTTTTCTTGCAAGTTAATTTGCCTGTATGTTTTTGGTTTTCCTGTCAATTAAATGTAAACAAATTTTCTGTTTACTTGCTGCTAGCTTTTTGCATGGAGTTTCTGATTCATTTTAACTTAAGATCTATGATTTAGGCGTCGTGGATTTGCATGAAAGAATTCTGACCATTATATTCCTCATGATTGTTTCAGGTTCCATGGAGCTCAGTTGGCAGAAATGCCATTTATTGGAACTCGCCATATATATAGGCGTCAAGGGATGTGCCGTCGGCTTTTTTGCGCTATTGAATCGGTAAGAAATAAATGCTACTTTCATTTATGCCCTTTTTATCTTCCTCTCTAAAATATCAGAATTATGGGTCTTGCATCCTTCTTTCCTCCAATTTACTTCTTGTTTTCTTTCTTGACATTGTACTGACATTATCCTACCTCTTCAGACACTCTGCTCCCTGAAGGTACAGAAACTGATTATCCCTGCAATTTCTGAAACGACTTGTACATGGACAGAGGTTTTTGGTTTCACCACTCTTCATGAATCACTTAAGCAAGAGTTGAAGTCTATGAACATGTTGGTGTTCCCTGGCATAGACATGTTGCAGAAGCAACTTTTGGATCAAGAAAACATGGATGGAAATAGGGCTATCTGTAGAGGTTATAGTCGAATGCATTCTGTTTATTTTCTTCCTGCCTTTGTTTCATCTTTCTTTATTTAATTCTGCATTTCCTCTGATAGGTTCTGAACGAATGGAACCCAAAGACAGTCAATGTATGACACCAAAGGCGGCAGTTAAATCTGATACTGATTCAGAATATGTCATTGGGGCAGATGATAAAGTGGATCCAGCAAATTCTGATTCACAATGTATGAGTGCTCCTGTAAATGACTTTTCTGTGATTAGTTCTTCAGATGTGTTTCATGAACTTAAAAATCCAGTGCCACTTGAGGAGACAGTAAGTGTGTATTCTGATTCAGGGATTAAGTTGGATGAATCTGCTTTGGAGAGTAAAAGTCAATGCATATTTGACTCAGGTTATGATCTGCACAAGATGGATGATGAAAAGGAATCAGATTCTCCTGCTGAATATAATAATCACTCTTGTATTCACGGTGATAAGCGTCCCACAAAATCTAATTCCCGATATTGTGATGTTCCTTTAGATGATACTTCTGTGATGAGTGGTTCTTTAGTTGCTTCTCGTAGACCTAAAAATCTGGTCTTGAATGAGACTTCTACTTGTGCTGATCCTGAATCAGAGGACAAGTTACCTGAGTTGGCTTCTGATGGGAAACGTCTCATTATCTCTGATATGATAGACGATAGACAGGAGGAAAATATACCTCCTGTCAAAGATGATATTCCATCTTGTCAAGAGGCTGATATTGAGATTAGCCAAGCTTTAAATCTAAATGATTTTGCATTTGATAAAATAAAGAACTCATTCTCAGTAGAAGAGGACACGCTTTCTGAACTGGATTCCGGGGGTGGAAGTGACGGTGTTGCAAGAGAGATGGAAACTATGCCTGTGGTGAATTCGTCCATTGAGGATAACTCCCAGCCTGGCATGCAGGATATACGCGCAGTTAATGTTGTTGCGACTAGTTTTGAAGCTGCCCCTTCCAAAGGACACAACTGCCACAATGGGCACAACTACCAATGATTCGACTAAGAAGATCAATGAAATTCTTGTTGTCTCTGCTTTTACGTCCAATGATGCTGATGAGAATTCCATGCAAATTAACTATGACCTAAATTGTGAGACGTCTTATGAGAGGGGAAACAATTTAGATGTGGCTTTGGAGAGTGTTGGTGAAGAAAAACATTGTGAAGGAAGTGTTCCACTCATCTCTACAGACTCTAGCAAGATTGATGCATGTGAAGGCCAAAGTGAATTAAGCTCCGTTTGATACTTTCACAGCGTTTCTGTTCAGTGTTCTCCATGCCACTTGCATTGCTCTCTCAATGTGGAATGCTTGAACCTTGCATGAGTGAAGGGTGGTGGCACTCCTGTCTATGAAAAGTAATTAGTCCTGGTGAGTTGATTTTAAGGTATCTGGTTTAACATTGGAGCATATCAGGTTGAATGATTGGCCAAGAGCTTTCAGATTGGGCTTGGGTAGAAGTAATTGGCGCCATATGGGCTGGGGGTCAGAGAATTGCTGTTGTAAAACACAATTTGCTGGAGGTTGTTGGGCAGCTGTTTCGAATGAATGAATTGAATGATCCCATGTCTTTCATCGTGTATGTATCTGATATCTGAATATGCCAAGTTCGACATTCAGAGTTTCTCTGCAAGTCCTGTATTAATTCAATTTTTATGTAGCAACACCTGTATCTTCTGTTAACTTCGCATGACAGGGGTGGTTGCGGACATTTTGAATAGAAATTTTTCTCTTGTAATTATATAATCTTTGGTCCGTATGCCAGCATTTGTTCATATAATTTATGTCAGCTGCCAGTTGCTTCCCGCAATTGAGTTTGAATATACACCAGCAGTCACTGAAGCTTTTAAAATTTCATTCATTTGATGGTGCTTGTTTTTTGGGCATTACAATATGCGGGAGGAGAAATAGAAACCGAATTTTTTTAAGATAGTTGCACCTTCTGCTATACTACGCCTTGACGTATTGATTATACTTTTAGATGAGTTTTTTAGAATTTTTTTTAAATTTGTGCAACTAGAAATTATTTTTTTAGCAAATAAAAAAGCGGCAAATATAGAAAAATTTAAGTGGGAGAGAAGGTGATAACATAATAATGTAATTTATATAATAATTTAATTTGCACATTTTGAAATATAGGAACATAATTATCATGATATTAATGAAAACTATAGTTAATGAGTGAAAAGGTTAAAAAAAATCTTCTCTTTTAATATTATCAAAATCCAAACCCAATATATAAATAGGCATTTCATAAGTGAATCATAATATTTAAATAGAAATTGGACAATAATTTGGAACATATGAACAAGGAAAACGGGACAGAGAAATTTTGGGAGACTGAGTATTTTTTTTTTTTTGGGAAGGAGAGGGAGTATTTTATATATTAGCCCAAAATACATCTAACGTGCTGCGCTTTGTTTTCCCTGTGTTTTGACGACATGGAGTTATTAGTCCCAGCTCGCCTCCGGAGCAGCTCTTCTTTACCTTCGCTAAGCAAACCAAAGGCCAGAATTTTTCAGAGAAATCTGTGGCCTAAACATATTCATTATCCAATATTCTCTTCAACACCTATTCATATGAACTCCCAATCGCCTCTCTGCGCCACCCCAACCCAAAACAATGGTTCCACTGGTACTTCATCTTCCATCGCATCTGGTAAATCTCTATTCCCAACCCTAATTTCACTTCTCACACACCCTATGCATGTAATATGTATATTTATTATCATTTTGAGTATTAGGCGAATGGTTTGATTATTGTTTTTAGGAGGAAGAGAAAGTCGAATTGGAGAAGTGAAGAGAAAGACCAAGGAGACTAATGTCTCAGTGAAGATAAACTTGGACGGTACAGGAATTGCTGATTCTAGTACCGGAATTCCATTTCTAGATCACATGTTAGATGTTAGTTTTTTTTTAATTTATTTTATATGTGATATGTGTAGAGTATTGTTGGTTGTGTTTCTTATATATATATATATATATATATATATATTTTGAAATTCTTGTTTAGCAACTTTCTTCGCATGGGCTGTTTGATGTCCATGTAAAGGCAACTGGAGACATTCACATTGATTATCATCATACTAATGAAGATGTTGCACTTGCTATTGGAACTGTAAGCCCTTGCTTTGCATTAGTATATATTTTGAATATGCGGTTTTCTCTTTCTGGTGATGGCAATTAGTTTGTGAAATTTTGGTTTGTATGCAGGCATTGCTGCAGGCACTTGGTCATAGGAAAGGAATTAATAGGTTTGGTGACTTCTCAGCTCCTCTTGATGAGGCTCTGATACATGTGTCATTGGTATGTTCAGCGCAGTAGTTTCTTTTATCTAGTCATGACAATATCCAATATTCTGTTCTGTGATAAGTATGAATGATTTTAAATGTGTGAGATGAACTCAGATATGACAAAGTGCCTGTGGTTTCAGTTAAGTTGCGTGCCTTAAATGCGCATTTGATGCAAAGTTGTAACTGTGCAACATATAATTGTACTTTATTGAACTTAAGACTTTGGTTCCTGTTAGACCTTCTCATATATTGACAAATCTATAGTACTGTTAATTTGAGACTTTTCTTTTTTTTAAAATTTCAGGATTTATCTGGGCGTCCGCATTTGTGTTATGATTTGCAAATTCCCACTCAGAGAGTAGGAACATATGATACTCAGGTGTTTCACTTTAATTCAGCTCGATAGCAATCATTAGAATTTTTTATTTGTTGCCCGACTCATACATGCTGGTTGAACTTGTCTTGGGAGAACTCAATGTAATATAGTGCACACCGCACAACCTTGTTGTGACTTTCCATCATATTTTTTTTTGTTTTTTATCTGTTGAAATAACTGATTGCTGAAATTCGAATGATTAATTTATTTGTAGTTGGTGGAGCACTTTTTTCAGTCTTTGGTGAATACTTCTGGTATGACACTTCACATCCGGCAGGTAACATTTCCAAAAAGCTCTTAGAATCTTCAATTCAACCCAAAGTCATCCAAGTATTCTTGATCATGGAAAACATTTAAAAAGAAGGGGGAACAAAGGCCAATCTTACAACCTCAGTTATTGGGTCATATATTATTCAGAAATTACTATCTTTTCTGGCAATCTAAAGTTTTAAAGTTGCTTCTACATTTTGCTTCCTCAGTCAATTTCAGTAATATTTTTTTCTCACTTTATGATTTAAGCTTGGTGACTTTGCTCAAAATATCTGGACGCAATGCCTCTAATGTTTATTTTCTGCTTCATTTTTTCTAAATTTTAATAGTATATAAAAATATTGCTTGACTACAGCTTGCTGGAAGAAATTCTCATCATATAATTGAAGCAACCTTCAAAGCATTTGCTAGAGCTCTTCGACAAGCAACAGAATATGACCCACGCCGTCTTGGGACTGTGCCAAGGTTTGGTATCCTTTTTTAAGCAGTAATAACCTTGATTTTGGAAGCATATATTTTCCTTATGAACATGTTTCTGGTTAAAATTTGATTTTGAAGAGAAGGACTAGTTTATGCAATACCAGTGTTATTTATATTAATAAAAATACGATGGTTGAATATAAGATCATTTCCTTTGCTTCTTCTTTCATTTTAATCCTCGTTTGTGATACTTTGATGTTCTTGCTTGCCATAAGAAATCCCATAAGTTCATCAGAAGGTATTTGAGGAGCTACCAATCTTGGAATCAAAGTTTGGCACTTCTTATAGTATACCAATATCTTTTTTTTTTCTTTTTTAACAAGTATTTAAGCAGTTCATGCAAGCATTATGGGAGCTTTCCACTCTTCCTCTTCCTCATTTATTTAGCATGCCCACTGTCTGCTAGACAGCATATTGTGTGATACAAACATAGCACTGGTTAACATTCAGAGGATTTATTTCCCATATCTGTTACATGCATATCTGAGGCACATGGTGCAAAAAATTTTTTGATGGAAAGGATTAAATCATTCAATATTAAACTCTTGGTATTACGTGTTAGGTTTACTAACATACTGTGTCATTTGGTGTGCAGCTCAAAGGGGGTTCTTTCACGAGCTTGATGTTTCTTGGTCATCATTCCAAAGATGGCTTAAGGTTGGTCTTGAGGTGTCAGTAGCAGTGAAAGCATCATATTAATGCAAAATGCATTATGTTTATTATTGTATTTCGTGCTTGCAGTAATTTGTTTAGCACTGATACAGTGGATGAAGCAATGATGATGAAATCGGTCAGTTTATATTATAGTGCTGCTGAAGACTATTTTTGAGCAACTTGATTGAAGCTATGAAGAGCATGGTTGCCTATGTTTTCTGGCCTGTGAGCCTGAAGAATTAGAGTAACGTTGTATTCTAAACAGTGTGTTCCATTTGTTCCATAGCTGAAGAAAAAGTCTGTCAACAATAAATGCTCTTCAGTGATGGAAAACACTGGTCTCTTAATTGTTATTTATTTGATGGAATTTGTTGTTTATTTAAGCTTTCTTTGTGAGTGGCCACTGGCCAATATATTAGATAGAGCTGTGGCATTTAGATTTTCCACTGAAAGGTGAGTTTCCCTACTGTGAACTGTTTTCTGATATTCATTGACAGAGAATATAGAAGTGCTTGGATTGCATGAATGTTACAGGAATAACAATGCTGTAAGTTTTCTATTTTCTAAGGCTCTTAGCATATCTGAACTCATGATTCTACCTTTTTTCTTCGCACGAAATAAAGAATGATTACATATTTTAGACAATGTTGCCTGGATTTGCAATCCTGAAGTCTGTATTTGCTCATCCGCTACAAAAATTCTTCAGCTGCATTTAAATCATTCAATATCTCAGACTGGACCTCTTCAGGCAGCGGCGCTGATGGGCCGGCCTTAGAATAGAAACTGGCCAAAGATCTGATTGCCTTCTCTAGTTAAATGTAAGATTCCTGCCAAGAACCATAAGAGTGCAAGTCAGTGACAGAATGGAATGAACTTTCTAACAAGTGGGGGTTTCACCGAAGTTGCATACCTCACGAGCCACCTTTTCTTGACCTCTCCAACTGCCCAGATATTCTCTAATGGACTCCTTTGCTGCATCTGCAGTTCGTCTAAATTTAACAATATCTTTGGGGTCTTCCTGTAATGACTCGCGAAGTGTCTTTACAACCTCTCTTGCTGACTTCAAGTAAGCCTTTGGCAGCAGTTTCCCATTCTTTGTTCTCTCATTTGGATAAAAAAGCAACTGGATAGCCCCAATAACTCCATCCTTTTCCTCTTGGTCATTTGGCTGATCTTCGGCCCTTAATGGTAATGGCGTTGAGATGCAATTTAAAAAAATCCCAAGAAATGAAGCACTGCGGACTAGGATATGCGACGATTTGCAGGAGATAACAGAACAGAATTACATGCTGATTTCAGCTCATCTGTCAAAATGCAGAAAAGCTGTAAAGCCAAGGACTGGTTGCTAATGAAATCATTGGATTAAAAGCAAAAGATTTGGGACGATTGTTACTTACAGTCGTAGTCACGTTTAGCGGTTTTGCTCGTAGTTTTGCAAGTAACAATTGGGCATAACTTTGCTGCAAGTATTACAGCCATTTCTAGTTCCTCTATCTTGACCAAGTTGAGTTAGCTGAGGTCTGCTTTAGAAAAGCTTGCTTATTTATCCAAATGGACACACACCGGGTATTTAAGATTAGCATCAAGGATAAATTAGTCATTATGAGGGAGATACGGCGAGTTTAATACCATATAATAAACGGAACCAACGCGGCCAGGTCAGGCCATCTTCTCCAAAATTTGATTCCACCAAGAAGAAGCCTTTCTCTTTCTTTTCTTGACATATCTCTGCTTTTCGCAGTTTCTCAGGTTGCAACAATTAGTAGGCTGAAACTAGCTAATTCCACGTGTTTTCGAGGATGGCTGGTGGCTCCCACACCATGTCCTCATCCTCCGCCTCCGCTTCACACCGTAAATCTCGCTGGGAATCCTCCGCTGCCACCGCCAATAAACTGTCGTTAGACTTCAAATCTGATGAACCCTCTAAACCTGCTTCTAATTCGAAACCTTCGCCTAAGCCTAATACTGGCCCATCTCCGAAGCCTACTTCCGCTACTCCTCCCACTGATTCACTCCCTGCTGTATCGGGACCCTCATTCCTTTTGCCGGACCTCGCCCCACCTCCCCCTCCAACCTACGGTTTCCACATGCTCGATCGTCGCACTATTGTTCTCGCCGATGGCAGCGTTCGCTCTTACTTTGCCCTTCCTCCCGATTACCAAGATTTCCCTCCGCGTCCGCTGCTGCCCCCGCGATTCCTTCCCGTGGGGCCTACCCCTGACTTCCCTGGTGCTGTTGGTGGTTCCCGCTTCCCTCCAATGAGTCCTGAGGGGTCGGGGTTCCGCGATAACAATCAAAACCAAAACCCATCTATGAAGAGGAAATATGGTGGAGGCGACGAGGAATTTAGATATGGGAATAATCCCAATGGGATTTATCCGGCAGGACGGGATCATTTCGGTGAGTTTTTGGCGGGGACGAGCAGTCCTTTCAGGAAAAATTTGGGTGATGAGTCGAGAGCTGGAAAATATATGAGGATTGCTGGTGATAGTATAGGTGGAATTAGTAAGTACCTCGATGTGGACCAGAATAAGCTAAAGAAGACATTTCTGCATTTCGCTAAGATGATTAATGAAACTGAAGCGGAGAGGAAGCGTTACCTGGAGGACGGGAAGCAGGGGCGCCTCCATTGTCTCGCTTGTGGCAGGTTTGCCACAATTAAGCTATATCTTTTATTGATTATTTCCCATTGTTTTTTATTTTTCTTTCATATTACTGTAACATGCAACATGCTACTTCTCGGATCAGTTATGGAAATGCTGCAAATATTGCCTAAGATAGAGATAAAGGATCTTAGTGTTCTGGGCTTGAGTGTCTTAGGATTTTAATTTTTAATATTTTTGTTGGCTGTGCAAGTTTTTATTTATTTTGTTGTTTAAGATGGTATTTGCCTTCTTGGACGGCATAAGAATTGCTTTAATAATAAAGCGTTGTATAGTTACAGCATGGTTTTGTGTGAATTTACTTTTCAGTTTATTCGATATATTACATACATCTATGTATGTGTATGTAAACTGAACTAGCAAATAAATTAGATGCATTATTTCCAAGCGATAAAGTGTGTTGATGTTATTAGATTCCCTGCTGGTTAATTTTGGTAACCTGCAAGCTATGGTGGTAAGCAGAGGTTTGGATAATTTTAATCATCAAACTGTTCTACTGACTGTTGCTGGCTTTCTAAGTTGTTTTGCCTATCCTTTCTTTTGTTTGGTAGTTTGACGATAATTAATTGATATTCAGGATAACTAGTTATAGCTATTACTTCATTTGTCTCTTTCATAATTTCTTCTAGATGATTGACGTCTTGTACACTGATTTTGTTGACCTTGCTTAGATGTAATTCAAATTGGATAGTGTATTGTGTGTCAATCATTTTATTTTCATTGAATATGGCTACCCCGAGATTTAGTTACTGAAAGCTCTTTTTCTTTTTTAATCATTATCATTTGTCAAATCTTTCTCCCCTGTTAAGGTCAATACCAGTTGTCAAGGAAACTTACATAGAAGTTAGAACATAGTTTTTGCTTTGTCCTTCTTAATCTCAAAGCTTCCTAAGATTAATCCGGTTTTATGCTTAGGACTTTGATTGTCTGATTGAGGCAGTCCCATGATAATTAGTTACTAAAGCAAAATAATATTTGTGCATAAGATTTATATTTGTTGGATAGGTTTTATGGAGTGGTTGATGCATTTGATAGTTTTTTTTTTGTGTTATTCTGATGAGGACAATAATACTCCATTTTACTTGGGCATCTTTTGTCAGTTAGGCTTAATTTTGGTTTGTTTGTGATGATAATACTTGGTTTTGTTTTATTAAGGTCTGTGATTGACTTATAAATTGTACTGGTTCTCATGATGTTCTGAAAAGCAAGGAGTAGACACTTCCGTCTACGAGGGTTGTAATTTTATTCTCTGGAAATTTTTTGAGTACAAAGTTAAAGTTTTATGCAGCAAATGCCAGGGATGTGGAGAATGAAGGCTAACTGTTAGAAGATGTGTGGTTTCCTAGTTTTTTGTATGTGCTAAGACATGGATACTTGAGAAGTTAGATGATTGTAAAGAACGTTTGCTTCTTAATAAATATTTGATACAACTGCAATATTTCTTGTGTTAGCTCGTGTTAGTTTTATTGTTTTGATTAGTAGTTGCAAGTTCCTTTTTAATATTTACAAACTCATATCAATGCTGAGATGGGCGAGAGTGGAATTTCATGTGTATAGTTGAAATCCAAATATCTATGAACGCTATGCACAATCCTTTGCAGGATTTTTTTTTTAATCGTAGAAATGCCATAAAGCGCTAGTAGTTCCATCAAGCCAGGTTATACCTTCCATTTTGTTCAGTTGCCCCCCGCATCCTCGGTAAAGGACGAGGATTGGTAATGGTTGAACTCTTATGAAAATACTGAATATGTGCAGCAGATGCATATTCCTCTTAGTTTAGAAAACCAGTGCTCCATTTCTGATAAAGATCAGGGAAAGTTCAAGTCATCTCCTTTATTAATATTCTTCAGGTTTTTAGTTTTCAAGCTTGTATGCTAGTGTTGCAAAGGTGCTGAATTCCCACTGTTAGATTGTGTTGTATGTAACTTGCAGGGCTTGTTCTGACATGGCATTCTTCTGTTTTCTTTGCCTAATGATTCAGATTGTCCCTCTTAAAATGCTAAATGACCTTGAGTTGGTGTTGTTTGCTGGCTGATGCATATGTGGCTACCATTTGTGCTGTTTTGTTTTAATCCTAGCTAAATGTTATTAACTAATAGTTGAAATGTATATTTTAGTCCCTGTCTTTATATTCTTGTAAGATTTTCACTGTTTTAATTGGGAATGAGTACAGTTCCTTTCTTTAATTGGGGTAACTTGTTATATGAGGTGTCTATCTTTTATTGTGAGGTCTGACATGCCCTTTTGATTGATTGTGTGCATCGATTTTTCTACGAAATTTTACCCTTGTGAGAAGGCAAGTTGAATAATTTGTGGTTGTTTATGTTGCTTTTCGTTTGAGCAATGGACTTGACTATTAGCAAGATAGTTGTTCATTAGTCATATTTAGTTGTTTTACTTGTTTGCTTGATTTGATGTGCTTTAGGCTATGCTTTTTTATAGTTTTGTGCGGTGTGTACTATAGTTTTGCCAGCTGATAAATGTAAGAATTTTTTCTTTTTTACTTTGCCAGTTTTTTTTTTTGTTATACATTTATAAGCTATTTCTCTTTTAGTTGTTATCCTTATTCATGCCTCTCTTTTACTGTTTTTAGTTGCTCTAACATATGGCTTGTATAAGGGTATCTCCTGCATTCTGTTCCGTTAGGTTTGTACTCTTTATGTTCTTATGTAATAATTTGCAGCATGTTTTAAACAAATCACTTGGTGCATTTTGAGTTTAGTGTTGGTCTTTTAGTTGTTTTACTTTTGGAAGTTGACTGTAAGCTGGATAAGAATATGATAGGTGGCCATATAATATGCTTTCTAGTCTACTTGGATTCAGCAGCAATTAGACACATACAACTTCTGTGATAATTGGAAGTAGAATAGGCAGTAACAATGTCATGGCCATTGTGGGGATGTAGTCTGTTGTAGCTGTAGATTATTGTATCGGACTATTATCTATAATGAGAATTGGATGGAGCCGTAATTGGGTTTAGGTAATTAATAATAGAGTCCATGTGCTGCTTATGCGTACCATGAAGTGAGGTGGATTTCTCTTTTTAGGTGCTACACAAGGTTCAGAGTGAGATAAAATCAGCATTGGTCATAATTATGATATGGAGTGGCGGAGTGAAGAGTACTTTGTCTGTAATCTTGTGTTGTTTCTCGCTTTTTAGGTGGCCTAGCACTTGTAGGCGTAAAGCTATAACAGTTCATAATTTTTTAGGGAGTTGTTTTATGTCTTGCCTTTTCCCTACCCCTCCAACCCAATTTTACATTATGGTTTATGTTTTTATCAGTTTCATTATATATTTGGTAGAGGTTCATATTGTTAACCCCAGTACTTCAATATTGTTTCAGAAGCCCTTTTCTTCTGTTTCTCATCCATGAAATCTTGATGTGAAGTTGGATTTGCTACTTGCCTGATTTTTAGCCAATGCCTCTTATCATTGGTGGCTTATACCTGACGCACTGATTTGTTTGTGTGATTTTTTTGCTTTTTAAATGTTGTGCTCCATCAGAATGCTCTGTTTCATGTCAACCATGTCTTTAGGATTGCAGACAGAGTTGTGCTTTTTTTTTTTTGAGGGCAGAGTTGTGTTTATTACTCGTATTTGGAGGCTCCATGTGAACAAGTGTCTGTTATTTCGTCATTTTAAGCATTTCCTTAGTGTTAAAGAGTTCCCAAATTGTTAAAGTGCTAATAGAAGTGGCACCATCTTAATTGATTTACTTTGATTTTAACTCAAACTGTAGCCTGATAATTTGAATTCATTGTTTAAGTGTACTATATTTAAGTCTCCAATTGCTTGGATTCTTTAAGGTGAACATGATCAATTACTTGTCTGGTAGTGCCTTATTTCCATCTAAGACTGCTGAGTCTTTTTCACTGTCTTTATTGCCCTTTTAGTATGAACTTGTACACTCGCTGCATTATTTGAGAGAAGACCTGAATTATTATTCTTCAATGTCCTTGACATGCAAAATTACAGGTCTTCCAAAGATTTCCCAGACATGCATGCTCTTATAATGCATACATACAACTCAGATAATGCTGACTTGCATGTGGATCACTTGGGCTTACATAAAGCTCTCTGTATTTTAATGGGATGGAACTTCTCAAAACCCCCTGATAATGCTAGAGCCTATCAGTTCTTACCTGCTGACGAAGCAGCAGCAAACCAAGATGATTTGATTTTGTGGCCCCCTCTGGTGATAATTCAAAACACAATTACGGGAAAAGGTGAAGAAGGGCGCATGGAAGGTTTGGGAAACAAAGCAATGGATAGCAAAATAAGAGGTATAATGCGCCCCTTTATTGCTTTTTTTTGTCATTGATGCTATATATGATGATATTAATCTGGTTAAGGTAACCTTTTCAATCTCTGGATGTTCTGTGTCATGTGTCATTCCTATGTTCCTATAGGTCATTTAGGTTCCACCAGAAAAATTACAAGTTATACCACTCCTATTTTTGTGTAATGTAAGCTTTCGGAGATACTAATGATATTGACTTGGACAACTACTGAACTTAGTCCAAAGCTAGTTGGAGTTGGCTATGCGGATTAGTTCTTCACCATTCTGCACAATATCATGCTGTACTTTTATGAAGGTCTAGGGCCTCTAGAACCTTATTCACTCTTTTGTCCTGTCATCTTAGTTGTACAATCCCCCTACCCGTCTATGTACTTTGACAAAACTTCAATAATAAGCTTATATTAAAACTGTGCAATCCACTTTGGTGAAGCCCAGTTGCAGGACCTTTCTGGCTAGAGAAGTGGTTGCTATAGAGCGCATACCTGAGAATGCATCACTGGAAATCTTATTTCAAAACATTGCTAACTGTCACCCATTCCAGCTTCTCTGAAGCCTACTAGTTGTATGATCCTAATATCCTTTCCAACAAGAGAGGGTACTGCCACATAAAAGAATTATAGATTTGGATCAGTTAATGAAGAACTTTGTATCATTGGGTATATGCGTAGAGTTTGTTGATGAAATTGATGCCTAAAAAGGTTTTGGGCTTGTGTTGGGTAAGGAAATTAATATATGGTCGTACAGATTTACTGGGACAGTAGCTAATTGTTGGATATAGGATTGAATTTGATGGATCAGTTGATGGATGAAAGACTAGAAAAGTAGTTAGGAATTAGGGTTTTGGATGTGATAGTTTCTGGGAAAATAGGTGTAGTGTAAACGTACTTGTGTATATTTTTGTGGCATTTGTTATTTCAGTTGGAGAAAATAATATAACAGACTCATTTTTGCATGGATTAAAGTCTCAGACATCATTCTGAACTTAACAAACCATAAAGGTTCCTCTCCATTATATGTTGCTTGAGAACCCTTTGATATAGTTACCTAAAAATAAATTAACACTTTTTCCTGTGGATGCATTATCTTAGGTTGTACCAAACGGCTTAGATTCGTACTTTTGCAGGATATTAACTGCTCAATTCTTTTTTGTGATCTGAAGTTGTACTTACATTTAGTCACTATTTTTGTTTTACATTGAAACTGAAATATATGGTGACTCTACCATTGGCTTCTCTTTTTGAACACACAACCAGATGTTGTGGTGTTCATTGCAGAAAGCTGCCACAGAGCTGCCAGGCATTAGCTGGTATCTTACTTTAGGTGTGAGCACCGCACTACCTAGTATGGAACCCATCATGAGATGAAATTTATGCCTAGAGAATACTGTATTAGGTGCTTCAGTGGCATGCTATCGATTGTTTTTTCAAGATTGGTTTCATAAGGTGCTGTAATGTTAATTGCTGGACTCTCACTCTGATTTTATGCAATGTTCTGATGGATGTCTAGGCATTGACTTGGAGTGGGACATGCCGATTAAGTTGGATATAGTCTTGGGTAGTCTTGGATTGGGTTCTTTGCATATGGTGCCCGAAAGCTTTCAAGTCTTGTGTTTTCTTAGGCTCCAATGCCAATCTCTTTTTCAACTTGCAAGAATTTGTCAGTTGCTGGACAATAAATCAGTCATCTGAAGCTAAATTAATTAGTTTGTGAATCAGCTGCCTAAATCTATTTTGGTGTGTCATATTTGCTCAATTTAGGGCATGCTATGGTGATAGTGAAGGGCAGTGTCAGTTGTGTCTGCATTTTTCTTGTTTATTCAATGGTATGGTGGCCTAACCTTCTATATTTTGGATGCAGTGCAAAACAGAACCTATGAAACACAATTTTTGGTTATACTGTTCTTCTGTTTGCATTTAGTGTTGACTGCTAAGAGCAAAATCCATTGTTGACTTCTGTCACTACTAATGGGAGTTTGCTAAATCATTTCATTGTCAGGTTATTTTAGAAGTTTTATGTGATTGTTTTAAGGTTTGACTTCCAAAGCAATGTTGCTTACAAATGAAAATTTATTATGTCTTTCTTCTCGAGGAAGAAACATTGAATTGCTTGGAAACTTGTTCGTGATAAAACAAATTTATTTTGGTCTCTGGGGTGTGGGGAGTTGGGAGCAGAAAAGGTCGTATGCCCCTAACTTATATGGATGCAAGTCATAATATGCATCATAACATGCTCCCAGTAATTGTCTTCTGAGTTGGTGCAGAGTTTTCTCAAAGTTGCTACATGAGTATTGGGACATGCATTGGACTCTACCAAATCATTTTATATATATGCTATCTTGCACTTTTGATATTGTGGTTTTATATCTGGTCTCCCTCTTTTATCACTTTGGCTTATTAAACATTCTTCGATCTATCTTGTTTTGTGACAAGTGTCTTGACATCTAGCCTGTGGCTACTTCACGAGTTCCAAATTCATTTTGAGTAGGATCTTGAATGAAAGAAATAAATTAAGGTGGCCCGCAAAGTTTTTCAGGGGATCCAGAGTCGTAGTTTTGGAGTCTTGCATCTGGCAACAAATTTTTTAGCTTTTTGATTCATTGAATGTTATGCTTTCAGATATTGGATTTACTGGTGGCAAGTCAAAGTCCTTGTATGGAAGAGATGGTCATCTTGGCATAACTCTTATAAAGTTTAGTGGTGATCAATTGGGCCTAAAGGAGGCTTTGCGTTTGGCAGAACACTTTGAGAAAGAAAACCATGGGCGTAAGGCTTGGGGGCGCATACGGCCAGTAACATTGGGCAAGGATCATGAGAAAAACCCACACCTTGTAAAGGTAGAACAGAGTGGGGAGAAAAAGAGGATTTTTTATGGCTATCTTGGAACAGCTGCTAATCTACACGAGATTGATTTTGAAACAAAGAAGAAGGTCACTATTGAGAGCCTGAGGGATTACAAAGCATCTAAGTAGATTCTAAATGGCACGCAAGGTATGCGTAGATCTTTTCTATCCTCCATCAAGGGGATTGAAATCCTGCAATTTTAGGCTACATTGGATGCGATTGGCCATTTTGAATTCGCTTCGATGGATACAAATGTATCTTAGTCTTTTTATTGTTAGTATGCAAGTCTTGGCTCCATTTCTTATGCTATCATCTGTTGTAGAATAGGAGTAGACATATAGGCTGATTCCTAGCTGTCAAGGAGAGCAAGCTCTTGGAGTGGAGGTGATAATTTATTCAGTTGATGTACTAACAGATTGTGGTATATGAGAATTTACAGCTTCCTGTTGCAATTGTTTGGTTTTTGTTACTGTTATTACCCCCCAAAAAATGCTCGGACATGAGAGTTATCATTATTTGTGCTAATTGCATTTGTTAGTATTGATTCCGCAAACCTCTATACCTAGCTGGAACATATTCTAGACAAATGCATGAGAAAAAACGAGAGATTTCCAGAAAGGTTGGGTTGTTGAAACTATAATACTGTATCTGAGGAATAATTATATGCTACAACCGTTGTAGTAATAAATGTCTACAACGGACCAATGAGATTCTTACACGTAGAATAAATATCTACAACGGACCAATGAAATGAATCATTTAATCTACGTGTAAGAATCTCATTGGTCCGTTGTAGGCATTTATTGCTACAACGGTTGTAGCATATAATTATTCGTATATGAGATCATTCCTTGGCAATGGAAGAGTGACAACATCCGGTTTGGCAGGACTGCACTATTCAGCTGACAAACTGATGTCAAAGTCGCATTGGAAAATAATGGAGGGTGGAGCAGGAACGTGTATTGTGCTTTGTGAATGAATGACGCTTGGTACAGATTATCAATGTTTTTGGTCGGTAATAATAATTGCTCGAATGGTGGGTTGCATTCCTAAGTTGAAAGATAAGATATTTATGTTTTACCTTTGCTAGGGCCAATGGGTGACGACATATCAGAACCAGGCATGATAAGGATATGGTACAGGTTGAGCCTTGGATCTTGCCTAATTCATTTTCAATTTCCTAGAGATTTGACTGTTACCTTATCATAAATGCCTCTTTTTCCGCCTAATCTTAATTGTGTGCCAATGTTCTAAATAGCCTTAGTAGTGCATGTATATCTCGTAATATTGTTATCCTTTGCTTTCTTGTGTCTGGTTCAATTAAAGTAACAAATTTTAGAGATTTTGGAGGGAAGATTCATTAGTTTCTATTTCCTCTCTTTATTTAGTCACCGTTTTAGGTGCAATAGAGAAGTTTGTTGTTCTTTCGCAATCAAACCCTGGGCCCTGCAAAGGAACCCTTTGAGTTTGTGTGGGTCTTTGATGTGAATAGGAAATTGAAATGAGAAAATTGTTACTTGAATTGGAAGTGGTTGTCTTGATGTCCCATCCCCCTCTGGTTTAGTTGTTTTTTTTTTTTTGTAAAATTTATATTTTCTCTTCTTATTAGGTGATAGATGGTGGGCCGTTGGAGCAAAAACAAAATTTTGCTGTCATAATAATGTTCTAGATGTGTTTCTAATATTTGGTTTATAATAATAATAATAATAATAATTTTGTATTCAACTTAATTACATTTTAATTCATGGCAAGTAAGTTTAAAACTTGCCTGTACTAATTTAAACCCTAGCAACAAGCAACTTAGTACTCTTTAGGACATACTGATGCCCACTGGATTCCTCCTTAATAGTGGACCTTTATTAATCATTTCTGTAGAGATTGTTAATGAAAAAAAAAGGCATATCAAAATCATTTATTCCATTTCTTTCAAATTCCTAATTATTCAAATTCCAAATAATAATAATAATAATAATAAAGTATTTAATTTTAAACATAAAACCAAAGTTGAATGTTCTACCTCCCAAATATTTGAATCAATCAACTATCATTTTGAAAACAAAAGCCACCCCCAAGGTCTTTGTAGCTACAAGTGCCTACGTGTCCAATTGTCTGAAATTCAAGGGACCCACTTTTTCTTTTATTTATTATCTTAGAAAATGACACAATTGTTGTTGCTTCGTATTCAATCCATCGCTCTCTCTCTCTCTCTCTCTAATCTTATTTTCTCTTCCGCACTAATATTGGCCTTTAAAAATAAAAAATAAAAAGGGCCACATGCGCATGCCTGAAGAGTGAATACTGAATACTCTTTTTTTTTTTTTTTATCTCAGTGGATGGATGGCTTCATCTTCCCTACTGTGTTGTTAGTATCATTCTTTTTCTTAATATATAATTTATATTATTATATTATATTAATTAGACAGCATATAGTCTTTACGTTATCTGACTCCATACATGTGGTGGTGGCCCACCTCTCCTTTTTTTTAAAAATATATATATATATTTCTTTTTTTTTTAATTTAGGACATAACTTCGATTTCCGCGAAAGTTATCCCTTCTTGTCCTCTTCTCCGTCCACCAATTCTGCACCTGTTATCCTACGCACCCTTATACCCCCTGCTCATTTTATTTTATCTCTGTATATTACCTCATATCCAGCGCATTTTAGATTCTTCCCTCTGCAGCCTTTTTTCTCAATTGCCATTACACCTGTCTTGTCTTATTCTTTCCACGTCATTACTGTCTCCTTCTCCCTACTGTTGCATTTATTACCTATTATATTTCCCTCTCTATTTCTAGGGTTTTCCATTTTCTGTTTTTTGTTTTTTTGTTTTTTTGTTTGGTTTTTCAGCTGCTGGATTATTGAATTGCGGTGCTTGGTGATTCTTACCAAACTTAACTATGGGGTCGATCCCCGATCCTGGCGAGTTAACTGAGTTGGCTCAGCCTAGTTTTGACGAGTTCCAGCGTCAGACCTCTCTCATGACCAGTTGCACTCTTCTTTGGAAAGAGCTCTCCGATCACTTCTCTTCTCTTGAACAGAACCTTCAGAAGAAATCCCAAGCTCTCAAGCACAAGTTTCAGGCCCTTGACCATCAAACCAAGGCCTCTCTTGCCTCTCTCAAGAAGCGCGAGGTCACCATTGACGGTAGTGTTGAGATCGCACTCGACCGCGTTGATGAACACAAGGAAGCCGCTCTCAAGACCCTTGAGAGCCCCGATTTTTACCGTCCTGATGGTGAGGTGGATGATGATGATGGTCTCTTGCACCTTCTCAAATCTTTCTGCTTGAAAATGGAGTCCAGAGAGTTCTGGAAGTTTGTGATTACAAAAAAGAAGGAACTGGATGTGTTGAGGAGCCAGATTCCACTTGCTCTTGCCGAGTGTGTGGATCCTTCTAAGTTTGTCTTGGAAGCTATTTCAGAGGTTTTTCCAGTGGATAAAAGAGGGGAAAGAACTGAGAAAGGGAATGACTTGGGATGGGCTTGTGTGCTGATTTTGGAGAGCTTGATACCAGTCGTCGTGGACCCGGTGATAGGCAAGTCTAGGTTGTTAGTGACGCCTAGCGTGAAGGTGAGGGCAAAGAAAATCGCGGAGGCTTGGAAGAGAAGTCTGGAAGAGCGTGGCGGGATTGAGAATGTGAAGACTCCTGATGTGCATACTTTCTTGCAGCATTTGGTCACTTTTGGTATTGTTAAGAAAGAGGATGTCGATTTGTACAGGAAGCTCGTCGTTGGCTCTGCTTGGCGCAAGCAGATGCCTAAACTTGCTGTCTCGCTTGGTTTGGGTGATAAAATGCCTGGTATATTGCTTCGATATGTTCGAATTTCCTTTTTTTTTTTGTATAAATTTATCTCACGGAAATGTTTTACTAAATTTGATTTTCATAGCTTAAATTGTGTTTTCTTTGAAAATGCTACTTTTCTGGTCACCGGAAGCGCTCTTTCGTTGTTTCCGCAAACCTGGTAAACATGTTCTAGTTGCATGCAACTTTCTTTAGACTTCGCTGTGGAATATATGGTCCGCTTGGGTCAAATTTTGGATTATAGTGAATGAAGTGTGGTAGAGTGGTGGTGACTGGTGATCCATACAGTTTTTGAAGCCAAGCTTTCACATGAAATGGAGACGGGGAATGTTGTATTAATGGCAGTAAAATGTGTGCTTTGCTTTGTAGATCTCTGAGTGTGGGTTGGTGTGAGTGCTCGCGTAAGAAAGGGGAACTAAATTTAGAACTTAATATCATCTGCAATGTGCAATTCTAGGTTGAGCAAGTGAGAGAAGAAGAAGAAGAACAAGAAGTGAGAGGATGGAGGAGCTGCTTCTGTAACCTCACTTGCTCATTATAAGATAGGGATGTTTCCTGTTCTGTACATGATTCGGTTAGTAGCATTGCACTCCGATTTTCTTTCCCATGTAGTTAATGATTCAGCAAGTCATATTGATCATTCAGCTCCAATCATTGAACTTGATTATTTTGTGCATGCGATGACAGATTTAAGGGACTAGTTTCTCGATCGAGTTTTGTCTAATTTGTTTTTAGATGTTACATGATGCCCTTAAAACATCTTGCCACGTAAGTGTAAGAGCTTTGTTTAGCTGGTGGTTTTAAACAATCCCTGTCTCACAATCTGCGCTCATATGCGTGGGTTTGCTTAAGTGATTGTGCCCAACTTCTCAGCTCCCCAATTCATTCAGCCCACGAGAAAGAAAGAAAAGGGGCTCTTCTTTCTTTTTCTTTTTTTCTTCTTTTGGGGTGGAGGGTTTAGGGTTTATTTAGATGCTGTGCTATTGTTGATTTTCTAGTAGGTTACTCTTTAACTAGTTCAGCAATGGGCATCTTCATTAATGGCATTCTTTTTGGACTTCTCACATCTCATACATTTCTTTGAGAATTTATCCATTATAAAATGCTGGCAGTTTAATGAGCCAGTATTAGTGCTGTCATTCCATAGAATACCACAGTTCCAATCTACTTGCCTGCTTGTTCATTCTAAAACTTCTCTTCTCTATTGTGACAAGTATGAATTTCTTATACAAAGTGGTGAAGATTTGCATGTGCAGCTTTCACCTTCAACATTATGGGAGCCAGAAATAATGAATTAGCATTGGTGCTTAATGTATTTAGTGTAATTGATGTTTGCATGTCTTATTGTTTGGTTGTCTTTTCTGAAGTATCCTATGGGTCATATTATGAATATCTGACAAAATTTGAGGCAACTGTAAATTTAAATGAGGCTATTGTAGTTTATTATTGTGATGGTTCTGAGCTGATCTTGTGCAGATATGATTGAAGAGTTAATTAGCAGGGGTAAGCAGCTTGATGCTGTGCATTTTACTTATGAAGTTGGCCTTGTGGACAAGTTCCCACCTGTTCCATTGCTAAAATCATTTTTGAAGGATGCAAAGAAGGCTGCAGCTTCAATATTGGAGGATCCTGATACTGGTCGAGCTGCGGTATGAATCCTTAATTTTATTCATTCTTAAAACTAAGGTGCTTATTCTTTGGAAGTTCTGCTCTTCCCGAGTTATTAAAATACTGGTATATCAGGTTTCTCTTTTTGTTTTGTTCTAAAAAATTATGTTATCTTCTTCCAGTTTGGTGTAGTGCATGGCCCAGCTGGAAATAAGCACAATCGCATAATGTGTTTTGGATTGTAAAGCACCTATATTTTGATTGATGAGTATTTCCATCTTATGCATGTGTTCTCTGGTTGAGATGCATGGATTCTTATTTTATGCTTCTCCATTGTAGATATCTGAATGTTTCTGTGTAAATGATTTCAATAGACATGGTATTACAATATTTTTCAAGGAGGTTGGTTTTGAGGGAAGTTCTGGTGAGGGGGGCAATTTCTGTTTTTTACAGTAAATCAAGGCTCACAAGCCATGTTAGGTCCAGTTGTCGACCTCAATATCCACTTCTTTTTTGAATTACTTCAGGGGGCATCAGTGACTAGTCCTCACCTAAGGTTTATGTCATAGGCTGGGACAATCTATCATCTTCAGCCTCCAGTATTATTAGGCAGTGGTCTTTCTTTACCTAAACTTGTGTTTACAACATTAAAACCATAGAATAGGATGAAATTTTGTATTTGCTTACTGTAATTTCTTGTGTGATGACATGATTTTCTTTTGCCTTGATAAGATAATATAATTGTATATGCTAGAATTGCATTGATTTGGTGAATAGAACTATATGAAAATACTTGCACAGGTAGGATTAATGAAGTCATTACATTTAACTTACTAATCATAATTTTATTAATATTGTAGTACCTTGCTGCTCGAAAGGAGCAATCAGCCCTCCGGGCTGTCATCAAATGCATTGAAGAATACAAACTAGAGGCTGAGTTCCCACCAGAAAACCTTAAGAAACGCCTTGAACAGCTAGAGAAGGCCAAGACAGAGAAAAAACGGCCAGCTGCAGTTCCTGCCAACAAAAGAACACGTGCCAGCAATGGTGGCCCAATGCCTCCAGCCAAGGCTGGTCGCTTGACAAATGCTTATGTATCATCTTTTCCGGCACCTCCAACATTTGTCAGGTCTCCCTCACACACACAGTACCCTACTGGCATACCAGCATATCCTTCTCCAGCAGCTGTTTATGGCTGCAGAAGCCCTCAATCACCATATGCTTACTCACCAGAACCTGCCCCTGCATATGGAGCTCCTTTGAATTACTCTGCATATGGAGGTTATGGTAATGGCTTTGCACCAGCTTATCAGCAGGCTTACTACCAATAGACATGACCACTCGTTGAAGATGGTAACCACTGATATGATGACTCCAATTTTATTTGCTTTCTCAACTGGCTTGTTTATAATGACTAACCTTTTCAATGGTAGCGATGTGTGTGTTGATTATAATTGTTATACTTCTTGCTCGCTATGTCATGGTAAGAAGTTGTATTTCTAATGTTGATCAAACTGTAGCACTAGGTGATTGTGAAAGTAATCCTGATGACGGAAACATGACAATGTTGATGAAGTGAACTACCACTACTGTTATTAGGGTTAGTTGCAGAAAAACTGTTCCTTGTTTAAATCTTATTTCTTTTGGCTTCAACTGGGAGCAAATGCCATCCGTACTGAGAAATTAAATTATGAAGGTTTTTAATAAAATAAAAAATGAGGGCATTTGTTCCTTTGAATGGAAGGTGAATAATCCTTCCATTTCTATTATAATTTTATTATTGTATGATCCCAGGAGAGAAGCTGTTTTAGCAGCTGGTGATTCTCTAAATCACTATGAAATGATTTTGGCAGGTACAATTACAAACATAAAGAGAACAGCTCTAGTGATGGTTGGGCTGTTTTCATTTTTTTTTCTTATTATAAGTTAAATTGAGCTATGAACTAGCTGTAGATGGGAATGATATGCATTCTAAACCAAAGATTTTGGGTTGGTTGGCGAGTAAAATGGGTTTCTTCGGATGGTATGAGCTTTCTCTTCAATTTTTCTGGGAGGAATAGTTATGGGCGGGCGTCCATTCTCCATCTTCATCCTTTCATTTAGAATTTTCTATCTTTTCATTTGTCTTATTGATGAACTTAATTTTGCAATTTTTCGCCATTTCCGCTTCAGTGGAGATTCTCATCCTTATTTATTTCGCATTTTTTTTGTTAAAAAAATTACTATATAATTTTAAGAATCTATTGGTCATAAAATATGAAAACAATTTAGGCATATTGAATCATATTCGAGTGGCATCAGTAGGCAGATATAATTTCTATTTTCCAAATGTTGTAATCAGTAAAGAAAGAAGAAAAAAAATATAAAATTTGTAGCGTGTTTGTGTGTGTATGTAGATGTATATATACAGTTACAAAATAAAAAAAACATTTTAATAGAAATTGGGATATTGTTTGAAAATAAATTTCAATTATTTAGAGTGTTAAAAGTGGTTAAATGAAGAAATCTAATATGCCATGTCTTTGCTCTCATACAAACAATATTTTTCATTTGGGTTAATTTCTTGAGAAATAATACATCGTCGCACATTTTCATCCTTTATTATTATCAATTTTTTTTTCATATATTTGTACATTTTTTCATTCAAATATTTCATAGAGCTAATGTGATGTTGAATGTGGTATTACATCAACTCCAACTCTTAATATGATGTGACATATTATACGTTTAATTTTTAATATGATATAGTATATTACATGATAAATGATATATTGTATCATATTATTTACAAAAGGTGACGTTCAATTTATTCAAAATTATAATATTAAAATATAAATTGAGATTTGAACACAATACTTCTAATGTTAAAAGCTATATGACTTATTACACTTCATTACATTTAATTTTTATTACTTTATTTATATTTAAACTATACAATTTTAAAAAATTATAAATTATAAAATAATTTTATTTAATAATTAAATAAAATTTATTAATTTAAATATTTATTATTAATTATTAAACTTTTTTTGAAATAATTATTTATTATCAAACTTAATTGAACAAAAAAATTTAAATAATTTAAAAATTGAATCATATTTTTATTTAAATAATTTTATTTAAATAATTGACTCATAAATTATTTAAATAATATTTAAAATTAAAATAATAATCATTAGAATTATTCAAATATAAAAAATGAAAACTATGGATTTGCTAATTAATTTTCTTAATAAATTTTATTTAATTATTAAATGAAATTATTTTATAATTTATAATAAATAAAAATATTTAAATAAAAATGTGATTCATTTTTTAAATTATTTAATTTTTGTTCAATTAATTTAATAATAAATAATTTCTTTAAAAAAAATTTAATAATTAATAATAAATATTTAAATTAATAAATTTTATTTAATTATTAAATAAAATTATTTTATAATTTATAATTTTTTAAAATTGTATAGTTTAAATATAAATAAAATAATAAAAATTATATGTGATGAAGTGTAGTCAAAATGGTAAGTTATATATTTTTTAGCATAAGATGTATTGAGTTTAAATTTTAACTTTGTATCTCAACATGAGAATTTTTAATTAATTTTGAACAAATTAATATGGCAGTTGACATGGTGCAGTATCAGCTTTTATAAATAATATGGTGTAATATATCATTTGATACATAATATACCACGTTATATTAGAATCATTTTAAGAGCTGATGTACCCATCATATTACACTTTTATAATTAAATGAATTTCAATATTATTATATAGAAATAGTTCCTAATAATATTTCCTACCCGGCAACACGGACATCGCCTCACTCTGTTGTGAAATACCAGTGCCAGTTATAGCCTTACAGCGAGTATTGTCGAAGGGTATTTACCCGTATAGTCTTGTTGCCTATCAAGTGTTTGATGTTTTTCCCATGTGAGAATTGAACGCTTCATTATGCCAAATTCCGCTGCATCCAAAGTGGAATTGCTACTGTTGAGGAAATCCACTTGTCTCACATCGTTACCGAGTTCCCATTTCTTCCCAACAGTTTGTAGCTTCTGCTCAAAGGCTTCTGCTATTGTTGATAACGTAAGTGGCTCCGCGGAAAAAAACTTCAGTTGATAAGATACAAAAAATTCCAGCGAATTACTCTAGTAATATTCACCTTTCTCCATTATTTACTGATGGAAGACCGTATTTGGATGGTTGTAATGTTGAGGTCGTGGACAACGACGCTTGGCAGGTTTCATCAGGTTTAGCCCATTTGTGGCAAGGACTGGATAGGCAAATGCAACCAAAGTCTGCTACTGAAGCATTTGATGAGCAGTTTAATGATGTAGCTTCTTTGCAGGGTGACACTGATTTTGATGAGATTGATAATATGAGAATTCGGGGTAATCTTTTTTATAAGCTTGACAGGGACTCGAAAGAGTTTGAAGAGTACAGTTATGATTTCCATAGGAAGAATTCCTCAGAGAGGAAGGATGATCTTAAGGGAAAGGAAAAGAAACAATCCTCAAAGAAGAATGATAATCATAAAGAGAGCAAAATGAAACAACACCCTAATGGTTATTCAGCTTTTGAAGTTGAAAATTTTCCAAGGATACTGAAGAATGAAAGCGTTTATTCTTTGCTTCTTGATGAAATGGATGATGTTGCTAATGTTGAGAAAAAGAAGCTTAGGAAACCAACTTTCAATCAGCTTACAGCTCCTTGCCATGATCCATTTTGCCTGGACATTTTCATATCAAAAGCTTCTGTCCGTGCCTGCATTATTCACCGGGTTACCAGCAAGGTTGTGGCTATGTAGAAATTACACAGGCTCTGCGAGTGTTGGGCCAAATATACAGTGACCATATAAATGGGTTTGGAACCTCATATCAACACAAAACCAATTGGCTTGTATTAAGACCCAATCTACACCACCTTATATGTTGTAAACTCTATATTTCTCATTTATTAAATAGGATACAACACTATCTATTTATTTAAGTTCTAATTAGCCTATCTAGGTAAAAATATTGACTAATTTATCTCCTACAATCAAGCTTCCCTATTTACATTACTTCCTAATTTATCTCATACAATCAAGCTTCCCTTTTTTACACTACTTTCCATAACACTCCCCCTCAAGTTGGAGCATATATATTAAACATGCCAAACTTGTTACAAAGATAGTCAACTCGAGCTCCATTCAAAGCTTTTGTGAAGATATCTCCAAGTTGCTCGCCTGTTTTGACATATTCTGTACATATAACTCCTTGTTGTATCTTTTCCCGAATGAAGTGACAATTTATCTCAATATGTTTAGTGCGTTCATGGAATACTGGATTCGATGCAATATGAAGTGCAGCCCGATTATCACACCATAACTTTGCACACGAAGATGACTTGAAACCGAGTTCTTCTAACAATTGATGAGTCCAAAGAATCTCACAAGTTGCCTGAGCCATAGCTCGATACTCAGACTCAGCACTAGATCGAGACACTACACTTTGCTTCTTGCTTTTCCATGATATCAAGTTTCCTCCCACAAAAACACAATATCCAGTAGTTGATCTCCTGTCAACTTTTGAACATGCCCAATCTGCATCAGAAAAACACTCAATGTTCAAATGTCTATTATTGCTATAGAGAATACCACATCCTAGAGCACCTTTTAAGTAACATACTATTTGTCCCAAAGCTTCCCAATGTATAACCGTAGGAGAAGCCATGAACTGACTCAGGACACTAACTGAGTACGAGATATCTGGACGTGTTACCGTAAGGTAATTCAATTTCCCAATCAATCTCCTATACCTCTCAGGATCAGAAAACAATTCACCATCTGTTGTTAGTTGCAAATTAGGAATCATTGGAGCAGTACATGGTTTAGCACCCAATTTACCTGTATCCCTCAAAAGATCAAGAACATACTTCCTTTGGGATAGGAATATGCCTTGTTTACACATGGACACTTCAATACCCAAAAAGTACTTCAAAGGGCCTAGATCCTTCGTCTGAAATTGAGCTTGAAGAAATGATTTAAGTGATGATATACCAGATGAATCACTTCCTGTAATAACAATATCATCAACGTAAACCACAAGCAAAATAATCTCGGTATTAGAACGATGGAAAAATGCAGAATGATCACAATTACTCCTTTTCATGCCAAATTGTTGTACCACTTCACAAAACTTTCCAAACCAAGCCTGAGGACTCTGCTTTAAATCGTAAAGCGATTTGCGAAGACGGCACACTTTACCTATCTCTCCCTGAGCAACAAAACCAGGTGGTTGCTCCATATACACCTCTTCCTGAAGATCTCCATGAAGAAAAGCATTTTTAACATCTAACTGATGTAAAGGCCAACCAAAAGTAGCTGCTAAAGAAATAAACAAACGAACAAAAGATAATTTAGCCACAGGAGAGAAAGTATCAGAATAATCAAGTCCATAAACTTGAGCATATCTTTTAGCAACTAAGCGAGCCTTCAGACGAGCAATCGACCCATCAGGATGAACTTTAACTGTAAACACCCATTTGCAACCAATAGCCCTTTTGCTTACAGGAAGTGTCATGAGTTCCCAAGTACCATTAGCATCTAAGGCAGTCATTTCCTCTTGCATTGCTGCACGCCAACCAGGATGTGCCAATGCTTGACTCACATTGGTAGGGATAGAAACAGTATCTAAATTACTCACAAAGCATATGGATGAAGGAGACAAGACATCATACGTAACAAAGGAGGTAATAGGATAAGTACATTGACGTTTACCTTTACGAAGAGCAATAGGAAGATCAAGATCTGAAGGAGGAAGAACTGGATCTTCTGTTGAAACGGGAGGTGGAGGAAGTGAGTCAGTAGGCTCTGTTCTTCTAGAATAAACTTGAGCAAATCGAGGCCGAGGAGAGGTTGGTGCCTGAATAGGAACAGAATCTGGAACGAGATCAGTAGTAGGGACTAGGACAGGATCCGGAACAGGAACCGGATCAAGGGAAGGTGACTGAGAAATTTGTTGGACAGTATAAACTAAAAGATCATCTTCCTCCCCTGGCTCTCATATATAGGAGATGAAGAAAAATATGGAGTTTGTTCAAAAAATGTAACATCCACAGAGACAATATAGCGCTTAAGATCAGGAGAAAAACATCTATATCATTTCTGCTGTCTAGAATACCCAAGAAAAACACAACGGAGAGATTTAGGATCTAACTTTGTGACCTGCGGACGAACATCCCTCACAAAACAAGTACAACAAAAAACACGAGGTTCAATGGGAAACAAAAGTTTAGAAGGGAATAAGACACTATATGGAATCTCACCACTGAGCACAGACGAGGGCATACGATTAATTAATAAACAAGCGGTGGAAACCGCATCAGCCCAAAAATGTTTAGGTACCTTCATTTGAAAGAGAAGGGCCCTAGCAACTTCAAAAAGATGTCGATTTTTTCTTTCTGCAATCCCATTTTGAGCCGGAGTGTCAACACAAGATGTTTGATGAAGAATACCATTTTGAGACATATATTTTTGGAAAGAACTAGACAAATATTCCTTAGAATTATTACTATGCAAAATGCGAATAGATGAACTAAAATGATTTTTAATTTCAGCACAAAAGGAAGTAAAAATGGAAAATATCTCAGAACGATTCTTCATTAAAAATAACCATGTAACACGAGAGTAATCATCCACAAAAGTAACAAAATACTTAAACCCACTTTGAGAAGTAACAGGGCATGGACCCCACACATCAGAATGAACTATCTCAAAAGGAGAAGAAGCTCGTTTATTAACTCGAGGAGCTAAAGGTAAACGATGATTTTTGGCAAATTGACAAGACTCACAATCTAAAACAGATAAAGACTGAAATTGCAGACACAACTTCTTCAATACAGATAACGAAGGGTGACCTAAACGACAATGAACTTCTAGAGGAGAGAGAGCACCAGCACATGCTACGGAAACTTGTTCATCCAGAAGATAAAGACTCCCAGACTCACGTCCTCTACCAATAATCCGCTTCGTCAAAAGATCCTGAAACACACAATAAGATGAGTAAAAGATCACACAACAATTTAATAGACGAGTGATTTTACTAACAGACAATAGATTAAATGAAAAGCGGGGCAAACATAAGACGGAAGATAAGGGAAGAGATGGAGTAGGACTGATTGTACCAATACCTCTAACGAGGGATTTAGACACATCAGCTAAGGTTACATGATGACTAAACGTACCAAGTTTTTTTTAAAAAGACAGAAGTTTAGAATTACCTGTCATATGATCTGAACAGCCAGAATCAATGACCCAATTGGACGAGGAAGTCATAAGACATGTATTAGGAGTACCTGAATTGGCAATAGCAGCAATGGAATGGTCAGTAGACTTAGATGAATGATACTTGGAAAGCTCAGCATATTCCGCAGCAGATATCGTCACAGTGTTGTCAGAAGAAGTGGTCATAGTATCTTGTGTAGCTATATTTGCCTTATGCTGTTTCTTGAGTAATTTCTTGCAAGTTCGTTTTGCTTGACACTCACGCGCGGAGCTTCAGGAACCGGACTTCAGGCAGGGACCGAACTATGGTCGAGCAACCTCCCAGGGGTGGCTGTGACACAAATGCGCAGGTCCAGATAGATGACCTAGACCTGCAGTAGAGAAAGCTTCACACCAGGAAGCTGAAAAAAACTGCAAAGAAGAGCAGAAAGGAGAAAACAGTGATCGGCTTATGAAGAATGAAGGCTCTGATACCATGTAAACTCTATATTTCTCATTTATTAAATAGGATACAACACTATCTATTGATATAAGTTCTAATTAGCCTATCTAGGTAAAAATATTGACTAATTTATCTCCTACAATCAAGCTTCCCTATTTACATTACTTCCTAATTTATCTCCTACAATCAAGCTTCCCTTTTTTACACTACTTTCCATAACATATGTCATTGTATTTTATTATACTTTTCATATGTGGGATTCATTTATATTTTCCAACACTCTCCCTCAAGTGCAACTGGGCCTAGCTCAATTGTCACTTGCCAAACATGGATGGCAATTTTTTTTTTTTTAGATCCATCACAAATTGCCTAGGACTATTTTCACTGAGGCCCTAGGTTAACAACGGAGTCCAGGATCATCTGGCGGTTAGTCCATTACCTGGTTAGCTCTGATACCATGTAGAAATTACACAGGCTCTGCAAGTATTGGCCAATTATACAGTGACCATATAAATGGGTTTGGAACCTCATATCAACACAAAATCAATTGGCTTGTATTAAGGCCCAATCTACACCACCTTATATGTCGTTGTATTTTATTATACTTTTCAGATGTGAGATTAATTTATATTTTCCAACATGGCACATTCAATATCCAAAGACTTAAAATTTGATCTGACCTCAACAAAGAATGCAGTTACTTGTCCTTCTGTGGGAGCAATTCTTGCACAAAGAGCATTGGCAGACAGGGACGGATCCAGAAAGTCGGACAAGCCAGGGCCTCTGCCGCCGGCAAGCCAGGGCCTCGGCCTTTAACTCATCTTCTTCTTTTTGCTGCAGGTACAGCTGTCAGCTCCTCTGCCGCCTGCAAGCCAGGGCCTCGGCCATGGCTGGCCCATGAATAGATCCATCCCTGTTGACAGATGATATTCATGATGTGGTTTACACACCAAGGAAGGGGGAGAGACTGGAGGGTAAGCTTCAGATTGTGCTTCGGTCCATTATTGATAATGGCATTAATGTGAAAGTGAAGCTTAAGCAAAGGAGACCTCAGAAGGCCAGATTTCATCCAAGTGCTTAGAGTTTTGTTGCCTAGTTGGCTATGGAGTTGAATCTCATTATTCATCTACTAGCCTCGTTCATCTTTGACTATTGTAATTCTGTTGCAAACATTGCATCTTTGAGTTTTGAAATTGATATATTTCTGAGACAGTCTTAAGTCAAAAGCAGATTTTGAGTTCCAATTTCAAAGTCACAGGTTTTAGGAATAGCAAGATTCTATATCATCCTTTCCAAATAGTATCTTGGAGGTTTTCTTTTAGCTGCCTGTTAATTCAAGGGATGGATTGAATATAAACTACAATGGAGTTAGTGGCTCTGTTTGCTAAGCAGGGACTTTGAAAAATTAGCAAGCTTTCAGTTTTCTTCTGCTCCCATTCAATGGCATGGGGCAACCAGATGCATAAGAGCTAAGCAACTGATCATTGCAATATTTTTTTTGGCCTTCGATATGTGACATGGGAAATGAGAGTAGGGTTGAAAATTTTCTCGTATGATTATCTCATGCAATTTTGATGCACTAATGTATAAATAAATTAAATAATTTTGATGCACTAGTGTATAAATAAATTAAATGCTTTTCGCAGTGATTGATGCTTGAAAAGTCGGATTAAATTGCTGAATCTTATTGATATTTTCATTCCTGTATTGGAAATGATCAGTGAAGGCTTCATCAGACATGAGGTGAACTAATAACAATGTGACATCAAGACTGCCTTCTGCATTTTGATTCAAATGTCAGCAACCATTCTTTGATAGGGTTCCTACACTTTTTCTAGATTATAATAAATTCCAAGAAGATATACTCTCTGAAGATTTTTCTGATTGTACTAAGATGACAAAAATGCTTTCATTTAGACCCCAGCACATTCAAGATACTATTTTGGAATGGAAGGATATATTGAGATACCGGTGAGATTATACTCGGATACATTTTTCAATATCAAAATCCTTAAAACTGAAAAACGAAGCACAAACAATTCAGTTATTAGCTGTTGCTAGTTGCAAGGAGAGCAGCTCATCTTCAGGAATGGTTCTAATGTGACAATCTGACCTCGGATAGGATACACACAGCAGTGCATACCCACGCTCCACTACATCATCACTAAGCATACCTTCACTTTGGTCAACTTTGCCATTCATTAGCTTTGCTGGGCAAGTCATGCATACTCCAAGTTTGCAATCATGTGGCACAGACAGGCCGGAGTCCAATGCCTTGGATAGTATGCTCTCATAAGGTTCCACTTCAAGTTCTGTGGATTCGCCCTCATGCTCAATCACCACTTTGTAAGACCTAACTATAGTCTTCAAAGATCTGGGTGTTGTGTAGTTGAGTTTCAGGGAAGGAAGTTTGATGGGTAGAACTTGTTTAGCTAGAGTAGAAGAAGGACATGGAATGAAATATAGGGTTGCCATGGTTCTTTTTTATGAGCGAACCTTTTTGAGTATTGAAGTGATTTTGTGGTGCTTGATAGGATAGGATAAGGTCTTCCTTTCTTTTAATTTTGTGGGATTTGGCTTCTGCTCATTTCACTGGGGCAGTGTTGGCACTTGCCAAAAATAGAGTTCCAATGTTGAAAAAACTATTAATCAATAAGTATGTAGTTTAATGTACTGAAGTAATGAGAGTTTGAATTTAAAATTTATTAAAATAAAAATAAAAATATTGAAAAATTATCCTTCCAATATGAAAAAAAATATAAAAAAGCATAATCATCCATTCCAAAAATAGAAAGGCTAATTCTAACATGAAATTATAATATAATGATTTTAATATTAGTTGCTAATTTACATATGAATTAATATTATCCATCAAAAAAGTACTTTTCAAACCAACACACATTACATAATGAAATTAATTATTAGATTACAAATGAATCAATAACCTAAATTAGAAATTTAATTTAATAAATACACATGGCCTGTGATAACATCTATTTGGTTATTTTCACTGTTAACTTGATCGGAAAATCACGTCAGATACATAACCAAATTTCACACATTAATTTCAACAAATCCTCCTTTTTTTGTCTTCTATTATCTGATCTTTTCAACAAATCCTCCTTTTTTTGTCTTCTATTATCTGATCTGTAAACAAAAATCTTATTCTGCTGTCACTCAAACCTTTCGAAACTACAAACAACCAACTATAACAAAGTAACAATATACGCACTTATAATCTAAACCATTAGCCACAGCTTCCACAAAAACTTCTTTATATTTTTGTTAGGCAAATTTTGACATTAGCGAAGGCTCAAATGTGATTTCTTTTCCCTCCTTAATACGACCGTTTATAGCTCCTAATCATTTATTTCCCATTAATCATGTTTAGTTAATCATCTGTGTATTGTATATGATTGATTTTTTGGACGTACAGGTTTTTGTCTAGATTAAGAATTGGAGAAGCTATGGCTGTTGAGAAATATGAAATCGCCAAAGATGTAACTGAAGTAAGTTTTATACTTTCTCAACATTATCAAATGCCATTTCTTCTTTATGGTATTCATATTCTTTTCATCTTTTGCTCGTCAATGTTCTTTTTTGTTTTTCCTATCTTTCCTCACAGTTAATTGGTAAAATTCCAATAGTATATCTCAACAAATGTTGTGGATGGTTGTGTTGCTCGTATTGCTGCTAAACTGGAGATGATGGAGCCATGTTCTAGTGTCAAAGACAGGTTTCGCTTTTAAATGCTTTATGTTCTTCCTTCCTTGGCATTAGTTTTTATCGTGATTATCAATTTTGAAGATTAGTTATTGGCTTGGTTTCTTCTTTTGGGTATTGATTGTTGTGGCTAATTTGCAGGATTGGTTATAGCATGATTGCAGATGCAGAGGCCAAAGGCCTCATCACACCAGGGCAGTTTAGTTATTGTTTTGAAATTAATCTCTTGGTTATCACAGTATGTGCAATTCTTATGCTTCATTTTGACTGTTTTGTGAAATGTTTGGTGAAGAGCGTTCTGATTGAGCCTACAAGTGGAAATACTGGCATAGGATTAGCATTCATGGCAGCTGCCAAGAGATACAGGCTTATTATAACAATGCCTGCATCAATGAGTCTTGAAAGGCTGAGTTGGTTCTTACTGATCCTGCTAAGGGCATGAAAGGGGCTGTTCAGAAGGCTGAAGAGATTTTGGCCAAGACACCCAATGCTTATATGCTCCAGCAGTTTGAAAATGCTAAGGTTTTTTTTTTACCATCTCAGGCATTTTCATTTAGTGGTTGACTGTTAGTCATCTTGAGACTCTTTTAATTGGTATAGATACATTATGAGACCACCGGACCAGAGATATGGAAAGGATCAGGAGGGAAAGTTGATGCCTTAGTTTCAGGAATAGGGACTGGAGGAACCATAACTGGTGCTGGGAAATACCTAAAAGAGCAGAATCCTAACGTTGTGAGTTTAACCTTTTCAACTACAAATGTCAATTCACAGTCTACATTTTGCTCTTTTATTATTCTCATTTCCTAATGTTTTGCAGTTGTATGGTGTTGAACCTGTTGAAAGCCATATTTTATCTGGAGGAAAACCTGGTCAGTTGGACTCTCAGTGATGATTTATTAGATAATCCCCTGTCACAACATGTGTTGTTGCTTTACATTTGTATACAACCAAATTTTGGCATAATTGTATTAATCATACATAGATATGCACCAAAATTATTTTAGCTTGAACACGTTACACAAGAAAAAGGAATACAACGTAGCAGAGTAATTTCAAACTGCAGACATTTGTAGGTAATATGCATAACGGTTGATCTTCTACAAGGTCTAGGATTAGTAAAATCTAGTGTCAGAATATGCAAAACTATCTGGAAGTTCCCTCTAGATTGTGCACTTCTGTTTTTACAGCAAGCTCTACAAACCAGCTTTTTCTTATGTTTAAGAATGACTTGTGTATTTCGGCATTTTTGTTATTTGCATTTGAATACAAATCCTATTTGTCCTGAAGCAGAAGGTAGATTTATTTTTTTTCTTTTGTGTGTTTTTGGCTTTTTTTGTTATTATTATTATTATTATTTGATGGGTTATTCAAGTGTTAACTCGAATTCTATAGGTCCACATAAGATCCAAGGAATAGGTGCTGGCTTCATCCCAGGAGTTCTTGAAGTTGATATCATCGATGAAGTAATTCAAGTAAGGTCCAAGAATTATATATTACTCTTAATTATGTGAAGACGGTACAATTCAATTCCTATAAATCATCTGCTCGTAGAGGCTCTTCATAAGTATAACTTTGATTTCAAACTAGCAAACTCATATTATTGATTAGTGGATTAAAAGAACAATACTGTATGGAAATGAATTGCTAAAAATTCTCTCTCAACCCCACTTGAAATCTGATATTTGTACCATTTTTTAGAAGATAAGAATTCTATTTTGTCTTGAACCCTGATGCACAACATGATCAGTATTCTAATGTCTAAGCTGTTCCCCAACTAAGTTTGTACAATTTTGCAGATATCAAGTGATGAAGCAATTGCAACGGCAAAGCTGGTTGCACTGAAAGAAGGTTTGCTTGTAAGTTTTTCCCCTATGGTCTCAAACTACAAAATCTACACAGCATTTGTCAATTATCTATTCCACTTTCTCCTGAGTATGAGAACTTCGGGTGCAGGTGGGAATATCATCTGGTGCAGCCACTGCTGCTCCAAGCAAGATAGCTACGAGGCCAGAGAATGCTGGAAAACTCATAGTGGTAATCTTCTTAAAATGATTCATGGAAAAACAATTTGGATTATCATAAATACTATGTGCGTTAATGACATAGCTCAATTAAGCATCATTCATAGGCTGATCCATCCCAAATATCATATGTGAATCTGCGCAGGTGATTTTCCCAAGCTTTGGAGAGAGGTATCTATCCTCTGTGCTGTTCGAGTCTGTGAGAGGGGAGGCTGAAAACATTGCATTTGAGCCCTGAGTTTTTGCACTTCATTATTAAACTACTTTCTGATATGGCATGGCAATTTATTTGGGATGGGTTAGATGTTATTTACTTGTGCTAATAATATTAGCATAAAGCTCAAAAAATTTCTGGATATTAGTGCTAATTCCAAAGCTTGGTCAATGGAAAGCCTTGCAAAAATCCCATAATTCTAGCTTGTTAAAATGTTATATATTTTCCCAAAATGTATTATAATTCTGTATCAATTTATTAAACTCATAATGAAATAAATGTTTTCTAAACTCATTTACAGAATGAAATAAATGTTTTCTAAACTCATAAATTCCCACCGTCAATTTGATATTTTATCTTACAGTATGTAATTTCCTTGATTCAAACTATTCAATTGGCTGTCTAGAATAAAATATTATTATTTTTTATTATTTTAGGAAAAATGTTTCTACACTTGATATTAGGTATAGTTGTATACAATGATGACTGATAATTCTCGTATTTCAACAACTAATTGGTTGAATAAAGGAAATGCTAATCTAAAGAGGAGTCCATTTATTCCTAAAATTTGACTCAGCTAAAGAAATCCTGAACGCCTCTACCAGCAAAAACTCTATCAGACAATTCAGCCAAAACGGCATTAACAGTAAGCAAAACGACACTAGATCCAGCAATTACGCCAAGCACCACGCCTGTGGTTCCTAATACCTTACCAAATGCAGGCCACTCTATTTCTTCAACTTCCTCTGCTACTCCGCTCAACAAATTCCCTTCTTTCTCCTCTTTCTTCCTCTCCACCATCGCCTTCTTAATCTCCGCTCCCAACTCGCTCACCTCGCCACTTGACGATTGCGTTTCACTCGCAGCCTCCGGTTCGCTGTTTTCCTGGCTCTCCTCCACAGCCCTCCTTAAGGATAATCCTCCGCCCCTTACTTTTGCGTTCGTGGTTGCAAGTTTGCGGTGGAATATCGCAGATGAATTACAGGCAGCTGGCAATTTGAACTGTAGGGAAGGATTTGACTGGGAGTTTCTCGACGGCAGTGGCATTTGAGGAAGTTTTATAGAGGGAACCGGCAACGCCATAACTGTTGCTTTCGGCGATTTCGATACCCAAACTATTTTTCAGGTGGATAAGAGGGACATATCATCTCCGAACTTTTTTCACTGGTTTAGTGGGCTAAATTTTCGCTGGGTTAGAACCGTACAATACCCGATGATATTTTAAGGCCTTATACGAAAATATTCTAAAGAATCAAAATATTTTTAAAATACTTATTTATATTTTTCTTTTAAAAATAGTCATTTCATATATTATTTTTATAAGAAAAAGACAATTTTAAAATTTCTTAAATAATATAAAATATTTTTTTTAAAAAAATCTTAAAAAAATATTTTTGAAAATATTCACTTTCCAACACATGTATATATATACACAATATATTTTAATTTTTTTAGAAAATTATAAAAAAATTTTAGAAAAAAATTTAAAAATTCCTATTTATTTTCACATTGGGCTATATCAGACCTTTTAAAGTGCGGACTTTTGATAAAAATATAAAAAACATTAAAAATAATTTTAAACTTATCATATTTATAAAATATTTATCGAAATATTAAAATTTATAAAATATTTATTAAAATATTATATTTTTATTAATTTACAAGGAGTTTACACTGACTTTATAATAAATTTATAAATTTTTCACAGTTTATAATGAGTTTATAATAAAATTATTAAAATATTTTTGATAAAAAATATAAATTTAAAAAAAGTGTCATTTTTACTTTAAAGTGTGTTTTTAGATCCAACTTTTGTTATTGCCTTTGTTTCATAAATATAACAACAACAACAACAACTAAGCCTTAATCCCAAATAAGTTGGGGTCGGCTGTATGGATTCTCAATAAAATAAGCTCAAAAGACACCAAAAAAGATACTCCAGCCTTAGGCCCCTTCCAAGACACGGATTTTACGTCTCCATTCAAGTCTGTCATTAATCAAATCCGCATCAAGATCTAAGGCACGTAAGTCTCTTGCTATCACCTCCTTCCACACAGTTCTAGGTCTGCCACGACCTCTAGCCCCCTCAATCAACAAATTCTCACACTTACGAACCGCAGCATTAGGAGGTCTTCTTAAAACATGCCCATACCATCTAAGTCTTCCTTCCCTCACCTTATCTCCGACGTCCGCTACTTGGACTTTTTGTCGAATATGAACATTCTTAATTTTGTCCAGTCTGGTATGTCCACACATCCATCTTAGCATCCTCATTTCTGCCACACTCATCTTATGCAAATGTTGTCCTGTTGGTGCCCAACACTCACTACCATAGAGCATCGCAGGTCTAACAACCGTCCTATAGAATTTACCTTTCACTTTCAGAGGTATTTTCTTATCACATAGAACCCCAGTCGCACCCTTCCACTTCAACCACCCTACCTGTATTCTATGAGCCATATCTTCATCTATACGGCCATCATTCTGGAACACCGAACCCAAATATTTGAAGTGCTTGGTTTTAGGAACCAAAACTCCATCCAACTTAACCTCATGTTTCTGCTTCTTCCTTAGACTGAACTCACAGTGCATATATTCCGTTTTACTCCTACTTAACTTAAAACCCTTGTCCTCGAGGGTTTTTCTCCACACTTCCAACTTACGGTTTACTCCAGCACTAGTCTCATCAATTAAAATAATGTTATCAGCAAACAACATACACCAAGGAACACCGTCTTGTATGCTTCTGGTTAGCTCGTCCATAACCAGGGTAAATAAATATGGACTCATGGCCGAACCTTGATGCAATCCGGTAGTAATAGGGAAAGCCTCAGTGTCTCCACCAGGTGTTTTCACACTAGTGGATGCATTCTCATACATGTCCTTGATGATGTTGATATATTTGCCGTTAACTCCTTTCCTCTTCAAAACCCACCATAACACTTCTCTTGGTACTCTATCATAGGCTTTCTCCAAGTCAATAAATACCATGTGGAGATCTTTCTTCTTCTCTTGATACAATTCCATTAGTCTTCTTAGAAGAGAAATAGCCTCCATTGTAGATCTCCCTGGCATAAACCCAAACTGATTCTCCGAAACTCTTGTAAGCTTCCTCAATCTGTGTTCAATAATCCTTTCCCATAACTTCATAGTATGGCTCATAAGTTTGATACCCCGATAATTTGTACAGCATTGAATGTCTCCCTTATTTTTATATATGGGTACCATGATACTCTTCCTCCAGGCATTTGACATCTTACGTCCTTTCATAATAGCATTAAAGAGTTTAGTTAACCAGGCAACTCCTACCTCTCCAAGGTTCTTCCAAACCTCTATAGGAATACCATCCGGGCCACAAGCTTTACCAACTTTCATATACTTCAAGGCTTCTCTTACTTCACTATGCAAGATCCTCCTAAACCAGCTGATATAATCATTTGTTGCATGAAGACCTTGAAAATCTTGTTCATGTTCAGGGTTGAATAACTGCTCAAAATAAGCCTTCCACCTCTCCTTAATCTCAACATCTCCTGTCAACACCCGTTGATCTTCGTCCTTTATACATTTGACTTGGCTTAAATCTCTGCTTTTCCTTTCTCTCATCCTTGCAATCTTATAAATGCCCATTTCTCCCTCTTTAGTACCTAACTTTTGATAAATCCCTTCTAAGGCTCTGCCACGAGCTACACTAACAGCCTTCTTTGCCTCTTATATTCCTCAAAGGCCTCGCTATTAACCGCATTCGGTAACTTTTTATACCATTCCCTCTTAGCCTTAATAGCCTTTTGAACCTCCTCATCCCACCACCATGCATCGTGCGGTCGAGGCCCTACCCCTTTAGAGATCCCAAGCAATTTACTACCTGCTTTCTTAATGCCACCTTCCATTTTTGTCCACAAGTCCTCTGCACTAGCCTCAAGGTTCCAAATTTCTTCCTTTAGTAACTCCTCCTTAAAGGTACCTTGAGCTAGGTCTTTCAATTTCCACCATCTTATCCTTGGTTCCAATATTTTCTTATCATTCCTCCAGTTACTTTTATTCTTAACATCTAAAACCACAATACGATGTTGCCCCGTCAATGCTTCACCCGAAATGACCTTGCAATCCTTACACTTACTTTTGTCCCGTCTTCGAGTAAGTATGAAGTCTATTTGACTTTGGGTTCGTCCACTCTTAAAGGTAATCAAGTGTGACCCCCTCTTTTCAAAGCAGGTATTCGCCAGCACTAGATCATAAGCCACCGCAAAATCCAAAATGCTCTTTCCCTCCTCATTTCTGTTACTAAAACCATAACCCCCATGGACTCTGTCATAACCATTACTGTCCTTACCAACATGCCCGTTAAGGTCCCCACCAATGAAGATTTGTTGATTATCCGGAATACCTTGCATGATATCATCCATATCTTCCCAGAACTGAACCTTGGATGCTCCGTCCAAATCTACTTGGGGAGCATAAGCACTAATAACATTAATAGTGTCATCTCCCAAAACAAGCCTCAAAGAGATAATCCTGTCTCCCTTTCTTTTCACTTCCACCACCTTGTCTTTAAGCGTAGGCTCAATAATAATGCCCACACCATTCCTATTGTTATCCAAGCAACAATACCACAGCTTATATCCTGAGTTACCAATCTCTTTTGCTTTATTTCCCTTCCACCTGGTTTCCTGCAAACAAGCAATACTAACATTCCTTCTTTTCAAAGTATCCACAAGCTCTATAGACTTCCCAGTCAGAGTGCCAATATTCCAACTACCTAATCTTAATCGGCTCCCTTGGACTTGCTTCTTTAGCCGCATTCGTCCATAATGCGGTAGCCCTTTCCTGTCTGACACCACATCCGGGCGCTGATATGGCGGGACTAACTTCTTTACCCATACCCGTCCATGGCATGAGAACCTTTGCTCATACTCCACCACACCCAGGCGTCGATGTGATGGAACCCCTTGCTCATTTAACACTACACCCGGGTGCCGATGTAGCGCGTGCCTAGGTGAGCACGTCCTAACGGTATAATGATAATTTTGAGAATCTATAGAAAGTTTGGCAAAATTTTTACACTGGCCGCCAACCTACCGCAACCCTCCTCCTTTATCCGGGCTTGGGACCGGCTACGATACTCGCAGGCGGAGTTTTGTTTCATAAATATATCTATATAAAATAAATTGGAAAATTATTAAATGGCAATGCGGTGGATCCATTAAAAAAAGAATAAACCTATATATGAATGTGAATTTCATATTTGAGGGTGGCAGTATACGCTCAATAATCTGCCAAATAACTCATAATTTTTTTGTAATGATAATAATATTCAATCTTCAAAATTTTTGCAAAATGATTACAATGTCAATAAAATCAACTCATGATTTTTGATCTGCCACAGGAGGGAATTTATTTTATGATTATTACATTACATCAGAATTATTATTGTTGAAGTTACCTAATTAGGAGGTGCAGACAAGCATTTGACCCAATTCCATTAAATACATTGCATGAAGCATATAATCGTAAAGAGTCGAGTCAAGAACAAAACCCATTGATCCATCATTCGTTGTTGGTGACAACTTTATTATGGGATCAAAAACAATAATTAACACAGTAAAAAAAAGAAGAAAGGGTGCATTTCTGTATATCGTCACTATCTATCTACAGAGACAAGAATAGACATAATAGAGGAGAGACTGCATGCAAAAGGCAAAAGAAAACAAAAAAATTTCTACTGAAATAAACATGGCAATCCAGTTCCCGAGAAACAAACTAAAACCCATGAAACTGGAGCTGCTCAAATAGTTATTCTCATGCATCTTTCACTGATCTTGTCGATCCACACTGCACAAATTCATAAATTCACACCACCAATTCATATCATGTGCATTAGCGAGCCTACATTGTTGAGAAGGGCAGATCTTTTTAAAAATTTATATATATATAATATTTTTAAAAAAATTTTAAATTATTTATAAATTTTTTTAAAAAATTTTAAATTGCTCCCTTTCTTTTATTTTTACAAGAAATTAAAAAAATTATAATAAATTATTTATAAATTTTTTTAAAAAATTTTAAATTGCTCCATTTCTTTTATTTTTACAAGAAATTAAAAAAATTATAATAAATTATTTATTCTATATGAAATAGTTTTATTTTAAAAAATTGACAAAATATTTATAATATATAAATACAAATAAATAAATAAATAAATAAATAAAATTTTCAACTAAATTAATTTAAACCCGTTTAATAAATTAAAGTACTTATTTATTTTAATTATTTTTTAAAAAATTATATTCATTATTTAATTTTTTTCTCTTTATTTTATTTTTATTATGAACAATCTTATAAATTTTAAATTTCATACACATATATATTAATATTTTATTAATTAATTTTTTAATAATAAAAATATATTATTAATAAATTTATAAATTTATAAAATACTATTAAAATAAAAATAATAATAAATAATAACAAAAAAAACTAAAATTTATAAAAGAAATTTTATCTTCTTTATTTTAAAGTTTTAGCTTCACCTCTTCTCATATGTGTGTGTACAACCAAACACAGCCAAACAAATTTGACGCTTGCCTTACAAAAACTTCCCAGTCCATCCCCACCAGGCCCAAATCTATCTCTATCTCTCCCACACGCATTTGCAATTTATTATATACATATATATGGATCAGCTCTGCATGTGATGTTTCTGAACGTTGCTCTGACATAAACAGCTCATAATTGGCAAATATATGTGTGTATGTAGAAGACAATACTGATTGGGCCAGAAGGCAAAGATCTATAGCTCTAGAAAATCACTCTCCTTCGCTGACAATTTGATATGATCAACTATATGGTCAATTATTATATTTGGTGCATACCAGAGACCATTGTTGACTTCCATGTCTCTGAATTATTTTCAAACTACCGAAAAAAAATGTATACGAAACTATTGGATAAGACGGTACTGTATCCAATTAATAATTTTTAGGTCATATTGCATATGCATGTGCATCACCCAAAAAAAAAAGGGTTTATATACATTTATAAGATGTTAGTGAACTTAAGCTAACCTTCAATAATTAATGCAGATATACTGTCTCATGTAATGGCGGAATCAGAATTTACTGAGGGGCACTGACGGCTAGGACTGTTCTGCCTGGGCTGCTGATGGCTGATTCAACTTGAGAAAGGAAGGGGAAGAGGGAAGAAGGAGAAGGGAAGAGGAGAAAATGCAGCTCCTTTTTTATTTTTGAATCGGCCTAAATGAAACGACGTCGTTTCGCTTGGGTTTATTTTTTTTTTTAATTTACCCCTGGCGAAATGGTGCCGTTTCGCCAGGGGTTAATTTATAAAAAAAAAGTCTATGGTAAAATGATGCCGTTTTACCAATGACTAATTTATAAAAAAAAATAAAAATATTTGTAGTGAGGAGTTCGTCTACCTCTTGCTGCAAATCATCTACAACTCAACCCCTTCAACGGAGGCTGAGTTTAGCTCGATCTCCACTTTTTCACCGGTTTTACCTCTCTTGGCAGCCGATGAAGGAGAATCGTGTGACTACACACGAACCATGATCGTTCCGCCCTTGGTCTGATGTTGGGGTATCAATATTCAATAATGAGAAGTGACCAATTGTTTTAATTTAACAGTCAGCCAATTATTTTTACAATTGAAAGCCTTGAAATTTAAATTTTGATGCATAAAAGAAAACAATGATAGGATCTAAATCACTGTAATAAACCAAAACTTCAATTATGGTCTTTGTCGACAAGATATGGATTTAGCTTTGATTACTTCATTTATTCATAAGTATGAATCGGACCCACTTTCAGATGTTGCCCATAAATGGTCTAAACCCTTCAATACCGCAAAACCTTCTCTGCCGTATATAACAAAGCATATATATATATATATATATAGTATTTATTATAATTATTAATCTCAGAAGATGAAGTTGCGCAGTAACTTCTCAGGGTTAAATTTTTATATTTGGCCCTACTCGCTTAATACTCATTTCTTAAGGGGGATTTATCAATGTTGAATTTATGTTTGGGGCGTACTACTGATTGGCAATATATATATTTTGCATGCTTTCATGCCTTTTAAAAAATTGTAGTGATCAGTCAGAACCGTTGGATTGTTACCTCTTTAGGAGACACATTTGATATTATACTACTTGACGTCCTACCAAATACCATATAATAACTTACATATAATTAAGCCTTAATAGTATTACTCAAAAAATGAAATAGTAGAAACACAAAACGACAAATGGTCCGGTGCTAACCTTACCTAAACCAACTATCTTTTACGGATAATAATTATATAATTATGACTCAAAACAAAATTAATTACATGCACACAATATATAATGTATATTTCAATCTTTTATATAGTACTATATCTCTTTGGATCCTCTTGGTTTTGTTTGCCCTTATGTGATTGTGTATAAAACTGAAAAAGAACAAAATCACTTCGAATTTCAAGTTTCTGTAGAGCACTTCTTTATTCTCATGCCATAGCGACACAAATTGAGGTTTTCAACGCAGCTTTTCTTTTTTTATTTGGAGGTTTTTGAAGGCATATTCGACTTGATGATAGTCCAAATTTTATAATTTTTTTTAACAAACACTTAACATTTAAAAAAATGAAATAAGTAGTTTTGCCTTATTTGTATTGACATTGTGAAAATGTTATGTTTTGTTTAATTTCTGTCTGTTATACATTGATTGTTTTATTATATATATAATATATTTTTGTTTTCTTTTCAGAAGACTAAATTTCTTGTGCAAAATTTTGTGTTAAAATAATATATGTAATTAAATAAATTCCCATTAATTAAAAAATTCAGACTAAAATTTAATAATTTTAAATTTAAAAAAAATTAGTATTTTGGAGGTTAAGTGGGTGACCATAAGCATACTCCTTCCTAGACCGCTTCCTCTGTAATTGCAGTGTGTCAGTGTGAGTCGGATTAAGCTCTATTAAGGGAGTTTTTTTTCTTTTTTCCTTTTACTAAATCCAATTAAACCAACAACTATCAAATTTTCTATATTTTCTATCTACTTATGAGACAATTTGCAATTAATTGAGTAGAGTAAGTTCCAAAGAGTTTGAATTTTAATATCAAATTTTTATATTTAGAGTCATTTTTAATATTACTGGATCGAGTTCAATTGGGTTAAAAAATAAAATAAAAATATTATGTTTAATATATATATATATATTTATATTAAAAGATCAGGTCGAATTTGGGTTCCAAAAAAAATTATCCTAATCGAACCTATCATATATTTCTTATTATTAAAATCTAATTCATCTGCGATTTATTTATAAATCAACTAAATCGTTTCAATTCATATGAATTGGTCAGATTTTGTCGAATTTAAAAATTTTACTCTATCCTATTTTGTATCTTCTCCGTAATTGAATCCTGCAACGTTAATGTTAAAAGTAAGTCGTTAATATACTGGTATATCTTATTAGGACCTCATGTCCCATTTTTCAGAAACTATAAGAATTTATGCTTGTCTGACATGTATAGAATATATACTTAATGATTTCGAAAGTACAATTACATGCTCAGTAGGAGCAATCAAACCATTGGATAAAAAAAATTCATATATACACACTCAAAACCAAAAAAGAACATAAAAATAGTCATTTTTAAACAATTGGGTAGATATTTATGCAATTTCTACATGAAACTCCAAATTATATTCTACATTGGATTTGAAGCAGTAATGTCTTGACTATAGAAAGCACAATCAACCTCTTCTAAAAACAAAATTTTATATTGTACATCAAAAAACAGTTTAACTATAAATATATATATATATATAGGATAAATTCCTCTCTTATGTGCCAATATTAAAAAAAAAAAAACCCTGTATTAAGATCTAAAATATGAAATATTTAACAATAAAAACATATACATTTTGTCATTTGGTCTGTCAGGAATAATAAAAACATATATTTAACACATCCCACGCTTTCCTTGGTTTCCAAATTAGCAAATTACATTTTACATTTTGTCTTTTTGCATCAAAACAACCTTTCTTTTTTTTTTTTTTTTTTTTTTACCAAAAGACAAAATACTCCATTAAACTAAATAGAATAAAATAAGACATATATTACTACTAATACTACATATTTTTACACTAACCAATGTGAAACATTATGCTGCCGGCGGCGGGAATCAGGGGTCTGAAGGATGTCATATTCCGTCGACGAAGATGATGATGACGATAATAAGCAAATTATTAAATCAGTAAAAGCACTAATAATGAACTTATGGATATGTTTAGGATTCAACGTAAGATAACAAGACAGTAACTCATGTAAATAATCCCAGTCAGCTCTCACGTCCTTTAAGTTTCTGGCTTCAATCATTTCTTTCATTGAATTTTTAAAATCTGTGTAAGGATCCGGTGAGTATTTTTTAACTGCAACACCTCTGGTGACTGGCAATTCCTTCTCAGATTCAGACTCCGGCGGACCCAACGTTTCCGGGGACTCGATTATAGAGTTAGACCGTCCAGGAGAAGAAAAGAAGAACCGTTGGGAAGCGAAAATTGCTGCAAAATCGGGTGGAGAGTCGGTGTCGGAGTCGGAGTCAGAGGAGGAGAAGGAATAAGTAGAGGGACTACTGGGAGATTTGGAAGTGGATGCTGAAGGAAGGTCATATAAGGAAGTTAAATTTTTTATCACAATGGTGGTGGTGGTGGGGTTGGGAGTGGCCGTGGCTGTAGCTGTAGCTGTGGCGGTGGCTGTGGCGGTGGCCGTGGCGGTGGAGTCAGCGGCTGATTTCAGTAAATGGGTATGTTCTTGATGAATGTTTAATGGATTTGAGGATGCAGTTGAGGTGGGTAAACATTTGAGAAGGTTCTTCCAGAAGATAGTAGACATGGTTGACAAAAACAGAGAGAGAAGTATATGATAATTTGTTTGTTGAGACTGTTTTAAGAATATAAAATCTGAGAAAGGGAGAGAGGAAAATTGGATGGTGGTGGCAGGGTATTTATTTCGTAACAGAGCTCTACTGTAAAGCCATGAAGGAGAAGATGATGTCAACATGAACTTCTTTTTTATATTAATATTATTTTATTTTTTTAGTATTTTTGACACTTTTTTTTGTTTGTTTTTAATAAATAATAAATTTACATTAACACAAAGTTTGAATTATGGATATAATAGTTCCCGAAATGATCTCATTCTCGTATAAGTTTTTTGCTGGCTTTTTATATATGAATCTAAAATTTATTTTTTACTAAGAAAATATTATTTACATATCTAATATAGTAAAAGATTAAATAAGTGCTCAAAGGTTGGCACATTATTAATTTTTTAAAGTAATAATTTTTTATTTTTTAATTAATTTTAATACTTTATATAAAATATAAAATTAAATATTTATTATATTTGTAACTATTAATCTTCTAATAAACACTTAAACATTAATATAATATTATAATAGTAATTAAATAAATTATATTTGGGACTTTTAATTTTTTAAAAATTAAAATATTAATATAACTAAATATTATTTATTAATTTATACATTTTTAAGAAATTTAAAAGTTAAAAAATATACGACTCTTAATCTTTTTAATAAACTTATTATTAATTAATTAATTAATTTATATATTTTTAAGAATTAAAAAATAAATAATAAAATATATGATTTTTTATAAAAATATAAATTAATTACACAATAATATAATTTAATAATATATTTATATTTTTTATAAATTTTAAAGTTTAAAAATATATAAATTAATTATAAATTAAATAATTTAATTATAATAATAATTAATTTATATATTTTAGCAATTTAACAAATTAAATAATAAAATATATACTTTTTAACATTCCTAATATATATTTTTTCTTTTTTTCTTTTAATAATTTTTTTAAAATTTAATAATTAATTAAATATACTTGTGACTTTTAATCTTCTATAAATTAATTACATATTTATATAATTTAATAATATATTTATATTTTTTAAAAATTTTAAAAATTAAAAAATATAAAATTTTTAGCATTCAAAATAAATTAATTATAAATTAAATAATTTATTTATAATAATTATTAATTTTTATATCTTTAAATTTTAAAAAATTAAACAATAAAGTATATAATCTTTGATATTTCTAATATATATATATGTATGTATATATGTATATATGTATAAATGGATCAATAAAAATGAAATTAAACATTATATGGTGTGTGAAAAAAATAATATTTATTACATTAAGTAAAAAAAAACTTATTCATATTAATATAAAAGATTATATATTTAATAAAATATTAATAATATTTTTAACTTAAATTATTAATTTATAAATGTAAAAGTAATATATTTAATAAATTATTAATATTTAGGATTATTAATACATAAAAATAAAAAACTCATATATTTAATAAATTATTAATATAAATTTAATAATTTAAAATATTAATATATAAAGATCAAAAATTATATATTTAATAAATTTAATAAATAATTAATAAATATTTCAACTGAAATTATTAATATATAAAAATAAAATATCATGTATCTAATATGTTCTTAATATATTACTAATTATTAATAAATTTTTAACTAAAATTATTAATATATTTAAAAATAAAAAATTATATATTTAATAAATTATTAATGTATAAAAATAAAATATTTTATATATAAAAAATTATTGATTAAAATAAAAAAATAAAAAATAAATTATTACGTAATATATATATAATATAAAAATATCATGTGTTATAATTATTTTTTTATTTATATATTAGTTATGCATTATAATTTATTCTATAAAACTATTAATATATATATAAATAAAGAGTTAGATTATATTTCAATTTAATTTTTTAAAATTATACCAATGATTATTAATTATATTAAATTTTAAATTTAATGATTAAAATTATTAATATATAAAGATATAATATCATATATTTAATAATTTATTAATATATAAATATAAAATATCATATCTATAATAATATTTTTATCACAAGATAAAAAATTATATTTATACATCGTATGGATATACAACTAATTATAATATAATCATTATGAGTAAAATTTAATTGGTCTTCTAAAAATGTGTAGAAATTAAATTCATCTTATTAACTAAATCAGTTAGCGAAATACTAAAATCAAAGAAATAAATGGCTTACTAATTCAAAATAAGGGGAGAAAGATTGAATTTAAAAAACAGTATAATGCTATTAATGTAGGTTTGATATAAGTGATAAAAGTCTTATTATTTTTTAAGTAAAATTTTATATTTAAATTTTATAAATAAAAAAAATTTTACTAAAAGATACATCTCTTTCCAAATTCGACCATGCTCGAATCTGATTTAGTAGTTAACATGTTTCACTTAATAATTACAGCTTTAAATTAAAAAGCATTAAACATATCTTATTCTTTTACTGTGCAAGGCAAGTTGTACCAATGTATAATCGAATAAGATTTTCTACGAAATTAACTAACAAGACATAAAAGTCTTTGTCTTGTGTAAACACGCAACGCAATGAAGTTGGATGGGATCTTGGTGCATGTGGCTCATCTACAGGCTTTACGGAGCCGGAGAAGAAATTGTTGGATATCTTCAATCTTATGAAACATGGAAATTAATGATTTCATGAGAGGAGACCCAATGATTGCGTGAAAGCATAAAATTAAATTTCAATCAGCTACATGTACAAACGTTTAACAATAGGTTAAATGTTGAAGATTACCTTGAATTTCACACTATTATTATTATTAATTAATTAATTTGAGAATTTAATCACAATAATTATAATTTAGAGTTAAATAAAAAATATAAATAATTAATTCCATCAAAAAATTTAAATTAGAATAAAACATACAAAATATATTAGATAAATTTCACTATTAAATATATGTAATGAGCTATATATAATAAACCATCCCATTTTTATCAGTAAGATTCAGCAAAAGCTAAAGTGAATATATAAAAATCTAACATGAAAATATCTCCTGAGACCTCTCAGAATTTAAGCTTTAGTTTTAATTAGTAGTTATATATATATATATATATAGTAAAACTGTTATATAATAAAACTGCAATAAGCATTACTGTTACTTGTACACTTAAATTAACAATAAAAAAGAAGAGACAAAGCACACAAGCTTCCACTGCCTATATATGACCAAAATTAATTATACGCAATAAGTGCTCCTGCAGGTCAATTGACCAAAAGAGTTTGTCCTTCCACATTTTGATGACCTAAACTAGGCCTGCAGGTTCTCTCTTTACTCTGAACTACTACAAGCGAAAACTTTTCTTATAATTTCCCCTCGTCAAGGATTAATAGAATTCACAGTATAATCACAAACATCATCGTTAATTATAATTATTATTACAGTTTATGGCCTAATAGTTAATTACATATTAAACCATGGGTAAATTACTTAGCTAATTTAAGTAGATTGGTAATATATATAAATAATTTTGATGGACAAAAGGCTAAAAAACTTTTAAGATATGAAAAGAAGCAAAGCATCTCATGTATGTTTTAAAAGCGGAGAAAGACAATGCGTAAAAAATGTGTGGCAGAGCATACGCAAGAAAGCAAACTGTGATTGGGTTGATGGTGGGGTGGATTTCAGCGTCACTCTTCATTGTAGCTTATGAAAGTCTGTTACATTTTTGCATAATAATATTATTGTCCTTGTAAGATAAAAAACAGTTGGTCCATCTTTAATTTATTCTCCAGGCTCCAGCTGATCACCCTTATCACCCATGCATCTGCATCATGTCCTTCCTGGCCCCTTGTCATCTCCACCTTTGATCTGTGTGTGTTACTTCAAGTATGCAAACTATATATGTTTTTGGCCCCACTTGCATATGCCTATCGTTGTCTTGGGTGCTCCTTTGGTTGGTTTGCCCTAATTTTATCAACAGATGCAGGAAACTCCAAGGACTAAGAATAAGAACTCTTTTATATATATTGGCCCAAAGTTTCATTAAACTGTGCTAAGTAGAGTATTTTAGTATATATATAATTGTAATTTAATAATGATTCAAATAAAAAATATAGTTCATACATAAAATTTAATTTGTAATTTTTAGGTCCTTCAGAGTCTGAATAGATTTTAATTTTATATTTATCTTTAATAAATAAAAAATTAGTAATGGAATTCTTAGCTATGGAATGTTATTTTATTTTAGTTTTAAAGTGAAATTAAAGATTTTAATTATAAATCATTCTAGATTTTTTTTTTCATGGATAGTTGCATATCCATGTCTTTATACTATATATGTTCTTTCAATTTTGAATTAATAATATCATAGTCGAGTAAAATTTAATTAATGCTGCGGAGATTCACACGTCATTGAACCGAAACTCATTAATATAAAGTACTATCGATTCTTATTTGAAATTGTATCTCATACAATGTCGAACCAGAGACAAAATCCTGTTCTGACGTTGTGCCTTTTCTTTTTTGGCATATGCCATTCGTTTTTCGTGCTTTTCTTTTTTGGATAATTAAATTTCCAACTAGGCGTTTAAAATCTCGACCTCAATTTATATATTAATGGATTGTTAACCAAAGCGTCAGCAAAATTATGGTCCAGGCAACCCAATAAAAAAAAATAATAATAAAACAGTTGGCCAAGCACTTGCAATCTCAAGTAAAAGCTATGCATGGGTATCATCAGATCAGCAAACATTAAGGTTCATTCATTTTGGGCTACACAAATTTGGGTTTGGACCTGATCTGATACACCACTTAAGGGTGTTCTATTGCTAACAAAGCTGAAAAGTCCATTAGTGCAAAAAGGCATTACAACGACAAAATCAGAGAACACTAATTATCTTTTGCAACAGCATACACAAAACAAAAACTTAAGAAGAAATAAGAATTAAAACAAACAACACTAAATATGGCCAAGTTTATTACACGTTAACGTCCTCATTAAGCCTAGCAGCTGCAGTCATGGACCCCGCAACACCACCTGGATGCGTGGTCAGACTCGGATTATTCCTCTGTGTTAATTATTATTTTTATTTTATTTTATATGTTCTACGTAGCTTTAAAAAAATATATAATTTGTTTCTTGAAAATAAAAAGTCAAATTCCAGTAGGAGGAAAAATAGGTGTTTAGTTGGCATAAGAAACAGTCAACATGGAGTGGTGGTAGGAGTAAAATCAGCCACTTTCTCCTATTTTATAGTTCCATTTTCTGTTGATTTTGAATATAAAAAGGGTGTAGAATCTGAATTGGCATATACCCACAAAAAATATTAAAAGAAGCCTGTGTATGTGTGTTTTTTTTTTCTTTCTCTTCTCTCTTTTCCAACATTATAAGAAAAAGAAAAAAAAAATGGCTGTTAGTCAAATTATTTCTTCACCACCAATTTTCAGTGGTGAGCATTATCAATTTTGGGCTGTTAAAATGAAAGCTCACTTGAAAGGCCAAGGTTTATGGCAATGGGTTGAAGGTGATAAACAATTGCAGCTACTTGGAAGTAATCCTACACTTGCTCAAATCAAAGCTCATGAAGAAGAAGCCGCAAAAGCTCCAAGGGCCTTATCAATAATTTTTTCTGCTGTGTCAGAATTAGCTTTCACAAAAATCATGAATTGTGAAACTTCCAAGGAAGCTTGGGATACCTTGAAAGAGTCATATCAAGGAAACAAGCGGGCACAAAAGATGCAAATATTAAATCTCAAAAGAGAGTTTGAAAGTATGAGCATGAAAGAGACCGAGTCCATACAACATTACTATGATCGACTAATGATGGTGGTGAATAAAGTTCGATTGCTTGGAGAGAATCTACCAGATAGTAAGATTGTGGAAAAATTATTTATAAGTTTGCCAGAAAAATTTGAAGCAAAGCTGTCATCACTAGAAGATTCTAGAGACATTGGTGAAATCACTCTCATAGAATTGATCAATGCCTTACAAGCACAAGAACAAAGGAGAGCTATGAGGAAAGAAGAAATAGGAGAGGGAGATGAAAGAGTTTTGCTAGTTAAAGATGCTAAAGGTAAAGAAAAAATTTCTTATTGTAGCATTTGCAAAAAATCTGGTCATGAGACAGATAATTGTTGGCATAAAGGTAAGCCTCAATGCTTTAATTGTAAAAAATTTGGACATGTGAAAAAAAACTGCAGGTATAAAGATCAACAGATTAATATGACTCAAGTAATTGAGCAAGAAGAATCTCTTTTGTAATTGGAGAGATGTGCTCCAATGAAAAATTGAGGATGAGACGTGCATCAAATTGGAGAGATGTGCTCCAGTAAAGAAATTATGAAGAGAAGAGAAGTGCTTCTAAAGAAAAAGATGTGCTTTCAAAAATTATTATGGAATGGAAAACAAGTTTAAGGGGGGTGATTGTTAGTACTAAACTTGTTTTAATTATTATTTTTATTTTATTTCGTATGTTCTACGTAGCTTTAAAAAAATATAATCTGTTTCTTGAAAATAAAAAGTCAAATGCCAGTAGGAGGAAAAATAGGTGTTTAGTTGGCATAAGAAACAGTCATCATGGAGTAGTGGTAGGAGTAAAATCAGCCACTTTCTCCTATTTTGTAGTTTCATTTTCTGTTGATTTCGAATATAAAAAGGGTGTAGAATCTGAATTGGCATATACCCACAAAAAATATTAAAAGAAGCCTGTGTGTGTGTGTTTTTTTTTCTTTCTCTTCTCTCTTTTCCAACACTCTGCTCTGCGTTCACAATTCCTTTAGCACCTGCCCTTGTTACCACTTTATCCACCGGTAATCTCTCGGTTGCACCCTAAATATATACACCCACAACGTACACCTAATTAATTAATGCTCACTTTCTTCAATTATAATTTTTGAGCACTTGTTTTCAAGCTAACCAACTTACCTTTAGAACCTCAGCGAGTTTAATCTTTTCATTGTCACGATTTGTTGTAGCATTGTGAGATGCGGCAGATTAAGCTGCAGCTGCCAGCCCACCTGGGACAATAACATTACTCCCAGTTGCTCTCACTTCTGCCGCTTGAATTGCGGCTGCATCGCTCTGGTCTACTAGCTTGTTACCAGCTGTTTGTGATGTGGCCTCTAGCGCTTCTCCTATGGTAATTGCATTCTGTACGCTACCCGCTCTCAGTCCCTGCACTGGAGTAGTTTCTACGTATTGTCCGACAACCTTGCAACAATCATCAATACAATTTATTAAATGTAGTTAGTCCAATAACCCAAACACTCCTGAAATTTTAATCTTAAATTGGGCAGAAAGCAATCGTTTACGAAAAAATGCAGATGAAAAAGAGAGGTAGAAAGAAAGGGAGACCTGTCCAGAAACTCTTTCAGTGACTATGCGAGAACCCGGTACGTCAGTCTCTGTCACAGAAACGCCTGATTCTTCAATAACAGAATCACTGGCGTCGCGGTGACCGACAAAGCCACGCTGTTCATTGAAAGTTGCAGCAGATTGCATAACAGCAGCGACTCCATCCTTCTGGGTCTATCCAAACATTATTGTTTCAGCGCTCTGCATCATGTTAGCATCCTCTGGTGCTACAGGCTTGGTCGCAATGTCTCCTGAGACGTTGAAAACATCACCATATTTGATAGGTTCACCTTGACCTTGTTGGCTCTGTGGCTGCTCTACTCCTCCTCCTTTTTTTTTTAAAGGTAACTTCTTTTTTATTATATATGTTGACAAGAAGCATCAATGGCTAGGGTAAAGAACACTAATGTGTTGTCATAAGATTGAGTGTGCTGTTGAAATTTGTTGGAGTGCTAGGCTAAGCCCTGGGCTATAGATAAGCAATGGAAGCTATATCTGTTATGGGAGGAACAAAGTTTGTGGTGATTTGATTTTGAATGTTACCATTCATATCCAGTATTTTTTTTTATTCAAGGTATCTTCTTGTTTATTATATATATTGACAAGAAGCATCAATGGCTAGGACAAAGAATACTAATTTGTTGTCATTGGATTGAGTGTGCTGTTGAAATTTGTTGGAGTGCTAGGCTAAGCCCTGGGCTATAGATAAGCAATGGAAGCTAGATCTGTTATTTAGGAAAGTACCTATAGAAGTTTCCTGCCTTGAAATCAGCAAAGAGCTCATTTAGACTGTAATATCCCAAAGTATACCCTAAAAATTTTGAAATATTTATTTTTGTATTTGGATTAAATGTATATGTTTAATTGGAAAGAGAAAGGAGGTAAGGGAAGAGTGTATATGTTGTATATATAGTGATATATACAACATATACAAGTCAAAGAAATGGAAGTCAAAAGATGATTATTTAATGATTTTAAATTAATTAAATTAATTAAAAGGAAATTGAATTAGTGGAAGAGAATATTTGATTATTTTAATATTATATTTGCTTGGTGGAGGTTTAAAGAGGTGAAGTGTTTGACTTTGTCTCTTGTTCTTCTTTTTCTTCTTCTTTTCTTTTCCTTCTTGGCCGGCACCCTCCAAAGAAGGAGAGAAAGAGAGTTTTTGTTTTCCAAGCTTAAGATTGAAGGATGTTTCAAGTGATTAAGTTGGAAATTTAAGAAGTTTCATCAACTTTGGTAAGTTTTCCACTTGATTTCCTTGTTTTCTTTTAAGTTGTATTTGAGTTTGATGGTTGATTATTAATAGTATGAGTATGTTTGATTGTGGTGTGTTTGAGAGTATTGGGGTTGAATTGAAGAGAAGGAGTTAGGTTGGTGTTGGAAGAGTAAAGAGTTGTGTTTATGTTATGGTTATGAATTGGTGATTGATGTAAATATTGAGTTTGATCAATTAGTATTTTAGATCTTCAAGATGTTTATGTTTAATAAAGTTAAAAGCCTAGAATACATGAGGGTGATCCGAAACATAAGCAAAATGGATGCTACGACCGTGGCCCTTGGATGCCACGACCGTGGGGGTTTTAAGCAAAGTGGGCAGATTCGTTTGCTATCCAACGACCGTGGGGGTTGTGAGGCCACGACCGTGGGGATCTAGATAGTGATTTTGGCTTGTATTTTATGATCTTAGGGCCTAGTATGAGACTAATAGGTGAATAATTGTATTAGAATTCATGTGTATTTTTAAATAAGTGTGTATTATTCCTTTTGAATTAGGTTGTGAAGAGGTTGAGTTGCCCTAATCCAAGTAGTGAAGAATTCTTGGAAGAGAAAGTGTATAGATTGGTGTGAGTTGTTCTTGAGGTAAGTACGAACTTACATGGTTGCATACATTTACATGATTTTGAGACTTAACACATTTGGTTGTAAATGTGTTAAGTAATTTATTACATTGTTAATATATTGGATTAATGTTATGATTTACATAATGTGAAAAATATGATGATCATTCAAAATGTATGTTCAATGCAATTGGTTATGTATACTTTAATGATGAATTGCTTTAATGTGAATTGAGATATGATGAGATGTGAAGCCATTGTGGTTGGTTATAATGATTCAAATGAAATAATTGAGGTATGGTTGCATAGATGATTATGAAGAAATGAGAATAGAATTGATAATGAAATAAAGAAAGAATTGTGTGTCTAATATGTTAGTCAATTTTCAGAGTTTTGTTGTTGGTGGCATGCCTAATAGTAACAATCTCTTGAAGCTAGGTTGGGCTTGATCCTTGAAGCCAAGTTGGGTTGAAGTTTAGCATGCTTAACTCCCCTTGAAGCTTGGTTGGGTCTAGTCCTTGAAGCCTAGTTGAGATGTTACAACCCTTGAAGCTAGGTTGGGTTTGGTCCTTGAAGCCAAGTTGGGTTGATATTTAGCATGCTTCGTTCCTCTTGAAGCTTGGTTAGGCCTAATCCTTGAAGCCTAGTTGGGATAATGATAAATGTGATAATTGAACCAAAACATTAACTCTGAAAGTTGAATAGCATATTAGTGTCTTTTGGGTCCATGCTTGTCTTTGTTTAAATGTGAATTATAAATGGTGAAACAAATGAATAATAAAATTTAATGTAAGGTTTTGAAATATGATATTCTTATATATTGTTTATAATATTTGAATGTGTGACATTGGCATTGCATTGAAACATATTGTTATTGTAGTTTGTACCACTAAGCCGTTGGCTTAGCGCGATTGTGGTTCATCGCGCAGGTGATAGGGTAGAAATAGAGAGTTCAGTTAGACCGAGTTGAGTTTAGACTCTGAAGTGTTGATAGTGGGCTTAAAGATCAGAGACGAACTGCCAAACATGTATAAATGTTATGTTTTGTAACATTTGATTTTCGATGTATATATATTTGTAAATACCGATATATTTTCCGCTGCGTATTGAATGAACGTTTTATCTATTGTACTTTATAATATAATTTGAATGTTTTCAAGTTTTCTCATAACATGGTTAATTTTAAATTTAAAAAAAAAAGGGTTGTTTAATATAAACCGTGGCACTCTTGTATCTGGTATACGTATATTACAGATGTAGTAGTGTGTAGTGTGCGTATATGGGCTATAGGGGTGTTACATAGACACTATTTTTTTCCATCTAAATTATCAAAAATTTGATGCTTAACTTGGTTAGTTATAGAATTCTAGAAATGTCGTTAACTCTAGATTGAAATCAATATCTAAATACATGTGAAAATGAAGGAATAATCTGTTTCTATAAATTAACAATTTGAGTTTCTGGTTGCAGGTTTATATCGTCCATAAACAGCTAGTTTCTTCAGTATGATTTTGCCATTTGATTGTGTTGCTATTACTTAAGAAAAATATATTTTTGAGCCTCTGAATTTGGCAACTTTTTGATACTAAGTCTCTGAACTTCACTTTAGTGACATTAAGCCCTCAAAGTTTTTGATTCATGAAAGTTAGAAAAAGGGCTTAATTTTTATTGAAGCCGTTAACTAATTCTGTTAGAAAAAGACCTAATTTTCATGAATCACAAACTTTAAAAGCTCAATATCACCAAAGTGAAGTTCAAAGACTTAATTTCAAAAAGTTGTTAAGATCAAGGGCTCAAAAATGCTTTATTCTTATTACTTATAATCAACTTCATTGCCTACCGACAAGAGTGTGCACACATCTGTGCATGTGATCGTGAGTGTGCACACATCTGTGCATGTGATCGTGAGTGTATGTAATATGTATGTATGTAGCAATAATGTACAATATTTATAAGGCATTTGTGTAAGAACTAAATGCACTCATTAATATTTTCACATAGAGCATAATGGAAAACTATTTTAATTTTGGAGCATTTAACCATATAATTTCATACTGTTTTGCATTAAAACCTTCCTTGGTCATTATTCTTCACTCTTCCTAATGGCAATTGTTCTCAAGTTTCATCATTAACCCTTTTGTCATTAAGCTGTCACTATTCTCAAGGTTCAAACTTATGTTGAATGCTTTAACTAGTGATTGTATTTTGATTGCTTTGATTAATGTACATTCTTTTTGGTGTTTATTCAGTTTTTGATAGGGTGATGATGTACTAATGTACTAAATACTAAACTAAACTTCTAATACTAGTGAAGTTTAAAATATGTAAAATATATTGATTGTATTATTTAGTTAAATTAATCCTAAAACTGAAATAATCATGTTCTCCTAATTTTTAATTTTCTTTTCCCATATTTTCTTTTATTGAATAAAGCATTTCACGAATCAACATTTGCATTTTTTTTTAAAAAAAAAACTATTTTTTTTTATTTTATCAAGACCTCTAAGAGAAATCTTGCAATAGACCTTTCATTTTAATTTTATTTTGATTTGTTTTAAATTAGTAGTTGGGAACTTCGATTTCCTTTAGCTCTAGTTTCAAAATTTATTTGCTTAAACTCCCTTGATTGATTATTTGCCCAATTCCTAGCTTCCGAAAAGAAGAAAGATTAATACTTGTTCTACACTTTGTAATGTTATACAATCCGGAAAAGGGTAGAGAAATGAAAGAACATTATGGATAGGTATTGGGAGCTATCACAAGATATTAAACAAGCCTTTATAACTCGGTAGTAAAGGAATATATTACTAGAGAGATGGAGAGAGATCTAAGATTACAGTGCAAATAGAAAGAAGCAAAACAAACATAGATCTAAAACAATCTGCAAAAGAGACCAAGAGATCTAGAGATCTTAGGCATGATAAAAATATGAATAGCCTGAAGAGATCTCAATCAAAGCCCCAAGGTAAAAGCTTAAGCAGAAAAATGAGAGAATACAAGCAAGGGCCAACCGTAAAATATAAAGAGCCCCAAAATACTTGGCGGTGAAAGGCCCCATAGAGGCGTAATAAGCTTCCAAAAGCTTCTTGAAATGACTGGGCACTGTAATAGCCAATGAATCCCCATCGTCTTCAATCATAAAAGGGGAGCACACCCATAAGATAAAGAAGAGATCTCTAAACTTGAAGTAGATTGTGAATATGCTCTGAAGATTAAAATATTTCTCCTCAATCACTGTAGATCGAACAAAAACTGCCCCTCCTGTAGAAGGACATAAGAAGCCTTAGAAAGGCTATATCTAGAGCAAAATTATTCAAGAACATGAGAAAACACAAAACACAAAAAAAAAAAAAAAAAAAAAACTATGGGGAAATAAGCTAAAATGGAAGATTTAGGTTGTCGCTGGCTTTCTTTTGAGCACACACCAGGCAAACCCTACCAATTGAATAATTTTATGTTGATTGCAATCTTGCAATTGACTTCGATTTCGGTTTCTAGATTAGGTTTTTTGTTTCTTGAAATTTTAATTCTAACTTTTGAAGCATATTTAAATATTGGGCACATAAAATTAGTAGTTTTAATTGACATGAAATTAGTTACGAATCAAATTTTTGTTTTTTTTTTAATTTTTTTTATTGTAATGATAGTGAAGCCACAATTAGTGAACAGTGAAATGAACAATTTGAACTTACAAAAGGAATTTAATCTGAAAGCTTAACATTTGGTTGCGGGAATCGGTAAGCTTCTGCTAGAGATTAGGAAATGATTTGGACAGTTCAATAAATTATTTGTCATTCCTGATGCAAGAAAGTACAAGGTTACTTTTTTGAAAAACAAGTATATTGAATTGAAAGAATTGCCAGACTAAATGCAAATATAGATGGATATGAACTCAATGACTATGCCAAAAAAATTGATCAATTCAGGATTGTTTAACTTCAATCCAAGTGAGTTGAGCTTACTTATGCAATTGAGACTAATAAAGCCTCAAAGGTAGCTCGAAAAAGTTGTGCATGAGATTTAGCTTGCCAAGCTCAAAACTTTAATGCTGGAATTGAAGAAGACAAATACACTAATGTAGGAAGCTGAATTCTTGCGAAGATTAAATTTGAATCTATTTTATTAGAATCTCAACTTCAACCCTTGCTCTGTAGTTTCGGCATTGACAAACTCAATCTCCTGCATAACTTCTCAAATTGCATTTGCCACCATTTTTCAAGCAGATAACACTTCAACCTTTGTGGCTTTGAGGCCTTGTTAGTGTCCATAACTTCAACTCGCCTAGTTTTTGAAACTGAACAATCCTAGATTGAAATAGAGCAATGACATGTTCAATTTGTTGCATGATCATTAAGTACAAATTTAACCGTGCTTGCAGTTGGTCTGTCTTATCCTTGAGTTCACTATATTTGTTATTCAAACATGCAAACTTCAATTTTCTAGCCAAACAAATGTCAAAGAATTTATCAACTAGCTGAATTAATTCCCTGGTCTCAACTAAAACCTCACTTAAGGTTGAGATTTCCACAACCAACTTCAATTTATCATGTTTTCAGTATTCTGCCTAGGATCTTTCTGAAGTTTGGATACTAAAGTTTGAAGTTCAACTTTGTGCTTCGATGAGATTAATCCATGACAAGAAGGGAAGAAAGCTTGCGTCAAGCTTCTGCTATTTCATCTTGTGTGGTATAAAACTCAGTTTATGCAGAAGAAGATCCTTGGTTTTCAGAGAGAGGCTGCGCGATAATGTCTTCCAAAGAGTTAAGGTAGTTATCAAAATCATCTAGATTTTGTTCGATTATTGAATCTTGCATGCTAAATGCTCCACCTTCATCATTAGGGAAGGATGCTTTAGAAGAATTTCTAGTTTTTCACCTAGGCATGGAGGACTCTGTAGCTCCATTCTGGCTTGTTCACTCAGGAGTGGATGATAATTTAGCCCCGCCTTTTTTTGGTTTTTGGCTTTCTTAGGTGTGATGGCCTCTGGAGAGATGGCTGGGATCAAGAACCAGCGAGTTTTCGCTGTAAGGTCCTTCTGGAAGCTTCGTAGTAGGGCTCCTCTCAATCAGGTGGAGAGAGCGCTTGGGGAAGATTGAGCCACATCACCTTAAATTTTTCGAAATTTGGACTGTCAATCTCCCCAAATCCAAAAAAACTTTGTAACACAGCAACAAATTACACACATCAATTGCCACACAATAGAATAGTAACTACTAGAAAGAAATGGAAGATTGAGATACATGGAAAGTGCTTAGAAGACCTCTTGGTTGAAATTGGTGAGGCACCCAATACCAGAGTTCAGATATGGTTGAGTGAAGCTGCTTTCAGCTGAGTATCAGGTGAAATCATGCTTTGGCCTTTTGATGGCTAAGCGGTATTTTTTTAAAAAAAAATTGGTTTAAAAAATGAATTTCCTTATAGATTTATCATAATTATTATTTATTATTTTTGTGAAAACTAGTTGCAAGTATTATTGTGTCCACATAATTTTTTAATGGAAATCCATATGCATAAGATGAGAGCTGTTTAAAATTGTCAAAATAATCCATTGTTTGTCAAACTACAGGTAGATTAAGATTATCTGCAGTTAATATCACTTATTTAAAATTATTAATTATTGATCTTCCTTGCATAAAATAGTTAACTAGTATTCTAAAAGCTGAGTAATTTATGAAACTATTCTTTTTGTGATCATTCAAAACAAACTTTTTAGACATTTCAACAATTAAACTAAATGAAACTTAACAGGTTAGCATGAAAAATATCCTTCATAAAGTGGTGTGATGCATACTGATTATAATCACCAATAAGATGATGAATACAGACTACTGTGAAAATGATGAAATCGACTGTTATCGCAGACAATAATTTCTATACCAACAATGCCTGACATAAATTTAAAATCACTCTGACTGGTTTTTAGTGATTCTTATAGGTACTCCAGGAGGGATAGCTATAAGGCCAAAGGCAAGAATCTTCTCGCTATGATTCCAAACTTTTGTCATTTTTTACTCTTCTTCTAAACCATAAAGTGCATAATTTGTGTCTGCCATGTAGACAGCTGCCTTCACTTCCATTCTTAGCTTAACTAGCATTGCCTGTATCTCAGAGTTCATTTTATAGGATGTATCCTTTGCATGGAAGACATGGATCCTATTCTTTGCAGTAAGCCAACTACGACCTGCATCCTTCTTGATCCCAATTTCCATCATTTCTTTTCTCACTGGGGTTTATGTTTACTGGTTAAATCTGATCATTTCTTGAAGTTCTTGTGTTTGTTAATGTTTACTCGTTAAATTCGATCAGCATCATGCCTGGAAGTAAAGTACTATTGCTTTTCTTTTTTCTTTGATTTTTTTATTGGGGGAAAAGTGAAATATTCTCCTGCTCACAGCCACACCAGTTATAACGAGTAAAATTTCGAAGTTTATAATACCACTTTATAATTTATTTTTGTATGCATGCTAAGTTAATTTGGTTTTGGCAGAGGTATGATGAATCTACTTTCACTAAGAGGTTTTGGTATCCAGACAAGTTTATGATTCATTATTACGTGCTTCTGTTCAAACTTCTTGTCCCTTTCTGCCAACGGACAATCTCAACTCAAAGCAGGTCGCAGAAAAACTGATAATGATGCATGATGAATACTTGCACAGAGATCATTAGATAAAAATTGAATAGTCCAAGTTTGAGTTAGATGCTTATTGAAGCTTATGTTCAAACAGGTACCTAAATATATTGCTATTGATTGATATAAAATTCCTTTTCTCCTATCTATTGTCTGCCAAGATGCAGAAAGTCTCAATCTTATGATTGTTCCTTTTTTAACCTTTTTTTTTTCAAGTGAGGACTTCTTGATTATTCACGAAGTGTGAGGTGTTGATAGAAAAGTGAGGAAATTCTATCAAATTATGTGTAATTCATATATTACTTTGAGAAGATGTGGTTGGCATAGCATTTGGTATACTGCAAAAGAACATTGAAAGAACTATGATGAATTGGTGAGCAATTCTATTTCTTGTACATTCCTGGCTCAGGTTGATATGATGATATTGCATGCATCTGACCAGTGTCCATACTAGCAATTGGAATCATTGGTAAAGCAGCAGATGGTAAATTTCTAGTAGCCTTCTGCTTCTAGCAAAACCACAACAAAAGAGATTAGTTCGACCTCTTCATTTACCGTTGCTGGTAAACTCACAAGTTAAATTTTCGTTCTATGCTTTGGGGCTTTTCCCATTTTCCGTCTCTTTCTTAATGAAATGTGATAAATGAAAACAAGCAAAAAAAAATGGAAGGTTTATGGAATTAAGTTGAATAAAATGCTTAGAAATCAAGTTATTGAAAAAAATCAGCTTGTCTTTATCTAGGCATGAAGTTTTTTGTTACTATTTCATCAAATTATTACTTGTAAGTAATCAATAAAGGGTTGTGCTGTTATGATCTAAAGTAAGATAATTGGTTTGCATTTGCTCATTGGGAACTTAAATGAAATCCTGATGCCCATAAAAGCAAATACAGTAATATCCTCTTGTGGCTTGCTGATAAATGTTTTACTAACTTCTCAGTATACTATAGTCTGCAAGGTTATGGGAGAGAAAGTTTGCAGTGATTTGATTTTGAACGCTACCATTCATCACCAGTACTTTGTTACTGATAGTAACTTCTTTTTTATTATATATATTGACAAGAAGCATCAATAGGCAGAGCAAAGAAGACCAATTATGTTGTCATTAGATTGAACATGCTGTTGAAATTTTAAATTAGCGAATGAGATCATTTTAGACACTTTTTGGGTCCAAATTATCAGGAATTTGTTGCTTAAACTTGGTTATTTTCAGAATCCTGGAAATGCTGTTAACTATATTTTGAAATCAAGATTTAAATACATGTGAAAAGGAATGAACAATCTGTTTCTAAAAATTAACAATTCGAATTTTTTATTTCAGGTCTTGATCGTCCATATTCGCAGACACTGTTTTTGTCATTTGGGTTGTTCTGCTATAATTTATAAGCAGTTTCATTGCCTACCGACAAGAGTGTGCATGCATGTGTACTTGTATTTGCTGGTCTATTTAATTTGTACCTATATAGTAGTAATGCACAATAGCGATAAGGAATTTGTGTAAGATCTAAATGCATTCATTAACGTGTTTCCAGAGAACATAATGGAAAACCGTTTTAATTTTTGAGCAGTTAATTATATAATTTTATTCTGTTCTGCATTACATCCTTCCTTGGTGATCATTGTTCTTCAGTCTTTCTAACGGCAATTTGTTCTCAAGTTTCATCATTTACCATTTTGTCATTAGCATGTCACCATTCTCAAGGTGTAAACTTTGATGTTGAATGCTTTAACTGGTGATTGTATTTTGATTGCTTTGATTAATGCACATTCTTTTTTTTTTTTTTTTAATTGAGATCTGATAGGATGATGATGCACTAATTATTAAACTAAACTTTTAATACAAGTTAAGTTTAAAATATGTAAAATGTACTGATGGAATGAGGGGGAAAAGAAAGGAATTTAAAAAGTTACAGAGAATATGATTAGTGCATTAAGTCTTAGTGAAATTATACACCAGTTAATGGTACATCAAAATGTCACTTTTTGGCTTTTATAAATTGTCAAAAAATAAAAAATAAATATTGATCAGTATATTTAAATTTTATTATATATATATAATAATTTTATAAATTTATTATATACTTATTATAGATTTATTATATATTTTTTATAAAATAATTAAAATATCCTAATAAAATATATAAAATTTTAAAAAGATCTAATGAGAATGGTAATTTTTTTTTAATAATCAACTAAATAATTAAGTTTTCATAATATAAAAATATATATATTTAAAATACTCGTTCAATTCTTAAATAATTATCACCTTAGAGTTAAATTTTTATTGATAAATAATTATTATTTTATAAAAATCAGAGTTATTTTATATATTTATTCTAAATTTATCTCCATATAATTAAGATATAATAAAATGAGTAATAAATTAAAAGGAATGATAATTTAATAAAATAGTTAATTACAGTGTTACACAACTTTCTTAATTTATGTATAAAAATTTTAAAATGATAATTATTTATAAACGAAGGAAATATTAAATATCGAATATTATTTGATGTTGTTCTATTTAAATTATTTTTTTATAAAAAAAAAATTTATCATATATATATTATTACTTTATAAAATTAATATAAATTAATTAGCTTTTTTAATTATATTCTTATTATTAATAACTAAGTTAATAAATTAAGAGTATAATATTTTAATATTGATGAATTAATAAATAATATTTTAATTAATTTAAAATAATTATATATAATATTAAAAAAATTTAATTATTTTTTTAATAAATATGTTTGAGCTAAATCTTGCAATTTAAACAAACAAAGATGGTATAAGTTACTAGAAAATATTACAACAATGAAGTGTGTGTTATAAAAATATATTTAACATATTAATATAAATATTTATTTTTAATTTTAATAATTATATTTATAATAATAAATTTTTCACAAATTTTAAAATTATTTTTTTTGTGACATTAAAATTATTATTTTTATAAAAAAATATTATTTATAAATTTTTATTTTTATATAATTAAAAAAATTAATTATATTTTTATTATTAATAATTTAATTAATGAAATGGGAGTACAGTATGAATGAATAAATAGTGATAATAAAATTGACTTTCTATATCATACTATTCAATTTTCAAAAATAATATCACCGAAATAAAAACGCTTAATTTCGGTTAAAAAAAAAACGCTTAATTTCGGTTCAAAAAAAAAATACGCTTAATGAGATGAATCCACGCGCGTATGAGCACGTGAAAGGACTCGGGAGGACAAGTTAAGAACATAAAATATCGAATATACCATTCGCTCTTCTCGGTTACTGAACCTAGCAGCAAAACCAAACGGATGAAGATCATGCACAAAGGGTAAGACCGTCATTTCATCAGTCCGCTGTCTGTTTTTCCTAATAGATTCTCATCTTGTAGCTACCAGCTCTTCATTTCATCACAGTTACAGTATTTGGATCTCATAAACAACGGCGAGAGAGTAAGTTGTCTCTGTTTTACTGAACCAATTTTACTTTTGGTTGATCTTGATTTCAATATTCTTGATCTTAATTTTGATATTTAAACTTTTTTTTACAGGTGAAAGGATTTTTGTTTGATGATGTCTAATCCTTATCCCCTTCCTTCAGATCAAGTGGAAGAGTATGTTCCTGAGTAAGATCGCTGTGTTATGATCTTTGTTTCCTTTCTGAAATTTTGCTAATTCCTTCGAATTTTGTACTTTTCAGTATAGTAGAGTGAAACCCAGTAACTAAATTAACTAATTAGTTCAGATTGAGTTTTTGGTTTCTCGAAATTTTAATTCTGAAATGTAGATGACATAGAAAAATTCTAACTTTTTAAGCATTTTTAAATGACAGGCACATAAACTTAGTAGTTTTAATTGATGAAATTAGTAATGAATCAATTTTTTTTCTTTTTTTTTGTTTTAATGACAGTCGATATGGTACACCAGCTTCAATTAGTGAGCAGCAGAATGAACAGTTTTTGCAGAATGAGCAAATAGTGCATATTGCACAATTTGTGCAGAATGAACATTTTGAGCAGGATGATCTATTTGGGCAGGATGATGTCCCTAATGAAAGTAATGATCATGTTGCCGTGCCTCAGCCACAGGATAATAACTTGCTTTGGCCAGTTCTCCCCGGTGAATCTGGTGAAGGCTTGCCGTATGCTCCCATTGATTGGCCACATCCTGGTGATATTTGGACATGGAGAGTAGGAAAGAGGTTTAATAGTACTGGCTACTTTCAAGATAGATTCCTTTATCCTCCAAAACGTCTTGGGAAACAATCTTTCGCAAGCAAGAATGCAATTGCTAATTATCTACGTTCACAATTCGCAGATGCAGATGTTGATGCTTTTTTTGCATCTTTTGCTTGGAAGATCCCTGTAAAAATTGAAACCATAGCCAAAGGTTTGCTTAAATTTTTGACACTAAACCTATTTACTAATATTTCTATTTATATCCCAGTCTTGGGATGTGCAGACCCTCTTTTTTGAACTGACTTCAAAGTTTTTAATTCATTTTTCCTTTTCTCTTTTCTTTCTTGTGTGTATGTTCAACCAAATTTCTTTTGCATATTTCTTAATTTTTGTGGTTTGACCTACTTTGGTTTTATAGAATGGCTTAATCATCTATGTTTAGTATGATTGCTGCTTTTTTTGGGTTAGCCAGTCGCTGCTAGTTTATAAATTTCTATTAAGGTTATGTAGGTTGAGGTTTCATGAAGTCAAAGCTTAGAATTGCATGTTGATTATCTAGTAGCTTATATTAAGGTTATTCAGGTTGCAGTTTCACGAAGTCTAAGTTTAGAATTGCATGTTATTATCCATGACCCTCAGACATGGAGAATGGAAGTGGGAACGTTATGATTGATGGCCATTATTAGCATGTGCCTAAATTTATGAAACATGAATGAAGAGTCCATTCAGAATCATGGAGGCAACTTAAAGGTGAAAATTTGAAAATATACAAGCAGTTGTAATAAGATTGTGCGGTGGATGATTACAAATATATTTGAGAACCATTTCTTCTGCTCTTAAGCTTGGGAAGATACATTTGAATCCAGCTTCTAGTGATAACAATGTAACTCCATGTGGATTCCGCATGCTGAGGATCTCAAACATGATTCTCATTAGTTTGGAAGTATGTCTGCTTGGACCGTTGTATATTTCTGAATTAAGATTTGAACCACATTTTAAAACTGGGAGGTACATAGCAAAGTGCTCTATTGCAATTTTCCTTATTATGCACTTCCCTTCCCAGCTGGTAATTTACGTTCCCTTGTATTCATTTTGATTAGTTGAGCCTGTTTTTAATATTAATTCATCTACCATTTTATTGACCTTGAGATAAAATTATAGCAAACAATTAATCAAAATTTTTGAATGTTTATTTGCATTAACTTTGCATCCTGGTTGAATTGGGATTCTTCAAATATTCCATCTAAAATGTGAAGTATTAGCTATACTCCAATTTGGAAAATCTTTAGCGAGAATGATTAAAAATGTTTTCTACTTTTGGAGCAATAGACCTTTTGGTAGTTGCATTTTCCTAGAACTATGCTTTTTCCAAACTTTGGGATTTTGTTCTTGTTCAAACTATTTCCAACTTATCTATTATTGGTTAGTGCATTTAAACTGTCTTCAGTAAACCAAGACGAGCTCAATGCAAAAATTCTATATTTATATGTTGGCCGTTATATTCTATAGATGTACCTCCTCATTATCCTGTCTGTTTAATCAACTGGAAATGAGTACCTAATTGTTTGAGATAAACTTTAATGTCTTTGAGTGGACCTTATGAGGTTGAAGAATGTATTAACCTTTGTCCTGGTTTTTAAGATGTTTGCATGCTTACTCTAGGCGTTGACCAGTCTCTCTCCTTATCTCTTCATCCTCAGCTGTCAATTGTTCTTCCTTGTTTGTCTGTCTGTTGATGATAGACAGCATTTGAAAATGAACACTTCGATGGGACAAAATTGGCTCTTTATCAAATAGTCTTTTTGCTGGAACTTTTTACCATTCCACTTTAATCTTTTGTTTCATATTTTTTTTTTGCAACAAATTCATTTGTAGGGGCGAGGTTATGTAGTGTACATCTTTGATTTTAAAGAAGAGAGATACTCTTCTCTCTTAGATGTAACTATCCAGCCGTTTTCTTTTTATTTTTTCGAACAAAGCTAAACAATGTCTCAAAGAATGGACATAATGAAATTAAAGGATTTCTATTTAGTAGACTTCATGTGCTTTTGAGAGAGATGGAGAGTGGTGCTTGCTGCAGTAATGGAGGCTTTGCATGTCTATATGTTTAGTTTCCACAAAAAACTTTGATGGTTCCATTATTGGTTCCTGCATGTTAAATACACCACCTCATTTTTAGGGACAGATGGACCTCATTTTAGGGATAGATGGTCTAGAAGAATGTCTAATTTTTCGCTTAGGTGTGGAGGATACTGAGTTTCATTCTTCTTGTTTGCTTAGGAGTGGGTGATTATTTAACTCCATTCTCACCATCAATAAATGTAGTTTTCTGTGAATCATATGTAATAATAAAGTTTGATGTTTCTTTTCAAATTTTTTGGCTAATGAATTTATTATATCCGATTATATTATTTATCTTTCTTTTCAAATTTATTTGGCTAATGAATTTATTATATCCCATTATATTATTTATGTTTCTTTTCAAATTATTTGGCTAATGAATTTATTATGTCCCATTATATTATTTATGCTTACTTTGTTCTTTTATATGATTTAGTTGAACCTGCATCTGTTGATAGGGAGAACCCTCCACAGGATGAAAAACTGACAAGTCAAGAAGAGAATAAAGAAGAAAGTTCCGGCTTGAGGAAAAGGAGGAGGAGCAAAACTGCTGTATCAACTACAACCACACAAGCAAAACAGAATGGAGCTACATCATCATCCGCACCCAAGCGAGCTAAACAAGTTAGAACGAAAGCGTCACCTACACCTAAGAAAATGAAAAAATCACCCACTCCTAAGAAAACAAACCAGAATGGAGCTATGGTATCCCCCACGCCTAGGCGAAAAACTAGACATTCTTCTAAACCATCTGTCCGTAAAGATGAAAGTGGTGCATTTAGCTTGCAGGAACCAATTATCGAACCAATTCCAGAGGATTTTGATAACTACCTCAACTCTTTGGAAGACATTCTCACCCAGCCCATCTCTGAAAACCAAGGACCTTCTTCTTCATCGGCTGATTTTTATACCTCACAAAATGAAATGGCAGAAGCTCGACGTAAGCTTTCTTCCCTTCTCGTCATGGATTTTCCTTCATTGGTCTCTTCAAAGCACATATTTGAACTTGCAACTCTAGCATCCAAGCTTCGAAAGGATCCTAGTCTTAATGCTGAACAACTTGTTAAATTGAAATTGGTTGAGGAAATCTCAACCTTCAGTGAGGTTTTTCTAGAGAGCAGGGAATTAATTGAACAGGTTGATGAATTTTTTGCCACACTTGAGGCTAGAAAGGCCAAGGTTGCTTCTTTGAAGAATGAGTATAATGAGTTGAAGGAAAAGGCAGACCAGCTGCAAGTGCAGGTGGATTCTAACTTGATGACTGTACAAGAAATTGATCATCAGATTGCTCTACTCCAATCTAGGCGAGTTGAGCTTACTGTTGCAATTCATACTAACAAGTCTGCAAAGGCTGAGGTGGCATCTGCTCAGAAAATGGTGGCAAATACGATTCCAAAAGTCGTGCAGGAGATTCAGCTTGCAAACGCCAAAACTCCAGAGTTGGAGTTAAAGAAGACTAATGCACTGAAGCGTGAAGCTGAAATCCTTGCAAAGTTTGCTCCTTTACAAGGATTTTCTCTTTAAGAAGTGTCTTTAGAGCTATATTTCCATAATGCTTTACTTGTTGCATGGTTTAGTTTAACATACTATCCTTTTGTTATGGTTCAACTTAATATTTGCTATGCAGAGAACTTGGTTTCTTTGGTCTAATTCACTAACATTTGGACTAGTCTTTCCTAAGACTGTAATTGTGTTGCAGTAGCTTTGGAAAACTCAAGCTCGGGTGGTTATAAAATAATCAAGTTTAAATTAAGTCCGAGCCAAGTTTGAACTTATATCGAGTTAATTTATTTATCATGTATCGAACTTGATTTAAATAAATTTAATGAATTTATTTTAATTTTAATTTTTTAATTTTTTTATTTATATTTTTATAAGAAATATATTAAAATTAATTTTTATATAAAAAATAAATAATATAATTTTATATTTTATTATAAATTATTAAATTATTTTATATTTTATATTATTTAAATTATTTATTGTATATAGTATGTATTAATAAATTATATTAATTAAACTGGTTAAAAATTAATTAATTTATATATATATTTTAATATATATTAATTTTTATATATTTTTAATACAACATAATAAACGAGTTAATTTATGAGTTTAATTGATAAATTTTTTAAATGAGTCCGCTCCTAAGTTAATGAATATTTTTTTATTTTTAATTTGACTCATTTAATAAATAAGTAGTTTAAATTTAATCTGAACAAGTTTTTTATCGGTTTAAATTTATGCTAAAATCGAATAACTTTATTTATTTATAGCTCTAGTCTTTCATCTATGTTGATTTCTTAATTACATTTATTTTGAATTATCAGGGTAAATTGTCTATTAGGTAAAAAAAAAAAAGGAGTCTTTAATGTGTAATTTATCATTTAATTTAAAGAACACTTACTGGAATAAGAGGAAATCAAAATATAAGTTATTAGACAACAAACCAATATCTATTATGCATCTTGTGCCATGGCAGTTGATATTTTATTGACACAATTTCGCAAAGACTTCATGATAGTTCTAACAATTATTTCCCTCAAAAAAGAAAATTATATTAAATATGTCAATAATTATAAGAATTATTTTTAAAATTTTCATAAAAATATTATTATGTAGTTTGATTTTTTACTGTTTAAAATTAATACTCCCTCCGTATCATTTATATAGAAAAAGTAAAATGGACACGAAAATTAAGAAAATTTCATTTTTTCCATCTCTATTTACTTAAATACCCCTAAAAAAAATATCCCTCAAAACCTACTTTTAAGGCAAGGGTATAAATGGTATTTTGTCTCATTCCACTTTCCAAAATTTACCTAAAATAGCATATTTTCTATATAAAAGATACACTAAAAAAGGAAATTTTAACTATGTAAATGATACGGAGGGAGTATATTTTTATATCTCATCATATAAAAGCGAAAATATAAGATTAAGACATAAGTATTATAAATTTAAATTGAAAAAAAATTGATATCAATGAAATTCAATCGATGTCGTTTATTTTTAAATTAGACTCAATTAAAGATAAAGACAATAGTTAAAATATGATGGGCAGAAAATTTCATAAAATAAAGATTAAAGCATTTATTAATAAAATCCAATAATAATTGAAAGAGATTGATAAATTGAAGGGGGTAAAAGTGTCATATCAAGTTTCGTAGAGTCCAGGCCAGGTGTTTGGGAGTCGAATGTCCTGATCCAGAAACTGTGCCGTATTGTTACTACTACTCTGCCGTTGTCAGTCGTAAGGGTTTTTCACTGGCGCTTCAGAAACAGAAACATTCCTGTGTTCTTGCGAAGTAGGCTTTGGAATTCAAATTCAATTTTTTCACCTCCGCTTTTTTCCTCCTTTTATTTTCATCTCTGCATTGCATATTTCTCTTCTGGAAGCACCGAATTGAAGTCCCCGTTTCTCTTCGAATAACTTCTTCTCTCTGATGCCGCTAGTTTTGAATGTCAACACTGAAGCAGGCTTATTTCAGGTGAAATATCCGAGTTCATCTCTCTTTGAATTTTATTATGATTTCGGTTTTTGTAAATTTTTGCGAGAAATCCTGCAATAGACCTTGCTTTTTATTTTTTATTTTTTAATGTTTGTATGAGAATTTTTTAGAATTCGAGTGCTCCTAGTTTGTACGCTTGATTCTTTTTATGTTTTCAAAAACTCATGTTGTTCTTGTAGGATCAAAATCTATTGATGAAAACCATCATCAATCCAAAATCGTTCATGTTCAATCATCAAGAATAGTTAAATAAAACTAAAAACGGAAGCGTACCTGAATCCATATGGAAGATCTGAATCCTTAGCCTTATGGTTTTGATCTTCCAAATTGATGTGTTTGAGAGGTTTTTTAGTTTTTTTAGAGAAATCTCTTCTATCTTAAGACTTTAGAAATCTTTGCTTTTATAAGATTTTTGAAATCTTAACTCTTAAGACTTTAGAAATCTTAGCTCTTAAGACTTCTTCCTCTCTCTTTATCTTATATATGATGGGATATATATAAGAAGAAACTCAAACACATAATTTGGGGACCATAACCCTAATGTCTTTATTTCTAATTTAGCCCATCATAAAATTAGAAATTACATTAAAGTATCTACACATATAGACCCATACTTTACAACCTTAAATATGCCCATAATTAACCTAAACCAAATTAGATCACTTTAATATTTGGGCCAAACCTTTTATGATAGTATATATATATGACATAAAATTATTTTAACCTAATGTTATATTTAATGTATAAATATTAGTCCATATAAATAATCCAACAATCTCCCACTTGGACTATATTTGTACATAAATATAACTTTACAACTTTATAATCTTATGCCATAATATAACCTTATGAGCTCAAAACTTATCTATCATAACCAAATGGTTTTCTGAACAATCTCGTCCATTAGCTATATCAATATAGAACCAAGGCATTATTTATTATAGTTACATCATAATAAAATTATCCTTGATTACATATACCAATATAACCAAATGACATAGATCAAGTATGGATGTGTAGCATGGAAATTACATGCAATGTGATCTAAACATGTCTATTTCCAATTGATCCTCCTAAAACCATGATGAAACCACATCATGCCAAAATCAAAGTGGAATAAACTGAAAAACTTTATTTCTGCAGAAAATCAAGCATAAGATAACCAAAGTTTGTCTATTACAAGAAAGCATAATACAAAACTCCCACTAAAACTGAATTTCTTTAAATGACGTAACACCCATATGAGCAGTGTGCTCATGAAAGACCTTGGGTGGTAGTCCCTTAGTAAGCGGATCCGCAATCATGGAGTTTGTACCAATATGCTCTATAGACAACTGTCCACTTTGAACTCTTTCTTTAACAACTAGGAACTTGATGTCAATGTGCTTTGACTTCGACGAGCTCCTATTGTTATTGGAATATAAAACTGCTGATTTATTGTCACAAAATAACTTAAGTGGTCTTTCAATATTATCCACAATTCGCAGCCCAGTGACAAAATTACGTAGCCATATTCCATGATTAGATGCTTCATAGCATGCTACAAATTCAGCTGCCATGGTGGAAGGAGCTACAAGTGACTGTTTAGCACTTTTCCAGGAAATAGCTCCACCAGCAAGCAGATAAACATAACCTAATGTAGACTTCTTGCTATCTTGGCATCCAGCAAAGTCGGAATCTGAATATTATCCGACTTTCTATATGTGAGCATATGATGTTTTGTTCTCTGTAAGTACCGCATAACTCTTTTGGCTGCCTTCCAGTGATCCATTCCTGGATTACTCAAATATCTGCCTAACATTCCACAAATGTACCCAATATCCGGACGCGTACAAACTTGTGCATACATCAGACTCCCTACTGCTGAAGCATAAGGAATCTTCTGCATTTCCTTTTCCTCAAAGATATTTTTAGGACACTGATCAAGACTAAACTTATCTCCTTTAGCCACCGGGGTATCTCCTGGTTTACAGTCTTGCATGCCAAATCTCTTTAAAACCTTTTCAATATAAGCCTTTTGTGATAATCCAAGTACACCTTGAGAGCGATCTCGATGTATTTGGATTCCTAATATAAAAGATGCATTACCAAGATCTTTCATCTCAAAGTTCTTAGCTAGAAATCTCTTGGTTTCATGCAATAAGCCTATATCATTACTGGCAAGCAATATGTCATCAACATATAAAACCAGAAAAATATACTTACTCCCACTGAACTTATGGTATATACAATCATCAACCAAATTCACCTCAAAACCAAATGAGATGACAACTTGATGAAACTTGTAATACCATTGTCGAGACGCTTGTTTAAGTCCATAGATGGATTTCTTTAATTTGCAAACCATAGACTTTACATCACCCGATACAAAATTTTCTGGTTGCACCATATAAATTGTTTCATCAATATTGCCATTGAGAAACGCAGTCTTAACATCCATCTGATGTAACTCAAGATCAAAATATGCCACTAAAGCCATTATAATCCTAAAAGAGTCTTTCGAGGAAACTGGAGAGAAAGTCTCTTTATAATCAATGCCTTCTTTCTGTGTAAAGCCCTTAGCAACAAGACGTGCTTTGTACCTCTCCACATTACCTTTCGAATCCCTCTTGGTTTTAAAAATCCATTTACAACCAATGGGTTTCGAACCTTCAGGCAATGGGACAAGATCCCATACGTCATTATCGCTCATGGACTTTATCTCTTCATTCATGGCATTAATCCACTTTTGAGAGTTAGGACTTTCCATGGCTTGATGAAAGTTGATTGGATCATCTTCCATCACTCCAATGTCAACCTCATGTTCTTGGAGAAATACAATATAATCATCTGGTATTGCATTCCTTCTCTCTCTAGTGGATCTTCTTAATGGCAATATTTCTTGAGGTTGTAGAGTTTGTTCTTCTGGAACAATTTCTTGAACTTGAGTGGGAGATTCAATGACATTGTCTGGAATTGCATCTTGAACAATATCAGGTATGGAGTATTGTTCTTGATTATTGTCAAGAGCAATTAAAGGAATATTTACATATTCCTCTTCAAAGTCAAAGTCTTTAACTCTTTCTCCCCTTGCAAACTCAACATCCTCAAAAAATCGGGCATTTCCCGTCTCAAATATAGCCTTAGTTGTGGGATCATAAAATTTGTAACCCCTGGATCTTTCAGAATATCCAATAAAGTAACAACTGACAGTTCTTGAGTCCAGTTTCTTTTCATTTGGCCTGTAAGGCCTTGCCTCAGCTGGACATCCCCATATATGCAAATGCTTAAGACTAGGCTTTTTACCTGTCCAAAGTTCATATGGAGTTTTTGCAGTTGCCTTAGTTGGAACTCTATTGAGTATATAAGCTGCAGTCTTTAATGCCTCTCCCCAGAGTGATTCTGGTAAGGTAGAATGACTAATCATACTCCTTACCATATCCTTAAGTGTTCTGTTTCGTCTTTCAGCTACACCATTCATAGTGGGTGAACCAGGCATGGTGTACTGTGGGACGATACCACATTCCTCTAGGAATTTCGCAAATGGGCCTGGACATTGTTCACCTGAACCGTCATATCTACCATAGTATTCACCACCACGGTCAGATCTAACGCTTTTAATCCTTTTGTTGAGTTGGTTCTCAACTTCAGCCTTATAACTTTTGAACATGTCCAGGGATTGCGATTTCTCATGTAAGAGATAAAGGTAGTCATATCGTGTAAAATCGTCTATGAACGAAATAAAGTATTGTTGTCCATTCCAAGAAGCCTTAAGGAATGGACCACAAATATCTGTGTGTATTAGTTCTAAGACGTTTGATTTCCTGTTGGCACCAAATCTCCGCACATTTGTTTGTTTTCCCTTGATACAGTTTATACACACATCAAAATCTGTAAAATCAAGGGAATCAAGAATACCGTCAGACACAAGTCTCTCAATTCTCTTTTTAGAGATGTGACCTAGTCTCTTGTGCCATAACGAAGCTAAATTCTCATTTGTTAATTTGCGTTTTATGCCTATTGTATTAATAGACAAGGATTCATGAAATGAAGCAACTGTATCAATCATATATAGATTATCATAACCAGACAAAGAACCGGAACCAAATAAATTTGAATTTTGAAAAAGACTAAATTTTCCATCTCCAAATGAGCAAGAAAAACCAAATTTGTCCAATACAGAAACAGAAATCAAATTCCGTCTAAAAGACGGTACAACAAAAGTCTCATTCAAATCCAAATAAAATCCAGTTCTTAATAATAATTTAAATGTCCCAATTGCTTCAACTTCAATCTCCTGTCCGTTGCCAACGTAGATGTATCTTTCAACATCATTAGGCTTTCGGTAACTCAGGCAACCCTGCATAGACACACTGATGTGAGTTGTTGCACCAGAATCTATCCACCATGTTTGTCTAGGCACAGAAGTCAAATTAACCTCTGAACAAACAAAATTAAGAAGCTTACCCTTTTTCACACGCCATGCATGATAATTGGTACAATGCTTCTTAACATGACCTGGAGCACCACAGAAGAAACAAGTAATCTGATTTTGTTCCTTATTTTGTTTCTTTTGTGGCGCTTCTGCAGCTTCCTTATTTTTCTTTCTTTTATTGTCTTTCCTTTTGTCCTTAAAAGTGGAAGCTAAATGAGCACTTGGTATCTTTTCTTGCTTCATTCTATCCTCTTCCTGAACACAGTGTGAGATGAGCTCATTAAGTGACCAAGATTCCTTTTGGCAATTATAGCTCACCTTAAACTGGCTAAACTGTGCTGGAAGAGATATCAAAACCAAATGCACTAACAAGTCCTCAGACAAGGTCAAGTTAAGTGCTTTTAACTTTGAAGCAAGATGTGACATTTCCATAATGTACTCCCTTATGTTTCCTTTACCTGTATACCTCATAGAGATAAGTTTTGCTAAGATTGTACTAGTTTCAGCCTTTTCATTCTTAGCAAATCTTTTCTCTATATCCTCAAGGAAACCCTTAGCAGTATCCACTTGATCAGACATAGTGCCCCTAAAAGCTTCTGGAACAGCACGCTTAATGATCATAAGACTTATGCGATTAGACCTTTCCCACTTTTCCATCTCCCTCTTTTCCTCAAAGGTACTCTTATCAGTAAGATCATCGGGTTTCGGAACTCTAATCGCATAGTCTAGATCCATGACTCCGAGAGTGATAAGTACGCTCTCTTGCCATGCCTTAAAATTTGTGCCATTTAACATAGGAACCGAATTAATATTGGCAGAAATATTAGCTGCGGTAGCATTAACTGAATCCAAAACAAAACAAACAATCAATATACTAACATATTTCCAAAGTATAACTGAAGTTGAATAATAAATTTAAATAATGGTAAACCCCATCTCAAGATACCGGACACTCCATTAAAATTTTATCTTTGGATAAAATATTAACTTGCAAGTGGTATCTTGGCGTAGCAATTAAATATTGATGATAAATTAACATGCCAAACAATATATCCTCCTTTGGGCTGATTTATTGCTCACATGTAAAACCAAATAATCATCACATATTTATCACCACAAGAGCATATGTGATTATGTTGAATATAAACTTTCCTTTGGGCCAATTTATATTCACATTAGTCACACACACTTAACTCTTTATATATTTAAAATAAATTAATCTCCACTAAGTTCACTTTGGCGAGCTTTATTGTGTCAATCAATTTATCTCAATATATATATATATATATAATCTTTCTATTATTTAAATCTAAAATTCCCAAAATCCAAAATTAATTGATAAAATATATTTAATCAATGTCCAAACATGTCAAATACATCTTTTTTTTTTAAATTTCAACATGTAATAATTAATGGGACCTATATGAAGAAAATATTTCAACATATCCACAAAACCACAAACATATACTATACAAATCACAACTCAAGTTAACCAAAACACATATCCATAAATGAACCAAGTCTTAATCCATATCCAAAACAACAATAATGAACCAAGTCTTAATCCATATCCAAAACAACAATAAAATAACTTGAATCTCAATGATTAAACATGAAAAGCTCTGATACCAATTGTAGGATCAAAATCTATTGATGAAAACCATCATCAATCCAAGATCGTTCATGTTCAATCATCAAGAATAGTTAAATAAAACTAAAAACGGAAGCGTACCTGAATCCATATGGAAGATCTGAATCCTTAGCCTTATGGTTTTGATCTTCCAAATTGATGTGTTTGAGAGGTTTTTTAGTTTTTTTAGAGAAATCTCTTCTATCTTAAGACTTTAGAAAAATCTTTGCTTTTATAAGATTTTTGAAATCTTAACTCTTAAGACTTTAGAAATCTTAACTCTTAAGACTTTAGAAATCTTAGCTCTTAAGACTTTAGAAATCTTAGCTCTTAAGACTTCTTCCTCTCTCTTTATCTTATATATGATGGGATATATATAAGAAGAAACTCAAACACATAATTTGGGGACCATAACCCTAATGTCTTTATTTCTAATTTAGCCCATCATAAAATTAGAAATTACATTAAAGTATCTACACATATAGACCCATACTTTACAACCTTAAATATGTCCATAATTAACCTAAACCAAATTAGATCACTTTAATATTTGGGCCAAACCTTTTATGATAGTATATATATATGACATAAAATTATTTTAACCTAATGTTATATTTAATGTATAAATATTAGTCCATATAAATAATCCAACAGTTCTCTTTTCTTGAATTCAATCTTTGTATTGTCAGATAAAATTGGGAGTTGCTATTATAATCCTGGTTTCTTCAAGGTGCTAGCGTGATCAGGTGAGGCTTTGTATTGGTGTTTTTATTGGTTTACCGTACTATCAAAGAATGCTGTTGTTATTCCTTTTTTTTTTCTGAGACGCTAATTATAAGTTTATCATTTTTTTAGCGCAAATAATTATAAGTTTATCTTGAGATAAGTGGAGTTTGAATAAATAGTTCCTTTATATTCTAATAGTGAAATGATTGCTTATTGGAACCTCCTTAAACTGGCAAATTATATGGAATCACTATGGTATTCATTGGATAGGTATTACATATTCTGTTGAGTGAGATTATATTCACCCTTAAATTGTTCTATAGTTATATTTTGAGTAATTATACGATCGAATTCTGGTCAGTGAATATTATCTGAGTTTTCTTGGTTTAAGTATGATTGCAAATACGTAGCAATAATGGTTGTATTGTGTTTGGCTTGCTAAAATCATTTTGAAATATGGAATTACAAGTTATATTGTGTGCAAAAATTTTTGGTTGGGACTCCATTATTGTCCAACATATTTTCCTCACTTCTGTTTTAAATTTAGAAGTTTTTTTTTTTTTTTGTGCATGCTTCAGATTTATATCAACTAGGAAGTTGCTCATGAAACAGAGCAAATTAAGTAAATCATTTAATGTTTTTCTAGTTGTGGTATCTTTACTTCATTTCTCGTTACTTGCTAATAATTTTTAACACTTAATACAGCTGAACACTTAGGTACTTGTCAGTTTAGAATGGAATCAATGGAAATTGATAAGGAAAGCAATGGAATTAATGGTTCCCATCTAAGGCCAATTGCACCTGAGGAGTCTGGCGAAGGTTTGCCATATGCTCCTGTAGATTGGCCAAAGCCTGGTGATGTTTGGAGTTGGAGGGTAGGGAAACGAGTTGCCTTTACTGGTCATTTCTTGGACAGGTACTTGTATCTTCCACGTCGTCTCGAAAATAAACCACGTGAGAAACGTGCATTTGCAAGCAAGCTTTCCATTGAACGATATATCCGATCAGCATTCCCTGATGCAGATGTTGAATCATTTTTTGCTTCATTCAGCTGGAGGATACCTTCCAAGGTGTTGCCAATAAATGGTCAGTTCTGCATTTTTCTATTTTTTTTATGCTCTATATGCTGAATGCATGGCGTGATATTATTTACATCTATTACTTTTATCATTTTTTCAATAAATTCCCAGTCATTCATCTTTTGATAGGATTGGCTACTGCGGCTTTTGGAACTTTTTTGAGTTGTCATACCCAGATCAATGGTTACTTTATTCAGGCCATTATTTGATCAAAATCGTGCCTCATAAATCATAATGTATGTGGCCTGATGGCTCTAGTGGGCCATTGTCATGCGTCTAAAACTGACATTACTGCCTGTGAATATGCTTCTATATTTAAATTGCACTTCTATCTTCTTTCATTATACTATTGTACTTTTCAAAAGTATTCTAGCTAATATTTTTGACATCCAAGAGGATCCATTCCATTAGCAAGTGGTTTTTGGACCTAAGCACGCAAGAGGCTTGGAAAGTTTTTCTCCTCTAACAATGTTATCTTATTAGCAGGTAATCTAGATGGGAATGTCCTTCCAGCTTTCGAAGAATGAGTCTGATTCCCAGTCTGATGGTGTGCGTTGTAAGGCTGGAAATAAGAGGTGCGACAGTCTTGTGGTACAAGCGGAAAATCAATCTGTAGCTACAATGCCTTGTGATATTTGTTGCGGTGAACCTCGTTTTTGCTGAGATTGTTGTTGTATTTTGTGTTGTAAGACCATAAATTCAAAGTATGGAGGCTACAGTTATGTCAAATGTGAGGCATTGGTTAAGAAGGGTTATATGTGTGGCCATGTTGCACATATTGACTGTGCTCTTCGGGCTTACATGGCTGGGACAGTTGGAGGAAGCATTGGCCTAGATGTGGAGTATTATTGCCGCCGTTGTGATGCAAAAGCAGATCTGATTCCACATGTTATGAGGCTTTTGCAAACTTGTGAACCAGTTGATTGCTGTGAAGAAGTAGAAAAAATATTAACTGTTGGTGTTTGCATTTTACGTGGGTCCCAGAAAAGCAATGCAAAGAAATTGCTGAACCGAATTGAATCAATCATTGCTAAGGTAAAGTTGTTGTACTGTATAATCTAGATACAGCAGATTTACCCTTGTTCTCCTTTGCAATTTCTAATTCTATGGTAATTTGGTTCTGACATCAGCTTAAATGTGGGACCTGCCTTGAAGATGTATGGAAAGTTGAAGAGGATGTCTCAGTTATCTCCACAGGTAAACATAATTTTAGTCTGTTTTTTTCAAGATAACTTTCCAAACAACTGTTTTCTCACTATCTGATGACATTCTCAGAAAGATGTGAAGGACTTCAAATATGACTTTGGATTAAACAACACCAATTGCATATGGAATAGCTCTAAGATTGATTTTAGGGAGGTCAATTCCTGTGAATTGTAATCCTGATTCCTGAGATAATAACTTCCACAATGGAAGCTCTAAGCTTCAACTTTTCATAGGGTTGGTTATTCATGATTTCTTTTGTTTTACAATTTTTGATATTTCATTTCTTTTAATTTCTTTCTAGTTTAATGTTTTGATTGTGTCGTGTGATTCAATCTCTTTATTCTCTTTATTTATTTTAATCCCGATTGTATCTATATAATCTAATTTTTTTGGGAACAAAACACGTATAGAGAGAAGACTGAAATACTCATTTCTCCTTCTCTTATCTAATTCTCTTTTGCTGTTTTTTTTCTTTTGGGGTAATGAACTTTCCTGAAAGTAGTCTCAAATACTACAGTTGGTATGCACAATATTAAAAGAAAGATTTTCAAATTTAGCCATAGCCATTGAGAAGGGAAAAAAAGAAGATTTAAAGGATCTGTAAAATGAAATTTTGAAGAAGAGCTTGAAGGATAGGAAGATGGTTGTTATGGTTAGAAATTTGGCTCAAGGTGGTGAATACTAAATGAGGTTGCAGGTTTCCTCGGTGGTGGTGATGAATACTTAGCTCCCTGCCCTTGTTGATTTTGCTATTAAGAAAGAAATTGCAGTGTTACTATGAACTGAAAATGGAGCTATTCTGGAAGGTTGCTTAGAGTGCTAGAAAAATAAGGATACTAAGTACAGTTCAATAAAAGTGTATTGAGAACTTGATATACAGTAAAGGAAACTATCTAAACAAACTAGATCTGAGAGAGGTTGTACTGATATGGCTTCTTCCTTGGTGGCAACTTGAAAGAAATTGCAGGAAGTTAAATTGCTGAGTGGTGCCGCAATACGTCTGAGGATGAAAGATGCATTTTCTACTCAGATTTCTATCTTAGATGTTGTAATTGCATGGATCTTCACCTCAGTTTGATCAGTTTCTTTCTGGTTTACTTATGAACATTGGTCAATCCAGCACTGTGAGACCAAGCATACAACAGTTGCTTTATTCCTTCCTGTAAAATTTCCCCCCATTATTATATACCTGTATAAGGCATTTGACTGTTTCACATTTTCTCCTGAGCATATTTAAAGACCTTGCATATATGTTGCATTTGCATTATATATATTGTCTAGAAAAGATGTTTGCTGAAGAGTGTTCTTATTTACCCTTAACTAAGATATCAATATTATTTTCATACAGGTGTCTCTCCTAATGCTACAGTGGAAGCTACTAATGAAGAAGACCTTTTAAAGAACAGATCCCGCTTGCGTGATACTTTGTCTATGTCTTCTGATTACCTAGCAGAAACCCTAAAAATGGAGGATGAGATTGATCAGACCCTCTACGAACTACAGAAGTCTCAGGCATCTGAATACAAAATTGCCGAGGAACGACTTTATGCTCAAAAGAAATATCTTCAGAACCTCTATCCGCAACTTGAAAAAGAGAAGACAGAATTGACACGCCGTAAAATAAGTACCAAGACAGATACCTTACTGAGCGCTGTCTTGAACAGGGTGGATCAGATAAAGCAGGAAGTGGCAAAACTCAAGGATATGGAACAAGTGGGCAAGGGATTTGGAAGAACCCCTAAAAGTATCCTGAAGGAACAGTTCGATTTGGAGATTGAAGAATAAATTCAAATCGTCCTTAAATGTTAATCAAATTTTCCTATTGTTCTTGGTCTTCATGCTTGGACCAAATCAACTGATTCAGTGAGTGTACATATTACGGCACTATTTAGTGGAATCGCAAGCAAGAGGCACATATTGAGGGATTTGGTGGAGTAGGTGATAAATGGGTGATGAAGCTGGTGTCAACAGCTTCTTCTGGTCGACTGTGTGGCACGCGTGTGCGAACATATTGCAGAATATGCTGGCATTTGTTGTGAAGCTTTTAACTGTTGTTACTTGTCGTAGGTGCAACTTAACATCTGCATTGTTTCTAATTTGAAACCATCGAGATAGATTTGTTGATCATTTCATAAGCACAAGCTCGAATAACTTTTTTCCCCCTTATTTTTTTTACGTGACATGAATTCCCATATCATAGGGCCAAGCATAAATGCATAAATTCGTACCCACATTGAAAAATGAGAAAAGAGAGAAAAACTGGTGGAAATGGCAGGTTCTGAAAAAGCAAAAGCATTTTCTTAAGCAGTCCCAGAATTCTAAAGGATGACCACACAACACAAGGTACCCTTTTCTTAATTAAATTTAAACGCAAGTGTTATCAAGAAAAAAGTAGACACTTTTCCATGCAGGGTTATCACCTTGACGTGTCATTTTAAAGATGAAATTGTTAGAGATGATTCCTATCTCAAGCGCAAAAAGAAATAAATACATAGTGATTATGAAAAGCAATTAGCCTTGGAAGAATAAAATCCTAATTTTTATACAGAAATTTGACCAAAACTCATTAAGTCAATGCGTGCAGTGCAATGCAAGCCGCAATTTTGTTCAGGTAACGAACATATGCAGTTTCAGAGGGCAGCGAAAAAAGAATCTGGGAAAAGAAGGCTAGTATATGATCACTGCATAATGAAGGGAATGCAACATCAGCAAAACACTTGTTATCTCAAAAGAAAACTATATTCGATTACTTTGAGATGCAAAATGCGAATGGGAAGGTGTGAGGGCCCAGCAATAAGCATCAAAGCAAATCCATCCAACTTTACTTAGGTTTAATAAACCAGGCAATCTTGATGGTGATGCATTATAGATTGTGAAATCTTTCTCCACATTTGACAGGATCGATGCCCTTGGAGTTTTAAGGCTCAAACCGATTTGGGAAAAAAGGAAATGAATTACAAATATATATTCAGAGGAAGTACCACAGTCAGGCAGCAGAAAGAAAGTTTCAATGGATTAAGGAACCATCATTCACGGTAATCATCCCGCTAAGCATAATGGCACTTAACTAGTTTAGTTCAACATAATCAATTATGAAGCAGCTGACAAGTCTTTTGACTAGGACCATTTGTAGTATAAAAATAGGACAACAAAAACGATCTAATAAGGCAATCTTGCAAGATTAACAAGTCAAGGAAGACATAAGCTTGTGCAGCCAACAAAAGGAAATCTTAAAAGAAAAAGATGTCACAAAGAAAAGATCAAGTGGACTAAAAGGCCTCAAAAGACAATATAAGTTATCATTCATTTGCATAAAAACTTGAAATGCTAGCAAGCATATATAAAATATCAACTAAAAGACAAATGTACGACTTGATCCGAGAATAGACGGCTGTGTAAAGATACACCTAGCGGAGGAGAAGCATATATTCCCAACCAAGAAAAAAGGAGAAGCAGCTTTCAGCATTAAAGCATTAAAACATTATTTAGTTTACAATGCATCTCAGAAACGCAATCAAGAAGCAGAAAACAGATCACAGGCAAACTAAGCATACTTTATAGAAAGAACCTGTAACAATTAAAGAGTCATTTTCAAGAGTTCAATCAACATTTTATATTTGAGAACTTTTTAGTCTTAAATTTAACATGATCATTAACCTGAGAAGACCAAACAACATTGTTCTATTTAGGATATAACAATTCAATGACTAAAGGTTGAAATTTCATTTATCAATATCAAAACAATTTCACGAATTCCATTCGCTGCTTTCATTTGAGGTAACAAAAAACACTGTATCTTTCCAAGAAAAAAAGACCTAAAGGCTATGGGGGCCTCACCTGATCATACCAAAACTTTCCATCTTCAATGCCATATCTACCACACTGATTATGCATTATGCAAAAATTAAAGAAACCTTGTTTCATTCAATAACAAAAGCAGGCTTACAAAACCTAACCCAACCACCAGCTTCAAAGACTTCAACAACAACATTCATTTAAAAGAAAGGGGACAAAATTCAAAAGCTAGAAAGCAGTAATAATGGTTATCACTGTACAAGCACAAGCCTAGCATTATTGTTGTTGTTGTTATTGTTTCCCATACCTCCTCTAAACTCCCCATTATTACCATTCCCTTCTTCCTCCACTTCATCTCCCTTGGGCACTGTCACAATCAATTCTCCATCTGTTAGAACCGCGCTAGCAAGCTCTGGCCGCGTCGATTCCGGCAGCCTGAACCTCCACATATCCAACTCCAAATCATCCAATAAAGATAATTCCAGATACCCATTTGGCCTAATCACGACTTTAGTGACCCCAGGGTGGATTTCAATCGTATGGGCCCTAACTTCCCCAATATTATCGGTTTCTGCAATAAATCTGAAACAATCAGGGTTTTCCTCCACCGACACATCAGCATCCGATCGGAAAGGCAGCTCAAGCACCCGGCTGAATATGTGGGGTAGCCTCCTAAGTTTCTTATGGGACCAACCGGAAGATGGGTCCCTTTGATGATGATGATGAAGGTTGATGTTATTGCCGCTACTACCGTTGCTGTTGTTGATATAGTATTGGATTGTTATGTTGTTCCTTTTCTTGGGCATTGGATGCACCTTCATGGTGTTGATGGTTTCTTGGATTTGATCTTCTTCTTGGTGTTTGTTGTTTGAGAGAGAACAAGAAATGGAACTAGATTGGACAAGAATTAATAGCAGAAAGATAAAGATGCCCGGAAGATAAAAGATGGGTGAAATTGATTTCTGATGGGAATCAAAACCTTTGAAAGGATTCTGATTATGGAGTTGAAAAGGTGAAATAATGATCATATACAAAAAATGAAAAACAAGAATGGAGTTTCTTGGTTGAGATTAGATGAGAACCACCACGACCATAAGGCCCTAAAAGAGAAATAAAATCTTAAATAAATTTGCCAGTATATATATATATATATGCTTTGGTTTTGGGCGTGTTTGATTGATTGTTCTTTGGTGTGTGTGCGTACCAGATTGATTGCACCTAAAAGAGAAATATTCTATTTCAATGGAAATTGTTCAGAGACAAACAAAATAAAATAAAAATAAAGAAAGAAATAAAGGATTGTTTGTAAAATCAATCTTCTCCTTTAAGAAGTGCAGAGTGGAATCACCGGAGAGATAAAAAGGATGTCAGATTTGATAATTGTCCCTTCTACCTTATAAAATTACAATAATTGCCATTTCAATGGACAGTTATATATATATAATCTAATTTTGGTTGGTTAGAGATAATATGTATGGATTGTTAAATTGAAGATGGGTTTATAACGGTGGTGTTCAGTTTATAAACGTTTTCCCGGAAATAACAGTGGAAATTTTTCCAACCTAAACGCGGTAAAGGAAGCTTACTTGCAACATATCAGGCAAGTTCTTCCGTGAAATTGAATTTAGTTCTTCAACAAAGTATGGGAAAAAAAACTGTAAAATCAATATATAATAGAAATTTAAATAAGTGTTCATTGTTAATAGTTGCATATAATTAATAATTCAGCAGTTAAAATTAAAATTAAAATTTTTAAATAATAAATATAAATTTTATTTATATAGTGTAAGAAAATTTGAATTATAAATTATTAATAAATTTAACATTATGTATAAAATAATTTATTAAAAATATTATATATTTTAATTTAGTTTATATTTAATTATGTGAATTCATATATATAATTCAAACATTTAATCAAAATAAAAATACATATAACTTAATTAATAATAAGTATTTTTCATTTTAGTTACAAAAATTAACTTTTAAATTCAAAAACTTCATGTTTTAATTTTTGGTTGAAAAAACCAATTAAACAAACACTTAATGAATTAACTACAGAATTCATTATTTCTAGGCTAAATAATTATGCAGTTTTTGAAAATTTATATATTATACTATTTAATTCTTATATTTTTAGTATTTATCTTTTTACATCCCTAGGTTTTTAAAAAATAAACTACCCAATCCTTCTATCAACATTTGAATTTCAAAATCTTTAGTCAATAGTTTTAACATCATAAAATAATTTTTTTTATTTTTTATTTATATCTATATCTGTCTTTATTATTTGTTAATTTATTTTATTTTTATTTTTATTTTATAAATAAATCATCTGTAAAATAATAAAAGATATTATTTTTATTATTTAAAATTATTTTTTAATAATGTTTACAAAATTAAAATAAATAATGTGTATAAATCATGTTTAAAATAATTAAATATATTATTCATATTATTTGAAATTATTTTTTAATAATATTTATAAAATTAAAATAATTGATATATAAAAAATATAAATAAAATTAAAAATAAAAAGTGAACGTATATAAAAGGATAAAAAAAATTATCTTATGATAATAAAATAATTGACTAACAATTTTAAAACGAATAGAATAACTAAATAATTTAATTTTTAAAGACATATGTCCTAAGTAGTTTAGCTTTTAAAAATACAAAAATGAAAAAAATAAATACTAAAAATTTAAAAATCGACTAATATAATATATAAAATATCAAAAACTACATAATTTTTTAGCTTTATTTTCTAATGAGTAGTTTTATTACTGAGGCCTAACTGGCAATAATTGAAGATTTGATGGTTTTGTTTACTACTAATGCATGCACTAACCATAATTCAAATGATATCAACAACATAAAAGATAAGTCGATGGATAATTATATGTAACTACCTTAATTAAGGCTTGCATTATTATATAATAATTTATATATTCTCTAAAAATAAATAAATAAAATTACAAGAGGCTGTATTTGATTGCTATACTCAATTTATGGGGTTTTTAAAAATCTTTTAATGATAATAAAGATGTCTTAATCTTTCATGTAAAGACAACGAATGAAGTTTCTGTGATGTTTCCTGGAAAGGGTAATGGGAGAGGAGAGTTCATTATGAACTCAAAAACCATGTCAAGGCTCTATGTTTAGTTTGGTTTAAATTTGTCTGCATCGAATATCAATTTTTGGCCACACGCGTGGTAGGGTCTTGCAAAAGGCAGTAATCTCTGCTTATTTTACTTTCCTTGCCCGATAGCTAATCCCAGAACTACACCCACAAACATACAGTTTTAACATTTGCTACACAAATAGAAAGGCCATATATCACAAAATGCGTATACAATGCTGCACTAGCCTTGTGCTGTTTGAACCTTTACTTTGCCCCTAGACACAAGTATATGAACAAGCAAAAAGGAGGAAAAAACTGATTAAGAGTAGGCTTACGGAAATTACATCCACTAAGCATATGAAGGCATACTGAGAATCGACAAGATTAAATTTGCTGCGGTTGCACTTGTTTCAAGCCTAAAGATTCACGATGGAGCATCCGACGCCTATGGTGGGATCTTCTGTGACTACGAATAAGTGTTCTGGCAGGTTTGTTTGAGGTGCTAGGATGATGGATCTCCTCCACTGGGGCCATCCAACCAAAAATACTATCCAGAGGGTCTTCCATCAAATCAGTGCCAGAATTTATCTGAAAAAATAGGATATATCAGAAAAAATGAAAATTCAAATGACAGGACAATTTTCAAACGATATATGGTCCATAGCATGGCTCATTCTATTTTTCAGTAGAGCAGAAAATCAATCGCTGAAGGATGAACAAGAGCAACAATATCAAACATTGAATGATAAATGCAACGGCGTCTTTCCTCTCTTTTTGCTATATTCCACAAATAGCCAACTGAATAGCCTACTAGTACAAAATATTTAAGTAACACTCTCAAAACTCTTTACAAGCAAGCACTGAAATAAAACCTAACCAAACTGAGTTTATCATATATATTTCATATCAACAAATGAGGAGTATGTATCTCTATTGTTATGCAACCATGCTCGACTTAGTAACGAATGCCAGTAAAAGTAGCTAGACCTCAGATCACATAGAAAAATATGGTTGCTGCACTTACAGAAACTTGCTTGGATTCCACATGTGCCTTTGCGCTATCAGGATTGTTTTGGGATACATTATCTGACACACTCTGTGTGCTGCTGTCATTTGTTCTTTGATCATAAGCAACATTATCTCCAGGGAAATTTCGATAGCACCACCTTAATATTGGCTTTTCTGAGCTTGAGTCATCAAACACTTTCTCTAAATAGAAATGTCTATGCATACATTTCATTAACCAAGGATCATTCTGATGTTTCGTTACAATACTGTCAATGGAACATACATTCATCAGCATATAATACTTTCCCAAGTGTAACATAAAAAAAGAGTGGAAGGAATAATAGAGAAAGCTGAGAAAAGAAAAAAGCTTTTAAGCTTTGACAAAGGATATTAATTATACTCAAATGAGAGACTGCAGGACAAAAAATTGAAGTTACCACCTCCAGTAACTATAGAACAAACATGAATGGATGGAAAAGAAATCAACATTGCAATATATAACGGACAAAAGGAAAAGCTAACATTATCAGAGAAACTTTTATATGTGACATGAGTACCTATCTAAGAACTCTTACTTTAAATTCTCAGTCTTAAATTCATAGAGGTCATGTTACACTGATTAATGATTGAAATTGTTAATGGAAAAGAAAAAGATAGACAAAAAGCACCGCCAAAATGATGGGCCTAAAGGCAATTAATTAAGTTCCACTGAAAAAGAAGACCTTATCAAAGCATCAGTACTAGTGGCAATGGCTGCCAAAACTCCAGGTTTTCTTTAAATCCAATTTAGTATATTTTAATTTCAGTCAATAATTTACCCAACTTCATCAAGCAATCTCAATCTTACAAGTCATGAAAATTTACAAGTGCAGACAGATACTTAGACAAAAACCTTATACTTTTGCAGAAAAACAGTACATCCAAAACAAGTCACCTCCGGATATGTGTGTGTGTATGTACACACATACATACATAAATAAACCTCAGGGTTGTTAATTAATTTTGAAGAGCAAGTATGCCATGTCAAAATTTTTATTCATTGAAACCAGAAAGTCTTGATCAATTCCGGCATATGGCATGCAACCCAAATAGGGCAGCATGGTAATGATAAGAAATAACGTGTAAAGACATACATATTAGCCAATGCCCTCTGAATGTGACTTCCATCCATATCAAGAATATGATCAACAGATGATTCTAGGGATCTACGAAATCGCCGTGCTCCAAAGAAAACAGCAGCTCCTGCAAAAAAGCTGACACTTGCTGAACTGCTAAAAGGATGGGGATTCGAAAGAAATAGCATTATTCAGGTGAGATAAGGGGAGCTTTTTGCCTGCTTATGTTACCTCCAGAAACGCAGAACTGGACAAATTTACCTATCTTCCATGTTGCTGCTAGAAGACCAGAAACTATCAGGCAAGCAATTATATGATGAACTTTAATTCAATATGGACAATAAACACATTTTGTTTCCGTGATGCATTTGAGCATACCAAATAAGAGAGCTTAAGAGAGAGGGAGGGGGCTAATGGAACATGAAAACATTGAAGACCAAGCATGAAAAGCAGCAGCAATTGCATAATAGAAGCATTGAGATAAGGTAGATTAAACATTCTGATTATGGGAATGACCAAAAACAATTGGTATCAGATCATCTCAAAGTAAGCAACAATTTTACAAAAAGAAAAAAAGAAACTCTCAAGTTTCCAATATCCTTTTTTACTGTTGTATGGTTACACTTCTTTTTATTTTTTATCAAAAATTGCATATCACATTTTGCTGCTAGAGATAATGAATATATGAAAAATCAATCTGCTGTCTTTTCTGATGATCCCTTATAGAAATCTCATATTATATTTTTGGCACATTAACTATTGGTGGGTATAATATTGTATACATGACCTTCAAAAGGTCTTTTTTTAATTTGCTTTGTTCCATTTTCCTATGAACTAATCATTTGATAAGTAAATAAAAATTCCGCATTTTTGAGTTGGAAAATTAAAAAAAAAAATCTATTTTTTTTCAATATTGCATATTGGAAAGACATGAAATCATTACAACATCCATAATCAAACAGAACTAAAACTTTGCAGTAGTCACAAACATTTGAATCAGAAACTAGCAGCAAATAGAACTAATAAATGAATTAATGGTGGGCTTGATCTGATGATTGCTGATTTTAGTAATTACAGGTACATCATGAAATATGCATCTCTACAAGCATAACTGTGTTACCTCTGCTAGAAAAGAATAAAAAGAGAACTCATACCTGCCAAACCAGCACAGCCACCAGAAAGAGCCCCACCAATCAATTCAGTAAATGCCTCAGATGAGCATCTTGTAATTACATTGTCTTCTTCAGGCGGCACTTTCTCCTAAGAAAAGTAAAAAAAAATACTAGGCTGCGAAGATAAGCAAAAGATTCTGCTTTCCCATTCAGAAGACATTACAAACCTTTGGCTTTCAAGACCTTGTTTAATTCACAGTTTTCAAAGCAATTTTCTTGAAACCTAATAGAAAAAAGAAAAAGCTCCGGGACAAAGATATGATAGCAGTTTGCCTTTTCAAAATCAATCTCTTAATGCAACTCTTCTATAGAATGTATGGGTACTTGCCAAGACTCTTTTATCATCAAAGCAAAAGGCAAAAGGCTAGCAAAGAATCAGAAAGAGAAGAGAAATACCTTTTGAGAGCTAAGGACTACAAGGAGGTCGGCAAAGGCTAGGGCCATTTACTCCAGATTCTGTTTTGATCTGATATTTTGTCCAAAATGGCAACTGCATTGTCACTAGCCAGGCTAGTTCATATGGGTTTGTAGTTGTTGAATGAAAAAATGATGGTAACATTTTTAAGTGGGCTGGCCCAAAGTTGATATTGGTAGATAGGCTTGTAAAATTGAGCCCAGATAAAAATTGTCACTACCAGTAGTTGGCCCAATAGAGAAATTCCCTCCATTTTCAGTGACCTCCCCCTGTAAAGTGTAAACCCAGCTGCCAGACACAGAATGTCATCGTTAACCTCATCCACGTTACCTATTCCGCTCAACTCCGCTACCGTCAACGCCGCTCTCCTTCCATTTCTGTCCTCTTCCACTTCCACTTCCCTCTACCACCTTAAACAAGTTCATGCCCAAATCTTGCGCTCCAATCTTAATCCCTTCATCCTTATCAAATTGATTCTTTCGTCCTCTTCCTCCACTTCCGCCCTTGAATATGCCCTCTCCGTCTTCACCCACCTTCCCACTCCTCGCCCTCCTCTCTCCAACAATTTCTTGAGGGCTTTGTCGCGTAGCTGTAAACCTGAAACCGTCCTTTTAGCCTACGGGATGATAAGGGACGAGGGATTATTTGGTTTGGATAGGTTTAGCTTTCCTCCCTTGCTAAAAGCAGCTGCTAAGGTCTCTGCTTTGAATGAAGGATTGGAGATTCATGGAGTTGCAGCTAAGCTGGGATTTGATAAGGACCCTTTTGTGCAAACGGCTTTGGCTGGTTTGTACTCTGCATGTGGAAGGATTTTGGATGCGCGATTAATGTTTGATAAAATGTCTTACCGAGATGTTGTTACCTGGAGCATCATGATTAATGGGTAAGGTTTTAGACTTCTCACTGGTGCATTTTTATTTAATATTATAATGAATGAATGCGGGGGTAATAACGTTGATTAATAATAAAAAAAATATGACCTGTAATTAGGAAATTAATCTAACATAAATGGCTTATGCTATTTTGTGGCTTGAACTATATTGTTTTGTAAGGCTCCTATAAGCATACTGATGCCAATACTTTGATTTTCTTTTCTTTTTTTTTTTCTGATTTTCATTTTGCAACAGGTACTATCAAGGTGGACTTTTTAAAGATGCCTTGCACCTTTTTGAAGAAATGAGGACCTCTGATGTGAAGCCGGATGAGATGGTTCTCTCAACCATAATATCTGCTTGTAGTCGAGCTGGAAATTTAACTTTTGGAAAAGCCGTCCATGATTTCATTACTGAAAATAATATTAAGCTTGACCCTCATTTGGAGAGTACACTTATCTCTATGTATGCAAGCTGTGGTTGCATGGATATGGCTAAAGAATTATTTACTCAGATGCCATCTAGAAACTTGGTTGCTTCAACCACCATGGTTACTGGCTATTCAAGAGTTGGAAGTGTTGAAGATGCTCGCTTGATTTTTGACCAGATGGATGAAAAGGACTTGGTTTGTTGGAGTGCAATGATATCTGGTTATGCCGAGAGTGCTCAACCTCAAGAAGCTCTCAATCTATTTAATGAAATGCAAGTCTTAGGAGTGGAACCGGATGACGTTACCATGCTGAGTGTAATCTCAGCTTGTGCTCATCTTGGTCTACTGGATAAAGCTAAAAGGATCCATATATTTGTTGACAAGAGTGGATTTGGAGGAGCTTTGCGAGTCAACAATGCCCTCATTGATATGTATGCCAAATGTGGGTGTTTGGAAGCAGCAAGAGCAATTTTTGAAAAGATGCCAAGAAGAAATGTGATATCTTGGACTAGTATGATAAATGCCTTTGCTATCCATGGGGAAGCAAATAGTGCAATGAACTTCTTTCATAAAATGAAAGATCAAAACATCGAACCTAATGCTGTGACTTTTGTAGGAGTGCTTTATGCCTGTAGCCATGCAGGTCTAGTACAAGAGGGCCAGAGAACTTTTGCATCGATGATCAATGACTATAATATCTCTCCTACACACCAGCACTACGGCTGCATGGTAGATCTATTTGGTCGTGCTAAGCTCCTAAGAGAAGCACTCAATCTTGTCGAGACAATGCCTTTGGCACCTAATATTGTCATTTGGGGTTCTCTAATGGCTGCTTGCCGGGTTCACGGAGAGACTGACTTAGGAGAATTTGCTGCTAAAAGGGTGCTTGAGTTGGATCCAGATCATGATGGAGCGCTTGTTCTATTATCAAACATTTATGCCAAAGAAAAAAGATGGCAAGATGTTGGGGAAGTTAGAAACTTGATGAAACAAAGAGGTATATTAAAAGAAAGGGGATGCAGCCGGATAGAATCGAGTGATGGAGTGCATGAGTTCTCAATGGCAGATAGAAAACATAAACAAGCAGATCAGATATGGAGGAAGTTAGATGAGGTGGTTGAGAACTTGAAAATTATCGGTTATTCTCCTAATAGTAGTGTTGTTTTGGTCGATCTAGACGAGGAAGCGAAAGAGGAAGTAGTTTTATGGCACAGTGAGAAGTTAGCCCTTTGTTATGGGCTTATAAGCGAGGAGCAAGGGTCATGCATCCGAATAGTTAAGAATCTTAGGATTTGTGAGGACTGCCATGCCTTCATGAAGTTGGTATCCAAGGTTTATGAACGAGAGATCATTGTCAGAGATAGGACTCGATTTCACCACTACAAAAATGGAGAATGCTCTTGTAATGACTACTGGTGAATTTGTTTCCTGAAATTTGAACTGTAATATTTCTAGATTCTTGAACATCTTAACCAAGAAATGTAAAAATGTTGTGGAAGAAAACAATGTACAAATATGAAAGTTAAAATATTGAGGATACTGTTAGTGCTGAATTACTGCTTAATCATGTGTGCTCTGTTCTCCCTCCAAACTCATTCACTGTATAGGCTGCACCATTTTAATGCTCCTCACAAACAGGAAGTATCTTTTCTTTCTTACGGGGAGCAAAAAGGGAAAATTCTTATATCTAATTGGATTTATCACCACAGAAATTGAACCATGGAATTATATTGCAAAATGCAAAAGCACATAAATTTCAGCATATACAATTTGATATTGAAACACAATTAGACATGAAAACATTAGTCATCTTACAGCATTTTGGTGGAACTATGGAGAATCAAATAATGAGTTGAGGTTTTCCTAACCAAGCCATATGAATAATAAAAATGAAAGAACCTTTCTCACAAGAAATGAGAACCAAAAATCTAGTGAAGAAAAGAAAGCTAAGGCACTGGATTTGATATCAATCAGTTCTTTTAAGTTGGGATCTTGACATGGTTTGCTGCTGTATACGCACTGTATCGGTGCTCCAAAGCAGACAAGAACCAGAACTCTTGATTCATCCTTCTTAACATTCTTGACACCTGGTACTTGAAGAGCTCGGCTACAACAGAAGAAAATCTTGAACCATCCAGTACAGAGCTCCGCCTATACTCCAAAACCCATGTATTAGGATCTAAGTGCACAGCTGAGGCTCCCCATTTCCCCTGAACCCATGAACTATTGGCTTTTCGAATCGAGTAACCAGTCATCCCCTCTGACCACTTTTGTATATAAATAAATAAAAGAAGTCATGAATTTGATTAACAAAGATGCTTAATCTACTGATCATATACTTCCTCCACTATTTGCCTGCAATTAACCAATTAAGCGAAATTAGCTGAAAGATTAGGGGGTTTACCTCAGTAACTCTGCCTGATAATACAGTGAAGGACCTTGTGGCAAAACCTGTTTTGAGCAATCCTGCAGTCTGCAAAGGCCAGCCCCATATGCTCACCTCCTCAGTTTCTGACTTGTACAGTACACACCTTGAATTCAATAGCAGATCATCCTGCAATGCACCTCATTTGATTAGAATGTGACTTTGACAATTGCCAAACATCGAATAAGACACTTGATTAGTCAGGCAAATTGTGAACAGGTATACTGAACCTGATTGATTTTCCATTTTGAGTCTGTAAGGCTGCAATTTGAAATCTTTCCATCATGAACAAACCCCTTTAACTCATTCTGCAAGAATCTTAACCTCCAATTTAAATCTTGCACAACCCGAGATCTTTCTCCAATTTTCCTCACTCTATCAGAAGATAAAACAGGCCTTAAAACCCCACAAACACCCAAACAAAATCCCATTTCTGCGCCGAATATCAAGGTCAATCCCAAAACCAACCTCAAAAAAGAACTTCGGGAACCCCACTCTTCCTTCCTCTTTTCTTTTTTCTCACTGAAATTCAATCTTGCTGTTGATTTGAGGACTGGAGACTCCATTTTGGGACAAGAACTCGACAGGGGTGTGGACAAAATGGAAGGACTGAAAGAAATGGGAGTACGTTGGATATTGGGTCGCGAAGAAGAGAGCTTAGTAAGTGAAGATTTCTGGACGCTAAAAGGCATAAGATCAAGGGTAGCATTGATGCTGGCTAAGCAAATTTCACAATTGCAATTGGCGTTTTTTTTGCATCCTGGGTAGTAACAACTGTCTCTCTCTTCCACGGCGGTGGTGGCAGTGGATGATTTCACTGAGGATGATGTTCTGGTTGCTTGGTGTGATTTCATTGCTGATGTTCTTGTGCTTTCTTTGTTTCACGGATCTTTCGATTCTTGGTTAACAGTGTTATAAGTGAAGGATTCAAATTTGAAAATGTCCAACGGTCTGATGACGGGGCGAGTGGGGTTTTCATTTTTTAAAGAGGAGTTACACGTAAGCTTGCTTTGAAATGACCGAAATGCACCCTTCTGAAATTTTCTGTTCGAAAAAGTATTTGGGGGGGGGGGGGGGGGGGGGGTGTGAAAACAGACTTATCTATTTTTTTTTAAATAATTTATTATATACTAAATAATTATTAAATCCATATTATTTTACATATTACACTAATCAGTTTCTATATTTTTAACATCTAATTTTTATATCCTTATATTTTTAAAAATTAAACTGTTTAATCCTTTTATAAATATTTTCATCCTAAAATTATTAGTCAACTACTTTGATATTATAAAATAACTTTTTTATTCTTTCTTTATATATATTTATATTTGTTATTTATTAATTTTATTTTATATATAGATCGTCTGTAAAATAATAAAAAATATTATTAATATTATTTAAAATTATTTTTTAGTAATATCTATAAAATTAAAATAAATAATATATATGGATTATAGGTAAAATAATAAAAGATATTATTCATATTATTTAAAATTATTTTTAAATAATATTTATAAAATTAAAATAAATTATATGTAAAAAATATAAATAAAATTAAAAATAAGCGTAACTTAACAAATAACAAAGAAATAAATATATAAAGGAATGACAAATAAATTATTTTATAATATTAAAATAGTTGACTAATATTTTTAGGATAAAAATATTAATAGAATGATTAAACAGTTTAATATTTGAAAATAGAGAAATATAAAAATTAAATATTAAAAATATAGAGACTAATATAATACATAAAATTTCGTAGACTTTATAATTATTTAGCTTTTATTATATATATATATATATAGTCATTTTGATTTTGTTGTTATGTTAATGGTATGTTTATGAATTATAATTTTAAATGTTTCAGTTATATTCTTTTTATATTTATTGAGTAATTCTTTTAATTTTTATTACAGTGCTATAAAAAATAAAATTATATTTAATTAATTTGTACTAAAAGAAATATTATATTATATTTTTTATTCAAAAAAATTAAATATAGATAATAAGTATTTTATAATTTATAAAAAAATGACCATTATAATTATTTACTAGATTAAAAAAGATAAAAATATGAAATGTATTTAAAATTTATTCAACCGTTTTCTTATTATACATCCAAAGAAAGCATAAAAACAAAAAGAAAAGTGTTGTGAAGAAAAAACTGGAGTTGAAAGTAATCTTGTAAAGATGTTCTTATTCCCTAAGCAAGCAGGAATAACATTGATAATTAATTAATGGTTGAAATTTAATTAACTGATCCATTATAAAATAATAAATTCTTTTTATACTCTGCATTAATTGTCCTCATTTAAGTTATGTGGAATCCAATTCTAAATGCCATATCATAGAATAATTATATGCTACAACTGTTGTAGCAATAAATGCCTACAAAACACCAATAGAATTCTTACATGTAGGCATTTATTGCTACAACAGAATTAAATAAATGTCAATAAATATCTACGTGTAAGAATTTTATTGGTGTGTTGTAGGTATTTATTGCTACAATAGTTGTAGCATATAATTATTCCATATCATAGCCTCTATAGGCACCAAGTCATTAATTTGTCGATTAAATATTAATCTTGCATTGACTTTGTGATGAAATATTAGCGTACCTAATTATATCTAAAATTGTTTTATCACATGGAACATGATTACTCCCTTATAATTGGTCTTACCACTACTAAAGGACACATTATTACATGATCTTGGATTATTGGAATTTAAGATTTTCCCCTCCAAGCCACACACACACACACACATATATATATATATATATATATATGGATTAAGCAATAATAAATGTTTTAATTTTTATTGTAACATATTTATTTTTATTTATAATATGTATTGTTTTCTTGTCAAATCACTTTGAAAAAAAGTTGATTATAATAAATTTTAATAAAAATAAAATGCATTTTTATTACTACTTAATATATATGTATTCTTAGAGTTCATGTTAGATAAATTATATCCTAATTAAAACTATAGCATTTATTGTTGCTCTGAGCACATATTAGATATAAAAATAAATAAATTTATTTGTCATTTCAAATTAAGTTTTGAGATTGAAAGTTGATACTTATTCTGTTATATTTTCAGTATTGTTTTAGAAAAAAAAATTGTTTCACTTTAAATATCAATTTTATAAATTCAAGATAATATTAATTATAAAATTTTAAAATTATTGTTATTTATTAAACCTCTTTAATCTAATTAGCAAGAAGAGTAAATTTTAAAAATGATATAATTAAGTAAATTATTATGAATTTTTTATAAAAATTATAATCATTAATTATTATATTAATCTATGTTTTTTGGTCTCATACAATATTTAAAATAAAATGAGAAAATATTAATTTAATTAATAAAGAGTTTTTATTTTAATGATGTCTATTAATTTTTTTATTTACTATTAGTTAATGAGAGGACCTCTAATTAAGTTTAATCCCCTCATTCATTTTTTGCCATCAAAAGAAGATTGCCAATAATCTAATTTGGTTGGTATAAATATATAGATGAAGTCATAGCAATTAGCTACTCACTTGTGCATTTTATCATTTCTATGGAAAGCAAATTAATGAACATGATGCTACAATGAATTTATGATGAATAATCACCACTTGTGTGGGTGGAAGAAGAAATTATGCTTTAGCTTAACAATAATTGAATTGACCCTTGTTGGTGTAGTGGGAAGTTGACCCTTATTGATGTGCTTTGATATGGAAAAAGTTAAGATTTGTTTGTGATTTTCTTTATTTTTGAAATTCAATATTGTCACTTAGGAATATATAGTAATATATATAATTATAATAAATACTCTTCATGTCCTAAATTAATACTCATTTTTATCTTTTATTTATTTTAAAATATAACTCAATTATTATTTTAATAACTTAATTAATAAAATAAATTTTTATTATATACATATTTAATGTTACTTATTAAATATTTCTTATTCTTCTATTAAAATGATATATAATAAAAATAATACATAATAAATTTATATTTTTAATAAAATAATTAATTTTTATAAAAAAAAGAAAGAAAGAAAACGAGCCTATCAATGGAGGGAGTAACTTTTTTAAAGATTAATTTTGTTTAGCTCTAATCCCAAAATATGGTTGAGAATGAAGAAAACTGGGATCAAAATTAGATCAGTTTAGTTGAAAGATATTTATTTTAAGACAATAACTTTAGAGAAATCTAGTTTAATTAGCAATGAGTAACTAAGTTGTCAGCATTCTTAAAAAATGGTTACAAAGCAAAAGAAAATAATTTAGTTCAAAATTATTGAGAGTGAAAATAAAATAGTTGATATATCTAATTGTAATTAATTTTAGTGTTAAAACCAAGTTTAGGTTTTTTAACTTCTCTGTGTTTCATTATCTAACATATAATTGAATATTTAATTAATAATAGATAATTAAAAGGATGAAAGTTTAATTTTTCTTCCATATTATTATTACTTGACTAGTTCATGTGAAAATTGGGATTTTCCCTTGAAAATTTGTCTCTTCAGTCAAGAAAGGGGGAACAAAAGAGTTGCAGAACTAATGAAGTCAAGAAAAACAGAACAAAACAGAAGCAAGGAAAAAAAGAAAGGCTCTTTGGAGATAACACTTCCTGTACAAGACAAGAAAAAGACTTGGCCAAAAAAGGCTAACAGCCAAGAAAATATTATTCCTAGAAGAAGAAGAAGAAGAAGCAATTAATTATCGGTAAAGTTTTGTGCTCGCTGATCTGGTGTACTTATTCTTAGAAGAAGAAGGTGAAGAAGACAAATCCCCTGACCTTCTTCTAAGCATCTGTCGCATCCCATCAGCAACTTTAACAGCTGGATTTGAATTGAATTTACCACAAAATGACATGTGAGCTCTCACTGCTTCTTCCATTCCAAATGGTTTTTTATTTTTTTTACCTCTACTAACTTCATCTCTAACAGCTTCTGAACATAACCCACATAGCCATTTACCATCAAATTTTGATTTCACTTCAATAATATAATCTTGGGTACAATCCTCTTTCAATCCACAACATTCACACTTCACTGATTCAATCTCCATATTCTCCTCTCTTAACTTCAAACTATGTTACTCTTTCTAAAAGAAAAATATAAGTAATGACAGAGTTAACCAAAAGAAATTATTTTGTAGTTGGATTTGGATATGATTGCAATGATATAGAGAAAAGAAAGTGGGTTTCTTTTGTTATTTGCTTTGGTTGCTCACCATGTGTTTGATGAAACTTTTGTTTGAAACAAAAAATAATTGCTAGAGCTTTTTTATCGTTGGATTGATTTGAGAGAACTAATAAAAGAGAGAGCAAGTTATAATAAGAGAGAATAGGCAAAGCTGCCATAATTTCCTCATGTTATAAGGAACATGGAGCAGTGGAAAATGAGACAAGATTGGTCGGATGGGGGCCCTCAAGTCTCAAGAGAATTGGCCCTTTTCGAGCATTTTGCTGCAATTTTTATTTTTAATTTTACTTACCTTTAATTGTGTTTTTTTTTTTTTTGGCTTTTAATGGGCAGTTCTTTCAATTTGCTTATTTTTTATTGTCAGTATCTCTCGGTTAAATAGAGCTTTGTTTTGGTTTCACTGCACTTGTCAATTAGCCTTCACTCTTGTTGTCTGCCTCAAAAGCATCTAGCTGGGCCTCAGTTACCAGCCTATTAAGGACTTTATGTTTTTCTTAATTGATTTTTTTTAACTTTTGATAAAACAACAACAACAACAACTAAGCCTTAATCCCAAACAAGTTGGGGTCGGCTGTATGGATTCTCAACAAAATAAGCTCAAAAGACACCAAAAAAGATACTCCAGCCTTAGGCCCCTTCCAAGACACGGATTTTACGTCTCCATTCAAGTCTGTCATTAATCAAATCCGCATCAAGATCTAAGGCACGTAAGTCTCTTGCTATCACCTCCTTCCACACAGTTCTAGGTCTGCCACGACCTCTAGCCCCCTCAATCAACAAATTCTCACACTTACGAACCGCAGCATTAGGAGGTCTTCTTAAAACATGCCCATACCATCTAAGTCTTCCTTCCCTCACCTTATCTCCGACGTCCGCTACTTGGACTTTTTGTCGAATATGAACATTCTTAATTTTGTCCAGTCTGGTATGTCCACACATCCATCTTAGCATCCTCATTTCTGCCACACTCATCTTATGCAAATGTTGTCCTGTTGGTGCCCAACACTCACTACCATAGAGCATCGCAGGTCTAACAACCGTCCTATAGAATTTACCTTTCACTTTCAGAGGTATTTTCTTATCACATAGAACCCCAGTCGCATCCTTCCACTTCAACCACCCTACCTGTATTCTGTGAGCCACATCTTCATCTATACGGCCATCATTCTGGAACACCGAACCTAAATATTTGAAGTGCTTGGTTTTAGGAACCAAAACTCCATCCAACTTAACCTCATGTTCCTGCTTCTTCCTTAGACTGAACTCACAGTGCATATATTCCGTTTTACTCCTACTTAACTTAAAACCCTTGTCCTCGAGGGTTTTTCTCCACACTTCCAACTTACGGTTTACACCAGCACTAGTCTCATCAATTAAAATAATGTCATCAGCAAACAACATACACCAAGGAACATCGTCTTGTATGCTTCTAGTTAGCTCGTCCATAACCAGAGTAAATAAATATGGATTCATGGCCGAACCTTGATGCAATCCGGTAGTAATAGGGAAAGCCTCAGTGTCTCCACCAGGTGTTTTCACACTAGTGGATGCATTCTCATACATGTCCTTGATGATGTTGATATATTTGTCGTTGACTCCTTTCCTCTTCAAAACCCACCATAACACTTCTCTTGGTACTCTATCATAGGCTTTCTCCAAGTCAATAAATACCATGTGGAGATCTTTCTTCTTCTCTTGATACAATTCTATTAGTCTTCTTAGAAGAGAAATAGCCTCCATGGTAGATCTCCCTGGCATAAACCCAAACTGATTCTCCGAAACTTTTGTAAGCTTCCTCAATCTGTGTTCAATAATCATTTCCCATAATTTCATAGTATGGCTCATAAGTTTGATACCCCGATAATTTGTACAGCATTGAATGTCTCCCTTATTTTTATATATGGGTACCATGATACTCTTCCTCCAGGCATTCGGCATCTTACGTCCTTTCACAATAGCATTAAAGAGTTTAGTTAACCAGACAACTCCTACCTCTCCAAGGTTCTTCCAAACCTCTATAGGAATACCATCCGGGCCACAAGCTTTACCAACTTTCATATACTTCAAGGCTTCTCTTACTTCACTATGCAAGATCCTCCTAGACCAGCTGATATAATCATTTGTTGCATGAAGACCTTGAAAATCTTGTTCATGTTCAGGGTTGAATAACTGCTCAAAATAAGTCTTCCACCTCTCCTTAATCTCAACATCTCCTGTCAACACCCGTTGATCTTCGTCCTTTATACATTTGACTTGGCTTAAATCTCTGCTTTTCCTTTCTCTCATCCTTGCAATCTTATAAATGCCCATTTCTCCCTCTTTAGTACCTAACTTTTGATAAATCCCTTCTAAGGCTCTGCCACGAGCTACACTAACAGCCTTCTTTGCCTCTTTCTTAGCCCTCTTATATTCCTCAAAGGCCTCGCTATTAACCGCATTCGGTAACTTTTTATACTAAAGGAAGAAATTTGGAACCTTGAGGCTAGTGCAGAGGACTTGTGGACAAAAATGGAAGGTGGCATTAAGAAAGCAGGTAGCGAATTTACCGCGAATTTATAATGAGTTTATAAATTTTACCATGTTTATAATAAATTTATAATAAAATAACTAAAATACGTCTGATAAAAAAATAAAAATTTTTCAAAATATAATGGAAGGTGTCATTTTTTCTTTTTTTTTAGAATAAATAAAAAACAAATAATCTAATCACATAGAAATTTTTTTTAAAAAAAAGCACTTATAAAATGAATTAATTAGTTTTTAATTAATTGAATTAATTAATTCTCAGCTAATTATTCCATGAATGAATGAATAAGTTAATAAAAAAATTTTAAAAGAAGTATTATTCGATGATAATAATTATAATGTAATATAATTTTAATATTTATTAATTAAAATTATTCCCATTTTTTTCTGTTTGTGGAAATCTTTTCAAAAATAAAGAATTTTTTTTCTAAATTTTTCTTCTTCTTTTTCCATATCGAAATAATCCATTGTATTATTGGTGCTTTTGTTCCAAATTTTGTAAATTTCATTAAAAAAATCTTGGGAGTACATCAAAGGCCAATTCACAACACAAACCATTTAAACTCCTATTATATACATGCTAAATAAAGAAGAATAAAATTAGATTAAAAACAATAGCACAGAATGTATATGAAAAAACAATTTTCTACTTGTAAATAAAAGTCCATAAAGAGCTAAGCTAAGCTATAGTTAAAAACCAACACTAAGTATGTATATTCGTAGGTTAGATCAAGTTTTGGGTATTTATCAAACTGATCATGATCTAAAATCAATCACTCAAAAAGAAGAAAGTTTACAATACATAAATATACTAAAATTTTAAATGGAATTTGATCAACCCACTTAATTTAAACTAATATGATCAATAGAATTGATAAGAACAATTGAATTGATAAGAACTATTGTTGAATCGAACTTATACGGTCCATTTTCTCATTCTTATTAACAGTCTTTGTGTTGCAGGCAAATGGCAACAAACCGGTAAACTTGATTAAATATTTGTAACGGAATTCTTGAAGCAGAAAGTGATAAAACTGAATTATTGGTCCATCTGATTCTATGAATGTATTGACTAATTGACATTGGATTGGATGGGTTAAAAAAACTTATTATATGTTAATATATGTATTGTATAATGAAGGTTAACATCACCACCATACTTTATAGACCAACTAGCCTTGGGGTGGTTCAACAGCCAATTTTACATTCATCTAAGGGATATGAATTCGTATAATAATCTTGTTATATTACATTAAATTAAAAGGAAGGAATTATTTACGTATATTTTTTTAATTAATTATTAATTATTTATTAAAAGATAATTATTATTTATATCGAATGTTAGGCGAACTCATACAATAAGAAGTCAGAATATTTTTGGTAAAAGATATTATTTATTACGGGCAATTATTATCGTTATTATTATGAAATTGCTTAATGAATATTAATTAATTTTATATTTTGCCTGAATTGAAATTTTAGGTATCCAAATTTTTGGTTACATATAGACTATAGTCATTGACGAAGACAATAATTTCCAGTATTTCTTAATTAATTTGTTTCTGTAAATGAATGACGTGATACTGACCTTGCCTTAGCATCAGTAATGAAAGGGAATTAATTAGCAAATTAATTAGAGCTAGATTTTATTTTCCACATTTTAAATTAAATTTTTGAATGGTTGGTTTAAGGCGGGCAATACTTTCTGGGCATGGCCATGCTGCAAAGGTTGCTTTCACCATTTTCATCAGTCGGTTATAATCATCTTGACTTTATTTAATTAGCTTTGCTTTTTTTGTCTTCTCATTTCTCAATTTTCCGACCCGTGTCTCATTATATATAATTTTTTAATTACCTCAAATTCAAAAGCTTTTTACTACTAAAACGAAGGGATACCCTAATTAATTAGGGCTTATATAACTATTATTATTATTATTATTATTATTATTATTTCAGATAAAATTACTCTTAATTTTAAACATGAATTTTTTTTTCTCGATTTTACTTATATTTTTTAACTGAATACTTGATCAATTTTTTTATTTTGCAAATATTTTTAAACGACATTCTGTTCACTCGATTTCATTTCTTAATCAATGTCTAATTTTTTAAAATCTTAAATTTATTATTTAAGAGTATGTATTTACTAAGAGATTGTCTCACTGTACATATATATTTAATCTTTAAATTTTAGAAATGTTAATTATTTAATCATTTCATGCATAATATCAAAAATTATTTTTGCTGGAGAAAATATTAGTGATGATTAATCTAATTATGAGGGTGTTTCTCAAAACTGAAGCTTTTCAGCTTATTGTGAATAAGTAATTTTTAGATTATAATCAGATTAAAAATTAACAGTTAAGCGTTTCTGTAAACTAGTTAATAATCAACTGATAATCAGTTTATAATCAGTTAAGTATTTCTGTAAAATCAGCTTATAATCAGTTTTTAATTACAGAAACTGTCAAAATGACCAAACTGTCCCTGAATTTATTTATTGTATAAAAATAATTTTTTAAATGTCAATTTAAAATTTATTTTGCAATAATAATAATAATAATAATAAAATTTATTTAATAATAATAATAGTAAATTTATTTAATAATAATAATAATAATAAAATTTATTTAATAATAATAATAATAATGGTGTTATCAATAAATTATACAAATAAAAAACTACCATGTAAATATTACTAAATTAATTAGAATCCTAAAAATATTAATTAGAATCCTAAAAATAAAAGAATTTTGATGGAAACTAAAGTGTATAGGTTGAACAAATTTAAAATATTGAAGATTAGGTAGGGATAGTATGGTCTTTTACTTGGTCAAAACTGCTTAAAATATAAGTGTTTAAAAAAATAGCAAAACTCAACTTTTAAAAAACTGATTAAAATCAGATTATAATCTACTATTTAAGTTTTCAGAAATATTTAAATAAACAAATTATAATCTAAAAACTGCTTATAATCAGTTTTGACCAGCTTTTAAGTTTTGAGAAACACCCTCTATGTAAATATTTCAACATATTTAACTTTTTATGATTAACTGCAATTTGCAACAGCCGGTGAACCAACCATATGTTGCAGCTGCTATATATTATCTTAATGAGAATATCTAAAATTCTTTTTCATGATCGATCCTTTCATTATTAAGATGATGAAAAACGTAATTAATTAGTACGTAACATATCATTTCCACTAATAAATATTGTTTTAAGTTGGAGTAATTATATAATAATTTTTAATTCTGTAATATATAATTGCATATATAGTTCATCAATTAATTAAAAACAAAAAAAACAAAAAGATCATTATCCAACATGCGCATTTCTTAGTCAGAAAACAATGATAATTACACACTGAAGAGTCAAAAGAAACTACGAAAAATCAATTAGACACCTAATGCTGATTATATACCACTTTTGTCTCGTGGGAAAAACCCTTTTCTTCTATAAACAAAGGACCAATGATTGGAATTAGCATTTTTCTTTTCCTAAGATTATATATACCAATAATCTAATATGAATTTGAAGCTTAATTTGGATCGAAATCGAAGAAAATTCTTGGTTAGTGCAAGTGAAAATTTGCCTTAAGACTGGGCTTATCCAAGATCGGCTGTGTCTTCAATAGATTTTGATCTTTGATGAATATTTGATCCTACGTATTTATGGTAAAAAAAAAAAAAAAAGATCTGAAGGAATAGAGTAATTAAGAGGAAAAGGGCTTGATAATGAGCCAAAAGCAAGTACAAAAGAATCTAAAATGTTACTATTGATACATTTGATGAGTTGATATTTTTGACAAGAAAAATCTTGGAAAATTCATATGGCCCATTTTCTACTGTAAAGTGTGCAGTTGCATTTTTTCTTGTCTGATAAATATGCTACAAATTAAGGATAAGTATTTTACACATACATATATAGTTGTAAGGACAGATATTTTCTTTATTAACTTCTGGTTTTCTTTGTCCAGCAAACATTTCAAACAATGGGCGTCAAATACATATCGAAATGGCCTAAAACTTGTATTCTAAAGATAAAAAAAAAAGTTATAAAATATATGTATACATTAGACAGGAAATTGTTTGGTACTTAGATGGTATGTGCATGTTTTAAGAAAACCTCCTAATGCTGCGGTTCGTAAGTGTTAGAATTTGTTGATTGAGGGGGCTATAGGTGTGGAAGACCTAGAACTGTGTGGAATGAGGTGATAGCAAGAGACTTAAGTGCCTTAGATCTTGATGCGGATTTGATTAATGACATACTTGAATGGAGACGTAAAATCCGTATCTTGGAAGGGGCCTAAGGCTGGAGTATCTTTTTTTGTGTCTTTTGAACTTATTTTGTTGAGGATCCATACAGCCGATCCCAACTTATTTGGGACTAAGACTTAATTGTTGTTGTATTAGACAGGAAATTTTCATTCTCCACAATTATGTTCTATTTAAGAAATAATCATTAAATCATATATAATTTACTTTCAAGACTCAGCTGAATTCATTGGACCCTAATTAATTCCATTATAATTACATATTACAAATCAGCAGCTTAATATATAATTAGAGATTAATAATAGACTTCTACCTTAACTCATGTAATGAATAAAAAAATAAGTAGTGGTCCCCAAAAAAAGCCATAGCCGATCATGTGGGGTTGCTGGGGCACGGCTGAAGCAGCCAATCCCAGAGACTTTCAAAGTATTGGGCAAGTGAGTTTGGTCACAGTCATGCATCCAAGCAAACAAAGACTGGTCCGGTAGATGACCGGCAAATCCAGTGGCCACGATCTTTTTTCCTATCATAGTCTTTTAGGCTTCACAAGTTGATCCAATATGCACTAATTTTATGTATACATGTATTTTTTTTTTACACTATGTATATATGTATTTGTTTGTGACTCCTACAAAGATTAAATCCAATTACTTTGGTAAAAATAAAAAGAAGGGTAACTAATTTCCCGTTATTCGAATCTAGCGTAATAATTTTTTTTTAGTATTGATACGAAAGACAAGAAATTAATTATAGGTCTGTTACTCAAAAAAATATACATTTATTATTAGTTTATATTCTAATTTGTAGAAAGAGACCTTATATAAATCAAAAGAAACAATAAAGTTTTGATTATGATTCGTTTTTAATCTTTTGTCAAGTAAATAATCATATGACATTATCTTGATGTGTGTTTCCATTAATGGAGAGATTAGTTAGGTATTAATTATCTGATTTTAAATATGCTTAATTTTAGCTTATTATGGATAATCATTTGAACATGGTTTTAGGCTTTTAGCTCTAAATCCATTGTTTGTGAAGTCAATGATGGGGCTTTGTTTAGTTTAGTTATTATATGATATGAAGAAGTATATATGTAAAAAAAAATTAGTGGGGAGGGTGAGTTTGTTAAAAAAATTGAATGAGCATCACATGGGTATCCCACATGCATTCTCTTTATTTGCATTTTTGCCTTCCTGTCGCCAACCAACTAATTTCTTAACGCCAACTACTCCCATCAATCATTTTACCATTTTCATTCCAATTTCTTTCCACCCTAAGAAGCTTTGCCATCATCACCATTTTTAAGTATAGATCATGCTATAAATAGATGAATAGCAAATAGACTAACTTAGGTTAATAGGGTTTTGTTAATAATTTAATATACTTTTAGAATAATATTAAATGCTTTTTTTTTCTATTGACCATTATATTTTATGAAATTTTCTTCTCTTTCTTCAATTAATTTAAAATTTTTATTTTCTCATTGTCTCTCTTAAATGAAAATTGAAAATTCATCCTCTTTCTTTCAAATTTTCATTATTTATTTTCAATTAAAATCAAATTTTCATTCTGGCTCTGCAATTGATATTCAAATTTTATCAACTATCATTCATAAATTATAAATTTTAATATTCAATTATATTTTTATTAGTGATTAATAATTAAATAACTATGAACTAAAAACATAAATTTGGATGTTAATTGAAAAGAGAAAATAAAATTTTGGATACAATATCATTCTAGAAAATAACGAAAATTGCAAATATAATCCAATTGATGTAAATTAACAAATATGCAAAATATTTTTTATATAGATGTGTTATAGATATATTGTAGATATGTTATAGATATTGTATATATGTTATATTTTTTTTATTTAAAATGTGTATATTTAATATAAAAATTATTAAATATTGTGTGAATATTATGAGAATAAAAAATTAAATAAATATTTAAAATATTATATAGATGTAGTTTATGTTGTTGGGTTTGTATTTTGTATATGTTGTACATATATTTATTATATATATATATATATTAAAAATATGACATTAAAAAATTTTAAATTAAAATATATAATTAAAATAAAAAAAACAAAAATTACAAAAATAAAAAAGACTGCTAAGACGATAAAATTGAAAATAATTTTAGCTTGTCCATAAAAATGAAAAGTGGAACTTTGAAATAGTGCACAGTATAAATTTCTCTCTCTCTTTTTTTATCCTTATTGCTTCATCACCTATAGCTTAAAAACCATAATTACTTATCATTATTTCCCTCAGCAATTTTCTTATCTAATTGTCATCATCACTAATCATTTTTATTATCTCCTTATTAAAACATGATAATAACAAAAACAAAATTTTACAACAATAAGCGATTCAAGTAATAATTAATATTTAATTTTCTCCGAGTATACATTTAATGTTGCAAATAAATTATGAAAATATTAAAATTTAAATTTTATGCATAAAACAATCATTCAATTGTTAAGGGTTGTCGTAAGCTATTTGCAAGTTATAGCAATGCTTTGCTTTGCCTTATTTGGAGATCAAAATACTATTTCAACTTCCAATTAACACACCCTTTATATTTAAATATTTATTTAAATCATGCTACGTTTTTTTTAAATATAATTAAAATTTCTCACAAGTCTTAATTTAAATAATATCATTCTTTGTCTATTCAAATGTTAACTTCAAGATCATAATCATACATAATTGTATATAATTATCATTGAACTAATTATAATTTAATAGTCAAGTTTTTTTGTCGTTATGAATTTACTAAATTTTTACTAATTAAATTAATAAAATTAGATAATTCAAGTAAAAAATTAATAATTTGTTATAAATTCAAAATGCTAACTTGAATTTTCCTAAAAATAAATAATGTTATGCAGGTAAAAAAAAACAAATAAGTGTTAAAATCAAATCAAAAGATGCCAATCCTTATTACATAAAATAGTATATCTAGTAGAAGAGTGATTAGACATATGGGGAGGAAGCATGGAAAGGCAGAGAAACCTCAAAAAATTTAGAGAGAACAATCACAAGCTAAGATTTGGCAAGGACACAAGAGTTAAGAGGAGAGCAACCTGATACAGCTTTTGTAATGTACTTTGTGTTTGTGTTTAATCAATGTTACAACTTATAAGGGTGGTATCATTGCCCCCACCATGACGCTAAAAATGGTTGGCTAAGCTTTAGAAATAGAAATGATGTTTGGTGATGGGACCCCAAGTTTTTCAGTTCTTCAGACAGAGAGAGAAAATAGAATGGAGTTAAATTTTGTGGGAGACCACCACGTGGAAACCCAACTTCAGTTTTTTACCGAATTAGATATCGTCTCCTTCCCCATGTGGTGGACTAATTACTAAACAGGGAATGCCTTGGCCCCAATCTGACATTCCATTTTATTGATTTTCATTCTGTTTAAATAATAGATGTTTCCATCGTTCAATTTAATACAAGAAAATGATTTGTAAAATTAGGAGAAAATATAATAATATATGCAATTCTCAAATTGCAAATTATATTGAAGAATGTTATTATGGTCTTGCTCTCGTTACCCCATAGGATGACAGGACATTATGTAAATCTTCAGCTTATATATAAAGTATCCATTCACCAAATTATTTAGATGTAGACATTGTTCCAGGACACCATTTTTAATACCTTTAATAGATTAAGAAAAGCTACTATAAAAGCAACCCCCCACTTGGGCTTAACCCATAATACATGAGATAAATTTCGCATATCACCTGAGTCCGAAAAATGTAAGATGTTAGAATTGCCAAGGACTCAAACCGCCAGATTTGCATAAAATGAGGCTTGTGACCTGATCCACATTCGTCTTACTGCCAAAAAAGACTCCTTGGACCTCAAATATTGATCAGACGATCTCAGAACATCCAGACAACGGCATTATCTTTCAAATTTAACACCAAAAAGAAAAACAAGTGCGGAATCTGTCTCTCTTCTGTGTCCAACTGGTGATATGCACAGAATGTGTATCTCCCTTCCCCCGTTTTATCCATATGCTACAGTGAAGCAAAAAATATGTGTTGTTTTTTGGTGATGGCAAAAGCAATGATAGAAAGGTGAAGTATCAGTCTGCCTTGTATGTTGAGCATTCGCAATTCAATTGGACTTCATCTCAATGTCTCCGCCACCTTCAGTGGTTGAATCAGATGTATCTGCAGATAGAAGCCCTAGGAGTGGCAAAGGCAGCAATGAACTGAGATTGCACAAAATAATCAAAGAGGCTAAGTTGTCAAAGTTGTTCCTTGTTACTCCAAAGAGCTGGGTTAGACCAGCTCCAATCAGCCCTCCAAGAACACTTCCTCCATTGGATATGGACATGAGGGTTGCAAAAAGCGTTGCTTCCATTCCTTCTGGACATAACTTTGCTGCAAACACCAGAACAGGCATGAAGGAAGCCTGCAAAAGATTATTGAATCAGTGTTGCTGCTTTTGCATGATAAATAATCATTAGCTGTATATCCCCTGTACAGAATAAAGAATAGAACAGATGCACAATGGAGAATGGGCATTAAAAGAGAACACAGAACACATTGTGCATGGCTCTTGTGTGCATGCGAATGCCATGAGATCCATGATGCTATAACAAATATAATTATATTGCAGATGCTATCCCTTGAGAGTGAAAAAGGATGAAAGGAACCAGGCAGTCAAATATGGACAAAAAAAATCATTCCTTCAATCTCTCTAGAAACAGACAATTTTCTCATAAAGAGATGCAATAGCCTTCCTTCTCAGGAAACTCAGAGACTTCATTCAACTAAAAAATTCTCTAGTAATTTCCAACTACTGGGTTTTCACAATGTCATGCAAGTAAAGGCAGGCATCTGATGCACATATACTGAATCATGACATCAACTGAATTACATCTGTTTGTGCCTAAAAGACAATGAGGAGTAATAAACCACCTGAGCAAGAACTGTTAGAATCAAAGAATCTCCAATTGCAAACCACTCATCACTTATGCCTAACTTTCGGTTTAGTCCAGTAACAAGGAAAACCTGAACCAAAATAATAATAATAATAATAATAATTAATAATAATAATAATAATCCACATGTGAGCCTTGACATAGAGAAAACATAGCACACACCTGAGTCATCCCAAGAACTGTACCACTTATGGTAGTAAAAAAAAAAATCTTCCGCAAAGGAACATTTTTCAGAAAGCCGTTATACAGTCCTACTCCGACCAATGATGCAATTGAGGTAACAAGTTTGACCCTTCCTAGAAATTCTGGGGTGAATGCAAGTTTATTTGTGCTGAAAATAAAGATTATGGTGTTGCAGATCACGTAGATATTGTAACCAACATACAGAATTTCCAGTAGACAAAAAAAAAAGGCAGAAGGAGAATCACCATAGTCACTATCTACACATACGTGAAATAAAACATAGCAGAATCTGATTGTGGTGTTGCCTGCCAGAGGAAAATAAATAACGTGGGTAGAAATACATTTGGTTGCTTGACTGCTTCCCATAACTCAATAATATGCAGCTTTGAGCTTTCCAAAAGGCCAGGACCATTCAAAGCAGGATTCTGTCCTCTTGCCAGACCAACAGCACGCTGTTCTTTCACAAGAATAGCAACTGCAGAAGTTAGCAGTGGTAGCAATGCCGTAACACCAAAAACAAACCTGAGACAATCAAATCAACAGCAAAATAATAGATTCGAGAGTCATTGATAAATGAATTTTATACACAATTAAGATAATATTTGTATTAATTTTCTTTAGTTTTTATTAGTTTTGTCTTATTTTTCATTTGGTTTTGGTTATTTTAGTTATTTAGTCTTATTTTGTATTATTATAGATTAATTTTGGAAAATATGACAAAAATCCAATGAAAGCACAAAAAAAGCAGAGATGCGCATTGGCAAACGCATGAACAGGCATATATAATCATGCATGTGACTGCCAGAGTTTTCCAATGCAGAGTTTTGAGGGGCATAAAGGTGCATGAGAATATGCACAGCCATACACTTGCTCATGCACAAATTTACAATAAACTTTCGGATTTTAGTTTCCTAAATTCACTAGGATTAATTTTTATTTCTTTTCTATTTTATTTACAACTCTAAATATAGTAATTTTTCTTAGTTTACCCTAGAAAAAATATGACTTATCCTTGGATTATAAAAGGGAACACATTATTTTTAAATTAGAGAGTGTTCTATGTTAAAAGCCTCTTCTTCTTCTTCTTCTTCTTCTTCTTCTTCTTTCTTGAAGAAAAAAACTCCATTGGAGAGGAGATCAAGCTTAAAACGAAGACACAAACTCAGAATTTGATTTATTTTATCATGTTTATTTTAAATTTCAGTTTTTGTTTTCCAATTTTAGTTATGGAATAGATTATTTATGATAGGAAAAACCTGAATCATAAACTATGATGGATATTGATTTTAACTTATAGAATTGAGTTAATTTCATACAAATTCATTATTCTTAATGCTTAGATTTGTGATTTTATTGATTGATTCCTTAATGATGTGTCAAATATAGCATTTAAGATTGATGATCAATAGAATTTAAATTCATGATTGTTAGGATTTTATATAACAAGTTTATTTAAGGATTTGTTTGAATAAATAATCTAAAATTGACTTAAAGCTTATATTTGTGTTCCTGAATAAGGTCGAATAGATTAGGTTTGATTGTTATGTAAATTAATATTAAAGTGGTCGAATAAGAGTTTAATATTAATTTGAAAGGCTATGTCCCTGAATAAGGTTAGTCATGCTTTAAAATCAACCAACCAATCTTAATTTAGATTTCATAATTAATGATTGATATCTATACAAGTTTAGGGGGATTATGAACTCTAACATGTTTTATTAATTGAATTGTTCTTTATTTATTCAAGTTATTGAATTTTCTAAAATTTTAATATAATTTTATAATTTACTTTCATTCTTTCAATTATTATTTCTCATATAATAGTAATATAATATAATAATTAACTTTTAAACTTTTTTCTTCGTGGGACAATATCTAAATTTACGAATCTATATTACTAATACGGCTAGGGCATTTGCAAGGGTACCTTACACCATAAGCATCCACTAGAGAGCCACTAAAGTAGGAGCTGACAATTCCACCAAAAGCTGAAGAACCCCAGCATAAAGACTGAAGAGATCCTGACAAGCTTTGTGACTCACCACGAGCCCTCTCAACAACCATGGAATCCACAACCTACAGATAGTAAATTTTTTTAAGACAATTATTAACAACAATCTGAATGAAGGAGGTCAGCATGTGGTGCAATTTCAAATACAGCATTTAAAAAGTTTACCATTAAGCAAAATTCACATAAGGGAATATTTGTGTGCATGCGCATATGCAAGTGCATACATGCAAAAAAGCACATTCGAGAGAGAGCAGGAGAGACACATTGATCACCAACTACCAAGGTGTGGCCCTCTCAGGCATGCGGAGAACCAGCCAAAGATATTACTGTAAGCATGGTGCTCGTAAACATGACCCAAAAATGCAATGACCAACAAAAAAAGGCTAGTAAAAGGCCGTTAAGTTCATCAAAACTGAAAGGAGTTTGGTAGTATTAAATTGATACATATCTCCATATGAAATCAGAACAACTTTCAATGACTAAATTAAATGACATTACTAGATTTTAGTATGAAACATATTCTTCAGTGTTCTAATAAGAGAAGAAGGTTCTATAAATATCAACTCATTAACTCACCATTAAAACTGAATCACATACTATCTAAGCATTTTAACAAATTTGCAAACTTGAAGATACTTACAACATCTGAAAAGGCAACAGAAAGTGATCCAAGAAGTATGCAAAAAGCAGCATCATACTTGCTATCGACAATGGTAGCCATTAAGCTCCAAGAGAGTGCACCAAGAAGTCCTGAAAGAACCAAGTATGACCTTCTTCGATAGCCAAAAAGTGGGACAGAATCACTGGAACCACCAAAAAATTTATTCAAATTAGACAGCATGCACTAAGTACAAATTAAACAGGACAAGAGACTGAGGAAAAAACAAATAGAGATTTAAAAGAAGAAGAATCTCACCCACCTAATAAACCCATAAAGAGGTTTGATGAGCCAGGGTAATGCAGAAAAACCAGATATCACAGCTGTCTAGTTAACCATGTACATTGTCAGTCCTTAAAACATTAATCAAAACAATGACTACTCATCACGTTAACCCTCCGCAATCTTATACTCCATAACCTACAAAATGCTATGATTTTAATACTACAAAGTTGAAAAAGGAAAGAAGAGAATGACAAACAAAATTATCAATAAGAATATTAGCCAGAGAGCACGCTGTAAATAGAAAGTTCAAGTCTTCACATAACAACTTCCCACACTGTTCACTGGATTCTATTATTCTACTGAAATAAATACACAAAACACATAGTGCTGTCAGTACCAGTCGCCCACACACATACCTCTGCAGGATCTAAATGCAGATCATCTTTTAAGTAGAAACTGACAGCAAGTCTGGAAAGGCCTAAAACACCTTGAACAAAATACACCATTGCAACAGCAACATTATCCGGTGATAAATCCACTCCAAAGCATTTGACTCTGTTACTAAAATGTTTGTTTTTCCGCACAGCATTTTTACTACTAGAACTTGTACCTTCTTCCACGTCTGGTGTAAGCATTTCACCTTTACCACCATCTAATCCAAAGTATAAACCAGCAAATTACACATTTACTCCCTAATTATCTCAATTTCAAATTCAAAATTATATGAAGATACATTTGGCTGAAAACGGATATAGATTGAAACAGATGCATTGCAATAACAAAATGGAGAAAAGAAGTTACTTTCTACAGAAACCAAAAGCGACTCCTCGCTTCGGTCTCGCCGATAAGACGGCATCGGCATGGATATGTGAAGTTTCCGGCGTGACCTCCGGCGACCTCCTGTGCGAGCTAAGAGAGCAAAGGGTTTACGGTAAATCTGAGAGTAGGTGAAGGAAAAAGGTAGATTTTGAGAGGGTAAGATTGGGATAAACGTAAAATTAAATGAAGCCATTAAGATGGTAATAGAAGAAGATTTTATCAAGTCATCTAACTGGTACTTTCTACATTTAGTTTTGTCCGAAATGACTTATATATCCCTATGTCTCCAGTCACGGAACTGACACGTAATTGGTCGCTGCCCTCAGATCTTCTATGGGCCAAGTAATTATGAAGCCCATTTGTGAGGCATTGCTCCTCTGATTCCTCGGTCTGATCTACAACCATTTGATAAAAAAAAATCTGATCTACAGTCCAAATCAAGGCCCAATGAGATGTCAGCGATAAGCGTATAAATAAAAAAAATAACACTCTTCATTGTATATTTTTTAAAATTTTTATTTTTATATTAAAAATATTTTAATTATTTTATAATAAACTCATTATAAACCATATAAAATTTATAAATTTATAATAAATTCATTATAAACTAATAAAAATATGATATTCCAGTAAATATTTTATAATTTGTGATATTTAGTAAATAATTTATAAATATATTAAATTTAAAATTATTTTAATTTTTTTTATATTTTCATCAAAATTCATATAAATAATGAATTTCTTCAAAAAATAAAGAGAAATTTACCCCCTTACCAAATTTCGTAAAGTTTTTTTTTCTTTTTTATCAACAACTTTATAATTATTTTATAAAAATATATAATAAAATCATAATAATTTAATAATAAACTTATACTAATTATTATATGCGAACAAAATTTTAATAATTTTGATCATTCTTTGGATCGATAAATTTATAGTATCTTGTCTCTTTTTTTTTTGTTAATTTTATAAAAAGAAAAATTTAAAAGTAAAATTATTTTCAAAAATATTTATTTTTTTCTTTTTCTATTTTCGTCTAATTTATTTTTTATGCCTATGCACTTTGATAAGTAGTTGTATTTCTTTATCAATGTAACAGTACGCACGACTATATATTTTATTAGTAATCTGGCATTAGTCAACAATGAAGTTGAGATTGCAATGACTAAAGCAAAGTGCGACGCAGACCAATGATAATTTTTTAAAACAAATTTGTAAGCAAATAATTGAAAATAACACAGCAAATATATATATTTGAAAATAGATGAGACACTTATCATGGCCATCTTAATTTTTGATTTATAGCAATGTTATAATAAATAACATTATTGAAGAATCTTTTAACACAAATGATTAAGATAATGGCTAAGTTGTAGTGCCACATATTCTTGAATGATAAGGGTTTTATTTTATCTTCTCTTTCTTTCTTTTTTTAGTTATATAGCTCTAAATTAGGACAATAATTAATTACGCAAACGAAATTTCTTAGAAAAATTACACTATATCAATTTTTTTTAAGTACCTTATATATTTTAAATTTCTTTTTAAATATATAAGATATAATTTTGATATATTAAATGTATATATTTAAAAGTACGGTATATTTTTTAAGAAAAATGAGTATTTTTAAAAAGAAAAAAAAGTAAATGTTTTTAAAAATATTTTATTTTTCAAGGTGGAAGCTCCATAATTTTGCTTTTAATTACTATAAAGGAAATGCACTGTTAACTGATTCACGAAATATTTTAATTAGTGAATAATTTATGCAGAATAATTATCAATCAGTTAGCCATTTAAGATAATTTTTATGAATTCAATTTATGAATTATACTCCAAAAAGTCTAATAACATTTATATGAAGAGTAAAATCTAAAATATTTTTAGAGATATAATATTTGAAAAATAGTGTCTAAAAACTGAAAAAAGAAAATAGAAAGAGTAAAGAACAGAACCAATTCCTGGTGGCCTACAATTGGATAAAGTGAAAACTGAAAAGTGAGAAGTGGGAAGTGTTCTGTGAAAAATCTAAGCAAATAGCAAAGGAGCCAATGGTCCCAGATTTTGATTCCATGTTAGGTCTCTCCACCAGCAGTGGGCAGAGAAAGAAGGCTGTGTAGGGCACTAGGCACTGGCCGCAGGACCGCTTTGTCTGCCTCAAATCCCCATATTTTTTTTTACTAATGTTAGTGGAGCTTTCTGTGCTTCACACCATCTGTACTTTCTTACGTTTAAAGACTTCCTTAAATTAAACTTTCGATTAAAATTAACCCAAATTAGGGACCATAGACATAATCACATACTGCCATGAATTTACATTTTTTTATCATATATTCTTTTAAATTTAATTTATTGGTATTCTACTAATATCAAATTAAAGGTTTTATTAGTCGTTTTCAATGGTTCATAAAAAGAAAAAATTAAATTAGAATTTGAAACTAATTCAAATTCAGTTTAACTCAACTTAATTAAACCATAATTTAAAATAGGTCATTTAAATTTTCTTTTTACACTCTAAATTATTCAAAGCAGAGCACATCATTATAATTCTTTCTTCTATTTCTAAAGGAAACGAGGTAAAAAAATTTTCTCTCTCTATATATATATATATAATTAAATTGCTGATAGCAACTTTTGCAAACTTGAAAAGCATCAAAAACCCACTTTGTGTTTTGCAGATGCCGCATAAGGCTTTTGTTCCAGTTTCAAAAAGCCATTGCATTTTGCAATCTAAAAAGTCACCTAAATTCCCTTTTTCACAGGGTTAAAAAAAAATTAAAAAAGAAAAATAACCAATTTTTTTCAAAAAATAGTTTAAATTTTTTTTACATAAAATCGTGAAATCATCCACAAATAAAATAAATATCTGTTCATTTGATTGCCAACCAAATAGTCTGTAAATTATTAGTTTTGAAATTGGCATTTAATCCAGATAATGCCATGGCATTCTACTATTATGAAAAATAATTCCTTTCAATCCCAATTTTGCTTTTGTTCCACTACAAAATAACTATTCTTCAAATCAATATGCTGTAGAGCATAATCAAACTCATAAAAATAATCAATTCAAGAATGTAGTTAGTAAAGGTTGACAAAATGAACATATATAATCAAGAGATTAAGCAAAAAGGGCCTACATATAAATAAAAAAATAAGAAAAGAAAATAATCTACTTTAATCACAACATAATTAATGTATAAAATAAAATAAAAGAACAGATAATCTAAAGCATTAGTCATACATCATCATCAAACCAACTTTTGAAACCAAAAACTGTGGCCAAGCCCAACAGCAATCCCCTAATTATCACTTAATTAAATAAAATTATAACTCTACATATATTTATAGTTTTCAGTCTTTCAGTCCCTCAAATTCTACAAAAGGGGGAATAGCACTTCAAATTAGAAAGTGACAAAAAAAAAAGGAAATTAAAGGAGAAGAAGAAGAAAAAAAAACACCAAAAACAGAATCAAGAACCATCTTCTTCTTTGATTATGCTTAACAATAATCTGTCCTTCATTTGATGTAAAAATTTGATGATCATTATAACATATTCTAATACAAGACTACTCTGATGGAAATAGTTGGTTTGGTTCTTAGATGACTATTAGCTATCAGGAAAATAAAACTTTCATGAAGGTTATCATGAGCAAGTTCCATAGTCATCCTCAGAGTCCAGCTTATCTAATACCCCTTCTAATAGCATTTCCTGATATCGGCATTCACGGCTGCAAAAGGCTTTTTCACCTCTGCAACAGAAAAATCAAAGAATGTTTAGTTTATATTGTAATTCAAAACAATCTTTTTTTTGAACTGACAATTCAAAACAATCTTGATTAACTTAAGTTAGAACTTTTACTATTATTGCTGCTAAAATTTAAGCTAGATTTCCATTTCTGATGTGTAAGTTAACGGACTTGCAGAATTTTCACACTAAATTAAATCAAAAGAATTGGAAACATGCCAGAAAAGGAAACAACTAACCTGTACATGTAAATGTCATTTCCCTGTCCAAGATTCTTCTTGCAAGCATAACAGAAGCTTAAGAAATTTTCTGATGGATAATTTGATCCGTTGCGCAAAAACTCATTAGTTTCTGTTCTTGAAGCAGAGAACCCAACAATTCCACAGCAACTCTCAACAATGCAATCATCAAATATATGAGTAGTTCTTGGGTTAGGACCATATGAGATCACACAAGTGTAGTCCTCAGAGAGCTCCATCTCACTTGCAGAAAGACACCCAATAAAGACCCGTGGTGAATTTGGAATATCCATTCCCGAATTGGCTGAACCAGATATTGATTTCTTAATTGGAGAATGAGATAACCCAGAAGAGAAAGAACCCAGTTGAGAGTTCCTTGTTTTGATCCCAAAATCAGCAGGAGATTTGGGAGATTCTGTTGGTGAAAGAAACGAAGGAGGTAAAGGAGGAACTTGAACCTTTAGCTGTGACCCGAAAAGAACCATTCTGCTGTCGGGTTTTGAAAAATTGGGATCAGTTTTATCATGATTAAGAGCATCAACAATGGCAAGACCAATGCCTTTGGAGTCCAGTTTATCCCAGGTTCGTCGGGTTTCCAATTCTGGGGTTTTAGAACTCGCGTTCGGGTCAGGCAAGAAAGGGTTTTTAAGGCCAGAGAAAGGTTTGCTATCAAGAATTGAAGTTGGGCTCATGACTGCCTCAGCTGTTTCAGATAAATTTTTGAGGGTGAAGCCAGTCAACAATCTTGGAAATGAACTGGGTTTTCTATATTTGTCTTTTGGAGATGGAATTGAGGCCATTAAAGCTTGCTTACTGCTTGTTACTCTGGATCTCTTTCTTAACATCACTTAAAGTACTATACTCCCACTAAAAACAGTGAGCATAGGCAAAAATTAATATCAATTCAAAATGCCATTTTACTATAAGATTAATCAATTATTCCCAAAAGAAAAATTAAGAAAAGAAAGAGAAATTTACCAGGAAAAGTTTGTGGTTTTACCCAGAAATAGTCATGGATTCCATGATTTAAGATCAAGACAAACTTCAGGCTCCAAAATATAGCAGAAATTGGTGAACTCGTGATTTGGTAGTAAGTTTATATTAGGGAAAGATAGGCAAAAGAGAGGTAATAATACAGTCAAAACCAACATCTTTATTAAACCAAGAAATGAGAGAGACAATAATAGGATCCATGAAGTACTGTCTATTTCTTTGTAGTAGCTTAGCTTGGCTAGAGCTCTGTAAGCTCCATTTGAAAACAGAGGCCAAAAAGTTAGAAAAACCAAGTAAAAAGACCCGCTTTTCCCTTTTTTTCTCGCTCTTTCTCCCTCAAATTCTCAGCAAGAATCACTGGCTTCACAGGACCGACATGCAAAGAGACCTTCACGAGTCGTGATCAATAGATAGATTTTTGTTTTGCTCCTTTTTCTTTTCTTTTAAAAACTCCTTTTTTCCTTTCAATTAAGCACTGATTTCAATTTGAATAAAAACAAAATCAAATAATACCTAGCGGATTTATCATGATCAGGAAAAAAAAAGTTCATCAAATTCGAAGCTTTAGAAACAGATAAACAAAACCCAATTGCAGAACCCCAAAAACACACACAAAGTTAAAAAAAACCCCAACAAGAAAACAAAAGGAGAGGTGAAGAGAACGGTGAATGGTGACACTGCTACTCTCTTTTTTTAGTGGGTTATCTTTTTCTATTCTTTTGGGTCTTTAAACCCCACTATTTCAGTCATCCCCATCATCAAACGTGAAAAATCGCTATGAAGTTGCAGAGGTAGGACGGTGAAAGTAGAAAGAGGAGAGAGAGTGAGCTCGTGGGATTGAAGAAGTTGGTTAGTTGGTTTCAATTAAAGGAAGATTATGTGCATGGAAATTACTATTAGTGGGTTTGCTACAACCACTCCCTTTTTTTACCAAGAAATGGCCGTTTTTTTTCACTTTAGTTTCATGCCAAGAATTAGTGCGCTCTATTTTTTTCTTCAGTTTGAAACTATGGATTTTTAACAGTAGAATTTTAAGATGATGATGATGATGAGTTCTCTAAGCTAATAATCCTTCTTCACCACCATGATCATCTCTCTCTCACGCCATGAGAATATAAAAACACAAACTCGAAGGCCCAAACGTACCATCTCAGCTTGTGATTATAATCTGGCTTGGCTTAGCTTCATAGCTTTCATAGCTCGGCCTTCTTATACGTCAGTACTAGTAGTTACTCAAAAGTTACACATTTGTACTACATCAACCAAGATAATACATTAACTACTACTACTTTTCTTATATTGTTTTATCTATTTCTTAATTAATGAATATAGGTACTTCATTATAAATATAATTATAAAATACTATTATGGAGCGGGCATATACCACACAACACAATTCATTTAAAAATTTCCCTTATTTTAATCCTAAAACTGTTAATTTCAGCACATACAATTTTTTACAAAATATATACATATAATAATTATTTGAAATACAATTTAGCTATTAATTTATATTTTCTTGACAGAATAAATTCCCTTCTTTTTATGCTCATACTGAACAAAATATACATGTAGTTATGAAGATTTAAATTATAACTGACATGAAATATTAATGTCTTTTAAATAAAACTATTTTACTGCTTTTTTTTTAACAGATACTATATTACTGCTTCAATTTATATGTGCAGGGATGCTGATGAGATCAGTTGATGAATAATGTACAAAAAATTATTACTAAATTTGAGCTGAGCATTTAATCTTCAAGTACTTGCCTGAAAATGTCTAAACACTGCAGTCACATATCATTAGCTCAACCAGACTCGGGAATAGGAGATTCTGTCAAAGGATCTATTTTTAAAGAAACTGTTTTTCTCAGTCCAGCCAAGAAAAATATAATTAAAAAACGGTTTTTGTAACAAGTATTTTAACGGAATTGATAAATTAAAACTAGTTATTTTAGTAGAAAAAATTATTGTTGGTAAAATTAATTAAGATAATTTATTTTAAATAAAAATAATTAAATTATTTTAGAAAAATTAAAATTTCAATAAACTTATAGTAATTTATATTTCAATAAATATATAAAGATTATTTTTAAAAGCATCCATTTCTTGCCTTTGCTATCCTGCAAGTCAGTGCATTTATTTGAAATAAAATAAAAGCATTCATCGATCAATAATTATTTGTGATAATAATTTTCACATGCTTAATTCCAACTCGAAGGGTGTATTATGGACCCCATAAGCAAAGTGGGTCCCACATTTTGCTAATGAGGGCGTTTTGCAATGTCGTCATCTGATCAAGCTGTAGTGTATATATATATATATATTATTTTTCTTTTTTTTAATTCATTGAAGAAATTTAATTTATGGGCTATATAATAGGAGGATAGTCCTCCTCTATCAACACTTATTATAAGGATGATCAACACTCACTATAAAATGACAGAATAAAAAATCAAACTCATAATTAACTGGTCATATTACAGCACACTAACCACTAGGCTAGATCCTCAACCTATATATTATTTTCCTTTTATTTTACCCATATTAATGGTATTATCTGCTCGTTTGATGACAGATAATTCCCTCAATGAATAATATTTCTGAAAAATATTAATTTATTATAATTATTATTTTATTTTAATATTTGTAATTCTTAAATAAACATTAATTATAATTAAGATATTTTATAATATATGATAAGTTAATAAAAAAAAATTTAACCGTGGAATTGAGATTAATTGGAAAGAGCTACATTATTGTATAGATTTATTTTTTCAGAAGTAGTATAATAATTTAGCATAGGACAAGTTGGAGAATCTAGAGGGCCTGTTTGGAAATGACAAGTTGTATGTTGTTGGCCATGATTTAACTGACCAGACAACCTTTTACCATTTATTTTGTGGTTTCCAATTCCATCCTATGTAAATGGAAATGAAATTTTTGTTTTTAAATTTTATTATTTGATAATATATATTAGTATTTGTTTTTTAAAACTGTGAAAAAAAATAATGAAAACAGTTTTGGGGTTTGCAGAATTAAATATTAATTAATTAACTCATAAAAAAGTTATGTATTTTTAATTTTGATTAATAACCATATATACATATACATATAATCAATAAAATTCAATTGCGCTTTTGAGTATTTGTAATATTTTTTCTTTATTTCAAAATAAAAATAAATATATATTTTGCATCACAAAAAAAAATTCCTATTACACATATATAAATAATTTTTAATTTACTTTCAAAAAAATAATTTTCAATTTCTCACCATTTTCACCAGTCTAATCTTCAAATAAATTTTCACGTACAATAAAAAATGTTTATAAATTGTTGTGAATTTTCTATTTATAATATGAAACCAACTTTGAACCAAGTGGCAATTGCGAAAAATAATATATTTAGTAGGTTTATGTAAAATTTAAAGGGCCAAATGAAAATTTGAAACCAAATAACCAAAGATGAAATAAAATTGAAAAAATTTATAAACAAGCTTGGTGGGATGACAGTCTTTAAAATTTAATACTATTAATTAATATAGTTATATGAAAATTTTATTATTATTGCAATAAATCAAAATAAAAAATTATATAATAATCTCTCTCTATATATATATTTTCATCTCACACCCTAATCAATGAGTAAATGCGATTAAAAAAAACTTTTATTATCGAACATACTCTTGTATTCGCTTTTTAAGAAATATAAAATAAATATAAATAAATTTTTATATTTTTCCTAAATATTTGATAATGATGATATACATTGTGCTATATAACTTTGACGTTGAGGTCATATATATCTGTTTCGCGCATGCCAATCAATTATGTTTATAATTCATTCTCCCAGGGCTTGCAGGCCTTTTCCTAGTGCAATTATTGAGAATTTCTGTTCCAATATTTAAAAAAAAAAAATTTTTGAAGTATATTCATTTAAATTTTAATGCACCGTCAACTATATGACAATAGATACATTATTAATTAACAAATACATTTCTAAATTTAAAAAAAAGCAAACTGCCCCTAACAATAGGAGCAGAATTTCGGAATCATATATCCATCCAAACACAGCCTGACCTATAAATTTATATTAATAAAGATTGATTAAGGTCCACCTGCTCAATTATAAAATTTTAAGTAATTAAACAATTAAATTTTATAATTCAAGATTACTATAAATAGTAATTTTAATTAATCATACCTAACTGTGCTTTTTCTCAATAACAATAGGGTACTCATGCCCTATCTTCACTAGTATTAATCAAGGGTCCATAAGATATATATATATATATATATTTATATAATAATAGTAGTAATAAATTATTGTATTAATAATAATTCGTAGAACATATACCAAAAGCTGGGTCCTAATTATTCCCATGAGGCCCTTTATATTTATTAATTATATTCTTAATTACTGTACTTAATAAGCATATTGGAATACCAACGCTAGTAGTGCACAAAGTTTTCATTATAATAAATCGTATAGTTAGGTTTTATTTTAATCTTCAATATCTCTTGCCAGACAATGCATTTGCGTCGAATAGAGTTAATAATTACCAAAGGCATTCATTGATTAGCAAATTAATAATGAGTTATGATATATCCATCTCACTTAATTATAATTAATATAATGTAATGGACGGGAGCTTTCTTCATTAACTGCATGTTCTAAGTATTATTGATGTATAGGTTGTTAGGAAGTTGTAGAACAGGGTATACAATTACAACTGAAGTAGAAATGAAAAACAAAATGAAAATAATGAACTCCAAAGATTTACGTGGAAAAATCTTCAAATTAATTGGAGCAAAAAAACCACGGGCAAATTGTAAAAAGATTTTATTATAGCAAAAAGATTACAACAATTTCTTTCTAAAATAAGGAGAGCATAATTAACAATACTTTCTCTTATAGTAGGAGAAATTAAAACCTCTCTCTCTAATAAAAGGAAAGACAATCTTTAGGAGAAATCACTTTTCTCTCTAAAACTCTCTAATAATTTTTTTGGAATGAATTTCAAGTGAAGGCTAAATGGTTTATATAGGCTTCAAACAAATGAGTTGGTAGAATTTTATCTAAATTAGACACCTCCATTTTTTGACCTCCTTTACTTAAGTTAGACACCTCCATTTTTTACTAAGAATAACCTAAGTTAGGCACCTTCATTTTTTACATTCTTTACCTAAGTTAGGCACCCTCCATTTTTTACCAAGAATTACCTAAGTTAGGCACCTCCATTTTTTACTCTACAAAAGTAATATTATTACCACATATCTCCCACTTAAAGTTACTTTTGTAATCTTTATATCCTTTCTACACTTGTCATCACCATGCTGCTTACGTATCTGCTAGGCCTAAGGAGGATCGACACCAGATAAATTTTTCATTATTAATTGGTTTTGTTAACATATCTGCTAGGTTATCTTTTGTATGAAATTTTTGTATATCCACACTTCCTTCTTCCACCTTATCACGAACAAAGTGATATTGAACTCGTATATGTTTTGTCCTCGAATGAAATGCTGGATTCTTTGCCAAATGTAAAGCACTCTGACTGTCACAAAATAGAACAATCTCCTCTTGTATGTATCCGAGCTCCTTCAATAGCATTTGCAACCATATTGCCTCTTTGCTAACTTGGGTAACTGCAATATATTCTGCCTCCGTTGTAGAAGTAGCCACAATAGATTGCAATTTTGAAACCCAGCTCATAGCTCCTCCAGCAAGAGTAAACACATAACCTGAGGTAGACTTGTTCTTGTCAAAATTTCCTGCATAATCTGAATCAACATAGCCTTTTACAGTAAAGTTTGATTCTCCATAACATAATGTAACATTTAAGGTACCCTTGACATATCTTAGGATTCTCTTAACAATACTCCAATGCTCTTTACCAGGATTCACCATGTATCGACTAACCACTCCCACTGTTTGTGCAATGTCTGGTCTTGTACAAAACATAGCAAACATTAAGCTACCCATTGCCGATACATACGGTACTCGAGACATTTCTATCCTCTCTGCTTCATTGCTATGACTCATACTTGAGGATAACTTGAAATTAATAGGAAGGGGGGTAGAAATTGACTTACAATCTTGCATGTTGAAGCGCCGCAAGTTTTTCTCCAAATAATTTTTCTGAGAAAGCCATATCTTTCTATTACTTCTGTCTCGGTAAATTTGCATCCCTAGAATCTTGTTTGCTGGTCCCAAGTCCTTCATTTCAAACTCCCTAGCCAACTGTGCCTTTAAGTCTGCAATACGATCTTTGTTGGGACCTGCTACCAACATGTCGTCAACATATAACAACAGAATAATAAAATTACCATCGCCAAATCTCTTGTAGTAAACACAAGGATCTGAACTATGTCTGTTGTATCCAAGGCTCATGATAAAGGAATCAAATCTCTTATACCAACATCTTGGCGCCTGTTTAAGACTGTATAGAGATTTGTTCAACCTGCAAACCAAGTTCTCTTTTTCTTTTTCTTCAAAACCTTCTGGTTGGAGCATGTAGATCTCTTCTTCAAGTTCTCCATGAAGAAATACAGTTTTCACATCCAATTGCTCCAAGTATAAGTCAAAATTAGCACACATTGCCAGGACTACTCGAACCATTGTGAGTCGAACAACAGGAGAGAATATTTCATTGAAGTCTATACCTTCCTTCTGAGCAAATCCTTTAACCACCAATCTAGCACGATACCACTCCACTTGGTTGTTGCCATCTTGTTTGATCTTGTAAACCCATTTGTTTCCGATGGCTTTTCTTCCTTGTGGTAATGAAACAAGATCCCATGTTTTATTTTTATGAAGAGCTTCAATTTCTTCTTGTATTGATGTCATCCACACAGAAGCTTCTTGGCCATTTATAGCCTCATAGAAATTTGATGGCTCTCCATCCTCTGTTAGTAAATAATATGCGATATTTCCCTCCATGATGTACTTTGAGTGCCAAGCTGGTTCTCTTCTCTCCCGAGTTGTCCGTCGAACTTGTGGAATTGTAAACTTAGCTTGTTCTTGTTCTTCATGTTTTGATGATGCTTCAGAAGTATTTGAAACTTCTTGTTCTTGTTTTTCTTCAACTTGAACTGTAGTAGTTTCTGATTTTTCTTTTGAAGTGCTATCATTATTTTTTCCTTGAACCTTATCTTCTACAAATACAACATCCCTACTGATTAGCACCTTGTGGGCAGTGGGATCCCACAGGCGATACCCCTTGATTCCATCAGCATACCCTAAGAAAATACATTTCCTGGATTTTGGATCCAACTTTGATGTTTCTTGGGTATTGTACATAGCATAAACAAGACTTCTGAATGTATATAAGTGAGAATAATCAGCTGGATTACCAATCCACATCTCCATTGGTGTTTTCAGACCAATTGCAGTTGATGGTGATCGATTGATCATGTAACAGGCAGTCTTAACTGCTTCTGCCCAAAATGACTTAGGCAACCCTGCAGTTTTCAACATTGCTCTTGTCCGTTCTAACAAGGTTCTGTTCATTCGTTCTGCTACTCCATTTTGTTATGGAGTATATGCCACTGTGAATTGCCTTTTGATATATTCTTGTTGACAAAAGCTATCAAATTCATCACCAGTATATTCCCCTCCATTATCTGTCCTTAAACACTTGATCTTCTTTTCAGTTTCAAGCTCAACCCGCGCTTTGAATATTTTGAAAACTAGAAATGCATCTGCCTTATTTTTTATTGGATACACCCAACATCTCCTGGAGTAATCGTCAATAAAAGATACAAAATATTTTGCTCCTCCTAGGGATAGAACTGGTGCTTGCCAAACATCGGAATGAATTAGTTCTAAGATAGTTTTGCTTCTAGCAGAGGAACTGCTGAATTTTAATTTGTGCTGCTTACTGGTCACACAATGCTCACAAAAGGGTACTAAAACCTTTTTGAGCCCTGGAAGCAGTTTTTGCTCAGCAAGAATCTTCAATCCTCGTTCTGACATGCGGCCAATCTTTCGATGCCACATCATTGCTAATTTTTCGGCTGCATTTGCTAATGCAGTGGATGCTTCTCCTTCTTATTGTGTTTTTTCCTTTAAGCATATACAAATTTGCAGTTATCTTTTCCGCTTTCATTATTACAAGAGCGTCTTTAACTAATTTTATGATTCCATCTTGAATATGGGTTTTACACCCATTATTATCTAATTGTCCCAAAGACAATAGATTTTTCTTCAAGCCTTTTCCATGTCGTACCTCCTGGATAGTGCAAACTATACCATCATGCATTTTTAATTTGATGGTACCAATACTAGTAATCTCCAAGGCATGATCATTTTCCATGACACACAGATCCTTCAGAGATAGGTTCATATTGATGGAACCATTATCATCAAGGAGTCATATGTCATGTTGCTCCTGAATCCATAAGCTATACATCAGTTAATCTTCTTCTGCCTTCATTTACTGCCGTTGCTTCGCTGTATAAAATTTCACCATCATCTGAGGTGCTTGTTACACAACCCTGAGCATTTGATGACTCAGGACCTTTTCCTTTGGCTTCTCCATTCTTCTTGAGATACCAACACTCCCTTTTGTAGTGCCCTTTCTTGCCACAATGATGATACTTAACATTCTTCTTACTTTTGAATTTTGATCTACTCTGATTTTGACTCCCACTGGGGCCACGTTCTGTTGATCTCCCTCTTATTACTGTCAAAGCTTCAGCTTGCTGTGAGCCTCCTTGTCTATCTTCTTTGCTTTTGCGCCGACCTTCTTCTTCAAGAACCGCAGTTGCAATATCATCAAAGACTAGAACTTCAATGTTATTGGTTAAGTTGATGATGAGTTGATCATACGAATCAGGTAGACTTTCAAGTAGAATTTCAGCACGTTCACCTGTCTCTATATTATTCTCCATTACTGTGAGTTGTGAAAATAAGGTGTTGAGGGTGTTGATGTGATCTGTCACCATAGTTGACTCCATCATTAAAAGGATGTAAAGTTTTCTCCTCAAGAAAATTTTATTATGCAGTGATTTGACCTCGTACAATTTTGTCAGAGTATCTCATATCTCTTTTGCCGTCTTTTTCTCAGCCACACTTGACAATCCATCGGCTAGTGCTAGGTGCAGATTAGCAATAGCATTGTCATCCTTCTCATTCTACTTGCTGTCGTCAGTGATTTCAGCAGGCCTATCTCCAATTGCCGCCAAGCAGTTATCTTTTCTCAAAACTGCTTTTATTCTCATTTTTCACAATGAAAAATTACTCCCATTGAACTTCTGTATTTCATACTTTGTTGCCATTATTGAATATGCCTCTTTTTCACTAACTTGATTTAACTATAGCACCAAAAATAAATAGGCTATAAATCTGGTGCTCTGATACCACTGTTAGGAAGTTGTAGAACGGGGTATACAATTACAACTGAAGTAGAAATGAGAAACAAAATGAAAATAATGAACTCCAAAGATTTACGTGGAAAAATCTCCAAATTAATTGGAGCAAAAAAACCACGGGCAAATTGTAGAATGATTTTATTATAGCAAAAGGATTACAACAATTTCTTTCTAAAATAAGGAGAGCACAATTGATAATACTTTCTCTTATAGTAAGAGAAAATTAAAACTTCTCTCTCTAATAAAAGGAAAGACAATATTTAGGAGAAATCACATTTATCTCTAAAACTCTCTAACAATTTTTTGAGGAATGAATTTCAAGTGAAGGCTAAATGGTTTATATAGGCTTCATAAAAATGAGTTGGTAGAATTTTACCTAAGTTAGGCACCTCCATTTTTTGACATTCTTTACCTAAATTAGGCACCTCCGTTTTTTACTAAGAATAACATAAGTTAGGAACCTCCATTTTTGACATTCTTTACCTAAGTTAGGCACCTTCCATTTTTTACCAAGAATTACCTAAGTTAGGCACCTCCATTTTTTACTCTACAAAAGTAATTTTATTACCACATAGTTAGCCTCTAATCTATCATTAGGTAAGCAAATCATTCATTTTTTTTAGTATCCATTGATAATTTTTAATTAGGTAATTATTTACAGAGATATTGTGATTTTTTACTTGATTACTGAAAAATTAAGGGTTAAAAAAAACGAAAGATGAGAATATATTTTAAGATTCAATTTGGGTGAGAATGTTGAAGAAAGAGAAACAGAGGGGAAGGAAACAAAAGAGACAGAATAGTGAGAGAAAGTGGAGAGGAAAAAAAAAAGGATTCATAATTATTTGATAAAATTTTAAGTGTGGGAGAAATTTTACACAAAAAAATATAGATTTAATGAATGATATATAAGTGAAAAGTATTCACAAACTCAATATATGTTTAGCTCACACATATATATATATATATATATATTTGCTAAATTTTAAAAAGAAAATCCGTAGTAAGTGAACTCCTTGTTGTAAACATTAATGTATTAATTAATTGGATTAGTTGATTGTTCTAGTAAGTATCTTGCCAATAGGGAGAGAATTATAATTCATCAGCAGGTTAAATAGAGTGTAATTGCACACTAATAATTGCAAACTAATTTATAGTAAAGATAGTGCTGTATTTTGTGAAGTAAGTTAACATAGAATAAAATTACAGACAAATAATTACAAGCTAACTTACAAAATGATGTAAAATTAATATGTTTATAAAAATAGGGTAAACTTGTAAAAGGCTTCAAAGTTTGGGGTTGATGAACTCATTAGGCCTCATTGCTAATAATATTGGTTAATCATAGTAAATTATGGTGGATTAGGGAGCTGGGTCCAAAGGTCGAGTAACACAGCTTAATTACTAATTTATTCTAATATATAACCATGTATAATCTTTTTTTTTAAAATTAAAAAACATGTATAATCTTTATCATTTAAGTATGTAGGATTTGATATCAAGGTTCTTACACACTTAATTTACTACAATCACGTATTATCATGCAGCCTTTTTTTTATTTATTTTCTAATAAAATCTAATTTAAAATAAAAATTAAATATAAATGAAAAAAAGGTGTAAATATGACCTTTAAATTGTACTATTTGAGTTTAAGTTTAGTTGAATCCAATTTGAGTATAAATTGTTAATTTAATTGTCGACTGCCTTACCCCTTTTCCATTTGGAATTTTTCGTTTATTTTCTAAAGAAAATACATTAAATTGAACGGAGATATAATAATATGGAGTATTAATTAAATTCAAATTTATCAAAACAGTTTTTTAATTCAATCATTAAAAAAACAAATATAAAAATTAAGCATGCAATTGCTAATGTTAGTCCCGAAATTTAATATTGGTGTGATAGGGGAAATTGATATTTAAGTTTATTGTCTAAGAATATATAAATTTATCATTATTCATTATATAATATCTATTAAGTTTTAAGTATTATTTGTATATTAAATTTATTTCTACAATTTTTTTTACCTTGTTCTTAAAAGAATACAAGTATGCCTCACACTTAAAAAAATATTTTTTATTATGGCATACTTGCAATTTAAATAAAATATAGATTACAAACATACCTTACTTAAAACTGAAACAAAATTTGTTTATTATGATGTATTTGTAATTTAAATAAAACAAGGATTGTATTTAAAATTTGTTCTTTTACCTTTCCATTTCCTTTATTCATTTCTAACAAAAGCAACAGAAAACACAATTATAAAAAACAATAATATAACAAAACAAATTAAGTCAATTCAAAGTTTTTACACAGTCACTTTAACATAGAAAAATAAATTATTTTTAAAACTATATTATTAATTCTTTTTATTTTTTACTTTATATATAAATAAGTAATTATATTTTATTTATATTGTGTTATATGTATAGTATCGATCGCCATTGGCAGGTCCCCTCAAATATGCAAGGCCAAAGGAGACAACCGTTGGTGGCAAAGAAGATAGCTCAATCAAACTCCACAAAAATTCCAAACCAAAATCACTTAAAATACAAATGGCCCACACAATGGGACCCATATCGACTTAGGGTTTTTTTATTATATAATGGCCATGTCCGCTTTTATTGATGATTTGATGATAAAAATACATGAATAGGAGGATCCTTTGACAAGTGGGCCCATAGAAAGTTTTGATAAGACTATTCGAGTAGACATCACTTATCAATTGCATTTAGCAACAATTAATGTCGAGTGCAGCAAATTTTATTGGTTTTACTTTGAGTTGAAGCTCCCTATTTATGATGTGAAATTAGCGAGGTGCATATAATAATTTAAAGCCCAAAAATCAAAATATTTTTCAAGTAATTAAAAGACATTTTTTTGAATGGAAGTAATTACAAGATTTAATTATTCAAATCCCTTCCAAATATTAATATAAAAAAAGGAATTTGTATTTTTTTAAAAAAAATAATTTAAATTCAAAAAATTCAATACTAATTTTTTTAATATTAATATAAGAAAATAAAAAATTAATTTTAAATCTATTATTCATAATATATATATAATGTTAAATCATATTTGAGCATATAATTCTAAATTTATTGTTTAGAAAAAAAAATACATATATCACTAAATTGTATGCAAATAAATAATTATAAAAATAATTTTAATATGATTATAACAAATATTTATAAATTTTTAAATATTTACTAGAATTTGATTGTCTGATAAAACCGCTTTCTACTCCTAGGTGATTGATTTTTCAAAAGATTGCTTCCCCGATTGATTAAAATTTTTTATTTATTTAAAATAATTTTTTGATGTAAAAAAATATTTAAAAAAGAAAAAGAATATTTCATCATAGATGTAAAAAATAGAAAGGGAAAAAATAAAAACCTAAAGCTAATAAACCTTCTTCAAGCTGAGTTAGTGCGTGGGTTCCACAACTTTCATTATTTTCTACACTAGTTATGAAAACAACTCTAGTCTAGTGATATAATAAAGTATGTAGAAAACATTAGAAATTAAAACTAATATGGATTAATTAAATGCTTATTTTATTATGGTCATATTATCTATATATGTTTGATCAATTGGACTTTCTGGATCATTAATTTTTCATATGGATCTAAATAATATAGATTTATTATTATAGTTTTATTGTTCATCTCCTGTTGTCTCCCCTAATTGTTTCTTGTGAAGGTTTACTGTGGATAGTTGCTTTCATCATGTTATGTTATTTCAATTGTTCTTATATATCAACTAATTAATATTATGATTAATTTATGTATTTATAGGAGTCATGTTCATGTAAGCTATAGTGAAAATGTCCTTAGCTATAAGGTAGTGAACATACATTCACAAATAAATTAAATATTAAATATTTATTTTTTTCTTATATTCATATATTAAAAAAAAATTATTGATAAGATCAGAGTTCCATTCTGACAAGTTATGCCTCAACTTGTATCCAAAAATAAATCCAACGACTAGTTCTGCAGTTAATTTATTATTACTGTATTATTATTTGTATTTTTTTAAAAAATCTCAAAAAATAAAATTTTCAAAATATTTATTTTATAATTTTTAATTTCAAAATTACTCTATTTCAGATATATAAATTTAATGTTTTAAAAATATATCAAAATAAGAAAATATATTTTTTTAAAATGACATGTTATTTTCTATTATTTTTATAATTATATATAAAAGAAGCTACCTTGAAGGCCTATATAGGAGCTACTGCCTGCTGACCCATAGAAGAGTTGCCTCAAATATTGAGAATATTACAGTGTGCATAAAAGTAAATATCCCGTTTTAAAAAATACGGCATGCAGATATTTCTTTTTCAAAATTACGTTTCTATGTTGTTTTTTATTTTTTTAATTTTTTATTTTATTTTTGTTATATTTCATATTTTAAAAAAAATTAATGTAATATTTTCATTATATATCTTTACAAATCTACGTAATCTCTTAAATATATATTTAATCTTAATTTTTTAATTTTTATTCTCACAATATTCATATAACATTATCATTCATATAATATTTAATAATTTTTATATAAAATACACTCAAATTAAATAACATAAAATAATATAAATACAATATTTATAATACATTTACATCTATAACATATCTATATAATGAAATTATTTATTTTTTATATGTATAATATATAAAATTTATTTAAAAAAAATTTAATAATTTTTTATTAATATAATTTTGTGATTATTATTTATTATTTATAATTAAAATTTTATCTTTTAGATTTTTTAAGATGATGAATATTATGAAGAATATGTAAGTCATAATATTAAAATTTATTAAATAAAGTGGATGAGTGTTATATGAGTGCTATGTGACCGTAAAATATTAGTTAAATTGAAAAAAAAATCTATCATATTACAATACGACTTGCAATGATGTATAATAATACGTGTTCGATAGTTAAAATATAATACATGAGTAAGATATATATTGTAAAAATGAAAATGATAAGATAGATGTGTGAATACACTATGATTGATAGAATTTAGAATAAGTGCATTAGAGAAAAAGTGAGGGTAACGCCTATCGAGGAGAAGATAGAAGAGCATAGATTAAGATAATTTAATCATATGAAACGTAAATTTAGTAATGTATTAGTCAAAAAAATTAAACTAGTTAAAGTATAATTAGCTAAGAGAGACATAAGTATACCTAAATTAACTTGGACAAAAGTGGTATAAAATAATCTTACTATTTTAAATTTATCAGAAGAGATAGTCTTAAATTAAATTGAATGAAAAGAAAAATTCACGTAGCCGATCTTAATTAATTTGAAATTAAAATTTTATTATAGTTATAAAAAATTATAATTTTTATATAATAAAAATAATTTAAAATATTAATTTTTATTATTTTATTATAATATTTTTATTTAACGGTGAAGTTTGAAAAAAAATTTTGAAGTAAAATATTAATTGTATAGAATGAAGATATATTTTTGAAAAAAAAAAATTTGTTTAGTAAGATATTTTTAAAATTTTGCTTAAATTTTTTCTAAAAATATAAATATTTTATTTTTTTAGTATTTTTAAAATAAAATTTATTTTTTAAGGTAGTTTTATAAATGTTTCTCAAATATTGCCACAATGGGCTTTGGCAGTTTAAAGTGGGTTACTGGAGCCACTAGCCCATATGCAGTTATGAGCATTAACCATTGAAATTCAAATTATTGCGAACATTTTTAACATCCCCCTATGCTAAACACTATCTCGAACGAGTTGAGCATAGTGGAAACAATTTAATTTAACGCATATAAGGGGTGTTTGGTTTAGCTGTTTGATGCAGCTGATAGAGGTTTGAACTCCAAACAGCAGCTGTTTGGTAAAATTTGATGTTTGGTAAAATTTTAAAACAGCAGCTGATAGCTGTTAGGAACCCCAAACAGCTGCTGTTTCAATAAGCTCCTACTCGGAGCTTTTTCATATCAGCTGATAGCTGATTCATATTAAGACTATATTAACCCTATTAAAATAAAATAAAATTAATATTTATTAGATAATGATATGTTTATTGGTAATTTTACATTCAAACTGCAACAACTATTGCATTTTTACCAAACACTAACCCGAATCAGCTACCAACTATCCGCCACCAGTTATCAGCTATCAGCAACCGCTATCAACTACCAGCTGCTATGAACAGCTAAACCAAACAGGCCCTAAATTAGTTAAATCAACTTATAAATTAAGTTAACATTTTTTTTTGAATTAACCACGAGGTGTCCTGGATACATCCAGATTAATCTCCGTTCGTCAGTTTGTGGATGCCTCAAAGGGCAGGATGGCTGGCTCCAAGATTTAAGAATGCTCCATATAAATTTTCAGGATCGAACCCGGGTGGATGCTTAAGGGTGGACTAATTCCTACCACTAGACCACACCCTGGGGTTAAGTTAACACTTTTTGAGTTGAACTAAATTAGAAAATTTAAAAATTGAAACTCGATTCCATCTAAATTTATATTTTTTTACTTAAATTGAACTTTTAAAAATAAACATTTAAATACTCAAATTGAATATTATTCAAAAATTAAATTAATTTATTTATTAACATCAAATTAAAATTCCATTAAAATTTAAGAAATTTGAATTTGAATTTAAAAGAATTATTTAAGTCAAATATTATAATATTAAAATTACGACCTGCCTACTTTATTATTGGACTATAATCAAATTGAATTCAAATATTTTGAGAATAGCATACTATTAGCTCCAATAATTTGTACCATCCCAAGTATATCGCAAATTATATCTACCATATAAGATAGCTTAAGGTTAAAAATGAAAGTGGTATTTGAGTCATTGACAGCCATATTAATTACAAAAATTTATTGTCTGTTGATAGATAGGAAATTATACACAAACATATTCCTGATTTTACCTTAACAATAACCAAAATTTCTCAACAAACCTTCTTTCAAGAACCCAACTTTCTCAAGCACTCTTTGAGACCCTTTATTCTCTACTTCTGCAAGGGCTTCAACTCTAACCAAGTCAGGAAAATCTTTAAACACACTAGACAGAGCCATCTTCAATGCAGTTGTGGCTACCCCTTGACCCCAATATTCAGCAGAAACTGCATAGGAAACATGAGCTCTGCAACAATAGTTCTTCGGATTCTGGCCTGATCGATACATATCCTATTGAATCATCATCCAAACATACGGACTTACGCCATGGATGAGGCATGACAATCTTCTCAATATATGTTAAAGCTTCTTCCTTGGAGGTAATTGTGTTCCATCTCAGATATCGGGTTACTGTTATCATCACTAGCCCATTTCAGGAACTTGTCTACATCAGAAGGCTTGAAAAGACGGAGGGAAATTCTTGAAGAATCCATAAAGACTGGCAAGAAAATTGTTATTATTAGCAAACCAGTTTCAAGATCAGAAATTTTCTCAGCCCTTCCTGTCCATTTATAGGGGAAAAAACAACTGGTGCCCATACCAGTCGTTGAAAGCTAGTCATTGCTTTGGTTAAATGGTCAAATAAGGCTGCCAGAAATATGGTTTAACAGTAAAGTTGAATTATATGCCGGCAATTTTTAACTGAAGAAAGCTCTCTTATTTATGGATAGAACCTTGATTAATAAGGTAGAAAGTAAACTCATTAACTAATTAAACGAATAAATGTTTGTGTTCTTGTTTAGGGAAGAGTGGAACTAGTATAAAAAGATTTTGAAACAGAAAATTACTTGTTGCTAAAATGAAGCAATCATGTATTCTAATTACTTTATTCACAATGTTGATCATATTCATTGATTTTCTTCAGTTTGTTGATCTTTTGCTTGGTTTTGATCATATGTAAAAAGATTACATCTGCTGACTTGTATAATACTAATTATTTTCCAAATAATTCTCAGAAATTTTGCTTCTGTCACATATTCTATAAATCAATGATGTATCATACTGGACCAGATATTTTGGTGAATCAAGATAGATTACAGCAAATGCAAGTTCATGAAGTATGAATGGTTGGGAAGTTGGGGAAAAGCAAATAGTGGCAATATAATAAGCTTAGAGCCTAAGACCATGGCCTTCCTTCAGCGATGGAATCAGGCAGGGTTTAGGGGATGAGGGACCTTGCTCGGCGGCTGAAAATATAATGAAGAGGATTCTTCGGCTTGCAAAGGAGCCCTGCTCGTCACTTTATCTGTACACAAAAGCTATGCTCGACTCGCCATGGCATTGAGATGGAGAGGACCTTGTCGTGGAAACTAGAGTGGTGGGGGTGGATTGGTGAACAGTGACGGGCTACTTATTTTTTGTATTATTTCTTAACTTAATATAAGAACCATGCACTACAAAAATCCTAATCCTGCCACCGTTTTCCTTTACAAGGTCGGAATGCCTCTTTATATCATTAATCTTTTCTAGTTTTAATGTCAATTTCTGTAATACTTTAGTAGCTTTTCATTATGCAAGAGCAGTATATAAGAGTCCAGCAAACAGCAATAGTTTGATGAAATGGTGACCATGCACATATAAAACCCACATATCTTATCTCCTGCAAGCTATATGTTCCACGATTTCATTGAAATAGCGGTTCCCTTACAAATTGAAGATTCGTAGCAGACGGGGTTTTGGTACTTTGATCAAACGGGTAAATATGGACCTGTAAGCCCTTAAAGTGCCCTACTATTTGAGGTCAAGGGGAAAAAAGAAGATTAAAAAACAGAAAACCATAACTTATTAAGAAAATTCTTGAACGACAAGAATTACAGTAACTTGTCTGTTGACAGAAAACTATAAATAAGAAAATCACTAACTTCACCCTTATGCATAAACAGTTTCCTCAACAAGCCTTCTTTCAAAAACCCAACTTTCTCTAGAACCCTTTGAGACCCTTTATTCTTATTAAGAATAACTTATTAAGAAAATTCTTGATAAGTTAACAGAAAACCATAACTTATTAAGAAAATTCTTGAGCGACATGAATTACAGTAACTTGTCTGTTGACAGAAAACTATAAATAAGAAAATCAGTAACTTCACCCTTATGCATAAACGATTTCCTCAACAAGCCTTCTTTCAAAAACCCAACTTTCTCTAGAACCCTTTGAGACCCTTTATTCTTTTCTCTCACATACGCTTCAAGCCTAACCAAGTTAGGCAAATCGGCGAACACTTTAGGCAAAGCCATTTTCAAAGCAATTGTCGCAATCCCTCGACCTCAGTATTCAACTGCTACAGCATACCCACAATTTGCTCTGCAGATTTCGTACCCAGATCCTGGCGAAGCTTGAATGTATCCAATTGATCGATCATCCAAACAAATAGAGTAATGCCATGGATGGGGTATCACAACCTTTTCAAGGTATGCTAATGCTTCTTCCTTGGTAGTAATGGCATCCCATCTTAAATTTCTGACAATTCGATCATCACTAGCCCACTTCAAGAAGCCGTCAGCATCAGAAAGCTTGAAGGGCCTGAGGAAAATTCTTGATGGATCCATAGTAGATACAATCTACAGAGCTATGGATATGGAGGCACCGCTGCACGTGATTAGTCCATACCTGGTGAGTTGAACAAGCTGGAGAAAACGAACAGATACTGCACAGGAAAAATTGTAGAGGCATACTAATTATTAATAATTAAAGGAAAAAAAATTGGCAATATTTTATTTTATTACCTGAGATATACTAATTACATTCTATAATAAACTTTTTATTTTTTTAAATAATTTATTTTTTAATATATCTTTAATATATTAAATATATATCTAATATATACATTATATATCTTTAGCATATTAAATATATATTAAAAAATATATCTATAAAAATAGATATTTTTAAAATTATCAGTTGAAAAAGAAAATATTTTTAAAATTAACAACAATAAATGGATATTTTTTAAAATATTTTTATTTTTTAAGAAATTTTTGAAGGATCTCTTATTTTTGGGTCAAACTACTGTTTAGTAAATGGCCCAACCCAACAGAATTGGACAAGGGTCAGGAAAGCTAGGCTTTGAATTTTTAAGCCCAATAATTTTTGAGGAAATTAATAACATAATTTTTATTTTTATTTTTTTAAATATCCTACTTTTTATTATACTATTAATATATTAAATGTACACCAAAAAATATTTTTAAAAATAAAATATACCTTTAATATAATAAATATATATAAAAAATATACCTTTAAAAAGAGTATTTTTAAAATTAAAAGTAAAAAAACATTAATTTTGAAAATATTTTTATTTTTAGGTTGTCTTTTTTTTTTGGGTAGAAATCTCATAATTTTATCCATAAATAGCTTTCCTCCTATACAAAAACGACAACTTCGTATAATATAACTGTTATATCGGTCTTGTCGTTCGGCTAATCGATAGACAATTCAAAGATTCAAAAGCAGACTTGAGAAATGAAACTCGATTTCTTTGAAGTTTTAATCTTAAATATGCAGCTGAATATTGTGAGATTGATAAGAAAAAGGAAATGGCAACCATTTATATTCAAATAGTTTATTTTTATAGATTTTCAACAGAAAGATTATTTCAACCATATCAATATGGATTACAAAACCTTGTCTGTTGACAGAAAACTATAGATGATCAAATCTCTGTATTCTCCTTTACAATATAAATATTTTCTCAACAGACTTTCTTTTAAAAATCCAACCTTTTCAAGTACCTTTTGAGATTCCTTATTCTCTACCTCTACGAGAGCTTCAAGCCTTACCAAATCAGGTTTATCTTGAAATACACTAGACAGAGCTTTCTTCACTGCAATTGTTGTTATCCCTTGTCCCCAATATTGGGTAGCTATCGCATATCCAATTTGTGCTCTGCATCTGTCGTCGCTTGAGTATTGCCAAACAAAGATATACCCAATTGAATGATCATCTAAACATATGGACCGACGCCATGGATGGGGGTATGGCTACCTTTTTCAAAGTGTTCTAGTGCTTCTTCTCTTGAGGTTATGGAATTCCATCTCAGGTTCCATGTTACCCTGTCATCACTCGCCCATTTTAGGAAGTCATCAACATCAGAAAGCTTGAAGGGACGAATGGAAATTCTTGATGGATCCATAAAGCTAGGTGATAACAATATTAGTTGGATAAGAAAGATTTATATATCAAAAGCTTAACTTTACAACGTCAAAATGTTCTTGAGTCTTTTTTTTTAAATTTAAAAGTCCATCTCAATCACAGTCGATTAGGTACTAAGAAATTGGCTAAGCTAGCAGACAATAAAAAGAGTCAAACAAGGTAACCTTTAAATAATTTTATTCTTGATCTTGCGCCATATGCTATGCTTGCTCTGCACTCCAAGTTAAGCAACCTTATGCTGGGGCTGAAAAATTATTATCAGCTAACAATTACACACAAAATATACTCTTTTATTATAAAACTAACAATTACATATATTTCTCACAACACATTTATTTGTAAGACTCTTTTTTAAAACTTCTCACTCCCACACATATTTTTACTCTCACATTTCACAACTCACTCATTTTTTTTTCTCTACAAAAAACACTACACGGGTGCTCTATTTATAGAGCTGAATTATAATTACAGACCATGCAAAGTTTATGAATTATATTCTGCCAACACTTCAAATTCTTTTACATCACACACTTTCAACTACCACCAACTAATACTTGTCTCCTTGTCTCCCACTATAATTCACCTAATATACCTAAACAATTGTCCATAATTATAATTGTAACCTGCCACATTTGTCATCACATTAATTTATTACATTCTCCCCCTTAATGTGATGTGCTATTATTCCAAGTCTTTCTTTGGCTTGAAAAAATTTTCGTGCTGGTAGTGCCTTCGTAAAAATGTCAGCCATTTGCTCCTCTAATCTACAAAATTCTAGTTGCACTTCTCCCTGTTCAATAACTTCTCGAATAAAATGATTTTTAATTGTAATGTCTTTTGCTCGACTATGATGAACATGATTTTTAGCCATTGCAATTGCTGATTTGTTATCACAATGAATTATTGTAGGCCCTTCTTGTTTTTCACCAATATCCTCCAGAATTCTTCTTAACCAGATAACTTGCGAAGTTACCATCGCAGCTGAAACGTATTCAGCTTCTGCAGATGATTGAGCAACAGTTTGTTGTTTCTTCGAGGACCAAGAAAATACACCTGTTCCTAATGTAAAAACATATCCAGATGTACTCTTCCTGTCATCAATGCAGCCTGCCCAGTCACTATCATAAAAACCAACTAACTTTAACTCGTGACTTCTATTGTACATGATTCCATGATCATATGTTCCTTGTATATATCTCAATACTCTCTTTGCTGCTCCAAAATGAACTTGGCTGGGATCATTCATGAATCTTGATAACATACTTGTCGCAAACATGATATCTGGTCTTGTTGCTGTGAGATACAATAAATTCCCGATCAAACTTCTGTATAAAGTTGCATTCACTTTCTTCTCTCCATCTTCTTTCTTTAATTTCTCATTCACAACCAATGGTGTATCAAGTGGTTTACAACCATACATCCTGAACTTCTTCAAAATCTTTTCTGCATATTTCTTATGGCAAATACAAACTCCTTCATTGCTTTGATAAATCTCCATTCCGAGAAAATGATTGAGCAAACCCATATCACTCATTTCATATTTCTTCATCATCTCCCTTTTGAAATCTTCAATCATCCTTTTATTATTTCCTGTGAACACCAAATCATCAACATACAATGCAACAATGAGAATGTCTTCTGCTTCTTGATTTTTCACATACAGAGTCGGCTCGCTTTGACTTTTCTTGAAGCCTTTTTCATTAAAATAACTGTCAATTTGACTGTACCAAGCTCTTGGAGCTTGCTTTAGTCCATACAGAGCCTTCTGCAATCTATACACCTTCTTTTCAGCATCTTCTATAGTGTACCCTTGTGGTTGTTCAACATAGACCTCTTCTTTTAATTCTCCATTTAAGAATGCTGACTTGACATCTAGCTGGTATAACAACCAACCTTTATGTGCAGTTACTGCAATGAGTGCTCGAATAGTATCCAAGCGGGTAACTGGAGCAAATGTTTCATCAAAATCAATACCAGATTGCTGTGAATAGCCTTTTGCAACTAGCCTTGCTTTGTTCCTCTGTACTGTGCCAACTGGATTACGCTTGATCTTATAAATCTACTTCACACCAATAACTTATTTTTCTTGTGGTCGATCAACCAACTTCCATGTTTTATTCTTCTCGATCACATCAATTTCATCTTGCATAGCTTTTCTCCACATTTCCTCTTTTACTGCTTCTTCAAAATTTTCTGGCTCCACGATGCACATATTGCAACTTGCATAAACATCACTCAAGCTTTTCATTTTTTGCGGAGTTGAGCTTCTTGAAGATGAACTAGAACTTGATGGTGAAGTTGACCTTTCTTCATTATTCTCATCACCCTGAGTAAGTTCTGTCGGTATATTTGCTGGAGAAGTTGAATCTCTTTCAATTTTTTCTTGTTCCCAATTCCAAACTGCATCTTCATTAAAGAAAACATCTCTCCTGATGATGACTTTGTTTGTCTTCAAGTTGTACAATCTATAGCCTTTTGACATTGAGCTATAGCCAACAAATATACATTTCTAGCTTGTTTCATCCAGCTTATGTCGTTGCTCCTTTGGAATTTGAGCATAACAAATACTGCCAAAAATTCTCAGGTGATTTACGGATGGTTTTCTACCACCCCAAGCTTCAATTGGTGTTTTATTTGAGAAGGCTTTGGTTGGACATCGGTTGATCAAGTATACTGCTGTATTTACTACTTCAGCCCAAAAACATTTTGGAAGCTTCTTCGCATGTAGCATAGATTTTGCCATCTCCATTACTGTCTAGTTCTTTCTTTCAGAAACTCCATTTTGTTGTGGAGTATATCCAACAGTAAGTTGTCTTTCAACTCCTTCATCTTCGCAGAACTTTGAGAACTCCATTGAAGTATATTCACCACCTCTGTCGCTTCTTAAAACTTTTATGCAGCAGCCACTTTGTTTCTCCACAAGACATTTGAATTTTTTGAAAATAGCAGCAACTTCATATTTTTGTCTCATGAAATATACCCATGTCATACGAGTATAATCATCAATGAATAGAACAAAGTATCTATTTTGAGATAAAGATGGAGTGCTCATGGGACCGCAGATATCAGTATGAACTAATTCCAACGACTTTGTAGCTCTCTAGGCAACACCTTTTGGAAATGATTGCCGATGATGCTTTCCAAGAGCACATCCTTCACATTCTTCATTTTTCTCATGGATGAATGGTAATCCGTGCACCATATTTTTTTGACGAAGCAATTTAAGACCGCCAAAATTTAAGTGACCAAGCCTTCGGTGCCATAACCACGAATCATCTACTCCAACTGCTTTCATTGACACATCATTCAAATTCTTCATGTTAAGTGGAAAACATCTGTTTACCATCTTCACCCTTGCTAAAATTTGTCTTTGTGCATCTTTATCATAAATGATACATTCACCTCCTTCAAAATGCAATGCGTAACCATGCTCCATGAGTTGTCCGACGCTCAATAAATTTTTATCTGCTTGAGGTACATGTAAGACATCACGTATCTCCTCATTTCCATGCTTCATTTGGACTTCGATAGTGCCACGTGCTTTTACATCCATAAATTCTCCATTGCCAATCTTCACTCTAGAAGCAAAATTTTTGTCTAGAGTTTTGAACATATTTTCGTCAGCTACGCACTGTCAATAAGCCAGTGGTCACTTTTCTTCTCCAAAGTACTCTGACATGCATAAAACATACTCTCTTTGCCTTCCTTTTGATTTGCTGTATGTGCCTGCTGGTTGTTATTTGCTTTGCAGTCTTTCGCAATATGGCCAAATCCCTTGCAATTATAGCACTGAACTTCATTTTTGTACCAGTAGTTTCTGGCAATATGGCCTGGTTTACCACATATGTTGCATTTTCGTGTATCATTAGGCTTGCTATTATGGCTGCCTCTTCCTCTCCCCCTGAAATTGTTGCCTCTGCCTCTACCTCTGCCTCTGCCTCTGTCGGAACCACCACCTTTGTTGGATTCGCTAGCTTTCTTTTCTCCACTCGTGGATCCTTTTTCTTGATTTTTATGACCAAGAGAAAGGTTGGATTGAAATGCTGTCTCCACAGATTTTTCTAAATGTCGCGCCAATCTTTGCTCAGATGTCTTTAAGGAACCCATCAGTTGCTGGATGCTTAATGATGAAATATCCGTTGTCTCTTCTATGACAGCAACAATTGGATCAAATTTCTCTGGTAAGTTTATTAGAACTTTCTCCACGATCTTTTTGTCACTGATGTCATCTCCGTAACTCTTCATTTGATTCACTAATTTAGTGATTTTGTCAGAGAATTCCTCAATCGATTCATTCTCTTTCATCTTGATATTTTCAAAATCTTTTCTGAGATTTTGAAGCTTGATGGCTTGCACCTTCAAGTCTCCTTCGTACTCTTGTCAGAGAATCTCCCAAGCTCTGTTTGCCGTTGCTGCTCTCATAATCCTTGGAAAAATAGGATCAGCTACACCTCTTTGTATCAGGCCAAGTGCTCCTGCATCTTTGCTTCTTTTTTCTTTCAAAACTCTAATTTGCTCAACTGTTGTCTCATCTGTGATTTCTTCTCGAAATTCAGTTTGGACTGTTTCCCACAAATCCATCGAACTGAATAATGTCTTCATTTTGATACTCCAAAATTCATAATTTTCACCTGTAAAAATTGGAGGTTGGACTGCACTCCAATTTACTACATTCTGCTTAGACATTTTTTTTCTTAAAAATCACTTCTTTTTTTAATTTTCTCACTTCTCAATTTTAGCCTAGTTTTCTCGAATCAAAGCTCTGATATCAATCTGCTGGGGCTGAAAAATTATTATCAGCTAACAATTACACACAAAATATACTCTTTTATTATAAAACTAACAATTACATATATTTCTCACAGCACATTTATTTGTAAGACTCTTTTTTAAAACTTCTCACTCTCACACATATTTTTACTCTCACATTTCACAACTCACTCATTTTTTTTTTCTCTACAAAAAATACTACACGGGTGCTCTATTTATAGAGTTGAATTATAATTACAAACTATGCAAAGTTTATGAATTATATTCTGCCAACACTTCAAATTCTTTTACACCACACACTTTCAACTACCACCAACCAATATTTGTCTCCTTGTCTCCCACTATAATTCACCTAATATACCTAAACAATTGTCCATAATTATAATTGTAATTTGCCACATTTGTCATCACATTAATTTATTACACCTTAAACACTCAAGAACAATTGTCTTCTTTTATGTCTTGGCTCCATGTAGTTTCCTGCAACCAGTCTTTATTCAAGTAGCACTTTCTTTGGTGCTAATTCTGTATCTCTTTTCAGGTCTTTTTTTTCTGTGTAATATAAAAAAATGGAGCAAAGGGCTTTTGCACAAACAGACATACAAGAAGGTGGCGATGAATTCTCTAATTTATCTCTTCGCCTTATGGATGCTTCTGATATTGATGATTTTATGGTCTGGGCTACAGATGAGAAAGTTGCTCGATTTTGCACTTGGGAACCCTATACTAGCAACGAAGATGGCATAAACTACATAAAAAACACAGTTTTGCCCCACCCATGGCTTAGGGCAATATGCCTTAACAACAAGCGTATTGGTAGCATTTCAGTGAGAAAGAATTCAGGTAATGATATTTGCAGAGGTGAACTTGGTTATGTTCTGGCTTACAAATACTGGGGCAAAGGGATTGCAACAAAGGCAGTGAAATGGTGGCCAAGACTATATTTAGTGAATGGCCACAGCTGGAGAGACTCCAAGCTTTAGTAGCTGTAGATAATGTGGGTTCACAAAGGGTGCTGGAGAAGGTTGGCTTCACTAGAGAAGGTGTTCTAAGGAAGTATTTTATTATGAAGGGAAGGTGTGTAGACTTTGTTATCTATAGTCTTCTTTCTACTGATCCTGTACTTTGAAAATTGGTAACAAAGTTTTATATCTAGTGTATGTGGTTTAATGATAACAATGAAGTGTAATGTAACATCAACAAATTTCATCAAGATGTTGCCAGTTATCTCCTAAAATTCTGTTGTTATTTTGTTCCACGCCAGAAAGTGAAGTACCTTCAGTTCTTTTCGTCAATTCTGAGAAACTGTTTCTAAATATGAGGAGTTGGGTTTAAACTAACTCTTCAAATTAGAACTACCAATTAATCCAAGCTGAAATATCAGAACATTTTCTCATGAAAACAAAGATTTTGAGTAACATTAATTTACCTTTGATTGTCAAGAAAATTTGGATTGACATTCAAGAGAGAGAGAGAGAGAGATATTAGGAAAGCAAACAATATTTATTAAAAAGATGATATTACATTTGTCATGGAAAGAGGAATGCTTTCAACAATTTGGTTTTCAAAACTTTGTCCGTTGATAGGAAACTATAGATAAGAGCATCTGGGATTCCACCTTTATACATCCGCCATTTCCTTAACAGACCTTTCAAAAATCCAACTTTCTCAAGCACGCTTTGTGATCTCTTGTTCTCTTTCAATACATAAGCTTCAAGTCTGACTAAGTCATTCAATTCTTTGAACACTGTACCCAGAGCCATCTTCAAAGCAATTGTTGCTATCCCTTGTCCCCAATGCTCAACAGCTAGAGCATATGCAATGTTTGCTCTGCTTTTATCATCACCTGATCCTTGTGTGGCTGAAATGAATCCAATTGAACGATCCTCCAAACATATCGAGTGATGCCATGGATGGGGTATTGCTAACTTTTCAAGATGTTCTAGTGCTTCTTCTCTGGAAGTAATGGTATCCCATCTTACATTCCTGGCCACTCTATCATCACTAGTCCATTTCAGGAAGTCATCAACATCAGAAAGCTTAAACGGACCGAGGGAAATTCTCGATCTATCCATGAAGATGAGCAATCATTGTCTTAGTTGGATGGAAATATAGACCTTAATTAAGGTATGGTCCGACCGTTATTTTTATTGGATTTGGCAGGTCTGGCCTAACTTTATTGGGTCATCATGATTCATCTTTAATTATTCAGTCAATTTCAATCTTACATGTGCTGCTGCTCCTGTCTATTTAGGCAATTAGTGGGAGGAAATTTCCTAGTTTCACTGATAAAAGAGTCAAACAAGGCGGCCATAACATAAAGAATCTTTTTTTAATGGCCATAACAAGGCGGCCTGACTCTGATAATGAAATCCTTGCTCACCACTCAAAGTCTCCAAGTAAAGCAGAATTGACGTCTCAAGAGCTTCAAGTGTCTTCTCTTATATTTGCGTTTTCTTGTTTCTTTAAATAAGTTAATTAGAATTTTCTTGGGTGTAAACTTATTATCACTACTATATTGCTTTGATTTTTCTTTGTAAGTGTACAAAATGGAGCAAGGTTCTCTGACACGAACAGAATTGAAAGAATGGGGTGGTGATGAATTCTCTGATCTCTCTTTTCGGCTGCTGGATGTATCTGATATCGATGATTTCATGGTTTGGGCTACTGATGAGAAAGTGACTTATTTTTGCAGTTTCGATCCTTACACTAGCAAAGAAGATGGCATAAACTACATAAAAAACACAGCTATACCCCACCCTTGGTTTATGGCAATCTGCCTTAATAACAAGCCTATTGGTACAATTTCAGTGACAAAAAATTCAGGCAATGATATTTGCAGAGGTGAACTCGGGTATTTGCTGGCTTCCAAATATTGGGGTAAAGGAATTGCAACAAGGGCAGTGAAAATGGCTGCCAAGGCTATATTTAGAGAGCGACCAGAAATGGAGAGACTTGAAGCTTTAGTAGATGTACAAAATGTAGGCTCACAAAGGGTGCTAGAAAAGGCTGGCTTCATGAGAGAAGGTGTTCTAAGAAAGTATTTTATTCAAAAGGGAAGAACTAGAGACGTGGTGATGTTTAGTCTTCTCTCTACTGACCCTGTAATTTAATTCTCTGTATAAATACGAATGTTATGTTTGATCCCCATATGTCAATTGAGACTATTCTTCAGGTATAGCAATTAGTAAAACTGAGGTCTGAGTTTTATACTAATGTATGAAATTGTAAAATATCTTTGCCTTTTCTTTCTGGATTGATAAAAGATCAAAATTTTAAACTGTAAAAGAACAGTCTTTATTGCTGCCTCTCAATCATCCCTGCAATTCTCCCTCACACTAATAACTAATTAAACTTGAAAAAAACAGAAAGCCCAAGTGGAAGAAGCCTATTTAAGCGCAATGTGTTTGTCAATTTTTTACTAAGCCTAAATTTCTCACATATTACAGAAAGCCCAATATCATGTGATTTTCTGAACTTTTTAATCCCAGAAAGATAACAATTTTGATTTCATCCGGTTTCCAAATCTGCAACAATTATAGGTACTTTTTCTGGCTGCTCTGTTCTCACAGAATAATCTTCTATCTTCCTCAGTAAAATCCAATTCCCACTTTTTGGTTTCTCCTCTTCTTCGTCTGTCCCTCACCTCATCTACCTTGCATCATCAAACACCTTATTGTTTCAAAACCTCACAATTTTATTTTTCTTACTTTCCCTGCACCCCAAAGTCCAAAGCTCCCAACTTTTTTTTTAATATGGATCCTCTCTCGGCTCTGCGCGACTTCACCATCCGCGGGGAGCTGGACAAGATCGTCCGTGACAGCGACGAGTTCCGTTTCGGCACTGATTATATTTTCCCCTGTTCTATAAAAACTGCTTACCGCTCCAAGCAGGGTTATCTCTACACCCTCGAAGCTCTTGTTTACTATATCCAGAACGCTAATCTCAAGTACACTGAATACCTCCAGAATGCACGCGCCGTCGGCCTTCCCACTATTACCTTTGTTGACCGGAAACCCCTTTTTGATTACCTTACCGGAATGCTCTCCTCTACGGACTCCGTCGTTTTCCCTCTCCCTCAGCAGCAACAGCAACTACCATCCCACCAAAACCCTAATACTGGTTTCGCCCACGAGTACCGTCCTGACGGTCCTGTTATTCTTGGTTCGCATGATGCTGATGTTCCGGGAGCTGAGAATGCAAAAGAAGAGGATCGCATGGCTTTGATATATTCCCTGGAGAGGCCTCTGAAGGATAGGGAATCGTTGTTGGAGTGCAAGAACAGAGATTTTTACAGCGTGCTGGCGGCCTCTACTCGGCGTGAGGAGGAGAGGCAGAGAATTGAATCTCAGCAGAGGAAAGATGGGTTAGTAGCTAAGAGTAGATTGATGGGGGCTGACGAGAGAGGAATTGTGTATGGTGATGAGATGGGTTATGATGCAACGCCCAAACCCAAAATGCATTTGAAAGGAGGCAAATTTGGAGAGGGAGTGCCCATAATTTTGGTTCCTAGTGCTTTCCAGACTTTGATTACTATTTATAATGTGAAGGAGTTTTTGGAGGATGGAGTTTATATACCCACGGATGTGAAGGTCAAGCAAATGAAAGGGCCAAAGCCAGATTGTGTCACGGTGCAGAAGAAGTTCAGTACTGACAGAAATAAGGTGATGACTGCGTATGAGGTCAGGGACAAGCCTTCTGCGCTCAAAGCTGAGGATTGGGACCGGGTTGTGGCAGTTTTCGTGTTGGGGAAAGAGTGGCAGTTCAAGGATTGGCCATTTAAGGATCATGTAGAGATATTTAATAAAAGTGAGTGAAGTTTGTGCTTTTATATGATTGCTGCTTGAATTTTGGATTTGCACTTTTTTGTGTGATCATTTCTGATCGTCTGGGTTGGATGGCTGAATTGATTGCAGTTAACATGATGAATTGGTGTATAGATTTTATTTATTTATTTTTTATAAATTTGTCTATTGTTTATTTTGAAAGCATATTTAGTTTAGATTGCGACAAATCTCTCTACTGAAATTTGTGCAGTCATTGGATTTTTCATGCGGTTTGAAGATGACAGTATAGAATCAGCTAAGACTGTAAAGCAGTGGAATGTAAAGATCATCTCAGTGAGTATTTATTTCTTTGTTTGGCTGCTTCATGCTTACAACGTTGGTTTCCATTAGATTTTGATTTGCTTGTCTCAGTATTAATTATCAACATATCTTTTCCCCATTTGTTGCCTTTTGATAATTAGCATATTACTAAAATAATCATTTAAAATGTGCAGATTAGCAAGAACAAAAGACACCAGGACAGGGCTGCAGCATTGGAGGTGTGGGACAGGCTAGAAGAATTTGTCCGTTCGCGATCACATTCTTGAAGTTCAGTTCGAGCTTGGCAGTTACATATTTTCCAATTTTGGTAAAAAATATGTGAAGATATCTATTACCATTTTTACTAAGATGTCGAATCAATTCTTTTTCTTTTTCGCGGTATATTACGTGTACTGAATTCATGTGAAGTATGTATTTATGCTACAGATGTTGAATGTATTAGCGTTTGAAGAATTATTTCCTTAATATATGCACATTTTTTAATTGGTGGATGCGGAAGGAGTGCAACCTATTGTTGAAATATGGACATTGTCGGATTAAGACTTCGAATTTGATTGACAGAATTGGTGGACCTGCTAGGTAGAATCGAGTGTCTGACTGTTATACCAAGTATTTTTGGTGGTTTAAAATATAGCATTGCTGGCTATATCACATGCCTGCATTCTTAACCTTCAATCTTTCTGAAATTGGTATTGAAGTTGAATGATCTATTAACTATGGGCTTGAGCAAAACCTTTACAAGTTTTTTTTTTGGGACATCAACCTTATTTTTGTTGTCAACCATCTGCAATTGGGTGAGGTAATTAAGCTATGCAAAGTTTTAATAGCCATAGTGATGAGGTCGAACGTGTAATTGAGCTGTTCAAAGTTGTGCTTGGCAAACCAACTTGGAGTGTTGAATACAAAGAAGGCTTTTGCTCTATTATATATTTAATTCTTTGAATCAGACCAAGGTATAACAGAGCTAGGCAGCTTTTCTGCTGTGATGACTTGTAGTCTGTTGCTTTATGAAACTTTGAAGAATATGTCAGTAATTATTGGTTGTATTGCACTGTAATTTAACATATGAATGATGTCAAAACAAACTGTAAGAAGTTTAACTTCAGCCTATGAAAGTACGGGTGTTTCAAAGTTCAACAGAAGCCTTGATTTTTTTTAATGGCTGAAAGAAGCCTTAATCTGATTAACAACCTTATCTTTTTTGCATTTTCAAATTCTGTGCAAAAGATATTTATGTTCAAAAATACTGTAACCTCTCTAAAAGTTCTCTGTTCAGAAGACAATCAGACAATTCTAGATTTGTACAGGGAATTATGCTCTGTTTTAATCTATATTTGCCAAAACAGATGGTTCCATAACCTGTACTAGGGCTATGTTTTGATCTATATTGCCAATTTCTTTTAATATATGTTACCAATGGTAGAACAACAATCTTGGGCAGTCTATTTCCTTCTTCTTCTTCTTCTGTATTGGTGGTTTTGCTAGCTGTACTTTAGGCAAAATATTGATTGCAGATTCTTCAGCTGGTGGCTAGAAGATGTTAGTCCATATGACACTGAATCTTGCCATATTTAGCTGTTATACTCATCTTAAAATGCCTAATTTGCTTCCCAAATCAGAGCAGATTTTTGGACCCAGAAATTGCATTCGATATCTGCTTCAAGTCAATATTTTTTTTGTCATGAACGCATCTAATGAGAGTGTCTATTGATTATAAAATTTTCGCTCTTTTTATGCAGGTATGTAAATGGAAAGTGTACCACGTCAATTCTGAGCTTTGAGCTGCACAACGTGGTATAAGATTATGAAGAGTTACAAGGATGCCTTTTTCTGTATTTATGGCGACATTTATGGCCGCCTATTATTAACTTTTTGTCAATTTAAATGCCAAATTGCAACAATGGCTTGTTGCAGCTGATTCTTTACTTTTTGCAGAAGGGACTTATTTGGGCTAACAGAATTTGCAGCACAAAGTTGATTCTGACGATGCTTTTATTCCATGTATTTTTCTGTTTGATTGTGTAAGTTTATTGTAGAAAGTGGAGGAGTAGATCAATATACAAATTTTGCTTTGCTAGAGTCAGTGGCATTAACCTCATTACATAGTATTAATATTGCAGATTAAATTCCCTTTACTGAACTGAACTTCTAGGCAATTCTTGTTTTTCATTTTGATCCGTTTCATACTGTGTTTCATCAACTGCTTAAGGATTGGACAATGATATGCACAAGCCTAAAGTAAGTTTTATTGAGAAGGGAAGAGAACAAGAAAGTCTCTTCAGTAATACAAAAATACACCAACCTCAGCGAGGTCATGTATAATAAATAATACATGTATTCTCAACCAAATGGAAATCAATAAGGACTATAAATACAGTAATAACAGGAAATATGCAGGGAAACAGTGAAAATCAGTATGCCATGAAGATCGAACGATATGAAGCAGCAAAGAGAAGGAATACGAGCAATGAGATTGACAAGTTGATGGAGCTTCCATCTGATGTGCCACTGCCATCTACTTCTGTTGAAGGTACAGTTTTTGATCCAGTTCCTGCAAAGATACAAATTGGTGAATAGTTGAGTATACATGCGACTTATTCTCATCTATTATAAATTGTATTAGTTTATTAATTTTACATGTATTTCAATTTATAAAGTATGCTGTACCTGAAGGAGTAGTTGGAACTTCTGGTGTTCCTGCAGGAGAGTCAGCCGGAGAAGCAGCTGTCCTCACACAACCCAGGTATTACAAGCTAGAATATTAGTTCAGAGTGAATTTTATTGGGTTAGAATTTTAGAATTTAGAATAGAATTTCTTACCATTGCAGCGGCTGAGGGGTGGAGTCTGAACATTGCAAGCACCAGGTAAGGCTAGAGCCTGGGTTTGGTTAATGTTAATCCCAAGTGATGAAGCCCCACCATTTAGAACCTGACATAAGCACTGGGGTGATGATCGAACAACACTAGAAAGCTGTGTGCAGCACTGTGAAGATGGAGTTGAGGAGTTTCCTGTAATGTAATTCAAGCATGGTGACATGCTTATTAATACATTTGTACAACTGGACTGAGCCATGGCTCCTGCCCATAACATGCTCATTAGGATCAGAGACAGCCAAACTCATTGCCATATCTCTTTGTGCCATTGGGTTAATTGATGATTTGCTGTTAACAATAGAAGTTTGATATTGGCTTGATGGAATTGAAAGAAACAACCTAGCTTTTATAGGAAATTAAGGTCAGAAGTGAGATTTTTGTTGGTGACCAACTCTCTTCCTAATATAAATTAACGAATTCTACAGTAAACGACAAGGCAAGGTTGGATCTGAAGGTGTATTCAAACTCCAAACTTCAAACTTGGAAAGTTTTGATTTCCTATATGTGGCTTACTAGCGAAGTGCTTGAAAGGTCGGTTATGTTGGTGACCAAACTTGTGGGGGATTCAAGCTGACGTTTATGCAAATTCTATTTGACCCATAGAAAGGCATAACGTGTTTCTGACTCTTAAATATTTTAGAATAATTTTGGCTTTGTACCTTTCTCTTTTAGAATCTGAACAAGATTGAAGGACTAGTTGCTGTTTATGGGAATGGCCTCGACTACGTGTCCTGTTGCTTCCGACCCAAGAAAATTCTGAAAATGATATTTTTCTTGAAATGAATATTTATCTGGCTTGTCCATAAAGCATTTCTTATTTTTTCGATGCGATGGTGCTTGATACACTTATATTCTATTTGGAATGAATTAATTTTATTAAATTTTATAAAATATATTTAAATTTTAAAAATTACTTGTTTGGAATAAAATCTTTTACTTATTTTAATTTTATGAATTCAAATATATACAATTCAATTAGTGTAAATTAAATTCTACTAAAATAGAAATTTGCAAATAAATTCTATAAATTAATGAATTTATTTTTTCTTTACAAAATTACCTTCAATAGAATTATATCTCTTACTCTCATAATACTCTTCTAATTTTTTTTTTTTCACTATATTAATTTTATAAAATTTATTATTTCTTTTATTTTAAAATTTTAAAATTAATTTTTAATAAAATTATATCATTAATTTTAAATTTTTTAAAGCTAAATATCTAATTTGAATATTTGTGATTTTAGTTTCATTAATAGTTATATTTTTATCTTAATATTTTATTAATTTTTAATTTTTAATAATTATTTAAAAATTTAAAAAACTGCTCATTATATAAATAAACCCTTTTGTAAAATTAATTATCAAAACAAAAAATATTTCTACAAATATAAATAATAGTCCAATAAATGAAAATTTTTAAATCTAAATATTTTATCTAAAATTATGTTAAAAAAATTTATTTTTTTGAATAAAAATTATTAAAAATAAAATTATAATAGTTTCAATCAATTAAATTTCTATAAACTAAAAAAATATATTTTTTAATATTAAAAAATAAAATATGTATATACAATAATTATCTTTAAGAGATATATTATTATTAATTTATAGCAATAAATTTTAAAAAAATTCTTTTAACATTATTTAAGCATAAGTTTTAAATATAATATTATTATAATAAAGTTATATTTAAAAAAATAAATTTTGAATTTTGAATTTATTCTAAATAAAATTATATAAAATTTAGTTGAATTATCTGTTTTAAGTTACACCAATAAATTCTACATAAAATTTATTTATAAATAAATTTTACAATCTAAATTCATTCATTCTAAATATAATGTTAAATTTGTAAAACAAATTTAGTTAAAATTTTAGGCTTATTAAGTATACTTATTGTAAAGCTAATTTTTTTAATAAAGTTGAAAATAAAAAATTTTAATAAGATTTTATATGAAATTATAATCAATATTTACAGTAAAGATAAAGCTTAATAAGAATTTAAATAAGATTATAAGTTTTCTCGTGAAATTATACCATTATAATTTTAAGTGTAGATATATTTTTCTATTTTGTACATGGTTTACAACAAACTTTAATACAACAACAACAACAACTAAGCATTAGTCCCAAATAAGTTGGGGTCGGCTGTATGGATCCTCAACAGAATAAGCTCAAAAGACACCAAAAAAGATACTCCAGCCTTAGGCCCCTTCCAAGAAACGGATTTTACGTCTCCATTCTAGTCTGTCATTAATCAAATCCGCATCAAGATCTAAGGCACGCAAGTCTCTTACTATCACCTCATTCCACACAGTTCTAGGTCTTCCATGACCTCTAGCTCCCTCAATCAACAACTTCTCACACTTACGAACCGCAGTATTAGGAGGTTTTTTTAAAATATGCCCATACCATCTAAGTCTTCCTTCCCTCACCTTATCTCCGACATCCGCTACTTGGACTTTTTGTCGAATATGAACATTCTTAATTTTGTCCAGTCTGGTATGTCCACACATCCATCTTAGCATCCTCATTTCTGCCACACTCATCTTATGCAAATATTGTCCCGTTAGTGCCCAACACTCACTACCATAGAGCATCGCAGGTCTAACAACCGTCCTATAGAATTTACCTTTCACTTTCAGAGGTATTTTCTTATCACATAGAACTCTAGTCGCACCCTTCCACTTCAACCACCCTACCTGTATTCTGTGAGCCACATCTTCATCTATACAGCCATCATTCTGGAACACCGAACCCAAATATTTGAACTGCTTCGTTTTAGGAACCAAAATTCCATCCAACTTAACCTCATGTTCCTGCTTCTTCCTTAGACTGAACTCACAGTGCATATATTCCGTTTTACTCATACTTAACTTAAAACTCTTGTTCTCGAGGGTTTTTCTCCACACTTCCAACTTACGGTTTATACCAGCACTAGTCTCATCAATTAAAATAATGTCATCAGCAAACAACATACTCCAAGGAACATCGTCTTGTATGCTTCTGGTTAGCTCGTCCATAACCAGGGTAAATAAATATGGACTCATAGCCGAACCTTGATGTAATCCGGTAGTAATGGGGAAAGCCTCTGTATCTCCACCAGGTGTTTTCACATTAGTGGATGCATTATCATACATGTCCTTGATAATGTTGATATATTTGCGCTGACTCCTTTCCTCTTCAAAACCCACCATAACACTTCTCTTGGTACTCTATCATAGGCTTTCTCCAAGTCAATAAATACCATGTGAAGATCTTTCTTCTTCTCTTGATACAATTCCATTAGTCTTCTTAGAAGAGAAATAGCCTCCATGGTAGATCTCCCTGGCATAAAATCACAATTTTGTTTTAAATTCTTCCATAACAGAGTATTGATATTAATAACATTAATTTTATTTTTGTTTAAAAATACTAGTCTCTTTTTACAAAATGATTATATTTTTCTTAGCAGTAACACTCTACAACAATAATAATAACTAATAATAATAAAACCTACAATAATAACAACTAATAATAATAAAATCTTAATTTCAAATTAATTATGATCGATTATATAGATTATTCTTTTCCGCTGGATCCAATTTAAGATAGTAAAATCATTTTATATTACTTTTATCCAAATTAGTTTAAATCTATCATTACATCTTTTAGCTATTTTTAGCTTAACTATTTTAATTTTCTGACTTGCCCATTACTAAATCTTCCTTTCCCATTACTAAATCTTCCTTTCACGTAACCAAACAATTTCAATATATTTTCTTATCATATCTTCATAATAAACTATATAAATTCATACTCACAATAAATACATAATAAACTATATAAATTCATTATATTCACTTCAAAAAAAAACTATATAAATTTAAAATTTTTATAAAAAAATCATAAATTTTTGTAAATTTAAAATTATTTTTAAAAATATAATAAATTTTTATTTTATTTTTATTTTTTCTAACATTTTTATAAAGACTCCTGAATAAGTCATACAAATTTTTTAATAAAATCATAAATTCTCATAAGTGAAAAATCATATAAAATTTAACTTAAATGTAAAATCTAAAAACTTGATTTATTTTATACATATATCCCAATGGATCCAATGACGGACTAGCTATATTTTATAATTCATCATGCCACTAGAATAAATACACCAGTCCAAATGTTTAAGTTGGGACTTCCAAAAAATTTAAAAAAAAAAAAAGTCCACAAAAGAAAAGAGAAGTTGAAGTCCTGGAAAGAAATATAAAATTAAGATAAAATGAGCTGAAGACCATTTCCTATTTGTAAAACATATAATTCCTATACATAATAAATATTTGTTATGTGAGCATTTTTCAAATGTACATTTGGCTGCTGAAAACAAGGGCATGTAGTTTCTTGAACACAATTTCAACAGAAGTGAAATCAATATCAAAACCATAGCTTTGTCCTCCATATTGTACATACAGGTATTCTTTAGGGGAAAGTGCAGGTGGCAAAATCTGAGAGATTTCTGGAAAATTTTTAGTAGGCGGAGAAGGCAGCTCTTTTTTCTTCAAAGAGTAGTATACATCAGCTAGTAGAAGCCAAATGAGATCAGGGTCTACACATGCCAGTCCACGTAATGCATTAACAGATGCATCGTGAAGTCCGGCAACACCACTACAAGCTATCCCTACAACAAGACCGCTAACCTTCTTGAAGACTGCATCCAAAGATGAAGCACTCCTTTTGTTTTGGCATAAATCTGAGATCATGTTGAGCAGTGCAACCTGGACTTTCAGGTTTGTTACTTCAGCCATGGAGTCCTCTGAAGAAGTGGAAGTTCTGTAAGGAAGTTGTAACGGGATTCTTTCTTCTTTTAAAAAAGGTTTTTTCTGAAATGGAGATGTGGAAAGAAGTTTCCAAAAGTGCGATCCATCAGTAAGAAAACGGCGTGAAAAGAAATCTCCTCCACAGATTTGTACTACCTTGCTTACCACAATTGCACATCTCCTTGAAGCCTGTCAAACAAAGTCATGATTGAAAAGGACGCAACAAAGCATGTTGTATATATTGAATGTGTTTATGAGTAATAGTAGCAATAACAATAAATAAAATAAATTCAATTCCATCCCTATTACACCATTGATCTGCTTTCAATTTCTCAGGCTAATCAGAAAGCATTAATAGACATTGGACTGCGAATGAAGCTTGTCGCAAATCAAGTATTCAAAATTGTCATTAATAGTGATCAACACAGCATCGCACATATAATAATGAAAGCAGCTAAAGACGAGAAAGTACCACTGGGTTTTTATTTCTAACACAAGCAACCAGGAAGGGCCATATTTTATTCATTGCTGGAAGCAACCTGTTCTCATCAGTTCCTTCCTCAGCAGCATCCAAAGTATCCTGAAGCTGATACAATGAGTATGAACGAGTCACTTCCTCAATTGTTTCTTTAGTTTCCTTCTCATGCTGGTAAGCTTCTTCCACTTTGGCCAGTGTTGTGATGCCATCCTAAGAAGGTCATTTGTCATGAGAATGCAAAAGAAAAATCTAGAAACCAATTCTTCTGGTGCCAAATTACAGCGACTAATGCAAGGGCATATTTAAAACATCTATGGAATTTATGGAGTGAACTTTGAGACATGGAGAAAAACACAAAAGATAGTATGAGAAGCATCTCTATGAAGGCATCTAAAGTAAAAGGTTAAACTGCTAAAATGAAAGGAAAGGCTAAGAAAAGAGACATTTAACACGGCATAAAACAAAAAAAAGAGGCAACCTGATACTCTCTCCATCTTTATAATACATATTTATTATATTTAGTGGACTAGTGGTGGTGGTGATCACTGAATGCCATCCTTATAATCTTACAATTTTTTTTTTCTACTGATGTCTTTATTCTCATGTTCAATGCTATATATATATATATATATATATTTGAATTTAACGCTCACATAAAATTAATAATTAGTACCATTTTTACTTCTAAGTTAGGATAGTAATTAAATATATTTTAAAAAATTAAAGAAAAAACCTTATAGAGATATAAAATGCACCGTTACTGTTTCTTAAAATAAGAGTTTAGTATTATTTACTAATTTTAAAAATAAAGACAAAAAGAGTTTAGACATAATAATATTAAATCTGTTCCGAATTGAAAAACATACTTTCTATTCCATAATTTAATAAAAATTAATTATTTTTATTCCATGAGGATTTTTTGCCGTCAGCTGTAAGTTTGCAGACAATGGACGGAGAGGAGGGGTTGAAGAAGACAATACTCCATTTTAATTTTTTTTAAATCTAGTTCTGGCTAAAAAAACATTGTTTCAGCACCACTCCCCCCCCTTCCCCCTTCCTCTTTTTTCTGCAATTCAATCCTGATTCCGTCACTGCTTATATACATGCGGAAGCCAGTCTTGAAAATAATTAGAACCACAGAAAAGATGAGGTCAAAAGCATCTTAAGTTTCACATCTATCCCTGAGATTCAATACACGCATTGAGAAAATTTTAAGAATGATCAGTGAAACAGATACCTCGATTATATCCAGGGCTATCAAGCATGCTGCTTGCTTCACTGAAGCTAGTAGAGGAGTTGCGGCAGTTAAGCACGAACCAGCAATAGATCCAACAGTTCTTCTGTATCTTTTGGAATCGTTCAACTTGAATAAAATACTTTCCCATTGCTCTACATGCATCATATAACCATCAAAAGAAGTACAAAATTCTCCATCTTACATAAAAAGTCAAAGATGGATACCCAAAAGCATTGGAGAAAAACCAGAAATATTTTAAACATTCAGAGAATGATGGCTAGAAAACTGATTTTTCAAAATAACAAACATATCGTAAGGTATTTCTTAGTTGCCAGATAAAATAGGCAGGATTAAGAAGATTATTCGATACCACATAGAAAATAGGACAAGGTCTGCAGATGAAAGATGCCAGCAGCTGTAGCCTATTAGGGCTAAAAATAACAGGTAAATTAAAAAGGTAGGGCAGATGTGACAAACCATTAACTAAAATATGCAAAAAGCACCAAAAAGAAGGAGAAAAAAGTCATTCAGCGACAATGATTAATAATTAGCCCAATCACAATAGAGTAAATAAAAGTCTCTGGCAAAAATCAGGCCCTGTAATGAAGTTGAAATAGAGTGCAGACCTAGACTCGAGATCCAAATCATACAGTTGCTTCATCAAGCACCCTGTAAATCTATGGAAACAATGGATCTAGGCCAATGCATCAAGGGAAGTCTAGAAACAGCCTCCTTAATGGGAAATTTTGAGAAAGCTGGGTGAAACAGACATTCTCTTCATTCTCATGGCTCATATGTTCTTTCCATAGCATGCAAATGCCCATATCAAAAGGAATACTTTCCTGTTTCTTTTGCTCATGTAGATAATTAGGAAAACTTATCATCGCCTTAATGTTTTCTCTTAACACCTAAACCTTAAATACCAAAGATAAAATACCTATATACCTTATTAGCTAATGTCAAGCAAATGCCACACAGCCAATATTATTGCAAAACACAAAAAATTAGATACCAAAGTAGTCATAAAAACAGAAATGCTGCAGTAATTACCTAATTCTGTTTGAGGCATATCAACGTGGTTGTCATAATCTGAAGGTGAACCTTGGCTGGAATCCAGTCCAACTTCCTTTACCATTTTGGACTTCACATGCATAAGATATGATTCTGCATTAAAGGGCAATGAAGAAGCCTCATATTTCGATGCCTTGGCAATTTCAGCTACAACCTAAAAGATAAAACATAATTGAATATATGATATAAATCTCAGCCAGTGCCGATGTAACTGGTTATATTGCTATAGTAAATACTCATATAACATGCCCTAACAGACACAAACTAGCAACACTGAGCAAACCAATATAAATAGTATCTAAATATGACCTTTAAGAAGGGAATAATTAATTCTGGGTGCTGATGCCTGCCGAGAATCTCAAGTTCTTGTGAAGCAGAACACATCTGTACAGTTTGCAACTTTTGTCCATAAGCATTACAGTTCAATAAAAAAATCTAAATAAGTTAAAATTCGTTAACTAGCATAACACCTAAAGGTCAAAAGAAAATAAAGATGCCAAAATATGGCAATGAATAAATATATTGTAGAAAGTGCAAGAGAGAGAGGATTTAAATTTTGTTTTAAAAATAAGATTATTTAAATTAAATCTTCAAATAGAGCACACTAATAAAGAAGAAATATCAAAAGAAAAAAAATAGAGAGCAAACATAACTTTTATGATTCATCAGAAATGAAGCATGTAAACAATTCATTTATATGAGAATGCTGTGTATAACCATACCGGTTCATCCAACAGAGGCAATATTTTATGAGCCACTCCAATATAGGAAAGCACTGAAGCAAGAACATTAGGCATGTGAGGGTTAAGTTCCAAATGACGTAATTGCCGACATATTGAATCAATTACATAATCCGCATTTGCCAGGACTAATTGCCCAACCTACAGAATATTAATATAGAAAGCGTCATGGCTGACAGAATCCAGTAGCAAATAAAGATTTTGTGATAAAAGCTCACCGTTTGATAGCCAGATGTTGAAGCAAGGACATGTAAAGCAGCATCCGAAGCACTCCTAACATGGAAGTTTGAGCATATAAGACACTCAAGTAACAGATAAAGAGCTGAGTGAAGAAATCCACTGGAAACAAAATCTTTTCCAAGGCACATGGCAAAGGTGCCTATTCCATCAATAATAACCTGTTTGAGAAAACAGAAGAAACCTTACATATACCATGCAAAATAATAAAGAATTAATGCAATATTCATGAAATTAGATACACATCTGGTGACGTAAATAAGTACCTGGTGTAGCATAGCAGTATCATTGAAGAAGTGTAAAGTAATTTCTTCAACTTCACCATCAGATTGAATGCGAGAAGGTTTATGATCCATTGGAAGATCCCACACTTCAGATGACAGATATTCATGCAGGATTCTACCAACACAATCAATCCAGTGACTCCTAGAAGCCTTTTCCTGTGAAAGCTTCCAAATAGATTGAGTATGCTGAGGGCATTGATATGTGCAAGGCAGAGCACTGGCAACTCTTGCATCAAATTCCTGAAATTCTTCCCTATTAACTCTAGAATTGTGAAATTTTTTTTCAAGATTATCAACTGACTGATCTGATAGACCAAATATCATCTCATTCAAAATACAAGCTGCAGTGCTGGCCTGCCGAAGTAATTGTCCTGAGCCAGTTCTGTTATACCAAAATTGCCAGCTCTCTTTATTGCATTCCTTGACACGGATCTCAGAAATAAGTTTACGTAGGTAATCAAGTGGGATATCAGTAACAACTGACATATGCCCTTCACTTTTGATGTCTAGCAACAAGCAAGAAAAAAGAGACTTGGTTAAGTGCAAAGTAGATAAACTAGAAGGTTAATAATAGAAATTAAATAGCCATGAGATGAAATCACCTGCCATTAAAGATAAACCTACTAGTCTAAGAATTCCTGCAAGAGCCTGATATAATTTCTGGCTGCCATCATAAACAAACCAAGGGGGCATGTGGGGAAATGTACAATTAGTCTTCACAGTTTCCAATGGATATGGAGTTCTTGCTCCTTGAATATCTCTGAACTTCGAGATACCAGTGAGAACAGCATCCATGATGCTCTGGTCATTAGAAGCAAAATGAGAACCAGCTTTCAATTCAGCAATGGAAGGAAGATACCCAATGGAGGATGGCCTTTCTAAAGTAAGCTTGTCAAGAGCACCCGTAAACAATGAATTCTGACTCAAACAGAGAGCAAAAACATTGAAGAATCTTGCAGCTGTTACCTACGCAAATAAAACAACACATCCAGCAATCTTGATAAAAGTCAAAAAATAAGAAACAGAATCAGAAGCTTCCTTAAATTATAAAGGAATCCAATATACACATACTGTCCTGGATTGCTTCTATAAGGTAATGGGGAAGTCATTAGGAAGAAATTGTCGTCAGAATGAAGAAAGCAATTCCAAACATACTCATTTCATGATATTATATTACATTATATATCATATCATATTTTATTATTAAGCAGGACAAAAGTTTACTTCAAAGAGCATGAATAAGGCCCGATATTTATCCATGTACTCAATGGGCAAAGGTTCATGGGTATATTGAAAGTTGCCATAAAAACATAAAGAAACTCAAGGTGTTTCAGTTGATGAGGCTTATATCATAGCGTTGATAACTTTCAACTGGCCATCTAGTTGTGCAAGTTATTCATTTTCAGACTCTTCTGAATATGTTGTTGATTAATTAAAATATGGAAGATGAGTTCCTTTTATGCTCTGATAGTTTTCTTACAAAATCCAACATACTTCCTGGCACTTACATAGTAAATCTAAAATTTATCATGATTTAAGATATTTTTCCATAAAAGATAAATAAAATGTGCAAATTATGAAAATCAAAGTAATTGAGAAACTTGGTCTGCAGAAAACTGGAGAACATACCAGAGATAGAAGTTGAGCACACACAGACTGAGGACCAGAATAATATATGACTGCAAGTAATTGTCGGGCATGTGAAAGTGCAAGTGATTCCTCATTTCCCATCACTACTTTTGGAAGCTTCTCAATGAGCCTTTCACAAATTTAAATAGAACAATATAAGGATATAAACAGATTATGTCCAAAGTACACTCAACACTCTGCCTAATTTCACATCTATCACACACCTGCTAAATATTTCAGCAACATCATAATGCACATGATGTTTGCCATTCAAAGAGAATAAATATTCAAGAAACTCCTGAGCAGGTGCAGATACCTCTTCAGAATCATCAACAATCAAGACACAAAGGCACTCCTGTAGTGATTACCAGTCAGAATATGCATCAAGCCAAAATCCAATATAACTCAAAGGTTACATTTCATGAGCAACATTGTAGAATTTCATAAATGAGGTAAGCAAGGTCTATAACTAAGTCTCACATAAGCTAATTAATTAACGTGCTATATTTGGATAATAATTATTCAAACAAAACAACTCATGGTTTTATGCACTTGGACACAGAAAGTTGCTCCTTCTGCACATTTGCTACCATAAAGATATTCCACTCTTGAAAATACCAGAAACAATGTCAAATATAATGGCCAACTTTAACAAAGCACCAGCAGGTTTATTGCATAGAAATTTTAATTTTAGTTTCCTGCTTACAAAAAGCATCAATCTGCTGTCCTTCAGAGTGGTACTGCACTTTGATAACAGTCCTTGTATGGCGGCCATCAGCCCTTGCCGCACCCTTTTTGCTGGATGAACACAAATCTAACAAGCATGTAAAAGATTTAACAGTTAATGGACGGAGTACTGAGTGAAACAGCACAACCAAGACTGGAAAATTCTTAAATGAACATCAAAATACATGCTATTGCCTTGAGAACAAATTATAATTGAACACAAAATAAAATTTGAAGTTACATACATGTGGAAAGGTTGCACTCAATAGTTTGCCCAGATGTGCTGAAGTTTTCTCAATCCAATCTCTTGTGCGATCCACATGCAAGGATCCTATTTCCTTACCAAGTTTATTGTTTCTATTTATTTTAAAATCAGATGTTGCAGAACCCAGATTTACTGCTTCACCAATTGATTCCTCAGTCACAGTTTTACTCTGACCTTGAGTGCCTTTGGGTAAATGGCGTAGCTCATCCAGAAGTGAATGTATAGATTCATTCTTCTTCGAATTAAATCCAGCCACGACATTTAGGGATACACCAAGGCCAGATAATTTAGCATCATCCTCAAGAACTATCATAAGATACTCAGCTAAGCCTCTAATTGCTTGATTAGTAGCCTCCACACTTCCAGCTGCCCCACTCGTCATTGTTTTTGAGACATGCAAAACTTTGGCAAACTGACTAATGACCCCAGGGAGAAAGAAAGCCAATGCATCTGCAGTACCAACCTGCATAAATGATTTCATTATTAATATTAGCCAATTTTCAACACAAACAAGGCAGTTGCACTAGAAAGCCAGAGTTGAAACTTCTCCCAAGCTAATATACATTAACCAATACTCTTTGATAAAAATATTTTTTTGCTCTCTATTTTTCTATTGAGATATTAACAAGGTTAATATCTAATAGCAAATATACACTGACTGACAGGAATTCAATGTCTCAATCTGTATAAGAAGATGTCTTTCAAAAACCTGAAGAAACAATCCACGATAGAAACCTGAGAATATACAAGTTCCCATTGCATCTCACCTAAAGAGGTCCCCAATATTAAATCAAAAAAACAAAACCCACTATCTTGGTGAAAACAATTGAATTTATTCAACTTGTCCAAGAGAACTTCAAATTGAACCGTTCAGTGGTTTCCACTGATTTGCTGTCATTAAAAAGGAAAAATGTAGCACAAAACTCAGAAAAAGAACATGTATTACTGTAAGTGATGAAGTAAAATTCTTCACATCTAGGCTCTCCTTTGGTTAGATGATTACCTTAGATACAAGTACACGTAAGGTCAAAAAGGCCTCAACACGGAGTTTTGCGTTGCCTCGATGTCCTCGAGCTGCCTCAGTATCTGCAGCCTTTGCATATGATTGGTTCCACATAAAAATAAGGATGAAAGATTTAAGAGAGAACAACTATATGAAGTATTTATGAAAAAAAAGGGTCATGGACCCAAGACATGACACAGGAAAAAGCATGTACTTCGAGAAGAAGTGATAGCCAGTGGCCAACTGCAGCTGCAGCAGATTGTGACTGGAGAAATGCAAGCAAGCATTCTCCTTGTTCTGAAGCATATTTTGAAGTCCCACGAGTTAAAGCTCGAATATCAGAGCTTTCTAAGAGTGCAGGCAAACCAATACTTTGTCTGCACGAGCAACCTTCGTCTGAACAAAAAAGTAAATTTAGAAGTAGAGCCCTAAAACACTTGATTACTCCTTCACGAAACTCTTCTGAAGCCTCACAGGGAGAAAGCAAAGCCGCGTGAGTCAATTTCTTCATCAACACGACCATCTGAACACATCATTAGATTTGACTATTAAATATCTTCAGGTAATAGGAAGTTTATGCACTAATGAAATAAGCTTTCAGATATAGGAGTATATACTTGAGTCGACAAGACTACCATAAAGTCCAAAGCAAAATTGCATTACATAGACATATAAAAACGGCTCATGATAAATGAACATGACATTTCACACTAGATCACCTGATCCACAGATCCCAAATGGCATTTTTTCAGAAGCTCCTCTAAACATTGCAGGATGGCTTCTGCCACTTTATCACTCACTTTATGAGGCAATTTTGACATGTTATTTGTGGCAGCATTCTCCACAGGATCATCCGTCTTTGAAGCTCTGGTATCAACTGCCGAATCCAAAAGAAGTAGCAACGGGAACAAGGTATAGCTAAAACAATTACAAACACATTGCCACTTATCAATTAAAGCAAAAAAAGAAACAATAGATTGAAAATGAAAAACTTCAAATAACGCAAAATTCATAGACATATACACTATGCTTACTCAAAGAAAGGTTGGAGAGCATCAGAGGGTGAGGTGCCAAGGAACCGGAGCAGTGAAGGAATCGCAGAGGAGTGTTTCTTAGGGTTTTGGAGAAACTCTAGAAGCTGTAAGCAGTAGGATTTTAGCTGCGAGAAAACACTGCTTCTTTGCTGTGCCAATTCTTCAGCTTCGTCGTCGTTTTCGCCAGTGAGATTATCCAAATCTTCCATTCTAAAGACGAAATCCGACTGTATCTGTTTGGTGAGTTCCGAGTTCCGAAGAGAGGCGCGAAATTGAAGTTTTCAGTTCGAGAAAGTGGAGGAAGATTGAAGAAAGTGATCGTCAAAGGATAAGAGCCCGGTTAAAAGTTGGGCTTCTTACAAGACTACCAATAAAACCAAACTTTTTTTAAAAAATATTGTTGTTATAAATTTTTTTAAAAAATATTTAAAAAAATTTATAAAACTATAAAAATATTATATATTATTATATTTTTATAATTTATATAAATTATATATATATTAAAGATATATTATAAATATATTATAACTTTTTTAAAAAAAATTAAATTTATTTTATATATTATTTATATAAAAAAATACTTTTACTAGAAAATAATATAATTTTATAAAAGAAATTCTAAAAAAAAGACTTAAGAATATTATTTTATAATATAATTTTATATATTTTAGATATATTATGTATTTATTTTAGATATATCATATATAAATATATATATTGTGTATATATTACATTTTAATTTTTATATATTATATAATATTTATATATTGCTTAATTATAATATATATATTATAGATATGTGTCTTTTAATTTTTATGTGTTGGTTAATTATGGTGTATATATTATAGATATATTTGGATATGTTATATATATGTTGTGAATATGTTAGTGTTTGTTTTATGTATATTATATATATATATTGTGTATATATTTATTTTTTTATATGTATAATAAAAATATAATAATAAAAAATTATTAATGAATAAAAAATTTTAAAAGTAAAAAAATAAAAATAAAAAAATTTTACAAAAATTAAAAAAAAAACTAACGTGAAAATATATAAAAAAAAAAAAGCGCACACCGTATTATTGAAAAAAAAAAAATTTATCCGCCGTATCTTTGAAAACATAAGTTGAAAACACGTAATCCGTGTAAATTTCCCTTAAAAGTTTGGTAATTTTCCCTTAAAAGTTTGGTGACCCACGAAGACATAGGGTAAGGCCCATTAAAGATTTGCAAGTAACTAAAAACGACACAGCGTGTATCGTCGTTTGCTAGTTCCAAATGATCTTTTATGGGATTATCTAGGCTTGGCTGCTCGCTTTTATACGATGTAAAAGCGGCCGATCCTTAGTTTTGGTCTATTCTGTTGTTCCCAAAGTTAAAAGAGAAAATTAGATTAGATGTCATTTTTTATTTTTTTATAAAAATATTTATTATTTTGATATATTTTTAATATATTAAATGTATATTTATGAAAGTGGAGTGAAACTGAAAAGAGTATCTTTGAAATTGAAAATTGAATTTTTTTAAAAAGAATTTATGATTTTTAATGATATTTTTGGAGAAATTCCAATTATTCATTAATGGGGTATTAATTCCAATTTTTAGTTGAGATTTGGGCCTCTTTTATACCAAAGTGTGGATAGATTATTGGGGTTTCTTTAAAAATATCCTAAAAATAAAAATATTTTTAAAAATACCCATTTTTTCCATTTTCAAAAATATATATTTTTAATTTTAAAAATACTCCTTTTGGAGATATATTTTGGATATATATTTAATATATTAAAAGTATACTCAATTTTTAAATAGATAAATTAGATATACTTTTTATATATAAAAAATATAAAATATTTTTTTTAAAAAAATTAAAAAGTGTGCTATATAATATTATTTTTCTATATTTATTCTTGATCTAGCCCATAAAGTAAAAGCTTACAGGCTAAGGCCCATAAAAGTTAGAGTGTGTATTTTTCGATTTTAAAGCAAGACCAACTGAATAAATGAACTTCCGTTATTTCTACAATAGATGATTTGATTTTTGGGATGTTTATATAGTTATCCTAAAAAAATAATTTTTATTATAAAAAAATTATAAAAATTAAAAATATTTATATTTTTATAAAAAGTTGATGTAAAATTTTAAAAATACACCATTTCTCAATAAAATAAATTTTTTTCAAAAATACTTCTTTTCTCAATATAATCAATATTTTACTTTAAATTTTTTTTTATCAAATTTCACTATTAAATAAAAAACTATGATAAAATAATAAAAATTAATATTTAAAATTATTTTTCATCATATAAAAATATATTTTTTATAAAAAAAAATTAATTTTAATTATAAAAATAAATAACATTAAAAAAATATAAAAATATAAAATATAAAAATATATTAATAAAAAATTATTAAATTTATTTTTAAACAAATTTTATATATTATACACATGAAAAAAATAAAAAAATACATATTATTTCCTTATGCAAATGCGTTATAGATATATTGTAGATGTTGTGTGTATATTATATTTTTGTTATTAAAATTATGTATATTTTATGTAAAAATTATTTAATATTATATGAATATGATATAAATATTGTGTGGATATTTTTAAAATTAAAAATTAAAAAAAATAAAATTAAATAAATATTAAAAATATTACGTAGATACGTTACAGATTTATTGTATATGTATTGTAGATATTGTAGATGTAATTTATACTATTGAGTATGTATTTTATATATGTTGTATATATATTAGATATATATTATGTATATATTTATTTTTTTGCGTATATTAAAATTATGACAAAAAAATTTTAAATAAAATAAAATTGAAAGAAAAAAGAAAAATCAATAAAAAAAAGTTAAATATGAAAAAAAATTGCAAAAGTAGTAAAAATAAAAATACTTGAGTGCATACCGGTGTTTTTGAAAAGGGACAATATTTTACAGTGATGGGTGTAATTATCTCTTGATTTTTCAATTCGATTGAGTTTTTAATTTAAAAAACTTTTTTTTTCGGTTTTCAACTCGATTACTTCAACATTAGTCATCGATCTAACCAAAATAGTTGAATTTTATTTATTAATATATTTAATATAATTTTTAATAATAATATAGTATTTATTATGATTTTTTTTTATCAATAACATTTTATATTTTATATTTTAATAATATATTTCTTTTATATTTTTATTCTTATACTAAGATTAATATTATTAATGGTTTTTAAGTTAAAAATTAATATTATTTTATTAATTTTGTTATAAGTATAACTAATAAGGGAACTAAAAATATTTAATCAATTTGGTTTAATTATATTTTATTATTTTATTAATTTTCATTCGGTTCATCGAATATACACCATATATAAAAGACGTATGCAATATGCAAGTAACTTAAAACTTTCGAATTAAAGTTCTGCATGAAACATGATCGGTGTTTGAATCCGACATATAATTTAGCCACACTGTAGTCCAACATTCATTTGCGGTACAAACAACCAGTATATGAATGAAACATGATCTTCCAATCGACCTAACTATTGATCCGTATGGAAGTAATAAAAAAACTTGACAACTCTCAAACAGATACTAATAATAATCGAGAGAAATATAAGAAAAGGAAAATTTATATTAAAACTTCTCTAAATTCTTCTCCCCTTTTTAATGATTGATATTACAATTATTTATACATACAAAATGGAATGAAAATAGTAAAAAGCTATTAACTAAAAAACTAAATAAAACAATTTGCTGTTTTATTTGTATGAATGAGTTTTTCTCGTTCATGCAAATCATTGATTTTAAAATGAATATAAATCATTCATTTTAAAAATAATTAATAATTAATTAATTATAATAATTAAAATAATTATCACTTATTATTTTTTAAAAATATTTATATTATGATCTCCTGATCAACTATGGATTTCAATTTTATTGAATATTGAAGGATTAATGTGATTCTTAGCATTGTATTATTATCTTGTTAATTTTCATGTTGCACCAAGGCCAATAGACTTCATAAAATGAAATAATTATATAAACTTTTATTGAAATGAAAGAAATTTTCTTTTATTTTCTTAATTATGGTAATATTTTTCATAATATAACCATTACAATCAACCATTTTAACACTTTTTATATCGTCTCAAAGAGGGGTTTTAAGATTATAAAGGTAAAGACCTTGTTAGTTAATAGCTAATGAATCAAATTTAAAGCAGAAGTATAATAATTAATGAGCATGAAAATAACACAAACACAAACCTTGCTTTTATTATAGTAATGTAATGAAGCAAGTTCTATAACAGATTAAGCAAACATAACCCACTCATACAAACATTAAGCAAATCACAATACAAACTTTTGTCTAAGTAATAACACATTAAACAATCACACAAACACACACACATAAAGATCTCAAATATAATGATATAGGAGAAGATCAAAGACTCCCCAATTAGAACTCAGAAGCTGCTAAACATTGAGGAACATGCCATGAATATGCCAAAGAGCACAAACTGAAAGGTCAGGTTCATAGTAAGGCCATTGGAAGCGTTCACCCCTGTATCTGCTTTAGATCCTCCTGTGAAGGTAATAATAAACCATTACATTTTAAGTTTTATCATAATTCAAGCCTAATTAACCAATAAAGAAATTGGAGGTATTGTGGGTACCTGTTATTGATGGGGTAGTTGAAGAATCGCCTGGCAAACCTTCAGGAGAGCCCACTGGAGAATCAGGAAAAGACAGTAGGTTCATTAGCAGCTGCCCAAAATTAAGGCATCAAATTCCACATTATATATAAACTTGAGTGATAAAACCACATTGACAAAAAGTGTATGCTTAGCCTCACCATCATTGCACTTGCTAACAGGCGGAGTTTGCACATTACAGGCAGCAGGAAGAGCCAAAGCAAGTGTCTGGTTAATAGTAACACCTAATGATGCACCACCGCCATTTAGTACTGTGCAGAGGCATTGTGGCTGTGATTGAACAACATTAGCCAATTGCGAGCAGCACGAAGAAGATGGAGTCGATGAACTTCCAGTAACAAAGTTTAGGCAAGGAGCCAGGCCAATAATCACGCTAGTGCAGCCTGATTGAGCCATGCAGGCTCTTGCCCACAACATGGCCACAAGGAGAATCACTACACCTATACTATTATTGACTCCCCTTGAGGCCATGTTGGATATAGTAAAAAAAAGTTCTTGAAAGTGCTAATAAATTCTTTAGTATCTGTTGCTCAATTATAGGATCATGCAACAATAACAGTGATTATTTTGTGAAGTTTAGTGAAATGAAGGGACAAATTTATATGCAAAAAATTTTTGATTTGTTTATTTTGGGCAGTAATTGGTAAACTCCTCTTATTAAGGCTTTGGTGAACTAGAACAGACTATATGAGGTAAGATTTGCAATTATTCTAAGAAAATATATATAATATGTCATTTATTGTTGTTATTATTATTATTATTATTATTTTATGTTATCATGTTTAATTTAAGATTCATTGCACAGTAAGTAATTGTTATTTATTTTGCTGAAATCATGCTATCATTTTGTTAAATGCAATTTTCAAGTTGCTGATATTAAAATGATTGTGAGTAGTAGTAATTGGAAGTGACCTAATTTCCAAATTGATCTAATTTTCTGAAATGAATCCATATTTTATAGAACTAGAAGAGATTAATTTTCCGTAGCTGTCAAAAATTAGGATGAATTCATACAAGTTGAAACATCAAATCAACAAGAAGTATAAACTTCGGTAATATGGGCATCTATTTTTATTTAATTTTTTTCTTCTTGTGGAATGGCTCAACTACATGAAATTCAGGACCATAAATAATAACTTGTTACTTCCAAGTAATGTAGATTGCATGAGGTCTCTAGATGATCCTTATTGGTTGAGATCATAACTTGTGTCTAGGAAGGCCAATTGCATTGCAGTTGACCCTAAATAAGGGTAGCTCTAAAATCAAAAGCCATCAAGTGAGCCAAAATGCCAAGTCAAAAATGGGGCTAAGAAGATAATTATCCAGGTGGCCAACACAAATTCTTTTGATAACACAGGTTAGTTAAGGTAGTTGAGCATCATAACCAATAAATCTACCACTGTAAAACTCCACGGAAACTCCATCTATAAAACTCCTAATCTCTGTACCTCCTAAACACAACAAAAACATCTAATCATCTTCAAATTTTTTTTTCCCTCAAACATCACAATTTCTTAAATTTTAAAGACCCAAATGGATCTTTTTAAGCTTTTTTCAAGAGTGGTTCTAGTTCTAGCAATAGCTTCAACAGTCTTGATTTGGCCTGCTAATGGCCAAATTCGTACTCCTTGTACACCTTCTTTGCTTTCTACCTTCACCCCTTGTATGAATTTTCTTACAAATAGCAGTGCCAATGGTAATTCACCAACTCAAGATTGTTGCAGTTCACTTAAGAATCTTACCAGTAATAGCATGGACTGTGTGTGCCTTCTAGTAACTGCAAGTGTTCCTTTCCAGATTCCAATCAACAGGACCTTGGCTATCTCTCTTCCTCGTGCTTGTAACATGCCAGGCGTCCCAGTTCAATGTAAAGGTAAATTTGTTGCAGAATTCAAGATTAATTATTTTCAATTCAATAACATAATATGCATAATGAAAAAGAAAAAATACTAATTCAAATCTTTCTTTGTCATGCAGCCTCTGGTTCACCAATTCCTGCTCCAGGTATAATTTACTATTTTATTGTTAACTATCATGTTTAATTAATTTATTTAATCATATGCTTATTAGCTATACATGTTGATTTTCAGGTCCTGCTTCACTTGGACCGACTCCTTCACCTGGACTTTCTCCATCTCCTAGTCCTAAAGGTAATTTGTTTCAAATTGTCCATTAGTTATTAAATGATCATATGCAATGGTTTGTTTGTTGTACTAAAAATTATTAAATTTCTAAAGCAGCTTCTGTAGTGCCTGAGCCAACTCCATCAGCTCTTCCACCAGAATCCAACACAACACCAGTCTTGACTCCACCATCAACAACAGTAAATAACAGAGCCCCTCCATCGACTACTGGCAGTCCCCCAGTTCTGACTCCTCCATCAGCTGCTGTCTCCTCTCACAGCTTTTCACTGTTTCTTCTATTATTTTCATTAGGATTTGTAGCTTTTAAGGACTATTAGATTGCCATAGGTCAATTTCTATCTTTATTTTTATGCATTTAGAAATATTCTTTAGGTGACCTATTGATTTTTGGGCTTATTCCCATGATTGAGACCCATATTGGGTGATTATTTATTGAATAAATATTATGTTTCTGTAGAATACATGTATTAATGAATATAAATATTTTTTTTGCCTAATAATTAGAAGTTTATTCTTTAATCTTTAACAAATGAATATGACTGTAATGGTTATCAATTGTGCAATCAGTCCCTGGCCAAGCATTTCAAAAGAAGTTTTACTCTATGATCATATAAATATAATAGAAGTGTTATTATTCAACCCCTTTTTCATTTAATGTTATGCTTATGTATCATTAATGTCCCATTCATCAAATTAAGGCCTGCTGACTGGTCAAGTAAAAGTTGTAGATCATGCCTTTTGCAGTTTCCATGAGTCCTCACATTTTTTGTGACTAACCTATTATGCTTAATTTAATTTGGAAAAGAAATGAATTAACAGATGAGTTGATGATTCTTAGTAAATTATATAGAGAAAGGTGAGTTACTGATACTGTTATAACATCCCATGAGGGAAATGTAACTAACTGTAACTCCTTTTCACATTCTGAAATTGACAAACTAAGAAATGAAAGCAGTAGTTGCAGCTGGTACATCTTTCTCATTCTGTTTTATGAGTAGCAATTAGTCTTGGATGCATAGATAAAAAAATTCCACTCAAATAATACTTAATGGCATCAGTATTCTGATTTTTATCATCATGTCAAACACGTAAATTTCCTTTAAGCATGCCAGTTTCGTCGCCTCATCAAATTGTTATATATCTGTTACATTCCATTGGCTCTATCCAGAGAACCATACTTTCTCCTTGTACACAGTTCTAGCTCTGATGCCTGTGTTTGCACCAAATAGTCCAAATTAAAATAAAACCTCCTGTCTCCTAAAGATGTGGCTGCATAGAGATGCAGGTTGCTTCAAACTCAACTGCGAAACTATAACACTTCAATCGCAGCAACACAGGCACCTTCAACTGAAAATGCTTCTTCAAATCAACTCTGTCCAAGGAGGGTAAGACTTCAAATGGAAGAGAAAAGGTCAAGATAGTGTTGTTCAAATATCTGTTTCTACCTTAGTTATTCATATATTAAACCCTCCTCTGTCTTAAACATTAGAAATGAAATCAATACATGCAGATAGATTTGAATGTTTAATAGAATTTATGATCTTGACTATTTATCATATCCATTCATTCCTAAAATCACTGACTCATCAAATTATATTGTTTCACGAAAAATGCAAATATATAACTTGCCAGGACCCTCCCTCTTTGAACAAACAAGCATGTTTATGAAAAATGCAAATATATAACCTGCCAGGACCCTCCCTCTTTGAAAAATGTCGTGGACAAACAAGCATGCTTAATAGTATTGCAGTAAGAGAGTGAAAAATCTGCTTCATTAGCAAAATAAAGAAGCTACTAATGACTAATGAGACTAGATTATCAGGTATGTACCACTAAGACTGAAAAACCAATGAAATTTTGATGAAAAGACTGAAAAGATTTTTCAGTTAATTAATGAGGAGGGAATTTGAAAGCATAAGCATTTGGTCCAATAACGACAGGAATCAATAAGAAGCAAAACTAAAAATGATAATACAACTACCAATAAAATTATTGAGACAATTCTTTTATGCCATTGCAATGATTAATTTCCCTAGAAGTGGTCTTTCAGCAAATGCAAGCACATTCAGATGTGTTGTATTGATGATTCATTAAGCTCATTATCATCCAATCTGTGGTGATTGTGGCAGTCAAGATGGAAATATGATGGTAATCCTAATAGAGTTCAGGTATTTGCATCACATAATAAAATCGCCACTAGGAACCGTAAAAAGATTTGATTCAATAAATATGGTCTTCTCAAACTTAAATCTACAACTACAAACCAGAGCCAATGTCACATTAACAATATTACTGATAACAGATAAAAATAAACATCCTATTAATATAGTAATCAAGAACGTAATGTCATGTATCAAAATGCCCTGCAATAAGGGGTTTGTATATAAACATATTTAAACTAATGCCTAAAACTACGGTTCCAGCACATATTATATATATTTTCTCTCTAAACTAATTCTAGTCAACTATAACCCTCTTCATTTTAGGGCAAAAATTTGCAAACCCGTCTACTTCTTAGGGCAAAAATTTGCAAACCCATTGTTCAATTTTGTATTTTACCTCCTCTTCCTGATGGGTCCAAAAACCGGCAATCTTCTCCAACTAATAACAAAGCCAAGCTTCCCTGTCTTGACATTCCTAAACATCCATATGGTAACAAAATCTTGATTCTCTTTCAATTCATTCCTCTGGTAAAATTCTTTCCAGCCTGCAGTGAGCACAAAAACCTTGGAAGCCCAAATCTTGAATTTCATTGGATACTCATTACCTTCAGGATCATAAATAGTAACTGCAATTCCATTACCAGAAAGATTCTCCTCCAAATTCAATAATGGCAAAATACACCTTTCAACATCAGCTTTATTCATAGTTAGTCTGCTTTGATCAGACCTCACATCACTGCATGTCAATTGTTTCTCAAAGGGCTTACTGCACCTTCCTATCAGCCCTTTAAGCCTAGCAACTGGAGGAATATCAGGAGGCCTGTAATTATCTATTAACACGTTTGGTAATACCTGGGGTTGGCCTGGCAATTCCATGTTTCTGCCTTTGTCTGAGAAACCTTGAAAATCTTGAATTTGTGATTGTGAGGATGATAGCAGCGGCTGTGACGTTGGGTGGTGGTTCTTTAGTATGTTGATTTTGATTGCATGCAAATCAGCAGCAGTTTGAGAATCAACTTTCATGTGCTTCAAACTAGAAAGAGTTAAAGCTGCCAAGGCATGCTCTTTGAGTTCTTGAGGATAAATGGGTTCCATTGTTAGAAAATCTCTCGCGGAGAAAGAGATAAATAAAGTGAAGATTTTATTGAGTAATAACAGTAAATGCGTTAGTCATTGTTGCGGCTGTGAAGTAGGGGATTTTGTAAGGATGGAGTTTATGTAATGCTACGAAGTACTAATTCTAAGGCTAAAGAAATTATGTTCAAGTTGAAACACTGAAAATACAGGTTTTCTTTTTCTTGAATACCAAGAAAGAGGAAATTTTTGGTAGACTATAAAAAACCTAGAATTTTCATTACAGGCTTTTTAACTGTGCCAACACAGACGCTTGAGCTAGAAAAATAGGGCCATTATTTTTTGGGCATTTGAAAAAAATATAAGAAAAATTAAAAATAATTTAAATATATCATATTTATAAAATATTTATTAAAATATTAAAATTTATAAAATATTTACTAAAATATCATATTTTTATTAGTTTACTGATAGTTTACAATAAATTTATAATTAGTTTATAATAATTTTATAATAAATTTATAAATTTCACACAGTTTATAATAAATTTATTATGAGTTTATAATAAAAATGATTAAAATACTTCTTGTAAAAAAATAAAAAATTTTAAAAATATGCTGAAGGATATTATTTTTCCTTATTCCTTACTATAATTTAATAGAAATTTACAGTATAGATCTGATTTCCTAATTACTTTTTCAAATATACGACCGATGAATACTTTTTTTTAATCATACATAATTCTCTCAATTTTTTTTTCAATATTACTTTTAAATGGTAATTTTTTTAATTTTTATAAATTTTTAATTTTTTTATTTATTTTAATTATATTTTTTATTTAAATTTTTTTATTATCATATTTTTAATATATAAATAAAAAAAATAAACATATACATAATATATATATATATAATACAAATAAAATACACATTCAACAGTATAAATTACATCTATAATATCTACAATATATTAATAATACATTTACTATAAATCTACAACACATCTACATAATATTTTTAATATTTATTTAATTTTATTTGTTTTAATTTTTTATTTTTAAAATATCCACACAATATTTATATAATATTCACACAATATTCAATAATTTTTACATAAAATATACATAATTTTAGTAATAAAAATATAATATACACACAATAACTACAATACATTTACAACATCTATAAAAATTCTACACACAATAACTACAATACGTTTACAACATCTATAAAAAATCTACAACACATCTACATAATAAAATTATGTATATATTTTTTTATTTTTTTCATATATATAATATGTAAAATTTATTTTAAAATAAATTTAATACTTTTTTATTAATGTATTTTTGTATATTTTATTTTGCTTTTTATTTTTTAAGTGTTATTTATTTTTTATAATTAAAATTAATTTTTTTTCTTTTTTATAAAAAATATGATTTTTGTATGATGATAAATAATTTAAAATATTAATTTTTATTATTTTATTATAGTTTTTTATTTAATAGTGAAGTTTGATAAAAAAAATAAAAATTTAAAATAAAATATTAATTGTATTGAGGGAAGAGGTATTTTTGAAAAAAAATTATTTTATTAAGAGATGAGATTTTTTTAAAATTTTGCATCAATTTTTTATAAAAGTGTAAATATTTTTAATTTTTGTAAAAGTTATTTTTTAAGGTAGTTATATAAACATCACATAATTTAAAGGACTTTGACAAAAATACAAAAAAATTAAAAATAATTTTAAATTTACTATATTGATAAATATTTATCTAAATATCATAATTTATAAAATATTTATAAAAATACTAAATTTTTATTAGTTTACAACGAGTTTATCATAAGTTTATAAATTTTACACAGTTTATAATGAGTTTATTATGAGTTTATAATAATATAATTAAAATATCCAGAATAAAAAAATAAAAATTTTAAAAAATATGATGGATGGTGTTATTTTTTCTAATTTAAATTAAAGTAATTTTTTTCTTTTTAATTTTTTAATTTTAATATTTTTGTATTTTAATATTACCCCCTTTTTAAATTTATCGTTTCTTATTTATAAATTAAATTACCCAATATTACCTAATATTGCATTTGCTTGCATATTGTGTTTTTTTAGATATATTATTTTTTTTACTTCATTTAACCGGAAAAATATATACATTATATCCGATATAATATATAATATAGTATTATATATTAAACACGTATTTTCAATTCCTAATGCACTGCATATTGTATAGTTATATAATAAATATATTCCTTCAAAATACTAACTGTATATAATAAATGCTACATTATACATGAGAGATTGGGCTGCAAATAGAAATATAGGTATTTTAAAAATTAAAAATTTAAATTTTTTAAAAAAAATAAGAGAAATAATGATAGAGATTACTTTTTGAAATATTTAAACTTCTTCAGCATAATTTTTAAAAAACCTTATTGTCCAATGTTACAATTTACTTAGACTAAATTATCTACAAAATTAATTCATGATATATACCATTCATTCCCAAACATTTATTAAATTTTCATTATATACTAATTTAATATATATTCTTTTAATTCTCTAAGAAATCTAATAAGTAGTCTTCGATTATACGATAAAGATACATGGCCATTATATTCCTTCATCCATCGACTATCATTTTAAAACTTGTTAATTATTAATTAAAATTTAAATACTTCACTCTTAAATGATAAAAAATAATAATAATTTTTATACCATATTTAACTAGCTCTAGTCACAGCGTCAACGTCTCCGTATAGAAGGCATCAAAAAAAATTTTTAATCTCTAAAATGTCCCATGTCGACCATGAAATGGTATTAAATTAAAAGAAAAAAAAATAGACTGTTAAATGGTATTAAATTAAAAGAAAAAATAGACTATTAATTTCTCAACTTTTTTAAAATTTATTATTCCAATGTTTGAATATATATTTTTATTTGATAAGTTATTCAAATTTTAAAATATTTTTATATAAATGTTTTTAAACATTTTTCTGTAAAAAAAATGAATAGCTCAATATTACAATAAGATTGTAAAAAATAGAAGCGCTAAATAAGATTTTAACATAAATGAAAATTACAAATCAATATTTCAGAATCGATGTTGAAAATATTTATATGAATTAAAACACTTATCAAATGAAAAAATATTTATTAAATAATAAATTTTAACAAGTTTTGATGTCAATAATATACTAATTTAAATCGTATATCATTTCGTTATCCCCTTAATTGACTGGACCATAAGACAACCGGCATTGACTTATTTATTAGCTCGATGAATATAATAGTATTGACAATGATAATAAATCAGTTCAAAAAAATAATGATAATAATAATAATAACAATATTATTACAGCATACATTCAACGCTATTAATTATATAAAAATACCACATATATTAAATTGATCTAAATTAAAAAAAATTTTATATATTAATTATATTAAAAAAATAATTATTTTAATTTTATATTTATTAAAAAAGAATAATAAATATAAGTTTAGAATATTTATTTTTTTAATATAATTAATATATAAAAATTTTTTAATCCGAATTAATTTAATTTATTTAGTATTATTCTTAATTATAATATTATTAGAATAAGTTAAAACAACTTACCAAGTGGCAATAATAAAATAGTAAATATAGATAAATATGACTCAATTTTTCTGATTGAAATTATCATATTTGGTTTATATATATCTATTAAAAAATTATTAAATTTTATAAATATTATATAAAATAATTTTAAATGAATAAAAAAGCTCTCTATTAATTTATTAATAATATTATTCTTATTTTATTAATTAAATAATTAATAATAATGGTATAATTAGAAAAAAATAATTAATTTTACTTATTAAAATGATAATTTGAAAACATTTGTAACTCAGCTGGCAAAAATTAATAGATCTAATGTATATCCAAAACCAAAATAGAAAAGAGATGGATATGGATATGGCCAATTAGCCGTAATCTTTGATCTGTACATTATTTTCTGCATTATATCAACGTCAATTTGCTGTCATCACGGAGGCTTTTTGGCCAATGCAGGGACGAGTGGAAATATTTTCTTTGCAATTTTCTCGTAGACCAATTAAATCACTAAGCAACATTTTCTTTACTGTTGAAATTTGAAATAATAATCCTATTAACATTGAAGCAATTGGGTCCACTATATATATATATATATACATATATATTTTTCATTTAGAGTAACGATCAGTTACATTTTTTTTGGGAAATATAGAGCTGTACAGTACTACCAAATTATTTTTATTCAAATTAATTTAGATTTATTTTTATATATCTTATCTATATTCATCTTATTAAAAAAAGAAAATTAATTAGAAATGTTTTAAATATAAAAGAGTTCTTAGAATTAAAATCAATTATTATATTAATATTGATAAAGATTTTTGCTTTTGTATTATCAATGATTTTTTTTATTTTTAAATGATTCCTAAAAAAAAATTTTACCAAAATATTTTTAAATAAATATAAGGTATTAAGAATCTACCGAACTAATTTTATTCAAAATAGTTTAGATTCACCCCCCTATCTCCTTTTTCGATATTCATCTTATAAAAAAAAGGAAAATTAATCAGAATTATTATTTAATATAAAAGAGTTCTTAGAATTAAAATCAATTATTAAAGATTTCTTACTTTTCTATTATCAATGATGTTTTATTTATAAATAGTTTTTATATAATTGTTTTACAAAGCAATTGTTTTATAAATATAGTTTCTTATAAAAGTTTGTCTTATTCTATAAAAATTGTTTCTATATTCATTCTTGCTTGTTAACGTTAGAGTCCAACTCCGTAGAGTTGACTCTTCTCCTTTCTGTATAGAACAATCCTCTGTATGTAGTTTGCTTTGTTTTGTACTCAAAGATCTTCTCTTTCTTTGCAAGTGCAAAACAGAAAATTGGAGAGAGAGAAAGGGTAGATCTTAATTGCTAAAAAGTAATGGCAGGTGGAGGATTTGCAGACGGCGGACCCCTCAAAAGGGCTCATCTTTACGAGTATAAGATCACCGGTTACTTTGTTTTCGCTTGCATAGTTGCAGCTCTTGGTGGATCCCTTTTTGGTTATGATCTTGGTGTTTCTGGTCAGTTTTCTGCTCTTTTTCTTTTCATTTCTTATGTCTCTCCATAATCCTTCATTTCTTCAATTTTCATGTAATTTTACAGGTCATTTTTGTAATAATGACCTGTGTTTTCTCGAAAATTCTCTGGTTTTGTCAGTTTTCAACTATGGATTTATCTCTAATTTAGTTTGTCTCATCACAGTTCGTCAATTTAGTTTCACCAAGCAAAAGCAGTTTTTTTTTGTTATCGGATTGTTTGACGTAAGGTTTAGATCGCCAGTTGGTGGTTGGTGAAAAAGGATAGGCTATAAGTTGCTTTGATGAGAAACGATGGCTGTTGGTCCAACGACAAAACGTGTTAGATCAACACCTTGCTTATAACCAACTGTCGTTTATTCATACGACAGAAAAGAGCGACTGGGGAAGCTATACCTTTCGTTGAAAAGTTTCCTCATCGTTTAGCTCGTTCGCAAAAAATGACCTTTCATTTACATTGGAACTTGTAGGAAAGAAATAAAGATTATTTATCAATCATACTTCTCAATTGTGTAGAGACATCTTTTACAGCAATATCACTCAGAATGGATGAAAATGCTTTAAATTTAAAGTGCTTGCTCGAATTGATTTAGTTTCATGCTTTCAAAGTACAAAAAGAATGAATTGGGTTTATGATTACATGTGTTTAGGCAAATCCACTTGTGTAATCTTGTGTGCTTATTTCAGGTGGAGTCACTTCCATGGATGATTTCCTGAAGCACTTCTTCCCAAAAGTGTATAGAAGGAAGCAAAAACATCTCAATGAGACAGATTACTGTAAATATGACAACCAACTTCTTACACTCTTTACATCCTCGTTGTACTTTGCTGCTCTTGTTTCCACATTTGGAGCTTCCCATGTTACAAGAAACAAAGGCCGAAAAGCCAGCATTATTGTTGGATCAATAAGCTTCTTTTTTGGAGCAATCCTCAATGCAGCTGCAGTGAACATTTCAATGCTAATCATAGGAAGAATCCTGCTTGGTGTTGGAATTGGATTTGGCAATCAAGTAAGTCCAACTCTTTGAAAAAAACAAATTTATAGTAAAAATTTGCACTTTTATTTTAAGTTAATTATGCTCCTATTGGGATTCATGGTGACAGTTCCATTACTACTAAGTCAAAGCTTATTGGTATGATAACTTCATGAAACTGATAATAGTCTCCCTTGTTGTAATCCTTCAGGCAGTTCCCTTATATCTTTCAGAAATGGCTCCAGCAAAAGTCCGAGGAGCAGTTAACCAATTGTTTCAACTAACAACCTGCTTAGGAATCTTGATTGCCAACCTTATAAATTATGGAACTGAAAAAATCCATCCGTGGGGATGGAGATTATCTCTCGGTTTAGCTACAGTTCCTGCAACTCTAATGTTTATTGGGGGAGTTTTCCTCCCTGAGACTCCTAACAGTCTGGTAGAACAAGGCAGGTTAGAAGAAGGAAGAAAAGTATTGGAGAAAGTTAGAGGCACAACAAAAGTTGATGCTGAATTTGCGGATCTTATTGATGCAAGCAGTGCAGCAAGAGCTATACAGCACCCATTCAAGAACCTTCTCCAACGAAAGAATCGCCCCCAATTGATAATAGGTGCTTTGGGTATCCCTGCATTTCAGCAGCTTACGGGAATGAATTCTATTCTTTTTTATGCTCCTGTCATATTTCAAAGCTTGGGTTTTGGTTCTGGAGCATCTCTATATTCATCGGTCCTGACAAGCGGAGCACTTGTTCTTGGTGCTCTCATTTCAATGTCTTTAGTGGATAAATTTGGAAGAAGAGCTTTCTTTTTAGAAGCTGGAACTGAGATGTTCTGTTACATGGTAACTGTAATTTTCAAGATTTTGCTCATTCTCTCAACTCTTTCTGAACAAACAAACAGCAAAATTACTAACTTCAAACTGTTTGATGATATTTACAGGTTGCTGTGGCTATAACTTTGGCCTTGAAGTTTGGACAAGGGATAGAACTCCCAAAAGGAATTGGCATATTTCTTGTGATAATCATTTGCTTATTTGTGTTGGCATATGGAAGATCTTGGGGTCCTCTTGGATGGCTAGTTCCAAGTGAGATTTTTCCATTGGAGACAAGATCAGCTGGGCAGAGTATGGTGGTGTGTGTAAACATGCTATTCACTGCTTTAATAGCACAGTGTTTTCTGGTGTCACTCTGCCACCTACGATATGGGATATTCTTGGTGTTTGCTGGCTTGATTTTGATAATGAGTAGCTTCATATTCTTCCTTCTGCCAGAAACAAAGCAAGTGCCAATTGAAGAAGTCTATCTTCTCTGGCAAAATCACTGGTTCTGGAAACGCGTAGTGGGAGATGGGGAGCAAATTGAACTAAATGAGAAGCCAGGATCACAAGTTTAAAAGCTTATACTCAAATGATGGAACAAAAATAATAGTTTGAGAACTGTTCGTTGTTTTATAAATTAAAGCAATTAATTATTCTAAATTGCTTGGGACAATTAGTAAGATCATATTTTTAGCGACATGAATATAATCCTGTTAATAATAAGAATTTCTCTTTATTGTTTATTAATTTAGCTCAATTGCTTTTTTAACTTGCAATCTAACAGATATAAAAACTATAGTAACATTGATTTGAATTCCATTAATTTTTAAAATTTTAATTTAGCAATTGGCAATTACTCCATTCACCGGAACCGGTAGGTTAGGTCCGGTTCACTGGCAATGATAAGCTGCATGCACAAACCCTTGCGTTGTAAAAGAACATACCGCGTCGCTAATAAGGTTTTGTTTTTTACCTGACGGCGTCGTTAATAAATTGAAGGGTACTTTTGTCAACTCATATGTACAAATCAAATCTTTCCCGCCCATATAGAAGGCACCAAACCGGTGACTAGCCGGCGACAAATTACTTGATAAAAAAAAACCTGCAACAAATTAACTAACCAAACCAACAAAACTGCCTCCCCTCTCTCTCTTATTCTTTCTCTAAACCATGACAGCTATTTTTGTTCTCATTTTCACCTCTGCTTTGCTTTTCGACGCCGCTGCTTCACCGCCACAACCATCACCGCTGCAGTTTCTATCGCCACCAGATTCATGCACCCCAGAAGTCGTCGCTCTCTCAGCTTGCCTCGGATATATCTCCGTAGAACCAAACAACCTTACCAACACGGTTACTTCTCAGTGCTGCGAAGCCGTGTCTAAGGCTTTCAAAGCCGTTGATGGTAGTAACTGCTTCTGTTACTTAATAAGGCAGCCTCTGTTCTTGGGATTCCCTTTGAACGATTCCAGAGTGGTTTCTTTGCCATCTGTTTGTGCTTCCCGTGACGGTTATGACGGCCTAGCGATAATGGCCACCAGATCTCTGGAATCGATTTGTTCAGGTATTCTTGATGAATTTATTGATTAGTTTGGATCTCTCTTGGTTTAATTTGTGTTTACCGTAAACAAAACTAGGTTCTTCTAGTATTTTCGAGTCATTAATTTGGGAATTTAGATTCTTAGAGACATCGAGCCACAAATTAAACCAAGAATGAGTCGCATGTTAGTTTTCTTCAAGAATCTTGGGCGCAAGTTAGCGTTCTGATCATATGAATGATCGGTAAGGTTTGTTCATGTCTAGTGGAACTTTTTCTGTTGAATCCAATGATGCTAAAAACGGTACCAGACTACAGAATTTTACAAGATTATGGCTTTGTAATGTCTAATTAATAGCTCCCTAGAATTATAAAATCCTAGTTAATTCTGTGTTTTCACATAATTATTCAAGTTCTATTACCAAGATTTGCTCTAAATCTCTCTTTTCACCGTCTAATTATGATTATAATATGGATTTGCTTTTCTTGTGCTACCGGGTAACCAGCTCTGCCCCCTCTCAGAAGCACGACAGGTTCAGTGATTACTGAAGCACCTGATTCTGGTAATTAGACACTAATTCTTTTCTTCTTATCTTTATTTTCATTTTTCCTCTTCATTTGGATGCTTACAAAAACTGTCTGCTATAAACATGTATGATTGTTTTTAGGATTAATTCTTTCTGCTAAGACTCGAGTTTCATCACAAATTTGCAGTTTCAGAGAATGTTCCGTCTCACTCAACAAGCTTGCCTACAGAAAATAATGCTGAGACTCCATCCACACCACTAAGATCGACACCAAAATCTGTTGTTAGTACTCCCACAGCATCAAAGTCGCCTCTGCTAAATCCAGCCAGACATTCATCTGCAGCGAAAATTATCCGCAACTGCTGGTTTCTTCCGGGAGCATTAACCTTCCTTGATATCTTCTGATTTCTTGTTATGAACTTAACCCTTTGATCTTTACTCGTGTAATGCAGCATAGACAATGTGATTTTAATTGCTTTGAAATGACAAATTTTTCAGTGTGTAATATCTGAAAGAGACACCTGATTAGAAGTAGCATCAATATTTTCAAGCAGAAGTTAAACCTTCTCAAATGACTGATCAAAATTTAATGGCAAAAATAACTAAAACACCCGAAGTGGAAGTTGATCAACTTGATTCCTTAAACATAGTGACTTTACCCACTATTAAGCAAATGGATCATCTTAATTAACTAAAGATCAAACTAAAATAAAATGTGATTAAGCATCCCTGTTGTTTAACTTTCCTGAACACAGAGACTTAATCCCTCCAACCATCGGACCAATCTGCTTCATCTTTAACCTGTTCAGGAAATTCTGTTTGATATAACTCTTCATCACATTTAACCTCCTCAGAGGGCTCAGGGTTTTCTTCACCATAATAATAGTTGGCACAATCCTCTTGCATTTCATATCCATCAACAGGATCCTCTCTTTCTGGGAGACCACAACCCTGATAGGAGTTGTTTTCTGCACAATACCATAAAAGCTTGTTCCAGTATGGGTCCTGCAAGTTGCAAATAACTAAATATGAGTATTATGTGATAAAAACAAATGCATGGCGAGAAAATTCCAACTGATTCTATGACTCTTTAAATGAGTGTCATATGGCCAAGGCACATAAACTTAACAAATATCAAATTTTGGTCTAGTCCATCATTTAATTATTGACTCACTCTGGCACACACAATACAGACAGATATCTCTGTAACTGTATGTATGCATAGCTCATGCATGTATAGAGTGTTTGAGCTAATGGTGACACAATCTTCAAGAAGCATCTTTATGTTACTTCAGTTAAACTCTTACAATATTGGCCTCTAAAAGGAAGCAATACCTTACTGATAATGTGTGGATTCCCAATAATGATAAGCAAAGATATAGCACGGGTAATAGCCACATTAAACCTTCTTGGATTGCTCAAAAAGCCCAAATAATGGGCTCTGTCAAACTCATTGTGCTTTATTGTTGATCTGACGGTTGATACAACAATAACTCTCCTTTCTTGTCCTTGAAATTGTTCAACACTGCCAACTTTAATGTCAGGAATTTCCAAATCCTCAAAGGCTTTCTTTAATTTGTGTACTTGCTGCCTATAAGGAGTGATGACCCCAATGTCAGCCTCATTAAGATTCCCCCTAGTTATCAGTTTGTTTATGACTTCCACTACCTTGCTTGCTTCAATTCGGTTAAACCATGATGGATTATTTCCTTCCCTCTCATCACAGCCTTGTATACCAAAAAATAGAACAGGAAAGTTGCTTCCAGGAAGGAGATCCACCAAAGACATTAAGGAATCTGTATCATCTGTAGACTCTTTGCTTGCAATTAATTCCCCTCCATAGAACAAGTTTGAAGGTAGATGCAAAATATTTCGGTGGCACCGGTAGTTCCTAACCAGTTTTGTCACATAATTTTCATCGCCACTGCTGTAGTATTCACATTCAAAGAGCCTCTCCAAGTATGATTTTCCCAGTCCAAAAGTCTCTGCATCTCTTGAGTATATTACAGGACCCAACTGCATAGGGTCTCCAGCAAGAACGACAACTGTATCCCTCTGGCAAAGATTGGATATCGGGATCATGCTCTCTGGTTCTGATGCTTGCCCAGCCTCATCCAGGAAAATATGAGAGAAGTGGCCTCGCTCAAGACCTTCGGCATAAAGAAGCGAGGCACTCATATATGTGGATATTATGATTCTATAGCGCATCAGAGCACCAAGTGGGGGACATTTAAAGAGAGACTCATCGAAAAAACAAAACCTAATATAATCAGAGTTCACTTCTTCGAATGGTCGGGAAGTTGCATTGAGTCTGAATATTTCATTTTCTCGAATATTAACAGCTTTCTCACATACAAGCTTCTGTAGCAAGTGATCTGCTGCACTATTTGAAGGTGCACACACAAGAATCCTGGTATGCTTACTACTTTTGTAGAGCTGGAGGATTGTTTCCACTATTGTCATAGTTTTACCTGTGCCAGGTGGCCCAAAAATGACATAAGGTGGACCTCCTTTGCAGCCCAATATCATCTCTATTGAAAACATTTGCTCTTCATTAATATTATAAGTTATGGGCACCAGAGGAGTAGTGTCAATAAGCCTAGTTTCAAAGCAATCGGCTGGAAATAGGAGCTCTGTCTCTAAATCTTCAGCAGTATCCACAGCCTGATACTGTCTTCTCATATTCAGCCGATTATACGTAAAGTGCACATCATACAGATCCCCATTAAAAAATCTAGAGTGAAATTGAGGGTCAAACTTCAAATAAACTTCATCAGCTTCAACGCGGTGAATGAAGCCCTGAGAACAAATTCATTCTTACAAGAAGTAATAAACCTAATCATAGAATAAAACTGATATAGTCAAACAAATAAATAACATGAATTGATTGTTTCATTTCAATTGGATTTTATCCAAGCTAAAACTCTTCAAAAAGATTGATGAGGATGCAACTATTTTGTACAGAAGAGTGAAAACCTGATACGGAGGGCTTGCTTCATTTGAATTTGCAAGCTTGGCTAGGATGAAATCTCCATGAACAAGTGAAGGCCTCCGCTCAGCAAGCCCTGGGACCATGAGGGCTAGAAAATTCCCCTTCTTCCTCATCCCAACACCTTCCATGTCATAAGTTCTCATGTCTTCCTGAACCCAAAGCAAAAACACCAATTTCAAATGAATAGAATAGAATATAAATTTGATACCACCAATGTTATACTTCTTCTCAAGAAAAAGCTACCTCCATTTGTATTTCTTCCATCATCAACAGTGTTTTGAAGTAAGAAGCATAATTCTCTCTTGTTAGACCTGCTCTAACAGTTTCAGGGGTCCGCTTGCTCTCAATCAATTCTCTAGTATCCTTGGGAATATCATAACGAGGAAGTCTATTTTTGGAAACCCGACCTACCACTCTCATAGGACGTGAACCCGCAACAAATGTATCCACAGTGAATTGCTTCTTTTTCGGAGCTCTTGAAAATGGCCTTTTTGAAGCCAAAGATCTGGATATCTTATCTTCAGCCAATAGAAAAACCACTCGTTCAATTATATCATCTCCCAAATCAAAATGCACAACTGAAGTGTACAAGCCAATTTCCTTTGGTTTGCAATTTATCCAAATGGTTAATGTGTCGCCAGGCTGAAGCATTCTATCCTCCAGGTTATAAAATTCAAGGAAACCTCGGCTGCTGTTCCCACCATTTGCTGATGGAGGCTTCATCAAAGAAAGTGCAAAAGAATTCTCAGGAGTGGAGGCATAAATTTTAATCAATAATTCAACAGCTTCATCAGTAGTATTTTTAATAGTGACTGAATCTACAGCAGTTTCTCCAAGAAAAACTGACTGAGGTTTCCCACCAAGAAAGCGAAATGGGACAGAAATGTTGATAGGACTCTCTTCAGTTGGATTATAACTACACACAGATTTGTCTTCCTGATAATCAATAAATCCAATTTCACCTTTATCTCCAATGACAGAATATTCATCATCATGATCAATGGTACCCATCACTAACACACACACAAAATAGAGTAAGCAAAAAAAAATTCCATTAGTTCATAAGTGTGAGCATGCTCAAACTCAATGTCACAAAAACATAAGCAGATAAAAGAGAAATTGCACGTTTTAATTCTTCAAAATAATCATAACCCATATGAAATCACCAATTACCAATTTCAAAAAACAACCCTGGTTCAAAACCCATCTTCTCTTTCATTCCACTGATAGAATTAGCAACAGATAACATTTAAAATTACTGGTGTAGATTCACTATTTAAAAGAAACACGAAATGAACTCGAGAAAAAAAAATAATCAATCCATATCGATCCCAGCAAAATCATTTTTAGTAATACAATCCAAATCATTATTGAACTATCATTATCGTACATTAAAAAAAAAAAAAAAGAACTAACCTCTAGAAAGGCTGAAAGTCGAGAAAGGATTGAGAAAGAAATTGGATCTAATTGATAGAAAATGAAGATAATGAGAGAACTGTATATCTAAGGGTACTTTCCCAAATCAGTATTGAACATTGATCATCAGAAAAGCATTACCCGCTGTCAAGTATAATTGAATTACTAGGAAAATATAGAATACTTTAGGGAGTGTACTTTCCTTTTATTTGATTTAAAAGATAAAAGGGCAGTAGTTAATTACCAATTATCTAATCTAATTCAAAAGTAAAGTGTGACTTACTGTTTTTTATCCTTAGATAATTGCTTTCTTTAGACAAAGAAAAGTTAGTGACAGTATGAAAGATATTTGATTTGGGCCGAGCCGTGAATTCCTTCCCCATCTCCACCGACAAGGTCAACTCGCATTGCATCTTGCTCCAGAAGGATTTTCTCCCTCGATTCTTTTTATTTAATTACCAAACTAACAATCAAATACTAAAACTCTTTAGATATTAACTGATCTTAATTTTATTTTATTTTTTATAAAGGTGAAATGATAAATTTAAAATTTAAATGATGATAATCACTTGACGTCATGTCACTTATTCAATGAAATTAAACAAAACAAGTTAAGTCTTTAAACAATGAAAAGTTAAATAGTTATCGATCACAAAAATTGCTTTTACCATTTAGTTTGAAAAGTCAAAAAGTCTGAATTTCTTTTGCTCATTTACTGTTTGTTTTTTATGAGGTCCGAGGCTCTACTCTAGTATTTTGTATTTTTTTTCCCTGAAAACCCTGTCAATCAAACATGGCAGTAGCCAGCACGGCACCAATATTTGCCTTCAACTTTCACTGTTCACCTCTGATACCTGTTAAAGACCCAAAATAAGAAAATTTTCCAAATCTTACAGAACTGAGTTACGGGAATCCCTCTTATGGCATCAACAAGTTCTCAAGTAACCATTCTCACTTCTCATCCACAGATTGATTTCATATAACATTTAAACAAAAGTCTGAAGCAAATATTTGAAACTAGCTCTGGGGCGTCTAGAACACCGTTCACTATTGGCCATTTGAATTAAACATAAAACAAGTAACGCTAGTCTTCAAAGCAGAAAACTCAGGCTGTTGGTGCATCCTTGACAGATTCACGCCAGGCGTACCCTCTTGCTCCATTCTTGTCAACAATCTTAATCACAAAATTCGGTGGTGCCACAACCAATCTTGATCGTATCTCCATTATGCACTTATCAACTAAATCGATTGCTTCTTCCACTGACATACCACTATGATAATGCCTGTCCATCATGGAGAGTGAAAAATAGGATCCATACCCAAAAGCTCCCTTATCGACCTTGTGAAGGGTAGCAATATAGTCAATATAGTAGAGAGAAGGACCTGTCTCTTTGTCATAGCCAGCCAGGAGGATGTTCACAAAGTAAGGGTTCTGAAAGAAAAAAAAATTTGCAACAAGGCATATTAATAGCTACTTCCAAAGAAGCTTGGTATGGTAAACTTCTAGGCCTCACACATGAGGTGAAAAGAATTTCATTCTAGAAATGGTCTACTTGCAATAGATCTTTATACTTCATCCAAAACCAGATAATACTAGTCACTGACGAATTCATGACACGATGAGGAATAGGAAATCCAAAAATTTTTTATGGGCAATCAATTTCAATAGTTTGAAATAAGTACAGTATTCACACTTTTCCTGAAAATGAAATGTACAATATGTCTTCTGCCTTTTGTCCATGTGTGCAACGTGTGAATAAAGAGTCCAGAAAAAGGCTAAAAATAATAATAACTTGATAATATGTACCCTGATAACAAGAACTATGACAAAATGTTCAAGATAAAGTTTTGTCATGGAAGTGTTAAGACTCATACCATCCTTACAACAATTATGAAAACCGAATCCTCCTAACAAACCTTAGATTCAATTTAAGTTTGATTGTATGTAACCATGTACACCTATACCTACTCAGGCCAAAGTAGTTTTATTGTGATCTCATCAAAGTCTACAGATGCAAATGCACACTTAGACAAAAAGCTCTTCAAATGAAAAAATTCTCACAATCACGTAAACATAGTTACATATCTCAGCACATAGGAAACAACCTTTACTTGATCTAAAAAGAAAAGAACATGCTAATTGTATATCTCTGGCCCCATAAGATGTCAAAAAAGCATGCTCAAACCTTAGAAAGTCAGCCAGAAGGGCCATGCCAGTCAAAAAAAAAAAGGAAGCAAGGAAAAACAAGCAACAGGATGATCCACCAATGAGAGTTATGTGCCCTTGCCAATCCTCAAAAACCTGGAAACTACATGTTTCACTAATGTCTCATAATAACAAAGCCATGATAAACTAGAACACATAACGGGGACACATTCCTTGACACTGAAATATTATTCCTTCCAGAGAAAATCCTTTACTAGAAAGAGCCTCCTAATTTCCTACAGTTCATACCTACAGATTTAAGACAATTGTAATATGCCCAACCTATTTAAGATGACAAACTATTGAAAATAATTAGGGAAGCTAGCATCACAAAACCTGCTATTCTAAGGGCCTTTTAAGCAGCGGAAGGTGAAAGCGTTTCCAAAAAAGCTAAGACATCATTATGGCACTTGGCACCAAAAGGGCACTAATCCACTAAGTTGCATAAAGCTTGCAACTAGCTTAGAAGCACACAAGTCAATCATGGCACCGAGTTTTTTAGAAACTTTCACCATTGGAAAAGCTACTCTATTTAGTGATATTTTGTTGGATTGGTGAAAATTAAGATGTCTGCTACAAATACACCCACCCACCAACCTCCTTCACCCCTCTCTTCTCTATTTCATTGTCACTCTAGAATAGTCTCTCTCCCACTCTCTCAAATGGTTTAGAATTTTGCAATTCAACTTAGTTAAGTTTATCTCTTAACCTCCATATAATGGAGAATCCTTAGCAAAACATAATCTATCCGCCACTCATCCTTGTCTCCTCTAAAACTGCCTTGCAATTTCCCAAGATAGGCTGCCACTCTATCTCACAACTTGAGAGGCTTCGTCACATCTCAAACAGAGACATGAATCTGTCACTCCATAACTTTTATGATGTAATCATACACCTTTTTTTTTTATAGAATATAATGCAATGATCTTGAAAATGCTGATAATGCACAATCATAATGGTCAGAATCAAAGACTAGGAAAAGATTGAAGAACTAATAGTGCTAAAGCGGTAAAACCTACAAATATCAAAATGGCAGCACCAACATCTCACCACAATGTACACAGACTAGATAACCAAGGGAATCACTGGTTCATAGCTTAGAAGTAATCAAATAGTAATCACTAAGCTAAATAATTTATCATATTCACGAGCATGAAGATAGACTAACTTTCAGAGTTGAGCAATCAACATCAGTTTTTTCTGTTCTCACAGTACACTACAGAGTTTTGACTGGGCAGTCTCCACCAATTTTTCAGCATTTAGTTTTAATCACAAAGGAAAACTACCGCACTACCACATTCAATTTTCATCACTGTATAAAATAAGAAAAAAAAAAACTTTAAATCTGCCCAGCAAAAGCAAGCATGGCCAAACCCTAGATAAACCCCCAAATCTGCACTACAAAAGAAATTCAAAGAACTCACCTTTCTCAAAGCGGTAGCGAGCTCTCCTCGAGTAAAGTTGGCGGCAGCAGCAGTTGTTAAAGGAATTCCATTGCGAAACTGATAAAGCGCTACGTTCTTCTGTATGTACTCCGTAAATTGAACTCTGTACCAAACCCCAAGAACATTTCAAATCCCGAAAAAACAGATTGTGGGTTTGTTTATATAAATTGTGTACAATACTAGTGATTGAAAAACCTGTCGCCGGGCTCGCCGCTAGCGGCGACGAGCTTGTGAGAGTCGAGGATCATGATCTTATCTTCGTTGGACTTGTGCACAAGGATGCTGTGTACGGCCGATGTATCCGCCGCAAGTAGAGCGAAACCATTGCCTACTAGTCCAAAAACGCACTCCATTGTTGTTGATCTGTTTGCTTCTCTAGCGTTGGATCGATCTCTTCTCTTCTAATTTTGCTTTGGTCAGTGAAGAAGATAGCAAGTCTATTTTTGGAGGACAAGTAGAGGAAAAATGCACTATGTGAAGAATATTTTGGTCATTATATTTATAGAAAGGCTTTATTATAAAAAAAGCCCCTAAAGTTTTTCTTTATATCTATTTTGACCTTCATTATTTCTAAATTAATAATCTTACTCATTCAAGCCATTCAACCCTCCATGCTAAAAATATTTGGGAGCAATTGCATATCAGGATAATAAATTGAAGTTCTGAATACTTTACAATCAATTGAAAAAGTTTATTTTTATTATTGAAATTTTTTTTAGCAAATTGTAATTTAAAAATGATGACAAATTCTTCAGTAATAATAGTAAATTTTTAAGCTTTCCCTTCCAATCAAAACAAAAAGAAATCTAAAAATAGCAAAACATAACAAAGAAAAGAACACATTTAACCGATAATAACGGATGAGCACTCATTAATCCTTTTCAAATCCAATATAAATGGTGATGAACTTTCTCTTCTTTTTTTTTCTAAAAAACTAAGGAGAAGAGCATTACAAAATTAATTAATTTGTAGAGATAATTATAATCAATAGAAAATGGGAAACAAAGTTGTTGGATTGTTGGTGATATGCCTTGTTCTTGTTGCTGCTGTTCAGCTCCCACTGCAGGCTGAAGCAGATAAATTCGGATCTTGCTTCAACAACTGCGAAAAAGAATGCATAGCTCAAGGACTGGGTCAGACCCATTGCGAAATGAAGTGTGATACTGATTGTTTCGATAAAGATGTTGCTGGTAATTAAGCTTTTTTTTTATTAATTTCTTTCCCACGTCGAAAAACTTAATTTAACTCTTCCAATTAATAACTCGATGGTTTTTTTCTGTTTTTTTTCAAATTTTTGTTGCAGATAAGCTGCAGCATGCGCCATGAGCGTGAAAAGCTTGGTCGGACATGATGATACTGAGAATTGCATAGCAATAATGGAAGACATTTTATATTATTATTTTTTTATACGTGATAAAGTCTATATATTATTCGTAATCCACTATGCTTTTTTCTTTCCCTTTATAAATATTTAATTTAAATTGTCTGTTATATTTCATTTTTATTTTTCTTCTCCTCCACGCATTCTGTTGTATTTTATAATTTTATTTTTTCTCTCTGTTAACTTCTTCCTCTTATGTGAGTGAGAGACAAAGAAAAAAGCAAAATATAATTTGTTTTATATTTTAATAATTAATATATGTTTCTTATTTTTATATTTTATTATAGAATTCACCAACAAGTTTAGTATGTGATTTTACCAAAAGGATTCTAAATCAGATCTTAATTTAGACACTGAAATTTGTTCAAAAGACAAAGAAAACTAATCTTATTTATCAACAATGGAGATGTTAAATCTCCATAGATACATTCAGTTCACTCCATAGATAATTTACATAATCTTACACTTAAACTACCTCTTCCTTCTGTACGCCCTGTATAATTAAAAGAAACCAGTGAAGTCCAAGATCGAAGGGATAGAGTACTCTTTCTCCTCTTCTCTCTGTTTTTGAGGTCCAGCAACAAAGTATGACTCTCTTTGGTTTCTAAATATCTGCTCTACTGTCTCTGCTGGTGAATTGAAAGACAGTTCCTTTAATTTTTTCTCTATCTGGTTCATTATATTGTCTTGTCCTGTACAACAAGATTGTTTCATTAGTTTAGATGATTTGTTAATGATCTGTTTTAAGCTGTAAAGACTGATAAAGAGACCCCCTACCGGCCACGAAGTTTTTCTGGTTGTTTCCGGCATTGATTCCGAAACCAACTATAAGTAGATTCTGGTTTTGAGATGCAAGAATTGCCGATGGATGACCTGCCGGTATTATAAAGAAATCACCAGGGGACAAATTTGAGCTGATCTTTTCTCTCTCCTCTGTTTCTTGTAGTGAGGCACCATTAATGATCCCTGCAAAATTTAATTGAATTGGTCGTAATGCATACAAGAATGAAAAAATGAGCGAGTACTCTCGAAGCAATTATTTGTCCTACTCTTTTGATTTCTGCAAAACAGACAGAAACGCCCGTGTCCTGTAGCTGCTCGTGATCATTTGGTAAGGCTTCAATGAAATTCCCATATCTATTGGAATACAGTGGCTGTTGATTGAGGAGATTAAAAGGACCTTTGTCTGTCTGCTTTGTTGATGAAACTCGTTGAGTCATAGCCTTGAGTCGTTCTTGAGGAACCTTCAGGATCACACCTTGCTTCTGCTGTCCTAATAACCTTTCTAGCTGATCTCTTGGAGTCTGTACATATATATATTAGACAAAATGATTAAACCAAATTAATTAATATTCAAGCGAACCAAATCTTTAATTACACTGAAATGGAACAAAAAAGAGAAAAGGCCTTGCATTGAGAGCAGCCTCAAGAACATCGTTGCTGAAGATCCTGTAAACTGACTTAGGATTTTCACCTCCTGCAGCAAAGTATTCCTGCATAGGATAATAACATGTATTATAAGATTTTTTTTTTTCCATGACAACACTGAGAATTACTTAGCAGGCAAAAAAAGAAAATGAAAAATTCATTACCCTGAAATTCCCTGGAGCATTGACAGATTGCATTAGCTTTACTAAATTCAGTTTTCCCTGTTGTCACGGTTAATTAAGGACACAATAGCTCCTGCAGGAATTCTCATAACATCGCCTAGCTCCAAGTTGTAGGATTGCTTTTCCTTTCGTAGCACCCAGGTGAAAATCCCTTTACCTGTACGGTTTAAGAACATAATTAATACTCTAATTAGGAGACTAATGATGCAATAATCAATTCATAGATTAATTGGTAATTAAGAACTAACCCCTTAAGACCAGAACAATGGATTCTGGATCAAAGTGGTGTGGGACAACCAAAGTCTTAGGATTTGCTTCCAAAGTTGACAGACGATAGTTTTGAATGCCAAGAAGAAGTTCAGACCTCTCAGAGAACTTTTCAAGAACATTAATTTGACCTTCTTGTGTCCTATGTATAGACTTTAATCTCTGCGCATGGAAGTAGTAAGGATTATCACTGTATTTCTGCAACTTTCTGCTTTTGGTTCCTCTTTCTTCTCTTTCTTCTCTTTCTTTCTGTTTTTCCTCAAATTCCCTCTTGCAAGTTCTTCTACACTCTGTTCTCTGACTTCCTTCCTGTCTTTGACAAAGTTTTTTGCATCTTTCATATTGCAAGCGAGGATCCTCTCCATCTTCTTCACTTTCCCTTCTTTTAATCACTTCCTCTTCGCAACGTTTATGACATTTTTCAAGTTCTTTCCCATAATACTCCTCTCCTTGGCAACGCAGGTGCTTGCAACGCTCAATCTGCCATCTAACATCTTTTGGATCTTTGTCAATTTTTGGTTGCGGAACCTCATAACAGAAAGAGGAGAGCGCAGAGGAAAGCAAGAGCAATATTGGCAAGAACAAGAACAAAAGAAGCTCATTAGTTTTGATCGACATAGTTGATTAGTTAAGGTGCTTCACTACTAGAATCTAATCAAACAAAGCTTTTCTTTTTTTGCTCATTTAGCGTGAGAGATGTAATTGACAGAAATTAAGAACCTTAATTTATAGTAAAAAGTAAGGGTTCAGAGGCTAACATGCACTGTGACACGATTGTGGTAAGTGACGATGAGGAACAAATTAAAGAAAAGAGTAATGTTTTTTGTCCTCCCATTTACGAGTCGCGACGTGCAGATGCATTTTTGCTGCTTTCTACTTGCCTAATTAATAATATGATAGTATTTCATGCTTATCTGAGTTTTTTGTTTTTATTTTTTTTAGTTTTTGATAAAAAAAAAAAGGATGATTTTATTAAAAAGAAACATAAGACATTACATCAGTGCAAAAGGGCAACTATTTAAAAAAATAGAGATTAATAAAAGAAATCGACATTCGAGCTGACCGATGAGCATTCGAATTCACTTGAGAAATATATTTTTTTTAGTTTAATTTCAACTAAAATTTAAAATTGTACTTATTTTTAAAATATATATATATATATTAGTACTATTCTATTAGAATTTTTTTATATAGAATTTCAATTTCAAATTAACTGCATGTATAATTTTTCATATACATTAAAAGAATGCACCTCCTTATTGATGAATATTTATCGATGGATCAAAATATTACTAATTATCAATAAAATACTAATATATATGAGTAAAAATTAAAAAAAAAAGAAATATTAATTATTAATTACCTACAAATCACCAATAAAATCATACAAACTCAATAAAATTATACAAACTTCATAAAATTAAAACATGATATAAATTCATACGCCAATTATTTTTTATTTTATTAACAGAAAATTGTATTATATATATTTTTAACTTTTTTAAAAAAATGCTGTTTTTATATATTTTTAATATATTAAATATATACTTAGTATATATATCTCTGAAAATACAGTAAATTTTTAAAGAATATACTGTATTTTAAAAGTATATTTTAATATACCATATATATTAGATATACCTCTCTGAAAAATATTATTTTTAAAATTGAAATTTGAAAAAATATATGTGAAAATAATTTTTTTTAGGTATTTATGAAAAAAAAAATCTAAAAAAAATATACATATATATGTATATTAACAAATCAAAGGCTGATGGCTATATTCTATCCGTTTCCAATTTGGAACCTTATGCATGCACTTGTTTTGTTCTTAATTGTCTAGTTCTTGCTAAGGTCTATCAATAGACATTTTATTTTTGCTGCGGCTTTGGATTATACTCCAAAGAGGACGATTTTATATATCTATATAATTATTCTTGGCGGTGTCGTTTTGTGGTATTAGGTGTCAGTGGCGGAACTACTATAAAGTCGTATGTGATCATAAGACCCCTCCTCACCGGTGGCAAAAAGAAAAAGCCATCGGTGGTGCAAAACTCAACGTCGCAGCGAAGGGTTGAAGAACTCTTCGCTGCAAATAAAATTTATTTTTTTTTAAATTGGTCTATGACGAAACGACGTCATTTCGATAGAGACTAAATTTAAAAAAATAAATGAAACGACGTTGTTTCGTCATGAACAGATTTAAAAAAAAATAATTAGGCTGCGTGAAAAATGATCTCTTGTCCCTGCCTTCCTCCCCTAGCAGTCTCCACCCCACTCCCAGCTAGAGATATCACCGGCCACTCTTTTTTATCGGACTACCGCTGCATGTCGACTCCCTTAAACAAAAATTTGGTTACGCCACTATTGGGTATGTAGGATGGAAAGTGGACGCCCAGGCATACACTTGTTGTGCCGCATGCATTACATAACACACAATACAAGACAGTTTTGATCGTCAAATGCTGCGAAGTCGACACTTAGCTGCTGATACAAAATATAGGCGTCCGCTGATTGGTGTTTCTCTTGGACAATTACAAAACTAGCATTTCAATTAAACTTTAATTAGTCATTTACATATAATATTAATAAGCAAACTATAATCAGCTGGGGTAGCTCAGCTGGCCATCTGTTGTTACTCTCAATTGAGAGGGCAGAAATTCGATCACTATAAAAATCGTATTTCGGGGTTGAACTTTTAAGGAAAAAAAAAATTAATCAGCAAACTACTATTAAATCATTTGTTTCTAAATATATAGCGGCATAAGGAAATACTATCATTCATTGGATTTATAATCAATTAATTTTTTTTTCTATTATTATTTTGTTTGCAGATTATTATTAATTGGATGTATATATAGATATAGTCTATATTAGAATTTTTCTAAAGGCTGAATGCTAAACTATTGGTCATTTGAGATGAGAAAATTTGTATATTGACGTTGAAATCGTGTTCTGGACCGCTGAAGCTAAAGTGCTTTGCAAACGACAACCAACTAGAGACGCATATCAGACTGGGTTGATCCACCTATCATCCTTCATGGAATTGATTAAGGATGTACACGGCCAAATTAGATCAGATTTATTCTTGGCTCGAAGTTCGACCCAAGTATATTTTGGACCAAAAAATTTAGCCCGTAACTCGACCCTAACACAAACGGATCGGGTTATTTTGGATTAGAGCCTGGCCAACATGTCAAACTTTTCTTTTTTTCTTTTTTGCATTCTTTTTAATTGCTGCAATCAAATACTGTATAATATGCAACATATATAATGTATATTATGCAATATTACTGCATATGTGCAGTATTATGTATACTGCACATATGCAGTAATATTGCATAATTTATGCAGTATATATTTTATAAAATATAATTTTATACATCATTAATATATAAGTAATGTATTATAATTATATATTAATTATATTATATATTATAAAAAATATTATATATACTTAATATAATATTTCGGGCCGGGCTAGATTGGCCCGAGATCCGACTTAAGATATCTCGAGCTTCATATAATAAGCCCGAAGCCCAACTTAAAAATATTTAAATTCGATCTAATTTAATTGGACTGGGCCAAATAAGGCCAGATTGCTCGGGTTGATGAATTTTTTAAACACCCCTGCAGTTGACTGAATGCAAAAAGGTCTAACTGACCGGCCATCTCCCATAAACACTATAATACACAGGTTTTCATTGGCATATCAAGTCCTCATCAGGATTCATGGGCCACGGGCTGCTGTAATCATAGTAGACAATAGACATTTTGTGTTGGAATATTTACAAAACTAAATAAAAAATTATTATTTTTATTTTAAAAATATTATAAAAAATAAAAATATTTTTATTTTTATTTTTATAAAAAATTCAAGTAAAATTTTAAAAACATTTCACTTCCCATAAAATAATAATTTTTTTAAAAAAAATACCTCTTTTCAAACTATAATCAATATTTTTATTTTAATTTTTTTAAAACTTTACTAATAAAAAAATAATATTTTAAATTAGTTTTTAGCATATAAAATTTATTATTTTTTATAAAGAAAAAATATTTAATTTTAATTAAAAATAATAAATAAATACTCAAAAAATAAAATATATTAAAATATATTTAAAAAATTAGTAATTTTAATTTTAATTAAAAATAACAAAAAAATATTCAAAAAAATAAAATATATAAAAATCTATTAACAAAAATTATTAAATTTTTTTAAAATAAATTTTACATATTATAGGCGTAAAAATAAAGTTAAAAAAAATATTAATTTCATTATATAAATATTATGTAAATATTTAGTAAATGTCAAAAAAATATTAATTTCATGATGTAAATATTATATAAATATAAATATAAATAATATTTATAAAATATCTACTAATCATCTATTAAACATCTACTATATATCTACATAATATTTTTAATATTTATTTAATTTTATTTTTTTTAATTTTTTATAACAACAACATTCACGTAATATTTATATAACATTTATCAACTTCTATATAAAAAAATATAACATAAAAAAATAAAAAATAACCGTTAAAAAAGAAAATTAAGCGCTTTTGATATTGTTAAAAAACAAACCTCTGGACCAGCATTCTTGAAAAACGGAAATCAGAAACAAGTAAAGGGTGTAATTTCCTCTTTGATGTTCGCAACCAAAAATTTATTAATTAAAAAATTAAATTAAATTTTATTTTTTTCACTTGTTATTAGAGAGAATATTTATTATTATGAAATTTAAAAAAGAAAAAAGGAAATTTCATAACGGACCTTGATGCACACATTGCACAGAAAGAGTTCATTTATTATATCAACCGAGCAATGTAACAGAATCTTATGCAGTATACCATCAGAAGAGGAAATTAGAGCAGTGACTTTTGAGCTTGGAGCCTTCAAAGCCCTTGGACCAGATGGCTTCCCTGGCATCTTTTATAAAAAAATTTGGAGCATTATTAAAGATGATTCAGTGGCCACCATCCAGAGCTTCTTTACAACTGCAGAAATGCCTCCAAACTCAATGATACACACATTGTTCTCATACCAAAGGCACCCTCTCCTGAATTTATCTCTCAGTATTGTCCAATTGGATTGTGCAATTTTTCATAAAAGACTATATCTAAAATCTTGGCAAACAAACTCAAACCACACATGCATAATTTTATTAATTCAACACAGGGAGCATTTATACCCGATAGGATTATACATGATAATATTGTGATTGCCCATGAAATTCTCCACAAGATTAAAACTGATAGGGGCAAAAAACTAAAACAGAAGGTGGTGAAACTTGATATGAATAAGGCGTACGATCAAGTAGAATGATATTTCTTAGAAGGGGTTCTTAGAATTATGGGCTTTGAGGATAAGTTTGTTTCGCTAATATTGCAATGTGTTACCACTGTAAATTATAATGTGGTTGTAAATGGAATTTTGACCGAAAAATTTAACTCTACTCGGGGCTCAAGCAAGGTGACCCTATATCCCCCTGTCTTTTTCTTCTTGTCACTAATACTTTGTCAAACTTGTTTGATCAAGCATTGTTGAATAATCATCTTCAAGGTTTCAAACTAGCTAGAACAAGACCAAAGTTGACACATACTTTATGCTGATGACACTTTTTTTATGTGGGGAAGCCTCTCTAGTTGAAACCAATATGACGCTAAGTCTTCTAAAAGATTATGGGGTTACATCTGGTCAAACAATTAATGTGGATAAGTCTAGAGTTACTTTTAGCAAAAATACTCCCGCTAGTTTAAAACAAGCTATAATTGATCTGTTTAAAATGAAAGAAATGAAAGGGGAGGAATCATATTTAGGTATTCCATCCTGGTGGGGAAAATTCAAATATGGGGCTTTCAATTTCATTATAGAAAGACTAAGAGCTAGAGCTTCTTCCTAGAAAAATAAATTGTTGTCTTATGCTGGCAAAGAAGTTTTAGTAAAGTCTGTGTTGAATGCAATTCCTACATACATTATATCATGCTTTAAACTCCCCAAGTCTTTGTGTTATAAATTGAACGGTATAGTGTCAACTTTTTGGTGGAAATAAAAACAGGAGAATAGGGGCTTAGCTTGGAGAAAATGGGAAGTTCTAGCCAGATCGAAGTTCAAAAGGGGGTTAGGTTTCAAAGACTTTGAATTCTTTAATATTGCTTTACTGTCCAAACAATATTGGAAACTGGTGGTTGAGTCTGATTGCTTATGGGTTAGGATTATGAAATCCATTTATTTCCCTTATGGCAAATTCTTGAATGCAAAAATTGGAGGAAAGCCTTCTTGGAGTTGGAGTGGATTGTTGGAAGTTAGGGAGGCAATTCATGGAGGGATTAGATGGGTCATAAAGAGTGGTAAACAGGTTAACATATGGGATGATCCTTGGATTATAGATCTGCCAAATTTTAAAATTTTTACTTAAAAACCTACAAATTTGGATGTGTTTTAGGAGGTTGGCCTTATAAATGACTAATGAAAATGGAATTTTGATTATTGCATTCCTTATTCATTAGATATGAGGTGGATGCCATTAAAAATATCCCTATTGCTGCTGTTAATTCTTCTGATAAACTGATCTGAAATCCAGACAAGTTTGGAAAAATAACTGTTAAGTCAGTTTAGCAATTCTTGATAAATCAACATTCAACAGTTATAGCTTCGACCTCTAAAAACCAAAGTCGTAGTCAATTGTGCTGGTCAAAAATTTAAAAACTTTGCATTCCACCAAAGATTCAAAATTTTGTTTGGAGGGCTTGTGTTAATGCTTTACCGGTATTGATTAATTTATGCAGGAGGAATTTAAGTAAAGATAAAGTTTGTTTAATTTGCAATAAGGCAGATGAAATAGATTCTCATGTGTTTTTCTACTGTGACCATTCTCGTGCTTCATGGTTTATCTCTAATATTGGATTGAATCCCTTTGCTTTTAATACATCTTCATTTTTGGCATGGTGGTCTGAAATGCTTGGGAAGCTTAACTGTAATGATAAAGATGTTGTTTTGGCTAAAGTAGTTTGCTTGTGCTGGAGTATTTGGAAGGCCAGAAACGACAATTATTTTAAAGGAATCAAGCCAAATCCGAGATTTACAGCCCATAGAGCTCATGTTATATATTCAGATTATTTCTCTGCTAACAAGAAATCAAAGGATCACAAACTGATTCTGATACAGAGGTTCCAATTCAAAATAGGTCTCCTCCATGCAGATGGCAGCCTCCTCCCATTTTCTGGATGAAGATCAACTTTGATGCTACATTCCAACCAAGCTCTGGGTGTAAGTTTATGGAAAGAAGAAATACAGAAACAAAGGCAAGAATTTATTTTAAACAAAGAAGATGAGAGAAGAGATAAATTTGATTGCAAAAGATATTTTTTATTCATCAGCAACCTTTACATTTATAGCAGTGAATTGAACAAAAAAACTAGAAATTAACGCAACAAACGCAGTAGTGCAGATAGCATGACTAAACTGCTCAATCAAAAATCCCTAAAAACTTGTTATTCTGTTTTGATTTGAAAACAACTAGAATAAAAAACATGTGAGAAGCACATGACTTTGCAGAAACAAAAGAAAACTTCTAACACTCCTCCTTGCTTTTGTTGTTGCAAACTCCAATTTTTTGTCTAAGAAGCTTGCTTCAAACTTGCGTAGCACATCATTGAATTCCTTATGTTGCTCCTACAACTCATTTGGTACATATCCAAAGCCTCTTCTTATCATCTTAATCTTTATGATTTCTTTTCCATCTCCATCAAAAATGTGACAGTGAGAATCTTTAAAGAAAACTTCAAATCCTTCTTCTAACAATTGACCAACACTCAAGATATTTTTGTTAATTTCAGGTACAAACAAAACATTATGAATCATTTTTGTACCTGAGCTAGTTGAAATTTCAACGGTTCCAATACCTTCTGCAGCTAAATGGCTTCCATTGCCAATTTGGATCTTCTTGTGAGTAATTGGTTTTAAATCTTTAAAAATTGTGTTATCAAATGTCATGTGGTTTGTGCAACCACTGTCAATTAACCACTCTTCTCTAGAGCTTGCAAAAAAACAAGTTGCTACAAATAGTTGTTCTTCATCTTCAACAACTTGAGCAGCTTCAACTTTAACATCACTATAACAAATCACAGCTTCATGCCCAAGCTGGTTACACCGGCTACATTTAGCGTCGGGCCTTCTCCAACACTTGGAAGGTGAATGACCAATTTTGTTGCAATGATTACAAGGTGGATAACCCTTCTTTGAGTTTCCGCCATAGCTGCGACTATTTTTCTTTTTGTCCGCAATCAAGTTTTCGGCAAGTAGAGCTCCTTCAACAACACCTTCTTGCCTTATCAATCTTCTCTGATCTTGGGCCTGTAATGCATTTAATAATTCTGCCAAAGTGATATTAGATAGCTCTTTCAAATTTTCCAAAGTGGTGATAGTGGATTCATACCTTTCTGGCACGGTTACAAGAATTTTTTGAACAATTCTTGAATCTAAAAATTGAGTGCCTAGCAATCGTATATTGTTTGCAATTGCTAATAACTTATCTGAGTATTCCTTTATTAACTCAGAATCTTTCATCTTCTGCAACTCAAATTCTCTTAATAAATTGAGCACCTGCATGCCTCGACCTCTCGCATCTCCTTCATATTCCTTTTTTAGATAATCCCAAACCTCTTTTGCAGATTTGAGAGAGACAATTCTTGCGAAAATTGTTTCTGAAACAGCAGCAAAAAGAGTTGCTTTGGCCTTTGATTTCTTGTTCTTTCTCTCCTTATGGCTTCTTATTTGAGCCATAGTAGGATTATCAGGCAAATCAACAATTGAATAATCTTCTTCCACAGCTTCCCATAGATCCATGGCTTCAAGATAAGTCATCATCCTTACTGACCACAATTGATAATTTTTTCCGTCAAAAGCTGGAGGAGAAAGGTTTGAATGAATGGTTTCACTCTCCATCTTACTCACACAGGTCCTTTAAGAAAACAGCTCTGATACCAATTGTAAGTTTATGGAAAGAAGAAATACAGAAACAAAGGCAAGAATTTATTTTAAACAAAGAAGATGAGAGAAGAGATAAATTTGATTGCAAAAGATATTTTTTATTCATCAGCAACCTTTACATTTATAGCAGTGAATTGAACAAAAAAAACTAGAAATTAACGCAACAAACGCAGTAGTGCAGATAGCATGACTAAACTGCTCAATCAAAAATCCCTAAAAACTTGTTATTCTGTTTTGATTTGAAAACAACTAGAATAAAAAACATGTGAGAAGCACGTGACTTTGAAGAAACAAAAGAAAACTTCTAACACTGGGATGGTTGGTGCTGCTTTTATCATTAGGAATAATGCTGGTTATTTGAAGGATGAAGTTGCTTGCTTGATTCAATCTCACTCTCCTTTACGAAATGAAGCCCAAGCACTCCTAATGGCAGTCCAGAGAGCTATTTCACTGCAGCTTCATTCATGCATGTTTGAATCAGACAATTTGTAACTCATTCAGGCTATTAACTCACTTAATCACTGCCCTATTGAAATTGATGTAATTGTTTTGAAGATAAAGCAGCTGACTAGTTTTTTTGTAAATGTTTCTTTTATTTTTGTACCCAGAAAGTGTAATGTCGTTGCTGATTGGTTGGCAACATCAGTTGTTAGGAATAGTCTTAGGGTGGACTGAGTTTGTAATCCACCCTCTCATCTAGAAGCTTTGTTAAACTCTGATCTTTCTTCTTAATATATTTCCTTTCATTATTTCAAAAAAGAAATTCTTTTTTACATATTATATTTTGTAATTATATAATATTACAAATATTAAAACTAAAAGAAAGTGAGGTGAGTATAACTTTTTATCACTTCATCAAACTTAAAGAATTAATTTATTTATTTAGGAGATAATATAATCAATGAAAATTTTAATTAATTAATTTAACAATGTTTTAAATAAATCTAAATACTAATTAAATGTATTTTATTATATACCGAGTTGCATGAGATTTATTTTAGGTATGTTAAACAGGCTCATGCGTATGAGAAAAAATCCTTAAAAATTAAATAATTTTTAAAATCAAGTTTTAACTTTTAATTTTCAAAAATATCTATTTTTTAACTTTTAACTTTTAAAAAAAGATATATTTTTTTGTATATATTTAGTGTATAAAAGATACACTCTATTTTCAGATATATATATATATTGAGTACATATTTAGTATCCTAAAAAAATATAAAAAAAATAGAGCATTTTTTTAAAAAAATATAAAATAATTTTCTATAAAAAAAAATACATATATAATAAAGCTTTTTTATATTCATAATATTAAGTTTTTTTTATAGGTTTTATTATTATTTTGATTTTTTACAGAAGCTTTTATGAATGTATACAACATCATAAAATTAATTTTTTATAAATAATAATATACACATAAAATTAAAGGCCAAAAAAATATACGCATAAAATTTATTATTACTATTTTTTAGGATCAGTTGAAATTTACAAGAGAAAAATTAATTTTATATAATTTTATTACAGGATAAGGCATGGGTATTCATTAGTGTGTAAGCAAAATGCCTGATAAAATGAAATTTCAAAAAAAAAAATTAGTTTTGAGTTATTGCTTATGGATTTGTGTTCTAATTTTTATACTATTTAATTACTAATTACTATGGTACTTTATTCCAATTCAAGTTTAAACATAATCACCAATTACCACCGCAATTTATTCCCACAGAATATCCCCTAAATGATACGATTACAAGAATCACAACCGTATCTTATACGAACCATTAAGGCGCGAACTGATCAAAAACCGTATATGATTCAGATTTCCAAAAGCTACTCTGAAATCTCTCTAAAAACCCAAACTTCATCTCTCTTTCGTCATCATCGCCAGATCCTACTCGGATAAGGAAACTAATTCACAATTGTATTTAGCTATGAAGCTAAAATTTCTTATAAATTCCCCAATTTCCTTTCAACTTTTGTCACTACATTCCAACAACAACGTTAAAACCCTAGTTTGCATATACATCTGACAACTGATTGCTTGTTTATAAAATGTCGTCAAGAAGGCCTCGTATTGTTAGGTCATCGAGTCAGGGAGAGGTTGGTCTGTTGAGACATATTCAGCCGATTGACTCTCCGGTTACTTTCTATAAGAGCAAGCCCTCTGCTCCAGTTAAAGAATCTCAGACGAATAGTCGCGGGTGTATATTCACGGTGGGCTCGCCTGAGAAAGAAGAGAATGAGTCTGAATGGTCGAAGAGAAATAAACCTAGTGAAGGGTTTGGGGAATTTCTTAAGGCTTGTTCCTTGTGCAAGAAGAAACTCGACGAGGATAAGGTTCTTTATATGTATGGGTGAGTCTTTCTTTTCTTTTCTTTAATTTGTTTTTTTGTAACTTTTTTAATTGCAATTAAGAAATTAATTCTATGTGGAAAAGAGAAAGCAATTTTTTGAAAATTTTATAATTGTTTTAATTAACTATTTAATTTTCTTGAATAACTGCGAAGATTTGTGGTTTTGTTTGTTGTTTCGACGTTCTTCTTTTATTGTCTTCATTCTGTAGTCTTAAATTTGGTTTCACTGTGATATGATTTCCCCCAGTAGTTGAATATTCTTTCCAGATAATCTTTAATTATTTTCTGAAATTAACATAAAATTATGCTTAATCACCGTGATGTATAATTAAAGATTGCACCTTTCGAAATTTATTTGATTATTTTTTAGTTGAACATGCTTTCTTTTTTAACCTTTGATTGATACAGTTTGTTAGTGCATTTTTCTCAACTGTTCGTACTCACTGTGATATATAATTAAAGATTGTACCTTTTTTGAAACTCATTTGTTTATTTTTGTAATGAACATCCTTTTTTTTTCTTTAATTGACAGTTACCTAGGTGCATTTTGCTCAATTGATTGCAGAGAAGATAGGATGGCTTTGGATGGGTTCGAGGAAGAAATAGCTAAAGAAATAGAATTGAGGAGGAACTATGTGAGAAATCTGGTGATAAAAGATGAACGGACGCTGGGGTTTTTCGCTCGTGGATTTCTGTAATTGATTGAAATCTAAATTGCAGAAGTGCACAGCTGCAAGGTTTTTGTTTCCAGCCTATTTGCACTTTTATATACTAATTTCCTCGTATGTCACATGATGATCATCTAGTAAATTTTCAGTTTTTTCTTTAACAGTATAGTGTAGCATAAGTCCTGTTCTGTTTTAATTTTTAGCAATGTTTTGTTTGTAAATTTTCAGCAATTTTTATTGATCTTTTGATTTTTTGCTAAAATTACAAGGCTTTGGCTTTTGATTTGCCTGTGCACAATGATTATTTTATAAATATGCAAATGGGATTTTGAAAAGCAAAGGAGGGAAAAGGATAGAAAATACAGAGATAAACTGCCTTATGTCAAGGAAGAATCTATTGAAAACTCAGAATCTTACTGCTGTTCCTTTGCTTGCCAAGTATCAGAAAGTGAGAAATAGTTGGCAGAGTGAGTTGTTACTGATTTAAGGAGCAGAGAAACAAGACCAATCCTTTAGCATGTTCTGTACTGCAAAGACAAAAAGAGTCACGCTTTTGTCTTTATTTCAATTTATTTAGCCAACGTTGCTTTCAATTTCCACTAACAAAAGTGTACTTGTGTTGATTTTATTAGACTCAATTTATCTAATACTTCATTTAAACATTATGAATAATTTTTTTATGGCCTTGATGAACTGGAAAAACAAAGATAAATTTAGACAAAAAAAAAAAAGAAAAAGGAAGTAGCATAGATCATGACTTTCTAATATGTCAGATATATAACCTTTTTTCCGTGCTTTTTAAGTATATATTTATCACCATCTGCTTTGCAGCAGATAAAGAAGAGGGAAGAATTCTTCCTTTTCATTAGATCAGAAGCACAGACAGAACAAGCATGGAATTTCAGATATCTATCTTAAACTAAAATATATTTTCATGCCTCTTCTGTTACTTTGTAATTGAGTATTAAATTCATCAATGCACATTTAACTAATTTTAGATAGTGGTTGATTAAGGCTTTTAATTAATCTAAGTTAAGACGATCCAATTTTAGGTATACAATTCTTATTATGGAATTGGCAAAGAGTAAAAGATTATCATCACATGGCAAGAAAAGAGAAAGAGTGAAAGATGGATTCTTTATCAATATGTTCATGATAGAAACATTTCAGATTCGTGACAGAAAATTTTGCCCACAGTTTGGGACCATTGGCAATTAGCTAAAGGAACAAAAGAGCTGCTTACAAAAAGTGCAGGATAGGAAATAATGCAATAGATTCAATTGATTCATTTCATGCAAAATATATTTAATTAATATTCGTTTCTCAGCATTGCCAACGCTTTTTTACTGATGTCATTTTCACATCAGAAGATGGGATAACGTTGTCAGCACAATTCACAATTATTATGAACTTCTGTAAGCTCTGTTTTCCTGTAATTGAGTCCTATCTCTTCTTATGGAATGACAAAAGTCGATGTAATTGTTCTGATATCAAAGATACCTGAGCTTAATGATTAGTGAGAGGTCTTCACTCTTAAATTCAATTACTTATTGCATTAATGATGCACACGAAATTGGTTGAAACAATACATTCAAAGCCTTTATTGAAATAAAGAAAACAAGTTCATACAAAACTTGGGTGATTATGCCACATACCTAACTTAATCAACCAAAATTATGACTTGCTAATTGATTGGGCTGATTGCAGCAAGGCAGGTAACTGTGTAACTTGACCCTACTCTTTGGCACTGTAAGCCAAAAGGCTCAAAACCATATATTTAGGAGAACCAAATTCATCTAAGAATGCCTCTTTGGTTTAGGGAGTGACCCTTAAGAAAATCTGCACCATATTATTAGGCAAACAATGATGTTTTCTAATAACTTACTATAATAATTATTTTGATACAGACAATATATATATATATATATATATATATATATTCATATACAGACAATATATATATTTCCAACATGAAGCAAAGAATACGCATTGCTTTAAATCCCACATTCAATCAATAACAGTTTACTTTGAAGTTATAACAAGAAATCTCCTTTCACAACTTATTCATGTGTCTTCATCTATGCCTATTTAATTTTGCCCTGGCTAAGTAAAAAATATATATATAGAATCCTTATTTTAAGTTTCTCACAAAAAAGTAGCTGCCTAAATTTGCAGCTTTGGACATATAATATTATATAGGGCACTACTAGTTTTTTCTTTTTTTTTTCAACCCTCCTCTAGTGGACTATTTTAAACAGCTGTATGGGCAGAACCTTTCAAATGTCACACTGATCAGATTATTAAGAGAAAAGATAGTGGAATAAACGTATGATGTAGGGCAAGGACTCCAAAATAGGAGTCTCTAAATCATGGCTCCCTGTAAGCCAGCCAAAGCTGTTAAAACTGTCTTGTACTTTTCTGGTTTGTTATTCACATCACAGCAAAAGAAGAAAAGCAAAACAGAATTGAGGCTGTAGATTATCAAAACAATTACCTTTTTCAGTAAAATCATTAGCAACAACACAAAGAGCAAAGAGGCATTCTGGAATATATGATAAACTTCAACACTATAATTCTTTCTTTGTTTCTTTTTCTTTTTCTTTTCCCTCTCAGTTTGCTAATGAATATTCATCAAACATTTACCTGGCTTCTGATATAAAACAAAAAGTAAGTTCCCAAATGATTGTATTGACCATCATCTTTCATCTTTCAGTCATCAAAAAACAAAAATGTTTCCTAAAACTAAGAAAGAATTAAATAAATGCAGTTCCTGGTATGGTAAGTTCATCCTGCAAAACAAGATATTTTATTCATTATTATTGGGTTATCTTCTCAGTTAAGCACGGGAAAAAAAAGACTAATGAACAGAATATAGTAGTACCTAACAATGAAGGACTGTGAAATACGGTAATAAACTTTGCAGGTGGATGTTTGTTAAATGGGTTAGCGAATCATGCAAGAGCAGAAACTGGTTTGTTGGTGGCTAACTATGTTTTGATTATCCAAGTTACAATGATTTGATGTAGCAGACCCAGTTACAAAAATTTACACCTGACAAGAAGAAAGTGGAGATAAGTTAAGAGAAAGAAACAAAAAAAGGTACAGCAAAACCAAGAAAAGTTAAAGAGAGGAGATCGCCAACCTTTTTCGGATAGTGGGCAACGGAATGTCTCCATCACCCTTCAAGGAAAAATTTTCTTCAAAGTGATTCCCGCCTGCAAATGGGGACCCAATTCAACATAAGAATAGGAACAAAGCAAAAGATTTCCTCATGAAAAACAAAGAGAAAGAGGGCGTCTTGACTCTTTTAAGTACAAATTACTTCAGTAATATGCCAAACACATATTCGGTTTAACGGCTGCATTTTCATGTAGATTCACATATTCCATATGCTAAATACAAAAGGCAGCAATATTCAGGTTCTTGTGAGATAGATATCCCATTCGTAATTTGGTATCAACTTAATTTTCAAAATGGAGTCCACTAGAGGACCACGAAATGATGGAACCTTGCATGCTAATCCACGTTGCTACTCCCCATCTATGAAAAAAATTAAAAAGATAGCGAAAAGGGGAGAACATTTTAAAAATGAAAAGATTAAGGTGAGTTTACTGTGCTTGAAGATGTGTTAGTGACCTGTTTATAGCACAGAAATTATTCAATGATGCAAAAGAAGAATGAATACTAACTATATGTTCCAATCATTCCTCTGTATGCTGTTTGTGGAAAAGATAATGGAGGTGCAGACCAAAACACTCCAAGCCTACTTCTTTCACACACAAAAATGTCAATTTATGTGTGTGCAGCAGCGAAATTAAAAAAGAATTGAGAGCATACCTAAAGTGCATAATAGCTATCTCCTCGTCCATCAGAAAAAGTTTAGTTCTGTGTACCCATGGGAGTATGGCAAGAGCTCCTCTACTTCGATCCTGGAACTAGAGTAACTCGTACTTTTCTTCAGTCGACCTTGGCTAGACTCAACCTCTGCCCAGAATATGCCATAAACTGGCCTATGATCAGAGAATCTAGATTCCCCACGAACATAAGATAATTGCTGAAGGCCTTCTCCATACCATAAAATTCTATCACACCTTCAAATAAAACCAATCAATCAGCATTACAAATTATCAGAATGAATAATAGAGCTCAAAATATAACACCATTAGTCTTATATTTATTTTTCTCTCTCATACTTGACTACTCCCATTCATTATACACTCAGATAGCAGAGATGTTCTTACCAAGCTGGAGTACGACGCTTCTCCTTCGGGTGCATATCATCTCCTGCATATCTGTCTGAATTAGTTGAATATTTGTAAGTAGGTGGGAAATAAATCTTTCCTTCATTCCAACCTACAAAAACACGACCCCTTCTCTGCTCTATCCGTAACTGTAAGATAACAATCATCAAATCAGATGAAAGCTTACTTATAACTGATAAAAGAAATTGATATGTTCTTGAAACATAAGCTGACAGTAGAGCTCATAGAGAGGGTATGCAAACATGCCTGGTCATTCTCCAACAATGACCTCCAGTTTTGCATCTCAACTAGTGCCTTGGCAGATCGATAAGAGAGGGCAATCCGATAATTCAAATCCCCAAGCCAAATAACTCGACTACATCAGCATACAATAAAATTAGAATATCGAATTGAAAAAAAGCTGGGGATAGTAAAGATAAACAGAGTTTGAACCACATAAATGTTGACTTGGAACTCTCAACAGATCTTTAGTAAACAAACATAATATCACAATAGACCATCAAAAGTGCACCTGTGTCACTTCAAATGCATTAGAAATTATAACAGATTTAATTAAATTTTCATGCTGAGGGAGATCATTTCCTATCCATATCTTGTCCTTAATATAAGCCCTTCTCCAAAATTTTCCATTTGCAAGTAATGAAAGTTCATTTGTCAATAATTGATAATAAAGGGCCTTACTCATGCTCTAGAATTGTTTCGGGGGACTTTTCATCACCCGCCCTGTTAACGTGTGGAAACCTTGTCTTCTTAAGAATCTCCATAACATCTGCATTCCTTCTTAGCTCATCACCTTCCTTTTGTCCAGAAGTTAGATGACTACATATGATGCAAAAGGTAGTTTCGTGCAAGGACATGCTAACTGAAATAGATCCCTGCAATACTCAACCGAAGAATGCTTCTCTATTTAGTTAATTCTTGGCATGATTTGAGCAACTTGAAAACCTGAGTAATAAAGAGCACTACCTTATTTCCGAGATAACCCATCAATCCTCTACCAACACAAGAAACTTTCATGTTTCTGACATGATCTCTTAATTCACTCCGGACCCATATTGTGAGGAATATGCCAACCATTTGCTTACTTGCCACTAAACAGTACCTTGAGTACCCTGGCCTCCTATATCCATCTTCCATAGATGTAGATCCGCTAAAAGAACCACCATAGGACATTGGTGAGTGCAACGCAGTACTTGGCGAATCTCCTGGCCCATTATCATCATCTGATGAACCCCATCTGGAATAATCACTAGGCCTAGAGTAATCACTTGGCCTTGAATAATCACTAGGTCTTTGACCCCACCTATAACTGGGATCATAGTCACTTGGCCTGTGACCAAAGATAACCCGGTCACAAACACTAAATCGCCGGTCAAGTTGTGGTTGTGGAATTGAAGGGTCATTGTCTATTCTCCAGCTGTGGGTTGTTTGGAATGAACGACGATGGAAGAAAGATGAGTTCTTCTGCCTAGATGATCCCTCAAAATCTGCGTCCATTTCTACAATTGGTTCAGGAATTGGAGATGGTGTATAACACCCTCCACTGCCACTAGTTCCTGGCAGATTGTTCAGAGTCTTTCTAATGAGGGCCAGCCATTTTTTGGCAGGGCCATTGTCTTCTGCACCAAGAACATTACCAGCATTCAAAGGAACTATCTCTTGAAATCTGAAACGCAGCAATGTTTCCATTGTTAATCAGCTACAAATTTGAGGGATTAGTAACAAAAAAAAAGAGAGGATTATAACTGTGAAATCATACCCAAGAACATATATGTCTGCAGGAGGTGCAGAATGAAGCCAGTCATCAAGACTCAAATTACTTGATGGGGATCTTCCTGCCACATTCCAGGTAGCCACAAAAATGCTGTCCCAAATTGCAAAGGTAAAATCCATAAGAACTTATGCATCATAGGAAACGTAATCTTTAGAAAAAGGAAATCTATGATCACCCACCTATAGTTCTGCACATCTATGATCCGAGGGTGATCAAGATTCATTCTCCCTCGCCGGACCTGCTCTGGATTCTTGCTAAATTTCTCTGCATCAAAAGATAGGGTAAATAAAAGAATCTACATATTTAAGGAAATTGAAACTTAATATAAAGAATATTCAGCAAAATTGGTTCTCAAATTTTATTGATGGTCTACCTGTCTTGCTTTTCTTAATAGTGCACGGCTCCCTCTCAGAGAAGCTAGTCCTATATTCCACTTCACCACCTGAAGAAAGAGAATCAATGCTCAACATTGATCAAAATTTTTTGAACAAAATCAATTGGTATCAGAAACAGTGAAAGAGACGACATTCGCAAATTCGTTAGAAGAGAAAAAAAAATCCTTTAGTTGTTAAACTGTGTGAACAAAATCAACCAGCGATGTGGAAAATCTTATTTCTTTCACTGGTCGGATTCCCGTAGTTGCTAGTTATACTGTTTTGCAAAGGAGAAAGAGTGACCGTTAAGCACAATTTCAAAAGTATATTCCTCTTCTTTTCTCAATTTTTCACAGCAACCAACCAGACCTTCAGAAATTATAAGTAAATAACTCATAGGAGGAAATAAAGTTTGAGCCTATGATTCTACGAAATCCCAGAAAAGAAAATGTCAACCTCCATAAACATCATCTGCTTGAAAGTCCTCAGTTTTACTCTTGATATTGAACCACTTTCTGACCATTTTTTTGGACCATGAGAGCTTCACCAAGCAAGAACAGAAAACAAAAACCAATTAACATCATCCAAGCATCATCATAATTGCTGAACTAAACAAAAAGAAACAAATCAATTGGTTAAAGTGAAAAACCTTGCTTTTCTTTGAGTTCCCATCTCTCATTTTTCACCACTACTTCATATAGCACTTCTTGCACTTCCTAAACAACCACCCCCACCCCCCCACAAGCTCTGGTTTATGCTCAATATCACAGAAATTTCAGAAACTTGAGGAATATAACCTCATATCAAGAATTCGCCTCCCTCAATTTCTGGTTTTTTTTTGTAAACAACCATGAAACAAGAAGAGGCCAATAAGCACAGCTTTTTACTCTCGTCTCTCAGAAATCTCCAAAAACCTCCCAATGATACCAAAATAAAAACTTAAATACTCAACCAAAGAGACCAATCAACAAATGGGTATCTTGCTTTCGACTGAAAACTCTCTAACCAACCAAAATAAGCTGAAATAAAAAGCCAGAGAAGCCCAACAACCAATTGGTTTTTTTTGTTGGTTTCCTCTTCGTAGTGCTTATTATGTATGTGAAATGCTAAGGAAGAGAGCAGAGAAGCCAAAACCCACAAAATATGAGAGTGCAATTAGTCAAGAAAGACAAACGCTTTAATGCGTGGAAGTGAGATGAGATTCTTGAAGTAGAACAAGACAATGTAGCAGACATGGAGAGAGAAAGAGAGATTAAAAGAAAGCAAGTTTTAGACAGTGAAACTGCAAAGAGAGAGAGAGAGGCAAAGCTTATAATCTTCTCTTTCTCCCTCTATGTCCCCTCTTTGAAACAAAGAGCCTCGTTCTCAGTGAACAGCAAAGTATCGAATTTGAACAGAATAAAGTGCAGCAAGGGAGGAGAGAGAGACATTAGACTCGGTCTTAATGGCTGGCTTTTCTTTTTCTTTTCTTTTTTAATTTATTTTAATTTTCCTTCCTCAAATCTCAAGGGCCTAGGCAAAGGCCCAGCCAGCAAGCATGCTTGGGCAAACGGGCAGGTCGTTTAGCTCATTAACTTTAAATAAAACGACAATGGGTCAATCAAAACAGAGCTTGCCCATGTCTATGGTGGTCTAATGATATATGTATAGCTTGTGCTGCTGCTATGCCCTTCACTTCTATTCTTCCCATCCATTTTGGTCTTCCATAAAAGTGAAAAAAAAAAGGGCAGTTAAAGAAGGAAAAAGATAAAGGGAATGTATTTATATTTTGTTTCTGTTTCCATATGTGTCTTTCTCTTTATATTTTTCTTCATTTTTATTTCATTTTTTTCTTTTATGTTTCTGTATTTTTTTTGGGTTTTGTGTTTCTTCTTTTCTTGGGTAAGGAATGTTTTGTTTTGGAGGGAGAGAGAGAGAGAGAGATAGTCAATTGTGTTATTGAGTATTGACAAAGGGATACCCTTCTTATTTTGGGGATTTTGTTCAAGCCAAACTAAAGGCCCTATTTTTGCCTGTTTAATAGAGAAAATTATACTCCTTGATATATATATATATATATTATTTTTTATAAGCAATTTTTTTGTTATTTGTAAAAGTGCTTAATAATTTCATATTTATTGGGAATGAAAAAAAAAGTACATATTAATATATGATAAAAACTGTCATCTAAGTGTCTAGTGCTAAATATTTTAATTTTAATAGTATTTAATATATCAATATATGATGTGTATGTTTATGTTCCTAATACCCTCTCATGTTTATTAAACTTCCCCATTCACAATAATAATAAACTTTGAATATTTGTATATGCAAATGATAAATTTATAAATTGATAAAAAAAATTCTGAAAATTTTGACAATAGTTTTATGCATTATAAATTTGTAATACTATGATTTTTTTTCTATCAAGTTTATAAAAAAGTATGAGATTTTAATTAAAATTTAAATTGAAGAATTCATATTTCTAAAAAATAATTTGATATTATTAAATAAAAGGAGGTAGTTGTTCAATATTTTATTATTCTTGCTTTTGTGAAGCATTGTGTGTAGATTTTGATTGCATGGTGGATGATAACTATTTGGAAAGGCTAGAAATGTAGGGAACGTCGTTAACAAATTTAGGGGGTTCTTTTGGCTCATCCTAAAACCTGTCCTTAAAAACAAGGGCACTTGTTCCAGTTTTAAGGTCTTTCTGTTTTTCCTTCCATTACTTTTCCCCCTTAAAATCTTGGAAAAATTTTAAGCTACCAATACTTTACATATGTCTCCGATAAAAAAAAAAAAAAAATACTTTATATATGTCCATTGCAATGTATTTTTGGGTTATTGTGAATTTTTTTAGGGGCTAAGAGGATCTTCCTAAAAATTTTTATAGGTGGCTGGCAGATCTCCGCCGCCCATGCTTCCACCTTTATGGGCGGCTCCTCCTTAGACAGTCAACTCTAATGGCTTCTAAATTGAAAACCATAATTAAACTAATTAAAAAAAATTTCTGATTTAATTATACTCTCTAAATTTGAAATTTTAATTGATTAGTCTTAGCATGCAATGAAAGTGGGGTTGTCTTTTACATTTGGCTCGTGGCTAATCTAATAATTATTGGGCCTTAGACATTGATTAATTTAGAGCCAAAATTATAATTAGTAATGTAAAAGAAATATTAAAGTTATTAAGCTTGACGGCGGGCGGAGCCATTTCTTTAGTTGGGGTAATGTGAGGCACAAATTGAAATATTCATAGTATTCATAAGACCATAAAATCCATTTTTATTGTCACTAAACCACAACAAAACCAAAGTGTAGTTTTGGCTTTGTTATTATTGCCATTTGGACCCAATTAGAGATTAGAAGTGCATAATTAAAGTTGTTTTTGTTGTTGTCATCTCTTATCAATCAAAAATAAAATACACCCAGGTGTCCCATGACTTGGTGTCTATATTTGCTTTATTCTTTAGAGTTCAAGTTCTAGTGATTTTGTGATTATATTCAATATGGTATTCCATTAATTTTAGGGTAGAAATTTCAATTTGATAATGAAGTTGAAATTTTCTTTAACAAGTAATTTCAAATTAAATAATATTAATATATAAATCATGGTATATCAACAAATCTCAATATTACTCATTCATAAATATACATATATATATATATATCTAGACAAATTTTATATCAATTGTTAAATTTTTCTTTTTAATATAAATCTATGAGAGTTAACTTAAAAATAAATTATTAATACTAAATAGTCTATCTTTATATTAATTAGATCGTATTTTTATATTGAGTAGATTTAGGATTTTCCATATTTATATTATTATAGGATAATTTAATAACGATTAACATGTAAACATATCGAATTTTAAAATTGATGATATTAATTAATTTATTAACAAGCAAGCGACAATAATAATTTAATTAATTGCTTATTTATTTTGTGAATATTTCTTATTAAGAAATGGGAAAAAAATAAAGCAGTTAATATTTAATTTCGTAATATTATTAATAAATATTTCTATCATTAATGTGTTGCTGGCTTAACTTTTAACAGCAATAAGTTGAATCATATAATATAAATATAATAAAACCAAAAATAGCAAATGGGTCATGGTTGTAAATATGTAAACAAATGTATAATGAGTGGACTTGCATTGTGTTCAAATCAAAGGTTATCTAATCAGCAAAGAATCAATTACCTTGATGAAAATGGACGTTAATGTGCTTTTCCTTTTGTCTGAAACTTAGAAAAATAACAGATTTGGGGTTCTGGGGTTCATCTAATTTGGTGGGTCTCTTGAAATGATTTCAAGCAATATGGTGGTAAAGTGAAGATTGAATAATACAAATAAACTTGAAAAGTGAAGACTTGTGTCAATGGCTAATAAAAAGCTATACAATGGGCCCTTATTTAGCCAATTTCCATATCTAAAAGATCAAAAGAAGTGACCCTACAAAATTAATATGTAATACTACTTTTATTTTTATTTTATTTTTATTTGACAAGCTTGATGTAGCTGAAAATAATGGTATCAACCAAGGTTTTTGGATTCAATAAGGACACGATGAAAAAGTTTAGTTTGGATTCTTATTTTTCTTTCTTTTTCATGCCTTATTGTAGGGAGAGGAAGAAAAAAAGAAAAGAAGCATTTGTAGATTCTTTTGAATGTTCTTTCCTAGTGACTAGAGTGAGTTGGAAAATTAGATATCAAGAGGATCAAAAATTATATAGGAAAAAAAATTATAATATATCTCATTAAAAATAAATTAATTTTTATATTAATAATAATTTTAAACTACTATATCATTGTCTATCAAAATATAGATTTTTTAAATTACTTTGGGAAATTGTTTGGCAAAATTTTTATAAATTTTTATAATCATATGTAGTTATAAAATTAGTATTTTTTTAATTACTAAAAATTATAAAAATATTATTATAAAATTTATATAAAAGTAAAAACAAATTAAAAAAATATATTAGATTACTTATAATAATAAATTATAATTATAAAATTTAGTATTTTTAATTGCGATTAGTATAAAGATAATAATTATTTAGTTTATGCAATTTTTATACTAAATGATTTTAGCAATTTCGTATAAAGATCATTATTAAGCACTAATTTTTATATTTCTTAAATTTTATTCATCAAATTAAAAAATAATTATAAATTAGAAAATAAATTTAAATTCGGTTCTATAAGTAATTTCTTTTTGTTCAAATAAACTTCAAAATATTATTTGTGTGTATGAAAAAATAGGGGGCAGCCAAATATATATGTAGAAAATTGAAAATAAAAATAAGTATTTAACCCCCTAAATTAGAGATTAGGTCTGCCTCTGTTCATATCTATTTTTTGGTGTCATATAAAATTATAAAGTAAATATTTGTATTTTTTTCATTATATTACAATATATTATTTTTCTATTAACAATGAAAAGGAGATCTAATATATAAAAATTGTGACATTTACTTTTAAAATGTCCCACTTATTTGTTTTTGTTAAATAGATTTTCATATTATATTATCTAATTGAACATATATTAAATTATAAATTAATAACATTTCGCATACATGAATATATTTTATATCTTTTTCTCTCTCTCTTTTTCTAAAAATTTAAAAGAAAAAGGGAAAAAAATTAAATTGGTTTTACTATGAAACAAGATAAACACTCAATTATTGATATATAAATTCAATTATAATTAAGCCCAAACTTATATATATATATATATATATATTAAATTGTGATGAATAGATTGAATATTGATATATAATCCATACATATTCTTTATGAACTTATATTATTATAACATTATTAATTTTAAACTTTAATTTATCATTTTAAAATTCTTAAACTTATATTATTATAACATTATAGTTTTTCTGTTAATTTTTTATTTAATTCTCTTTAGGAGTGAGCAAAATTCGGTTAACCAAATTAAATTTTTGATCGGTTAACTGAATTTAAAATAATTTAGTCAGTTTGGTAGAAGAATTTTTATAAATTTAGTTTTTAGTTTGATTAACGGTTAATCGATTCGGTTCGATTAGTTAACCATTAACTAAATTCCTTTTTTTTAATTATTTAGTTATTATTTTTTATTTAATTCTTTAATTATATTAATTATTTTACTATAAATATAAACTTTTATTACAAAATAAAATTTTTTTTTAATTTTTAATAAGTTTTATTTAATTATTTAATTATATTAATTTTTTATTCTAAATAAAATTTTTATTATAAAATTTAAAAAAAATGGTTAATTTGATTAATTAACTAAACCGACCAATTTAATTAGGTTAATTAACTAAATCGACCAAAATAGAAATTTAATTCGATTAAAAAAATTTTAAAAAATTAATTCGATTAACCAATTAATTTAGTCAATTACGCCGCTAATTCTCCCATAAAAAGTTAAAGTGGTGCCATATAGTACTGCATCAGCCCATCATTTCATTGGATATTAATGTGACACATGATGTGTGCGCCATTTTCTTTTTATATTAATTATAATTATTTTTATAATTTATAATATTTATTAATAAATTTTGTAATATATATTATTTATATGATATATATATTATTAATAATATATTATTATAAATAATTATAATATATTATAATTATTAAACAAATATATATATTATATTAATAATATATATTTACTAATTATTTAAATATAATTTATAATATATATTTAATAAAATCATTTATATTTTATTAAATTATATTAATAATTTACATTATAAATTATTTTATTAATATCTTTATTAATAAAATAGTAACAAAAATTGCAGGATAGGAGTATCGCTCTCATTTTCTATAATTTTTTTTCATCCTATTTACTATTTAAGCTCGATTTTTTATTAATAAAGATACTAATAAAATAATTTATGATATATTTTATTAATATAATTTAATAATTTATACATATTAATAATATAATATACATATTTATTTAATAGTTATAATATATTATAATTATTTATAGTAATATATTAATAATTATAAATTATAATATATTAAAATTATAATATATTATTAATAATATACATTATATTAATAATATATAAATTATTAAATTATATTAACAATAATAATTATTATATATTTATTAATAATTTTTACATAAACATATATAACACATGTATTATATTAATAATATATTTTTATTAAAAATTTATAATATATTTTACAATATACATTTAATAAAATAATTTATAATTTATAAATTATTAAATTATATTAGTAATATATATTGCAAATTATTTTGTTAATAAATATTATAAATTATAAATTATATTAATAATTATAGTTAACATGAGAAGAAGATATTGATATGTCGTCACGTTAACTTTTCGTTAAGAAAAATAGATGGAGAATTAACAGAAGGACTACAATGTTACAATAGTATAAGTTTAAAAATTTTAAAGTGATAAATTAAAGTTTAAAGACAATAATATTATAATGATGTAAATTCAAGGACTATGAATAAAATTAAGCTATAATAAATATACTAACTCTTTCATCTTCTAATTAATAATTTTTTGGGGGGTTTCTTCAAAAATACCCTAAAAAATAAAAATATTTTTAAAAATATCAATTTTTCTTTTTCAATTTTAAAAATATATTTTTTAATTTTTAATTTTAAAAATATCCCGTTTTAAGATATATATTTGGTATACTAAAAGTATACTCAATTTTTAAAGATATATATTAAATATATTTTTAATATATTAAAAATATAAAAATTTAAAAAATATGGTATACAGTGTAATTTTTTTTAATAGGGTAAAGTTAGACTTTGAAGTTTTGTGGATACAAATCAACTACTAAAAGAAATTAATGGACATTAGTTAATAAATAAATAAATAAATATATATATATATAGGCCCTACACTTTTGCAATATCAAATATTGTTCATTTCTAGGAGATTCTTATAAAGTGGTATCTAATCCAAGGGGAACATTATGCTCATGGGTTGGGTTCAAGACTTCAAGTTCAACTCTTGAAATAATTAATTTTGTGAATTCTATTTCTTCCTATTTATCTTTCTCGAATTTATTTCAAATTTTTAATGTACATAAGAGGAAAAGAAAAAGAAAAAGGCCCAAAATCTCTACTTGTAGCGTGTATAATATTTCGAATGTTGAGCGTATCATCATCTTTTTCTTCTAATTTGGACCCCATAAATTTTCAATGTCTCGTTGAATATTATGCCAATTGCTTAATGGAGAAAATAGGAAAAATGGCTAAAGTAGCAGGGGCGGAACGATCATGGTGTCGTGTGGGGTCATACGACTTTTCCTCACCTGCGACCAGAAAAAAATACCAATAAAAGCGTGGAGCCGGTCACGGTAGAGCAAAACTTAGCTCCCCGTTGAAGGGGGCTGAGTTGAAGACGTTTGCAGCGAGGGATAGACAAACCCCTCGCTGCATATAATTTTATTTATTTTTATAAATTAGTCTCTGGAAAAATAGTATCGTTTCGTCAGGGACTAATTTTTTTTATAAAATGCCTCTAGCCGAAACGGTGCCGTTTCGCCAGAGGTTAATTAAAAAAAAAAAATTTGCCCAGCGAAACGTTCAAAAATAGAAAAAGGGCTGCGTTTCTCTTCTTTCCCTCTCCTTCTTTCCTCTCCTCCTTCCCTCCCCAAGCCAAGCCAGCAGCAGGCAGTCCCACCACGGCCGGCCCACCGGCCACTGCTCGGAGCAACCGCCGATCTGATCCTTCAGTAAATTTCTGATTCCGCCACTGTAAAGTAGTATCTAATAAATCATGTGTATTTCCAAAATAATACTAATAATAAATAATAGTTTTCTTAAATATTATTTTAGTTTCCTGCCCATTTTCATCCAAGCCACTAGATTTACATTTTTTTTTCTTTTTATATAAACAGCAAAATTCTTTATATATATATATATATGTTAATTAATATATATTTCTTTCTATATATATGCAGTAGCGAAAAATAAAAATAGTTAATTAATTATCTTCTCGGTTTTTTTAATCATTTTCTTAGCTCATCGCTCTTGTATTAATTAATTAATCCTCCAAAATGTTGAAAAAAAAGACACTCAAATGGGTTAATAAACTTATGTACACAAATAATAATAATAATAATAATAATAATAATAATAATAATAATAATAGGTGTCGTGTCAAAAAAAATTTATAATTTTTTAAATCAATAAAGCTTAAAATTGTAGTTTTCTGATATTCTCAAAGCAAGATTATAATATACATATAATTTCCAAATTTTCTATAAAATTAATGTTAAAAGAATTAGTAGCAGTAGTAATTATGTAATTATTAGCTTAAAGTACAAAAGCCATATTATATTGCATACAAAATTCACAAACCACAAGTAGAAATAAAACAAAATTTCATCATCAATTCTAAAATAAATGTTGGATGGAATAACAAGCCGCCCGTAAAAGTAAAATTAAATATTATATTAAAAAAATGGTCAGAGAAAACAAAGAATTCCAAGAAGATCTTATAGTAGATGCTTTGCCCTTCATTTTAATTTTTTTTTCTTTTCTGTTTCCCATTCTACCCTTTCAAAGCCTTTCATTGTTGAATCTTCAGAGGCAGTCAAAGGAGGCAGCACCATATCGATGATTTTCTTTAAGATTTTAGATTCTTTGTTTATTTATTTATTTAAATTTCTTGCTCTTTTTTTTTCGGAGAGGAAGAGAGAGAGAGAGACCCCATTTCTTCTTTTTCTTTTACCATATTATTTTTATCCGTTTTAAGGCAAAAATTAGCTTTCATCTTTTGATTTTCAAATTCTATAGAGAGAGAGAGACTTAAATTTCCGTTCTTCTCTTGTCATTATCTTTAGCATCTTCTACAGTTTCATTTGTCTCCAAATTTTCTTTTAAATTACACATATATATATACATTAACTATTAATACATATACATACGTATTTTTATACATATATGTATGCATATGTGTATATACATTTATGTTTATTGTGATATAGACACATCTTACATTTACACTTACATGCTTATCCTTGTGATGTAGACATGGCTTCTAACTTTACTTGATACATTTTTTTTTCTTTGTTTAGAAGAAATATGTAAATTCTATTATAATTTTAACTGTTATTATAATAACCATTTCCAAAAAATTGAAGATATATAAAGCAATTCTCTAAATTATTGTCTCTAAGTTTCCAATAATAATTCATTAATCACTGTATAAAAAAATAGTAGGTACTATAATATTGCCATATTTGTTGCATTTAGCTAATTCAATGTAATTAAATATTTATTATATAGTATATGAGATTAGAGGTTCAAAATTCTAAAAAGAAAAAAATTATATTATAAAAAAACAAGCAGTACTAATTACTAGTTAGTATAGAGGAATTTAGTGGTGACCCAAGCAAGTGCAGGGTGTGCATGCAAATTATGAAATTAATAATGGAAAATCGTCGCAGTGAATGAGTTGATCACTTAAGGATGATGGCATAGAAGGTGTGAAAAGGTTGTAATAATTGGTAAAAACATGCATGTTTGGACCATTATTTGATATTTTATAATTCATATATAATGAGTAATGAGTTTTCCCCCAATTTTGCATTCTCAAAATGGTTATAATTATTAGAAGATCAAATTCAACTTATTGAATAATTTATTCCCTATTCATATATAGTTTGTTAATTGTTTCAATTTGGCTCTGCTTGGTCGTGTATAGGACCTAATCATTTTTACGACTATATATATGTATATATCTTTATAGTTTAATGTTGCTCAAGTTTGGATCCTTAATCACCCTTTTTCCTTCCAACAGCAAACAATTGGATGTCTGCTGCAAAGAATTAATTATTAGGGTCACTAGTCACTAATTATTATATAAATAAAATTTTAACTAATTATATTTTAATTCATATTTCAGTTTATAATCTCACAGTTTTAATGAAACTCTTAATTAGAAACTTATAAGTAGAAGCTTTTCTATTTCGCAATGAGTAAAACTAATTACTTCAGTTAGAAAAAATGCAAATTTAGATATATTTTTCTTATTACATCCCTAAAGTATGAAAATAATAGAGATTTAACAAATTAATTAATTTATTGAAATAATGGTAAATAAATTATAAATTAAAAATAAAAAAATGAAAATGTGGTTATCAATTTAAGATGAAAAAAATATAAATTAAAATCCCTCAAGTAAAAGTTTAAAGATTACAGTCATTAATTAAATATTTAGATTAATTGTTCCTTGCAGATCCGAAATACTTATAAATTGCAATAATTAAGGCTTCATCTCTTCTTTGTTGGTGAAACTTTGTGTATCTTTTTTTTTTTCCTTTGCAGGATAAGGATATGATCAATATACTTGTTACTTACAATCATTAAAGCTTCATCTCCTCTTTGTTGGTGAGACTTTATTCATATTATTTTTATTTTTATTTTTATTATTATTTTAATTTTTTGAAGGATAAGTGATATGAAAAGGCAGATTATTAGCTTCTCTTTATTTTGATTTCTTAAATAGGAAAGGGATAGTTAGATAATCTTCTTCTCATTGAATATTGATGTAAAGTACAGTTGATAGCAATTGACAATTTTGTTTTTGATGAAATTAATTTCTTAATTTTACAAAATAAATGCAACTTGCAGGGAAGAGCACAAATGAGCAAAATTAGGAGAATCAATGACTAAATGAACTTTTACTTACAGATAGATCTTGTTATAATTTGGACTTTTAAATCTCAATTAGTGAAAACAAACTTCGTAGTTTATAAAAGAAAATATAATAACAAATATTAATTTGATGTTTTAGAAGATATATTTAGAAAATTTAAGATTTAGTTTGATTAATAATAACATTTATTGATTTCCTTATTAATTAAGAATTAAATAGTCAAACTCAAAAAATAATTCTTATGAGATGTGTTTTTAAATTTATACAAAAATGAAATTTAATCGTAAATATGAAAAGCGAATGAATAAAAAAACAAAAAATAAGTGAATACTTAAATCTATTAGGAGGCATTGTCCAGTGTCAAACTTCAAATCAATTTCAACTATACATATGTGTATATATATATATATATATATATGTATATATTGGTCCTAAAGGAATTGGCCTCCAACTAGCTTGAAACAAAAATCAAACTAGAAACTATACACACACACACACACACATATATATATATTTGAATTATTGTGGCAATTCCATAACTTAAAAAAGAAAATTACGTATTTAGTTAGTGTGGGGCTAGGGTTCAAATAAAAGGAATATATGGGGGATCAAAAAAAATTAAATGATCTCATTAATGTGTTGAATAAATATGGATGTGATGAGATAATTACTGATTCACAGCACTTGAAGGAATATCATATATACAAATGGGTAATAGTCTAATGGGTCACTTATATCACCGCTCAATTGCTATTGACATGTTTTGTGGCTCCTCTTATTTTCTTTTCTTTTCATTTCTTTTTAATTTTTTTTTCAATTTATTTCTAAGTGCTTGGTGCTTCAATATTACCAATCAAATCATAAAAATTTTGTTGTCTTTTATTTATGCTGTTGTCCTCCATGAAGCTCTCTCTTTCATTCATTTTAGCACTTATTTGATTGATTGATAAACTGAGAGTTTGAAACCATTGCATTTCAGTTGAGTAGCTATATAAGCTAGAGAGAGCCAATTAAGCTTTGAAGTTGCCATGCACCAACATCAACTGTTATTCAGCCTTAAATATGTCTTCATCATGTCTATCTCATAATAATCCAAAATCTTCATCTTATATTCTCATGTTATGCAAAAACATAATAATTTATTCCATTACCTGGGGAAGAAACTTTGGCTTTTGCTTCAGGAAAATGGAACTTGCCTTCGCTTAGAGCAGGGATTTGCTTGGATATGTTAGTGAGAGAATAATATTGTTTGCTAGTCTGAAAATCTTTTTAAATTTCCTCTCCTCCAATATAAAAAAAAAAAAAAACAATTTTAATTTCTATTGAAAATTTAAATTTTTATCAAACATGTGTCTTACTTATTACTCCTTCCATTTCGCAAAAATTATCACTTTTATAAAAAAAAATTATTCCTCTTAAATTGTTACTTTATATAATAAAAGAAATTAATTAGCTTTTATCTAATTATATCTTTACTATTAATGACTTAATTAATGAAATAAAAGTATAATATTAATAAATTAATAAATGATATTTTACTTTATACAAATTAATTTTATATAATATTTAAAGAATTTAATGATTTTCTTAATAGATGTACACGAGCTGAAGATAATAATTTCAGTGGAATGGATGATGTATATATTAAGACAGTAGCAAATGTTCTAATTTATATTTGAATGTATTTTATTTTCATTGAATTTAATTATAATTATTTTATAATGTGTATAATTTTTTACAAATAATTTTGAAAAAAATTATAACAAATTTCAGTAAAAACAAAACACAATTGTTATAAATAAATCCCATAAATTTAATACTTTATTGGTTAAGAAAAAAAAAAGAGAAAATTATGGTTTTGGCAATATTTTTTAAAATTTTTACTTTTTTATTATGATTTATATATCAATCATTTTATAGAGTGTATAATAAATTCATAATAAAATAACAAAAGTTATTATGTATATAATAAATTCAAAATAAAATTTATATATATTACATGATTATGATAAATGTATAAAAAATCTACTTATATTTTTTTTATTTGTTTATTTCTTGACAATTTTGTAAAAAAGAAAAAGAAAAGACAATAGGGCTTTTGAAAAAAATATAAGCAAAATTAAAAATAATTTTAAATTTATCATATTTATAAAATATTTACTAAACTACCAGAATTTATAAAATATTTATCAAAATACCATATTTTTATTAGTTTACAGGGAGTTTACAATGAGTTTATAATGAGTTTATAAATTTTACATAATTTATAATGAATTTATAATAAATTTATAATAAAATAGCTAAAATACCCTTGATAAAAAATAAAAAAATTTAAAAATATGATGGATGGTGTCATTTTTTCAGGACAATATGATTGTTTGTGGTTAGTCTTCAAGCCCAGAAAAATCATACCAAAGGCCCAAGTCTTGAACAAAGCAGACTATAAAATAAAGCTTGGCCTAGAAAAATCTTCAAAAAAAAATTATTTTTCTTAAATTGTCACTTTATATAATAAAAAAAATTAATTAGCCTTTATCTAACTATATCTTTACTATTAATGACTTAATTAATAAAATAAAATTATAATATTAATAAATTAATAAATAATATTTTACTTTATTTAAAATAATTTTATATAATATTTAGAAAATTTAATAATTTTTTTAATATATGTACATGAGTTGAAAATAATAATTTCAGTGGGTTGGATGATGTATATATTAAAACAGTAACAAATGTTCTAATTTATATTTGAATGTATTTTATTTTCATTGAATTTAATTATAATTATTTTATAATGTGCATAATTTTTTTACAAATAATTTTGAAAAAAATTATAACAAATTCCAGTAAACACAAAACACAATTGTTATAAATAAATCCCATAAATTTAATACTTTATTGGTTAAGAAAAAAAAAAGAGAAAATTATGGTTTTGGCAATATTTTTTAAAATTTTTACTTTTTTATTATGATTTATATATCAATCATTTTATAGAGTGTATAATAAATTCATAATAAAATTACAAAAGTTATCACATATATAATAAATTCAAAATAAAATTTATATATATTACATGATTATGATAAATGTATAAAAAATATACTTATAATTTTTTTTATTTGTTTATTTTTTGACAATTTTGTAAAAAAGAAAAAGAAAAGACAATGTGGTTGTTTGTTGTTAGTCTTCAAGCCCAGAAAAATCTTACTAAAGGCCCAAGTCTTGAACAAAGCAGACTACAAAATCAAGCTTGGCCCATTCTTGTGGGAAGAGAAGGTAGTTATGTGCCAATTTTAGAATTTAGGATTTTGAGTTTCAAATAGCGCTTTTGATAAGAATATATAAAAATATATTAAAAATTGAAAATAATTTTAAATTTATTATATTTATAAAATATTTATTAAAATATATATATTTATTAATTTATAAAAAATTTATCATAAATTTATAAATTATATATAATTTATTATGAAATTATAATAAAATAACCAGTAAATTTTTTTTAAAATAGTGTCATTTTCCCTTTCAAATAGACCAGCCATACACGGACCTATCTCAATCCTGAATGAGGCTTTTATAGATATTGGGCCTGTTTGGGCTGACTATTAGAGTGAAGGGGTATTTTGCAATATATTTCACGAAAAGCCGATCTAAATTAAGAATAACGCAAAACTTATGGGCTTATGTTAAATTTACAAATCTCTTTCCGACGCTGCAAGGAAAACTTATTAATCTCCGAGAATTGAGTTTCATTCTCTGTGGAAGTCGCAGGTTTGAGGGGCTAAACAAACCCAACAGAGACGTTCGATTCTTCTAAGTTGTATTTATCTCATGTTCTCCTTCAATTCCGTCATCCCAACGATAATTTCATGTATTTTATGTTTCTGTTTTTCCATGTTTCAAATCTAAAATAGTAGTTTTAGTCGCCGGAAAAAGTAAAAAATTTTCCGGCCTGAGCAAACGAGAAAGCGAATGAAAATGGATGCTTTATTACTTCGCTTTCGCCACATAAATCGTTCATCTTTGTGTATTTCTCGCTTATTTAAAGGTTCAATCTTTTTAAAAGTTCATTTTTAGCACTCAATGAATGGAGCATAATTGTTGTTATAAAACTCTAAGCTTTTTTTTATCGAATGAATTGTTTAGGAGACAATTTTTACCCGTATCAGCTGCAAGTGAAATTAAAGCTTGGAACTTTAGTAGGTGTTTATAATAGTGTGTTGAGAGAGAGAGCGTACAGCAGTGGCAATGCCAAGATTGATTTCACAGACTTGACGTAAGAAATCTTTTTCTTGCAGATACTGAATGCTGTTTTTTTAATGCAAAGTCTTTTGTCGCATCAGAAATTTAAGTATCCTGCATATTTTGTTTGTTTGGTGTGAAGTTTTTAAATTAATGAACTTTAAGTTTTGTTCATCACATATATGGAGGAGACTATCCATTGCTTTGTTGTGTTCACTCTTTTGCTATCCTGTTTTTGGATTTTAATGTATAAGCTTGGTTGCATTTTAATTTTGGTTCTTAGAAGCTTTTGGTGAGAGAAATTTTAGAATACCTAATTGTGTAGCTGGGATTTCGGCTATTTAGAAATGAGATGCTTTAATTTCTTGTTTAGTTGAATTCCAAAAAAAAAAATTTTTGTTTGTGGGTTTTCCGCAACTTGAGTTTGGTAATTCAAATGACTTGGAAGATTATTTGAGTAACTGAACCTCTCTGCAGCACCATCTTGGACTTTGTAGTTTGTAGTAGATCTCAATTTTGAATTGTGCTTTATCATCCGGAATGATTTGGTTATGCTACTTGTGATAACTGCATATGTTTTGTTACTTCATGTTAATTGAGAGAGATTCTTTTCTATCTCTTCGTTCTTTTGGTTCTCATCCAACCAACCAAGTTCTTGGCATATGCAGTTGTCCTCATACATGGTATCCAAAAGCTCGAAGAAAGCATCGCAAGGTTTATCTGCATGTAGGCCCCACAAACAGTGGTAAAACTAATAATGCGTTGAAGCGACTGGAGTCAAGCCCTTCTGGTATACTGTTGCTGCTTTTTACCATGATTTCTATTTATGTTATTTTCCGTACCACTTGGGAAGAGTAAGATCAGAGTACATGAAGCATGAGTGGTCAACTTGTTCCACTGGTTTTGTCCCTTGGTAGGCATATATTGTGGTCCTCTAAGGTTGCTGGCATGGGAGGTGGCAAAAAGGTTGAATAAGGCAAAAGTTCCATGTGACCTAAGGACAGGAGAGGGACGAAGTTGATGTCGCGAAGCATAAAGCTGTGACAGTGGAAATGGCTGATGTAACCACCGATTACAGTTGTGCGGTTGTTGATGAAATTCAGTTGCACTCATGGCTCTAACTGAAAGATTTGTGTCAATGCACATCTTATTACGAATTGAATCTAAAATTGGAGAATTACACTTGTTTTTTTAGAATAATAAGTCCTGTAATTCTTTGATGTTAAATATTCTAGATTAGACAGCAGAGTAAATAAATAGTCATCATACTCTATAATTACAGTGTCCATATCCGTCTGGTTCTTAGACATAATTGCTCAGTTTAGTTCTATATTTGATATTGGTAATCTGGTTTGTTTAGTTGTTTCTTCATGGGAAGGGTGTTTTGCTTAATGTTTTTCATGTTTTTAAGTTTTCCCTTAATCTTATTGTCTATAGCTATGGAAGCTGATAATGTGGATTTTATATTGGTAATAGTGGCGAAAAATGTAAGTTAGGTGTTGGTATGATGCGAAACCAAGTCATGGGGATGAGCAGATTTTATTTTCTAATGTATGCTACCAGTACTAATTTTTGCTTTAAGGTCTCGAGATATTTAGATTCTTCCATAAATAGCTTTATCATTTTCAATATCAAAATAATCTGGGGTCTTCTTTATCTCTAGCTAGGAAGTTATATAAAGTGAAATATGGTCTTAGAGCTTGTTGGCAAAATACAAATTTTGCAGTGAACCTCAAGTTGAAGATATTGAATGTTCATTGCTGTACTTGAGCTTGAGCTTCAGTGGATATCTAATTTATGTTGGGGAGTAAGACAAGGGGTTTCTCATTTACACGTTCTCTTTTGGGAATTTCTGCTGATGAACTTCACCTTTGCGGAGATCCAGCTGCTGTTCCTCTTATTGATGAAATACTCAAGGTTACTGGTGATGATGTTAAGGTAACGTAGTTGTTTGCAATACACATTTTGTGTACCATTTTCTTTTACATGTTGAAGGCAATGTAAAATGTACTGAAATTCTACAAATTTCTGGACTAAAAGTCACACATATAACACTTACATCTCTTGTCATTGCTTGTTTATTTTAGAGGGAACATAGAAATAAATTGTGAGGGAATGCAACAGCATATGGCCTTTTTAGTTGATTTTCTTCATGGAACTCCTTGGTGAAATGTAGTTTCCTGTGGGTATCTTCTTCTTCCATTCTCTCTTTTTGAGAAATGAAAGATACTAATATCTTCAAGGCATGAATCAGAGTTATGATGCCGGTGTGAATTTCCAATATATTTATTTTTGTTTATAGCTATAAAGAACCATCCTTGTTGGGAAGGGAAGCATTGGCTGCAACAAATATTAAGGGACTTCCTTTTTAAGTGGTACAAAATGCATGCTAAAAATTGATGGATTAACATGAAAATCATATATCTCAGTACAAGTAAATTTAAATTTGTACGCAACAAATACTTGGCTATTGCGCCTGTAAGTATGTGTTTATTGGTGCTATTCTAATATAGTCATGTTGTTGAATTGTTCCCTGATGCCGCAGGTTGAATATTATGAGAGGCTGTCACCGTTAGTTCCATTAGAGAAACGTCTTGGATCCTTTTCTAATATACGAAGAGGCGACTGCATTGTAACATTTTCACGGCGTGAAATATATAAATTGAAGGTTAGTGATTATTTTGAATATTCCCCCCTTTCTTTTATTTTATTTTTTAATTTCTAGCATCTCTTTTGATTGTCCCACTAATTTTTCTTCTACTCCCTTTGTTGATGCTAGAAAAAAATTGAAAGTGAAGGAAAGCGTCGTTGTTCTGTAGTTTATGGTTTGTTGGCACTGGAAACTCGAACAAGACAGGTGCATGATCTCTTCTTGCTTTTGAAAATCTTTGTTTAGCTTGTTAGATATACAGTCGATTTGTCTAAAATTCCATTATGTTCTCACATGATATAGTTCTGCATACATTTATAAATTTTCTATATTTCATTGTGTGTGTCATTTGTAATTGATCTCCTGTCACTGAAGTGTTCTGTTTCTTAATCCGTCTTAAAACTTTTTGAGGCTATTTTTAAATTTTTAACAGTTTTTTGTCAGTGCCTGCTATGGAAATGCTGTTCTCAATCAAATATGCTTTCATATTCATTGACTTTGAAATTTATATGAGGAGGTGCTTACTTGTTTGTGCAAATCTCATATATATTATCATATTTGAAGTTGTTGAACTGATATGTTCATAGAATTGCAGGCAACCATGTTCAATGATTGTAGCAGTGAATCTGACGTTCTTGTGGCTAGTGATGCCATTGGGATGGGCCTTAACTTGAACATTTCTAGAATAATATTTTCAACCATGAAAAAGTTCGATGGCATTGAGATGCGGGATCTAACAATTCCAGAGGTTAAACAAATAGCAGGTACATGATTAAAATGACGAATGCCATTTTGGTAAAGACACTGGCCTCATTATTTTTGTATCTTATTTAAAATTTTCATTAGAAGAATAGGGGTTATAGCACGTTGTTGTTACATTATGTTGTTGTCATACTTTGATATGCTATGATGTGTTTTAGATACATTGCCAATTTTTGCATGCCAATTATTATATCGTGTTTACTTGGTTATTGGTTTTTAATTGTTTCCTTGGATTGTTAGGTTCTAGTACATTAATTATATAACCCCCTCCTATTTCTGCTACAGTGGGGGTTATGTTTTAGTTTCTCTTCAGTTGTATATATTCTGCTTGTAGGGCGATCTGGCAGGTTGCATCAAATTTTCCAGTTGGAGAAGTGACTTGTCTACATGCAAATGATCTGCCCTTGCTTCACTTATCATTGGAATCCCCATCTCCCATTATAGAGGTGATTAGCAATATTATGAAACAATTTTTTGCATGATAGTTTTACAACATAAAATATGATGTTGCTTGTCCTAAATCTGAGCAATTTATATACTGCAGAGTGCTGGATTGTTTCTTACATTTGAGCTCATGCATATGTACTCGAAGTTACACCCAAAAAGTGGCTTTTACCATATATTGGCAGGTTTTTCTATAGCCCTGTTTCCCGTAATTATATTGGACGCATCATGTAATAAAATATCAATCCATTTCTCATCTGCATTTTAGGATTTCCACTTTCTTCTTGTGCAGTTAATCTAAATTTCGTCTATTGCATTGTTAGAAATGCTAAATTCTCTAGAATAATATGCAGAATTATGCTGACAAATAAAATTGTTCTTGCCATTTTCATTGTGTAAACTCATTGTGGCATATAATGAACTTTTAAGGATTGGGCTATGTTTAACTTCCTTGTGGCCTATCTTAAAATGAAAACTTTTCTCTTGCATTTATTTAGTAGTATATTCTGCAGGCAAATTATTTACGTATAGTAAGGCATTCTAAAAGAAATTGTATTTTGGTTGTACTTTACACTGTATTTTTCTGTTTGTAAATCTGAAACAAGAATACAGCGTTAGAAATTGTGACTGTTTTTGGTTCAGCATTAAGCTTAAGTTGACTTTTAAAATATTTTGGAAATCCCGAGCTTCTTTGTTTCCCATTCTAAATGTAGTTCATTGCCTTTTTTTGTCTATGCTATTTAGTATTCCGTTGACCTTTTCCTTCCCTGTTATGTTTATAGAAAATGCCAAGTTATCTCCAAATTATTTCATCACTGATTGTGAGGAATTATTAGTGTGTATCTCTTGTTCGTTCTTTCTTTCTTGTCAAATAGAAGGCATATGCATAGTTTTAGCAGTCTTGTTGGCATTTCCTCTCTCTCTCTGTCTTCATTTTTGTTAATTTTGAATTTATAATAGCCTTCTGTCTAATCTAATGAAAATATTTTACATCAGAAAGTTGCTGCAGTTATTGACGAAATGCCTCTTTCGCTGTATGATAAGTACCTGTTCTGTATCAGGTAACTTTTTTCATGCCTCCATCATCGAGAAAGCGGATAACTTGTGTGTTTTCTTTAGCGGATAGTTTTTATGGTTAACAAGTTCCATGGATATTATTCACTCGCTAAATTTGCTCGGTAATAGTATTTTTGGGTAATAAATTTTAATATTTATGTTCAGTTCAAATGCACTATTATTCCTCCAATGTGCAGCCCAGTTGACATGAGTGATGAGATCTCGTCTCAGGGCCTTACGGAGGTAAACTTACAGTTGATTATTTAAATGTGTTTTATCTGAGTGGAAGCGTCATTAATCATATGTTTCAATGGATCAGTTTGCTGTAAATTATGCAAAGAAAGACATGGTTCGACTTAAAGAAGTATTTACACCTGAAAGACTTGGAGTGCCAAAAACACCAGCTGCACTTGAAGAGCTTGAATCTGTTTACAAGGTTAGTATTTTTACTGCACAAATTCTTTAGAGAGTGAGAAAGGGCTTGGAATTCTCAGAGAATTACCCTGGAAATTTGACATATTTTTGGTTTGCTGATGATCCCTTTCTTTGTAATGATTGAAGGTATTGGATCTGTATGTTTGGTTGAGTTTCTATATGGAGGATTCATTTCCAGGCCGTGAACTAGCAGATTCTCAGAAGGCAATCTGCGGCATGTGAGTGTGGATTAGACCATCTTTCTTGGTTTTTCATTTAGCTTATAATTAATTATCTTACATGTGGACAATGTTTACAGGTTAATTGAAGAGTTTCTTGAAAGATTAGGATGGCAGAAGCCAAGAGCAACTAAGTTACCATCTTACCATCACGTAATGTATCAACAAAGTTATCATCACGTAATATGTCAAGTTCTCTTTTGGCCAAGTATATTGGTTGACAAGAACTCAAGTCTCAAGGCTTAGTTTCTTGGTTACACTACATCAGTCTTTTGAAGTCGAGATTGAGAACCTGAAAATTTTAGGATAGAGTTTATCCCTTTTGATGTAGAGATAAAATAAATTGCTGTAACATTTCAATATGATTTTCATTTTTAAGCTTGAGATTGTCAGAAGGTCTTATAAACTAAAGACAAGGATCCCAAATGATTATAGTTGCATGGCTTTTATACTTTAGATACAATTTTTTTTAGTGTTAATATGAGAGATTTTTTTTAGTTAATATAAGAGAAAAAATTGATTCTTAATCTATTGGTCAAGTTATATTTTAATGTATTAAATATATGAAAATTTATTATTATTAATGAAAATATTTTTTAAAATAATGGTTAATTCCATAATGAAATTAAATTACTGAAATTTCTTTTCATATGTAATAAGAAGAAATTTTAATTTTGATCTCACTTGAACTGCCTTTTTCCAAGCGCTTATTAGGCGAAACTATTTCTTTCTAAAAACTAGAAGTTATTTCTAGTATTTATCAAATTATATATGGGGAAGAGATGCGTGGCGAGACGCTCCGTATTGGCTTTGGCTTCCCTTGCTTTGTCTTTCTCACTCAGGCCTTTCTCTGCGGACTGCGGCTTGGAAGACCGATTTCTTTTCGCTGTCATTCTTTGTGTCACTGTTCACCCAAACCCTAACGCTGGTCATCATCTCCGTTCAAGACTACTCTTAGTATCTCAATCCAGGTAAGCTATCATAATTGGCTGATTCCCTTTTTCTTTTTTAAGTAATTCCATTGAAGAATCGCATTAAAGAAGGTTAATTAATGTTTCTTTCTTGATTTTCTCCACTGAAAAGAATTTTTCTATTGTTAAAGAGTTCTTGAAACATAGTCAATTTGTGTATAAATATTGTTAAAAGTGGGTACATGCAAATCCATTTCAAACACTTTCGCATTTGTAGTTCATTTTGATTCCTCAGCTTTTTGTGATGTGGAATTTGGATGACTCCTTTCTCTGCAGGTTAAATTGTATTGTACCATGAAGAGGACAATGCCATGGAGTGAGCAGATTGACGTTATATCGTCAGGCGAATCTTCTTCTTCTTCAGATGGAGATATAGTGACTAATAATGGAGTTGATGGGCGGCAATTGCCCCTTAAAATTTCACTTGATGAACCAGCAAAAGAAATTTCAGTAGAGGGTATTGATTCTGATTTGTATTTGGTTCCTCATTATACTTCATTTCAGTTAACATTTTCGTTTGTTGGTCTATGTTTATCTTTTAATGTGGTCCCTTAATTTTTGGCCAGTTAATATGAATTATACTCTCATGCTCATCATGAGCTTAATATTTCATTTTGAATTTGTTTAATCGCTTGAGCCCCAAATTTTTCCCTGTACTGTTTAATCTCACAACACAAGTGTTCTTCGCATTCCAGGTGTACTGATCAGAAGAGCAGAAATGTATCGAGAATACATGAGGCAGCTCCCTATCCCACCACATCATGGCTCGGTTATTCCATATACATCATGGGTAGGTTTAGGCAAATCGATTAAGCAATTATATGGGCAGCCATTGCATTACCTCACCAACATTCTTCTAAAACAGTGGGATAAACTGAGAATTGGCAGTGAAGACGAACAAAAGCCCTTGGATACTGTGATTCACCCTTGCAAGGCAGAAGCTACTGTCTGGCTTGTCGAAGAAATGCACAGGCGTACCTCTTCTCATCATCATGTAGCTGAACTATGGCTTTTGGACCCTATGCATCATGCTTCTGTTGATTCCATATTCCCACAACTCAGGTGAAGAATTGTCTTTTACAGTTGATTTTGTAGGATGCTTTTTTATTTCTGAGGTATGCACTTATAAATGTATGATATGTATCTGGAATGGAGGTTTTATGAGATGATCTTTATAATTCTAGCTTACATAGACGGTCTTGGTTAGTGACTGCATATAATGTTCCCATGAATGAAGGTGGAGAATTGCAGGTTGCATGTTTTGTTCTAATCAACTGTTTTAGTTACATCAATATCAATGAAATAATTTAAATGACTTTAGCTTAACGGCATTACATGTTGTCATCAATGTATGTTATAAATCAATATTTACCTCTTAATTTTACCGTTCAATTACCAGTAATGGCTACAAGAACAGAACCCTTGTGGGAAAAAGTGGAGCCTGTTATTATCTCGAAAAATGATTTATTAGTTGTATATTTTTTATACTAATTTCGGCAAATGAGGGTCAGTGACACCAAATTGAAGATTCTTAAAGAATATGTGTTGGCATTCCTTGTTCTGTAAGCCTCAGTATTGTTGTAGATTCTTGCTCATTTCAACATTGCAGTATCGTTTAGTATAAACCCCACTTCTTGAGTTACTGTCAGCCGATACTTATTGCCCATGAAAGGCCATGTTCATGATTCCGCTACTTGAAAGCCATCTTTGGGCTCACCATATGTATTCCTACCTTTCTGGGCTAAAACAGGAAGACAGAAACGCGTTTTAATCTGTATCTGATAGGAGATACAGAGGACATGATTGGGATTGATTGGCAAAAGGAACAGTAGGAGACATGATTGTGATTCATGTTTTTCTCCATTACTTAACCAAGCTTTTGGTGTTCAAGTTTTGAAACTTTGATTTGATCCAGTTTTGCTATAATACAAAATTGGAAATCTTTTATTTCATTTAAAAAAGGGTCAAGACCATATTACATCCACAAAACCGATGGACTTAGAAAACAGAGAAAGCACTGTGTATGTTGAGCGCTCAGCCAGGGGCGAAATTAGGTGGGATCGTCTGGGGGCTGACGACCCCTTCTGGCCAGCCGCAGGACGTGCATTTTCAAGGAGAGTTTTTGCCAGCCGGAGCAGCAAACGTGGAGTTTCAGCCCCTCAGCCTTTTATCTGCTCCTTGCATGCGTTAAAGAAAAGTTTTGCCCCTCCTCTTCTCGAGCTGCTGCTTTCGCCACTGCGCTCAGCATCATAAGTTTCTCCACTATTTGGATATATGACTATTGGCTTATTTGTAACCTGCCAGATTAATTAGCAATTATAAATCTTGATCATTTATATGATTATAGTCTAAGATTGCAGCAAAGAAATGAACCTTTCTAATGGAGAGAATGAGTCCCCTGATAAATCTAGGAGGGGTACAGTTGATTCCTACAGAAGCAACTTGCTTGCAAGAATCTGCATTTGAGGCACATTCTGATATGGAATCACCGCTAACCACATTCATTCCGTCCTTGGAATTGAAAGAAAACCATGCTGGAATATTTATGCCTTCCTCTTCAAGCAGCTCAGCATATGCCTAATTCATCAATTGGGTCATTGAATCAATTAATTTGTTCTGTTTTTTTTTTTTTTGACATATAATACATTATGGGAGGGAACATCGATTTGGAATATGCACTTTACTGTATTTAAGTAAATATAGTTAATATTTTAAATTTTTACCTTGGCTTCAAGCTTATTAGGAATTGTCTCAAATGCAATTAAGTCAGCTCCTGCGTTGGCTAGAATCTGTAACCTCCTCCTATGAAAATCCTTCAATGTTTCGAGAGAAACTGCATCTCCATAATCGCCACTGTAAAGAATCAAAACCATTAGCTTAATTAGAGACAACTGCCACACACAAATAATATTGCTAATGATGGAATTAAATACAGTAATTACTTAATTAATTAATTAATTACCTATATTCGGACCCCTCAGCCAAATAGGCTCCATAGCTACCAATAGAAGCAGCAACCAAAATTGGAGGTCTGGCTTTGCTTCCATTTTCCATAAAATCCCAAGAAGCTTTGATAGAAGTATCATAATAAATTTCTCTTGCCTCACAGGCAATTTCAACAGAAGTAATAATTCAGCTTCTTCTCTAGACAATCCCTTGGCTTCAAATCCTTGAATAGTAGCCTGTCACAATTTAATTTGTTTAATTTCAAGTAACTAATCATAATGTTTTTTGTTTTTATTACCATATATAAAAATCAACCAATTGGGGGAAATTTTAATTATGTACACCAAGATTACCTGATAAGATGCTTTTAATATTATATTTGCACCAGCGTCAAGATAATCTAAGTGTACCTGTCACATTAATTAAACAAAGCAAACTCAAACAAAATTTCAATCAATTTTTACTATAAGCTTCATATTTTAATATTAAGGTTAGATTCCTCTAGTCATAAATAAAAATGAATAAATAAAAGAGTTAGATAAGACACAAAATTAATAACAATTAAATATAGTGTTGATAGCAACTACTAACTAACATAGGCATGCCCTGAATTCTTGAGTTGCTTGAAGAAGACAAGTGTCAGAGATATAGGCATTAGCTGCACAAGATTGGTTTGGCCACGTCGTTGTCATCATATGACATACTTACTTTACTTGAGACATTCGTAACTTAAATTATGTTTCTTTTACGGTTATAATACGACGCATGTTTTAGGAGAGAGAAAACTTCAACCGCAAAATAAAAATTTAAATATTATTTTTTAAAAAATAAATCAATTTTATATAAAACTAATGCAATTAATTGACATAATTAGCACTTTAATATTTAGATTTAAAAATTAATATTTTTTATTTTTAATCAGGAAAATAATCTATTTTGTAAAACTATAAAATTTTAATAATTGATATTTTATTTTTCAATATTTTAACTTTTTAAAATTTTAAAATACAATATACTTTCTTATCATCCTAATAATTATGAAGACAAAGATATTAACTTCAAAATAATAAAATCTAGGACGCATTTAAATATGTTAATTTCAAAGGATATTATAATAATTATCTTTTAATATTCATATTGAGAAATATATATATATTGCTTAATCAGAGCCAAATTAACTTTAAAAGAAAAAAAAAAGGAAATTAGCCAAAAAGAAAGTAAATATTGTCTTAGTCACCCGTCAACATAATTTAAATTTAAATAAAAAAAAGTCATTATTCGTTCTAATTAATTCAAATACTTAGTTACAAGAGTTAATTATAAAATTATCCATAATAACTAAAAAACAAATTGTAAAGAAAAAAAGAAATTTAAGAAAAAAAAAATAGTACCCTTCGAACGAGGTGAGGAGAACTAATGAGGCATTGAGCGCTCCAAAGAGGGTCATTTAGGTTAGCGCCATGTCTTTCGAGTTCTGTAGCAAAGCCGCCATCGACGACGGCATAGCCAACTAATTTTTGGAGGAAGTCCGACATCAACGACGACGTGTCCAGTAGGCTTTCCAATCCCATCTTCAGAAGAAGGAGAAGGCTGAGGATGACTAAGAAAGAAGACTCTGTGTTGGCAAGTTGAGTTATGAATGGTACGTTTTACGTTTTGTTTTCCTGAAACTGAAGCATTAAAAACCGTTGCCTTACTTCTTGAAAACCAGTTCTGGTTTTATAGAGCCAAAGTGAGTACTGCCAACCGTCAAGACTTAAAACTCCCGAATTACTAATTTACCCTTACAAATTATTTTTTCTTACAATTACTCCCTCTTTCTGAATTAATAAATACTATTGTTTTATTTATTACTCATGTATATTTTGATAAATAAATTAATATGTTAAAATTTTATTATATTTATTTAATATTATTTATTAAAAATAGTTAATAAATATATCTGATATTATTAGTATAAACATATAATAAAAAATAAAAATTTTTATGTGGATGTTTGACTCTGTAAATTTAACGTGGCCTTTTGCTGAGTAAAGTGAAACGCACCATTTTATGCTAAGATTAAAATTGGAAAAGGAGCTTGATATATATTCTGATGTTAAGGGTTAGGATATTCAGATATTTTTTCATTCCTGTATTAATTTTTCTCTCTCCAGCGGCGCGATTATTTCTGCTCTGCTAGGGTTTGATTGATCCTTGCTGTTTCTTGAAATTACCTGTAACAAGATAGTTACCATCTTGTTCTGTGAGTGATTAAGAGTGTTGAAAGGTTGATCTGTGAGAGGAGAGTTGTTTTGAGAGGCTGTAATCAATCATCTGTAATCTTTGATTCTGATTAGTGGATTGATCGACTGAGGATCTCCTCCTCCTTGGATGTAGGCTTTCTTTGTGAAAGCCGAACCAAGTAAATCTGCTGTGTTGTGTTTTGTATTTTTTCTTTCTTTCTTGGTTCTGAAATCTGAGCTTGAAATCGTAACAGTAGTATCAGAGCGATTGCGATTTCGATGACTCAGGTTGTATCTCTCCTTGTTTCTGTTTGAGCACTTTTCTGTTTTGACAAGTTTTTTTTTTACTTTCTCTGACTTATAGGGTTTTTCTCTTCTTCTCTGGATTTAACCGAGAAATTATTTTAATCTCGATTTCTGTTTTTCTTTTTCTTGTTATTTACTGCGATAGATCTGTTGATTACTGTTTAGTTATTTCAGGTCTAATCGAAGGAAGAAAAGAATAAACTAAATCGCTCTGAAACCCTAAAAACAGAAGAGTGATGTCAATCACTAAGTTCAACGTTGAAAAATTCGACGAAAAGGGGGATTTCGCCATCTGGAAAGAAAAGATGTTAGCCATACTCATTCAACAGAAGTGTAAAAGGGCACTGGATGGTCTGGAAGCACTTCCTGCAAACCTTGATGATACTGCAAAGCAAGATCTGATGGATCTTGCTTACAGTACAATTATTTTGAATCTTGCAGATTCGGTACTCAGAAAGGTAAGGGGTAAGTCTACTGCTCCTGATCTTTGGGCTAAATTGAATGAACTCTATACTATAAGGTCTATGTCCAGGATAGCTTTTTTAAAGGAACAGATATTTAATTTTAAAATGGACTCTCAAAAATCTATAGATGATAACCTTGATAATTTTCAGAAATTAATTCTGGAACTTGCTGATGCAGGGGAAGAATTAAGTGGGGAAAATCAGACGATTATCCTCCTTAATTCTATCTCTGAGAACTACCAAAATGTGAAAGATGCTCTTAAATATGGTAGGGATAAGCTCACTGTGGATGATGTGATGAATGCCCTTAAACTAAGAGAATTGGAGATTAAAACTGTTAATAAACAGAAAACCAGTACTGAGGGTTTGTATGTTAAAGAAAAATCTAAAGGAAAAAAGAAAAGAATTAAATTTAAATCTCAAGATAATAGTCAATCACATCACTCTAATAACAATTCTACACAGTCTGACAAGTTTAGTAGTCAAAACACAAATAACACTAGCAAATTTGATAGAACATGCTACTATTGTAAGAAGAAGGGTCATATTAGAAGGTTTTGTAGAGAGAGATTAAAAAAGATAGAACAGAATAACAATAATGAGTCTGGAGCAGCAAATTCATCAACACAGGTTGATGATATTGAAGCTCTAACTGTTACTGACAATAGGAATACTGATGTTTGGATCCTAGACTCAGCTTGTTCTTTTCATATGACTCCACATAGGCATTGGTTCACACACTATCATGATTTGGCTGGTACTAATGTGTTAATGGGAAATGATACTTCATGTAAAGTGTTAGGGATAGGCTCTGTTAGACTGTCAATGTGGGATGGTAAACTGGTTGAGCTAACACAGGTTAGACATATACCTGATTTGAAGAGAAATCTTATTTCCTTAGGATATTTAGAAGAATTAGGCTTATATCATATAGGCAGAGATGGATTTCTAAATGTCTTTAAAGGGAATAGGTGTATTATGAAGGGTAAAAGAATAAACAGGTTATATCATCTAGAAGCATCATCAGTAATTGATGTTGCAGCCAATACTGAGTCCAGTTGCAACTCTACCATTCTGTTGCATAGGAGGTTAGGCCACATTGGCTTTAATGGGCTGGAAAAACTCTATAAACAAGGGGCATTAGATATAAATGAGTTTGATAAACCAAATACCTGTGAGAGTTGTGTAATGGGAAAATCACATAGACACAGCTTTGGTTTTGCAAAGTATAGAGCTAAGGAATGCTTAGAATACATTCACAGTGATCTTTGGGGATCACCTAACATACCTATGTCATTGTCTGGATCAAAGTACTTTGTCACATTCATAGATGATTTTTCTAGGAAAGTTTGGATATATTTTCTGAAAAACAAAAATGATGTTTTTAATAAATTATGTGAATGGAAAATGTTAGTTGAAAATCAAAAGGACTGTAAAATTAAAACTTTAAGGACAGACAATGGACTTGAATTCATAAACAATCAGTTTAATGAATTCTGTACCAGAAATGGTATTGGAAGGCATAGGACTAGCACATATACACCTCAACAGAATGGTGTAGCTGAAAGGTTTAATAGAACTATTCTAAATAAAGTTAGATGCCTGTTGTTTGAGTTTGGATTAGGTAGGAAATTTTGGGCAGAAGCTGCTTTCACAGCTTGTTACCTAATTAATAGGTCACCAGCCTCGGCTATAAGCTTTAAATGTCCAAATGAAATTTGGAATGGAAGATCAGTCTCTTATTTACATTTGAGAACTTTTGGGTGTACAACATACATGCATAATCAACAAAGTAAGCTAGATCCTAGAGCAAAAAAATGTGTTTTTGTTGGTTACCCAGCTGGGATTAAGGGGTACAAACTTTGGATCCCTGCAGAAAATAAAATGGTGATTAGTAGGGATGTAACCTTTAATGAGAGTGAATTTTATAAGACTAACTTGCAGGTGAAGCAATATGAGTTAAACTCAGACCTTGACATCTTTGAAGTGGAGTTAGACAGGTTCAAGCCAACTGATCAGACAGCTCCTCCTCAGGATTTAAATGATGTTGCAGAAAATGAAGAACATGTGCAAGCTGATGGTTCTGACCAAGATTCAGAGCATGAAGATCATGATCTGGCTGGTTACATGTTAACCAGAGACAGACAGAGAAGGGAAACCAGAAGACCAGCAAGGTTAAATGATTATTCCTTCAATACTGTTAATGCTGAACTAATTGCATTTGCTTTTATGTCTGCAGCAGTCATTGAAACAGGTGAACCAATCAGTTATGAGCAAGCTAAGGCCAGCTCAAGCTGGAAGTTCTGGAAAGCTGCCATGGAAGAGGAAATGGCATCTTTGATCAAAAATCAGACCTGGAAATTGGTTCCTAAGCCTCAAGGTAAGAAAATAATTGGCTGCAAGTGGATTTACAAGGTAAAACCTCATGTTCCTGGCCTAGATAAAGCAAGATATAAAGCTAGGGTAGTTGCTAAAGGATTTTCTCAAAGAGAAGGCATTGATTTTCATGAAATCTTTAGTCCAGTTGTTAAACATGTTTCAATAAGATTAATAATGTCTATAACAGTTTTGTTGAACTTGGAATTAAAACAGATGGATGTCAAGACAGCTTTTTCTGCATGGTAATCTTGAAGAAGAGCTGTACATGACTCAACCAGAAGGTTTTGTGGTAACTGGTAAGGAAAATTATGTGTGTTTATTGCAGAAATCTTTGTATGGTCTTAGGCAAGCACCAAGGCAATGGTATAGAAGATTTGATGAATTTATGATAAGTAACGGATTTAAAAGAAGCTGTTATGATCCATGTGTTTACTATTCTGTTTTGCCAAATGGAATGAGCATATATTTGTTGTTATATGTAGATGATATGCTAATTGCTTGTAAGTGTATGTCTGAAATTAACAAGTTAAAATCCAAACTGTCTAAAGAATTTGAAATGAAGGACTTAGGTCCAGCTAGGAAAATTCTTGGTATGAACATAGTTAGGAATAGAGATAAAGGCATTTTGTTGTTAAATCAAACTGACTATGTTTCTAAATTTCTTGAAATGTTTGGTCTAGATAAAATCAGAGTTGTTTCTACTCCAATAGGTTCACAATTCAAGCTTTATTCAAGTACTAAACCACTAACTGCTGCTGAAGCTGACTATATGAAAAATGTACCATATCAAAATGTGGTTGGAAGCATTATGTATGCCATGATCTGTACAAGACCTGACATAGCATATGGGGTTAGTTTAGTGAGTAGATTCATGAGTAATCCAAATAAAACTCACTGGGATGCTGTTAAATGGTTGTGTAGATACCTTCATGGTTCAAAAACATTAGGTTTAATGTTTAAACAGTCTGATTTGCATGATTTTGATGTGATTGGTTTCTGTGACTCTGATTTTGCTGCTGATTTGGATAAAAGAAGGTCTATTACTGGTTATTGTTTCATATTTGGCAATAATATTGTGAGTTGGAAATCAAGCTTACAGCATATAGTGGCCCTGTCAACCACAGAGGCCGAATATATAGCTTTGACAGAAGCTGTCAAAGAAGCTTTGTGGATCAAAGGTATTGTATCTGAGTTGGGGTTTTCTCAAAGTAAAACTTGTGTGTATTGTGACTCTCAAAGTGCTATTCATTTAAGTAAGAATAGTGTGTTTCATGAGAGAACAAAACACATTGATGTGAGGTTACATTTCATTAGAAATGTGATTTCAAAGGGTAAAGTTGCTGTTGAGAAGATCTCTACTCTTAATAATCCTGCTGATATTCTAACTAAGGCTGTTTCTGTTTCTAAATTTCAGGATGCATTAAGCATGCTTGGAGTTCAGAAAGTTTAAACATAAAGATGGTTATTACTTGAGGAGGAGAGCTGAATGTTGATCAACCAGTATTTCAGAGTCAGGTGGAGATATGTGGATGTTTGACTCTGTAAATTTAACGTGGCCTTTTGCTGAGTAAAGTGAAACGCATCGTTTTATGCTAAGGTTAAAATTGGAAAAGGAGCTTGATATATATTCTGATGTTAAGGGTTAGGGTATTCAGATATTTTTTCATTCCTGTATTAATTTTTCTCTCTCCAGCGGCACGATTATTTCTGCTCTGCTAGGGTTTGATTGATCCTTGCTGTTTCTTGAAATTACCTGTAACAAGATAGTTACCATCTTGTTCTGTGAGTGATTAAGAGTGTTGAAAGGTTGATTTGTGAGAGGAGAGTTGTTTTGAGAGGCTGTAATCAATCATCTATAATCTTTGATTCTGATTAGTGGATTGATCGACTGAGGATCTCCTCCTCCTTGGATGTAGGCTTTCTTTGTGAAAGTCGAACCAAGTAAATCTGTTGTGTTGTGTTGTGTTTTGTATTTTTTCTTTCTTTCTTGGTTCTGAAATCTGAGCTTGAAATCGTAACATTTTATTTTATAATAAAAATTATTATTTTATTAAATATAAAAAGTGTTTATCAATTTAAAACTAAAAATATGATTGGGTTTCCTTTAAAAATATTTTTGGCCTATGTTAGTGGAAGAATGATTTGTTGAGGTGTATTATATGGATATGCTATAGGCCACTTTTTTTGGAATGATTATTATTGTTAGTGAAATTATGTTAAGAACACAGAGAGTTCAATTTCATTATGGAGACGTACACATACTCTGATAAATTACAAAGCCCATAACATATCCTTGTCTGGATTCTGGACACTCATAATTGAATCTGGCCTTCATTGGGTTCCTGCATTTTTTGTTGGATCCTGATATGAATTGAATTTGATTCGAGTAATTGAGTTTAAAATTTTAGGCTTATTTATTCGTACCCGGATACGAATTGGTACGTGATAGTGTTTTTTTTTTAGGAGAATATGCATATTTGACTCCGGAAATGTACGAGTCTTCACAAAAAATGTCAAAAAATTTAAATTTATCATATTTATTAAAATATTTTCAAATTTATAAGAATATAATTTTTTTATAATTTTTTTAATAAAAACATAAATTTTATATAGTTTATTATAAATAAAAAATTTACATAATTTATTATAAATTTATTATAAAATAATTATAATATCTATAAAATAAAAAAAATTATAAAAAAAATGATAAAATGTGTAGTTTTTTAGAAAAAAAATATACATTGAGGTAAAAAAAATAAACTTAATTATGTACTCTTTTCATGCTGGTGAAACTGTCACTTTTAGTCATGCATACAAAATCATTTCCACTATTTTATTTTAAATAAATTTTAAAAAATTTTACTCATATTAAAAAATTAAATAAAAATTTTAATTTATTTTTAATTAATATTTTTTCTTTTTAATATTAAATATAGATGGTAAATTAATAAATAATACTAAAATGTTATCTTAATATAATTAAACGTCAAATATTATTTTGGAATAAAATTAAAATGCTAAAATATCATTTAAAATGAAATAGAGAGTGTATCAAAATTTTTAAATATTATATAAAATTATTTTGAATGAAATAAAATATATTTTATTAAGTCATTAATATTAATATTACTATACTTTCATTTTACTAATTAACTCATCAATGATAAAAGTGTAGATAAAAAATTAATTAATTTTTTAATAATATAAAATGATAATTTTAGTGAAATAAATTTTTTTATAAAAATGACAATTTCAGCAAAATATAGATAATAAAAATTTATGAAAAATATATTTAAATGTAAATATAATTAAATTTTTTGGAGCTAATATATACACTTGCGACAGCTGAAAATTTGCACCATCTTAATTCTTCAGCAAGCAAATAGACTATATCAAATTCCAAGTTTCTTCTTCAATTTTTATCAATTTATCAAGCTTGCAAAGCTTTTCATTATTTAATTGGCCAAATTTTTGCATTTTTCATTTGTCACTAATGTATTTGCTTTTATATTTTATCAATTTCAAACCACCTCTATAATTATAAATCTTTGATTCATGATTTGTGATAATTGAAAATTTTGTATTCAATTTACTCAAATATTTTTAGAAATTTAAGATCTCTTTGTTTCTTACATTAATATAGTCGTTTGATAAAAATTTAATACAAGGAAGACCTCAAAAAGTTCATACAATTTCACTTAAAAAAAATTGCAACATAAATTTTGACTTTTAAATTTTGCAATAAAGACAGGGATAAAGTTTATCCATCTATTGTTTTTTTTTTTAAGAATATGAAAACAAATATATTATTATGAGATTTATTAACTAATCCTTATAAGTTCCCATGTTAATTAGGAAATAGATGATTTAAATTAAATTAAATTAAATGAGAATTTTAAGTACAATTAAGTATAATTAAATCAAAATCATATTTTAATTTCAATTAATTTATTTAAAATAGTTATTTTTTAAAGTAATGTCTAAGGATTATTGTTACAAAAACCTTAATAAAGAAGAGGATGATGTTCAAGACAGATCACACCAATATTTTTTATAAATGAACAAATAACGCTCCAATAAGGTGGACAAAATTAATTAATATTCTGGGAGAATTACACACTAGCATCTAAATAACTTCCACACTGGTAAAATTAATTTATTTATTGTTGAGAATTAAATTTATTAAATTACTAATTATGCATGAAGTATAAATTTTCCCATAGGCCATACTAATAGTGCGTTTGGTAAATAAAGTATATTATATGAATTATATTTTACAGAAAAAGATTATATTATCGTATTTAGAAGATGCAATAAAATACTGAAAAAAAAAATATCGAAAAAAAATGTTAACTTATTTTATTACAATCTAACTTTACAATAAAAGTTTAAACAATACCTAAATGTCTTTATAATATATTTTTCTTAATTTATTATGTCTTAAATTAAGAGTATATTATTTGACATGTAGACTTTTTAATCAACTTTTTTAACAAAATATTTTTTTCATTTTTTCTTAAATAAAATATTTTACTAACCAGTTGGTAAAATTTAGTGAATTTTGTACTTTATTTTATATAGATTATTTGTAAATAAATATAATATTATTGATCAAATAAAATTATATAGTTAATTTTTTTAAAATTTTTATACAACCAAATACACTATAAGTATAAAGTATTAACTATTGTTTAACAGGAAATTTCATTTTATTTATGGCTTCCATTGAATTTAAAATTTCTTTTTTTTTTTCAATTTGGGAAGTCCTTTTCGCATGGACGAAGCTAAACTTTTTAGTGAAGGGGGCAAAATAAAAATATCATATATATATTAAAAATAATATAAATTTAAAGAGGGACAATTATATATTTTAAAAATTTTAATAATATATATATATATATTTTAAAAAGAAGGGGGCAACATGTAGCCTCACCCCTGCCTTTCCGTCAAACAGTCTACCAAAAATTCCACTATCGTCAGTTATATGACATTAACATCTCCACTTCTGTGAATACACAAATGGAGTTTGATCTCAAGGGAGAAAAATGAAAAAAAAAAATGTACATGCCATGTATATAATTAACATTTAGTTTAAAAGCCTTAGTAAAGTTTTCTGAACTGAATTTTAATATCAATCCCGATATGATCATGGGAATTAAATGACCTAAATAATTTTAAAATTTTAACAAAACAACTGATATATGTATATATATAATATGAAGAGTAAAATAAAGCATTAACAGTAATATCTTAAATAATTTCATATATCCAAATATGTTAGAAAAAGAAAAAGCTAAATTGAAAAACCAAAATTTGCTTTTGACCAAATACCATTGAAAATGATCTCCATTTATTGGACAGAAGGTGGATGAGAAACCAGAAAGGATTGCGATACTTTGAAATCAGAATGGCCTCCCAAAAAAATTGTTGTTCTGTTTCTTTGACAAGAAAGGTTTGTTATTTAGCATAGACATTAAGAAAAAAAGAAACAACATGATTTTGGTCAGAGTAGAAACCCACTAATATAATAGACAATAGTGAGTGATTGCAGAGTAGATGAGAAGAGACTTTTGGATTATTACATAAATATATATATATATATATATATATATATAAATCTGGTGCTTAAGTACAAAGACAACAACCTTACCTTGTCGAGGATGTATGGAGGAATATTTTTCAGCAGGACTGAGACTGAATTGATTCCCATTACAGTTTCCAGAATTGGGCTACAAATTTATCTATGAGGCTAGTTAGTGGGCAGACTTAGGTTGCATTCTCATCCAGAGTTTTTTTTTATTTTCAGGCATAAAGTTTAGTTCCAATTATGAATCAAGAGATGAAAAAAAATGGATTTGCTTAAAAATATTTTAAAAAATCAAAGTATACTTCATTTTCAAGCAAGAGTACACGTCTAGTAAATATTTATTACACTAAATATATAAAAAAAATTGAGTATTTTTGAAAAAACAATTCAAAAAATAACATATACTATAAATTTTCAATTTAATTTTAATTATTATATAATTAGTCAATGGATTTAAACTCAAAAAACTTGAAAAATCTAATTCAAATAATAAGTGCATGTCATGATATGATTATCAATTTCATATATTATAAGGCAAAAGTTTAATTTAACTCGTAAACTATAGCGAAAAGTTTAAATTGGATTTTAAAAAAAATTTTGGACTAAATTAGTACTTTTTTTTAAGTTTAGTCCTACCTATTCTTTTTATTTAACGGAACCGTTAAATAGTTAACTATATGAGCTAATTTAGACTAAAATTAAATATTAGAGGCCAAATTAAAATTTTTAAAAAATATTAATATAATATTTTCTAAAAAATTATTTATGAATTAATATTTTTAATATCTATAATTTAAAATATTAATAAATATTTTCATAATTTTATAATTTATAATAATTTAACAATCTATTATTTTAAAAATAATTAAATAATATATAAAAATTTATATTATTTAGGATTTTATAATTTTTTTGTATAATATTAATTATAATATTATGAATTAATATTATATATATAAATCATTTTTTTAAAAAATATTATAGTTTATAATATTAAAAAATTATAATATTAACAAAATTTTAATAATTTTAATTTTTAATATATTTTAATTTTTTAATAATTAATTAATTTAATATTATAAATTATTTATTAATTAATATTTTTAATATTAATAATTTATAATATTAATAAATATTTTTTATAATTTTTTATAATAATTATCTATCTTAGTTTTATATCTTCAATTCTATTGGATAGATGGTAAAAGCTACAACTATGTATTTTTTTTAATTTATGGCCATTTAATATATTATAAGAGTAGATAATACGTCATTTATTTTTTATTTTTTCTTACAGATTAAAGTTTTTTTAAAAAAATATAATTTTTAAATCTTTTTATTTATTTAAAAAAATTAAAATTAAAATTCTCATATTATATATAATTATTAAAATTTTAATTATTTTTTAAATTATAGATTATTAAAAAATATGAGTTATAAAATTATAAAAAATTTATTAATGTTTTAAATTATTAATATTGAAAACATTAATTAATAAATAATTTATAATATTAAAAATTAAATAATTATTAAAAAATCAAAAATTAAAAATTAAATTAGTAAAGTTTATTAATATTATAAATTATATTACTTAATGATGATACAAACATTAAAAAAGAAAAAAGAAAAAGGACCTCTAAATTAGAACAAAATGCCTTACTACGTTTAAACATTGGTCCATCATCATCATGGGCTAGCATTAGCAACAACTCCAAACCGCTGTTTCCAACATAAAAATCTGGGAGTTGTAGCTCAGAACTTCGACCCTGAGAGAGTAAAACTGAAAAGCTCTAAAATTTATTGCCTACCAGGGCTATGTTTAATTATCGATGTTTAATTCCATCTTCACATGAAACCATTTTTATCCTCTTCAAAAATTCCAATCCCTTTGTTTCTCTCTTCTCTAAGTCTCACTTTCAAGCGCCAAATCCTTCTCTTCTATCCTCTCAAACCATTCTCATCAACATCCACTGCTAAAACAGTCAAATGGAATTCAACCACCAATGTCATCATCACTCACCCTACTCTTTTAATCATGGAGTCGTGCAATTCCATGACCTACTTGAAACAAATTCAAGCCCACATGACCTTAACTGGTCTTATTACTCACACATTTCCTGCCAGCCGTGTTTTGGCCTTTTGTGCTCTTGCTGACACTGGAGATATAAATCATGCCTATTTGCTATTTACCCAACTTGAAAACCAAAATACTTATATGTGGAATACAATGATCAGAGGATATTGTAAAGCCAAAATGCCTGTTGTTGGGTTATCTTTCTTTTGCCAAATGGTTCAAAAACGGGTTGAATTGGACGCTAGGAGCTTTGTTTTTGCTTTGAAAGCGTGTGAGCAATTTTCGCGAGTTTTTGAGGGAAAATCAATTCATTGTGCAATTTGGAAAATGGGTTTTTCCTTTGTTTTGTTAGTTCAAAATGGATTGATACATTTGTATAGTGTGCATCGGTGTTTAGCTTTAGCTCGTAATGTGTTTGATGAAATTTCCGTTAAGGATGTTGTTTCTTGGACCTCGATGATTGATGGTTACTCCGCGGATAATTGTTTTAATGAAGCTACGAAGCTTTTCGATTCCATGCTGTTGAGTGATGTTGAGCCGAACCAAGTTACCATGATATCAGTGCTTTCAGCTTGCTCTCAAAAGAGGGACTTAAGTATGGGGAAGAGTATCCATGAATATGTAAGAAGGAAGAATTTGAATCATGGTTTGAGCTTGATGAACGCAATTTTGGATATGTATGTAAAATGTGGATGCTTGGCGGAAGCTAGAGTGATTTTTGACAACATGGTAATTAAAGATGTGTTCTCGTGGACCAGCATGATAAACGGGTATGCTAAAGGTGGTGAAATAGAGTTGGCACAAAAGTTGTTTGATGAGATGCCTGAGAGGAATGTGGTTTCTTGGAATGCCATGATTGCTGGCTATTCTCAAAATAATCAACCAAAAGAAGCTCTAGAATTGTTTCATGCTATGCTGGAGGCTGGCTTGGTCCCAATAGAGAATACATTGGTCTGTGTTCTCTCCTCTTGTGGTCAGTTGGGGCGTATGGACTTGGGTCAGTGGATTCATCTCTATTTCATAGAGCAAAAGCATATAGAAACTAGTGTGGTCATAGCAAATGCGTTAATAGGCATGTATGCTAAATGTGGAGAGATAGATACTGCTGCTAAAGTGTTTAATAACATGTCAGAGAGAGATTCAGTTTCTTGGAATTCCATGATTGTTGCCTATGCTAGTCATGGGCATGCCAAGAAAGCTCTCGTTGTCTTTGAGCAAATGATAAGTGGGGGATTTAAGCCAGATGACATTACATTTGTGGGTGTCTTGTCAGCTTGCAGTCACGGTGGACTAGTCACTGAAGGCCAAGCATATTTTCAGGACATGGAAAGAAGTTATGATATCAAGCCCAAGGGAGAACACTACGCTTGTATGATCGACTTACTTGGTAGAGTCGGCTTCCTAGAAGGCGCTTATGAGTTGATAACTAAGATGCCAATGCAGCCAAGTGAAGCTGCTTGGGGTGCTCTTCTTGGTGCTTGTAGGATGCATGGCAACTTTGAACTGGCTAAATTTGCTGCCCAAAAGCTTCTAGACTTGGATCCTGAAGATAGTGGCATTTATGTCCTGCTGGCTGCAACTTGTGCTGAAGGTAGAAGATGGAGCGATATAAGGATGATTAGAAGCTTGATGAAGGAGAAGGGGGTTAAAAAGGTCCCTGGCCGTAGCTTGATAGAGGTTGAGGGGAAGTTTCATGAATTTTTGGCCAGTGATAAATCACACCCGCAACATGAAGGCGTTTATAAAACATTGGACGAAATATATTCACTGTCCAAACTGGAAGCAGCGATCAATTGAATTGAAAGAATTTCAAATCTGAAGGTTTCTTCTTTTTTTTTTTTTTGGTTACAGAATATTCCATACAGAAGGAAGCATAAATTTCACAGATGATAAACACCATGCCGCTGAAAAGGAGGTTATATTTCAGCGATATTTTAATTTTAATTTTTTGTTTCCGAGATATGACAATTCGAGTAATATGTGCATAACTCATTTACTATCAACGTCGCAACATCCTTATGAGACATAATTTGAGATGTAAGCTTTTTTTGTTTTCTGGGAACATTGGAAATTCTAAAAGACAAGGATCTGCCAACTTGACCCTAACAAAAGGACTAATAAAAATGTAAAACTTTAGGAACCTTTAAAGCATGTTTTCATCACTGAAGAAAATGTCAGGCAACAATCAATAAAAAAAGCTAGTTGACATGATTTTGTCTGTGCTTTAAAATGATTTTTGAAAAAAAAAAATTGAAAATGGAGGAGATGAGGAAAATAAGAAGCCACTCAGGGACCACGAGCAGGGGCAAAACAGAAACAGCCAGGTGACCGGTGATCATCAGGTATCATCCCTCCTCCCTTGCTTGTATCAATAGCTTCTAGCATTCTCACCACCTCAGACATTTCAGGACGTTTTTCTGGATTTGCATCCCAGCACTTTCGCATGATACTTGCTAAAGAACTTGGACAGCACCTAGGGACCTCCGGGCGTAAATTCTGCCAATGTATCGTACAATAGTAAACTCCCAAATCTAGAACTTCAACAGTATTTTAATTTAGTATAATACATTTAATCACCATATAAAATATTCTGAAACCTGAAACAGTATAAAATATATTTATGGAGCACATTAGCATCTTTTGCAAGCAGATATTCAGTGGCATTGACCTTTGTGGATCTTGTGGTATATGCAAAAGCGTTCTCTAGAAATTATGCCACAACTTCATTTTCTGTTTGAATCTTTTAGTCATCACAGCCATAAAAAGGCCATCCTTTTCTTAACAACTCATATGAGGGTATTTCATAATATACCAATTCTGTGAATACTGTCAGATTACTTTCTTGCCTGTGAAGATCTGAAAAGGCATTCTGGTATTCTTATCATTTTAAAATCAAATGTTCACTGGGGGGAGCAAGGGTGAATTGATTTTTTGCAGCATAAGAAATTAGAAAAACATATTCATCACAAATTAGAGCTAGGATTTGGACGCCAGAACTACTCAGACCAGATGATGGCATGATACTGACATCAAAATTTCATTATTCATCAAGTGTTTGTGTAATTACTAGTAAAACATGGTGAGAAAAACACTAGCATTTGGACATATGAAATCATGTCACAAAATGACAACATAAATTAAAGAAACAGGAAAAGGTATGTGCCACTCGGGATGATTGCCTTGAAGCTTGGCTGGATTTGTGATGTTCAATTATAAAGCTATTGTCCATTTGTGTTTTGTAGGGTGGTATATCTTGACTAGATCTGTTTTTACCGTAATCAGATGTTCTGGAGTTTTTTAATATATTTTTAGGATATTTCTAGGATGGTTTGTTTGGGTAGTTTTCATCCCTTAAATATGTTTTTCCTCATTTAAAATTATATTAATGAAATTTTTCTTATAAAAAAAAATACATGTTCATTGCATTATGAACTAACCTGTCGAACAACAGCAGATGATACATCAGCGAAGCTAAGATCAGGATAAGGCATATCGCAGCAATAAATTTCCCATAAGCATATGCCGAAGCTGTAGACATCACAACGTCTATTATATGGTTTGCCATCAAGAACCTACACAGAGTATCCATTAGAAAGCATTCAACTATAGGTCAAATATGCATATTCGATAGAAATAGTGTACTAATGATGAGGATACATCTCTTAGGTGCAACTAGAGAGACTTGCATGGAAAAGGTCGTATGGAATGTTCACCTTAATACCATATCAGAAAATACCATCAAAATTTTCTTTTCCACTCTAATTCATTTGAACTAATTCAAATAGTCCCTCATTGCCAAATAGTGATCCTTCTTACTTTAGATATATCAATACAAAAACATTAAAAAGAAAGACTTATAAATTTTTGTTCATTAAAAAAGCACATCAAGTTTTTCAAAGGCATTAATACCTCTGGAGCCATATATCCAAGGGTACCAGTTTCACCAGTCATATCCCTTGGATTTTGAGCTTCAACACGAGCAACACCAAAATCAGCTATTTTAAGAGTTCGATGAGTATCCAGTAGCATATTTTCTGTTTTGACATCACGATGCACAATCTTCTGTGAATGTAGATAGCTAAGTCTGCAAATAAGCACAAGAATACCAATCAGTAATTAATTTATTTAGAAAATTTACTAGCAGAAAAATGACAAACCGGAAATCACCCTCTAGACAGATCCAACGCAAGTTGGATCACGACCTTATAAGCAAGTTTCTTCCGCCTATTTCTTATCAAGTATTGTTTTAGCGTCCCACCAGCGAGATACTCGACAACTACACAGCACGCCTTTGAAGGGAAGGAATGTTGATTATCAGAGTCTTTTATAGGAACCTTAAGATTTGATGTTCCCATTGATGCTCCAACAAACTGTAAAAAAATTGCAACACAGAGAATTAAAACACATTTGAACAAAGTAATCCTACTTTAAAAATAGTAGCATGCTCCTTATTTATGTAGGCAATTTCCAACTGAACAAATTTGCTTGGGACACAAATCACTTTGATTATTAAAATATCATAACCGCATAAATTTCAAGATATCATAACAGAATATATATAATATATCAAAAGGCAAGTTATCAAAATAAACCAAGTTTGTAAGTTCTTCTTATCACAATTCACAACAGAAGATGGATGATTATACTGCCCATAAATGCTGCTCTGTTTTAAGTTGAAATGATATTCATATTGTGATAATAAAGTAAAAGTTTAAGAAGTTTGTACTTTTGTGACATTTGGATGGTCAAGCTTGTGCCAAACAGCAACCTCTTGCCGAAATGATGCCCGCATAGCAGCTGTTTCAGCAGTTGTTGCAATGCCATCCTCACCCCAATCCAATAGCTTCACTATAATATCCAACATGAGAATGTTGTAAGACAAGGCTTCATTGGATATCAAACAATCAACTTAAGCATATACAGTCCTCAATATCATGTAATTAATTTCAACATTCATTAATTAATAACAACTCAATTTTAACAAAATCAAAAAGAAAAAGACTACGTATCATCTATTGCCTAGCATACACCTCCTATTGAAAAGAAAGACACGATAATCCCAAAGTACAGGCACTCACCCAACTGGTCAGCAAATGGATCATCTGATTGAACCTTTTTTGTCAACTAAATAGGGTATGGTATAAATAGGATGTGATTGCAAGAAAAAAACTTAGGTACTAACATAGAAATGAAAGCAGATAGAAGTTAGTTAATATCAGAAGCAATCTAACAAATTAACCCATTTCCTTACCAAATTAAAAAAAAAAAAGGTCCAATGTAAGAACAAACAACAAATAGATTAATAGTAACTGATAACAAATTTCTAATCTCTACAAAAACCCAACGACTAATTCAAAATCTTAGGTACTAATACTATCAAATAAGTTCTGACAGGGAAGTTCAAAAGCTGAAGCCATATTAACCCATTTTATTACCATAGTAACAAATTATTGTTCAATGCAAAAACATATAACTTGATGAAGTGCAAAATTTCAATCATTTATTTCTGTCCTTTGAAAATACAACTTAAAACAGTTAATTACTTACCAACAAGACCCTTACAAAAAACCTAAAAAAACTCCAATATTGGGGGAGGGGAAAGTGAGAGAGCAATTACCAGCAACATCTTGGTCATCATAAGTGCCACGATACACAATCCCATAAGTGCCATGGGCTACGACATGTCTTATATCCAACTTAGACAAATCGATCTCCCACTCTTCTTTAGGCTTTTGGGGCTCAAGGTTCCTTGACCAAACCCTGCTCAGGTGCTTCTCCAGCTGCACATCCAAGCTCTTAAGATCGATTTTATCTGCTCGAAAAAGCATATCTTTGCTACTAACACTTCCAGTACCTTTCACCTTTGAATTTAAATCACCACCTTGGTTATCAGATTTCTCCTTTGCCATGATATCCCCAGCATCCTCACATGTTCTTGAATCCATTATAAAGAACCAAATACAAGTTACAAATACCCCCAAAATAACACAGAGAACCTTAAATTCCCGGACAACAATCAAAAAATAACAATTCACTTGTTTACTATCATCATACTCATTATCGTCCAATCCTGAATAAAAAAATTATTGATAAAAAATAGCAATTAATTCAGAAAATTCAACAAACCTCACCACAGATCATCAAATTACCAATCAAATACTGTAGTGAAAATTTTGATAAAGTAGAAAGCCAGTTTTCACCAAACCCAAAAATCCTATTCCAATTCCCTCCGATATTTGACCTTATAACCTAAAAATCAGAATTTGTAATAGATTTCTCACCAATCGGAAAATGAGTAAGCAAAATACTTTCTGTGTATTGCCTGAAAAAATTGACCATATAGTGGCACAAATCCACCAAATTCCCTATCACCAACCCTATTTTTTATTCCATCAACTAATTTAAATAAAACCACAAAAAATAAAATTTGAATAAACAAAAAAAGTAAACCCTAAGAAAACGACTCAAATCCCATCATTATCTATACACAGACCAAAGACCCAGAATTTTAAAATCAAACAAAACCAAAATTAAAATAAACAAAATAAACCTTTAAACGTGATTAATAAAAAGAAAAAAGAAAAAAGCACTACTGAGCACCCACGACCGCAAGCAAAACCCAAATCCCAAATTCCAAATCTCACCCCTCCCTCAAAAGAAACAAGTTCATTTCATTAGAGAAAGACGAGAAAGTTGACTAATTTGAATAATACTAATAAAAAACGAAAAGAAGAAGAGAATTAAGGACAGAGACGGTGGTGGCCAAATGATGTTATCATCATCATCCCCTTTTTTTACTTTGCCACTCCATTGAGGTCGAAAGGGAAATTGAGAAAGTTAAGATTTTGCGGCTAAATACACAAAACCGATATCAAAGACAGATTCTGAGAGTCTTATTTTGAGACGAAGAGCCACCAAAAAGCCGAACAAAGAAGAAGAGAGAGAGAAGCTAGAGAGAGCGGAATTTAAGCCTAAAATAAGGCTGTGGGTAGAGAGACTGCTTCTATATCTAATTAGAGAGAGTTTATATAAAAATAAAAAAAAATGGAAGAAATTTAGAATTTTGAGCCAAACCAACCACTCTCTCATATCAATTTTTTTCATAAGTACAACAACAAAATCTAAAGCACACTCCATAATATTCCAGAAAAAGCCCACCGCATTCATTGTTTTCCGTCCTTTTTCTTAACTAAATTACCTGTATTTTCTTCTTGGACCATTTTACCCTTTTCTTTATTAGTATTTATTAGTTTTTTGGGTTTATGAAATTATCTCTTTTTTTTAATATAAATATCAAATTAAGATATAGAATTAAAATTTTTTTTTTAGAATTGTAATTAATTTTTTTAAAAAAAAGATATAATTAAAATTATCTTTTTTTAGAATTGCAATTAAATTAAAATTATCTTTGATTTGGGTTTGACTTCTTAGAGATGAATTTAAAAATTTTTAGAGATGAAGCCAATAAATATTTGCACTTAAATTTGAAATTGTAATTTTTTGTTATTACATTACATTTAATAATAATCTAATTGTAGAAAATGCATTATCTAAATAAATGGTAACATTTATTTTACTTTCACTTTTTTGAGATTTATTTTATTAAAGAAATGAACATTATAAAAAATTGTTTTAATTGTCAACATCTAATAAAAGAAAACAAAATACATCTGTTTTTTTTTTTTGTCAATAACATACATCTAATTTTATTCCAAATAACAGTAGTAACATTTAATAAGTGTTATTTATAATAGTAATAATTAGACATATTCATGAGCTATATTAAGGACCAATATATTATAAAAATGTAAATTAAATGGATTATATATTAAATTTTTTTTATTTTTTAAATTTAAATTTAATCTATAAATAGATCAAATAATTATATATTATTTATTATTAATATATACTCATTAATAATTCATAGTTAATAATAATTTGAATAATGGAAAATAAACAATAAAAAAGTATATAATTAAGAGAAAAAAAAAGCATGATAATTGTGGTTTTTTTTTTGAATTTGACCTTTTCCTTTGGAAAAAATAAGTAGTATTTTAGACAGATTGTTAAATAATGTATAATTAGAAAACGAAGGGAATTTTATTAATTGTAGATTGTGAAATTATCACATTTTTGGGATGAGATAGTAATGAAAATAAGAAGAAAGTGCCTTTCAAAAAAAAAATAAGAAAATAAGAAGAAAGTGTTTTAAGATAAAAGGCCTAAATAAGAAAGATCCAAATGGTGTGATGTCAAAACGACACGAAAATATAACTTTCCAACAATGATTTATACCTTATTTATTTATTTATTTAACATTTTTTTACAAAAAAAAAAAATCGACATTGGAGATTTTTCGATGCCACCAAGTCTCGTTTTATTGGTCAATACAATGTGCTGTACTGGTCCACCTGTTTTTCCTTCGCAAAGCCCAAACACATATGACTCCATTTTTTAATATATTATTACATCTTAAGCCTTATTATATAAATACTAAAAAAATAATAATATTTTAAGAAATCAATAATAATAAAGTTTTTGTTTAGTGGACAAATCTATTGAAATTTAAAGGTGTGAATCAAATCTATTTTAATTGACTTTTCTTTTAATTTTTTAGGTGAGAAAATGCGACTGTCTGGATTCATTATAATAGAAATTTAATTGATTTTAATATATATATATATTTAATTTATCATAAGAATTACTGTTAATTTTTATATTTAAGAGTAAAAAAATAAAATTAATATTGAAATATAATGATAAATTAAAAAATGTTAAATGTATCGAATTTTATATTTTTTTTATTTTAATTATCTCATGTTAGCTTCACACTACATCAGCACTCAATAATGAAATTAGAATCATAAATCTGAAAATGTTAAATAGAATACTTTTCTTTTTGTTTTTATTTATTTTTATATGAAGTAGACTTGTGTGTATTTAATTTTTTTATTATTTAAGATGAACAATTCTCAAATAATTCGATTATGTTAGTAAGGGACAACTTGATTGTTTGAATTTATGAAATTTTAAGTTAAAAATGAGTGATCCAAAATTATTTCCATTCCTTTGAAATGAGAATTAATAAACCTTTTTGTGAGATTCTTGTTATTGAAAATTTCAATTGAAAGTTTTCTTGCCATTTTCATTCAACAATAAGCCAACAAGTCACTCAAAACACTTTCAATTTTTTTTTAATTGAGTTATATTTTATTATAATTTAGATGATGATGGCTTTTTTTTCGAAACTAATTCATTTTCAAAATTATTTAAAATTTTTATTTCAACATAAGTCTAAATTAATCAAATAAAATCTTTAATTATATTTAAAATTAAAAAAGAAAATCTTAAATAATTGTTGCTTGTTTGGCATAAGTGTCTGGCATCGCCGAACAAGGAGCAAGAATTAACCATAGGAAACAAATTAATAAATTAAAAAAATGTTGAAATCAGACATATTTTGATTACTGTATCTTTTAATTAATTGAATATTATCCATGTTAAATAAATTACTATATCTTGTAATATTGTTTAGACTTAATCTGTTTTAATCACCTTCTTTGTTAATTATACTATGTATTCAATTTTTAAACGCTAATTAATCTCCACAAAGTGTATATATATTCCAAAAGGAGATGTTGGACCGACTCTGCCATTAGAAATCACAATGCAAAGTTGACAACTACGACAATTTATAATAGCTTAGTGGTCAAAATTGGGTTTTTCTATGATAATTATTAGAAATATTATTTCTATTAAGCTGGCTAATAATAAATGAAAAAACAAGAAAAAAAGTCATATGTCACTATATATATATATATATTTTACTTTCTCACACAAGGCTTTCAATTGTCAAATAAACAACTGTAAAATTTGTGGTTTTGTACGAAAATATTTTTATTACATATGGCTTGAATGCTTGACATGTAACTTTATCCAATTGTTGATCAAATTATTAATGTCTTATTCCTAACACAAAACATTAGTATAAATTTAAATCAAGAAAATAACCTGTTTTGTAAAATGTAAAATTTAACTTATAAGACAACATGGAGGAATTATATTTCATTAAAATAAAATATTAAATTTAATGGAGAAGTATTTAATTTAACATGTCATTTAATACATTTTATGCATGAAAATAAAAAAATTTTCCAAATATTGGGATTTGGAATTAAGAAGATAAACTTAGAAAAAATAACACCATTCATCATATTTTTAAAAATTTTTATTTTTTTATCAGGATATTTTAATTATTTTATTATAAACCTATAATAAACTCATTATAAACGGTATGAAATTTATAAACTCATTATTAGCTAATTATAAATTCATTGAAAATTTTATGTAAACTAATAAAAATTTGATATTTTAGTAAATATTTTATAAATTTTAATATTTTAATAAATATTTTATAAATATAATATATTTTTAATTATTTTTATATTTTTGTCAAAAGTCTGTAAATTTATCTACAGTTATGGAGCTGGGCTCCATTATCAGTTTTGGCCCATTCTATGAACGTATTTTGGTAGCTTCAGAAGATAGGATTCAAGTGGCTAATCATTTGTTATTGCTATTTGCTAGTGTCAAATTGCTAAGGAATTGCTCTCGAGGTAATATCAAGTTAAGAAATTGATTTTTAAAAAATATTTTATAACAACAAAATTATTTTTTTCACTGCAGAGATTAATTTTTTTCTTTTTTTTGTAATAGTTTTTTCTCATGTTCATTATAATTTATATAATTTTTTCTATTTTTTATTTTTAAAATATAAAATAAAATTTTAAAAAATATAAAATAAAAATTGAAAATAATTTTTAATTTTATAAAATAAAAACTAAAAATTTAAAACCTAAACCTGCACATTCTAGTGCTTTCTTCCATTTCAATAGAAAAAAACCTGTTATTTTTGTAAAATAAAACATAAATTATTTTCTGAAAAATATTTTTTTAAAAAAATTAAATTTAAAATAATAAAATAATTTTTAGAAAATAAATGCTTTTAGTATAGTAGTCCTCATAGATAACCTTAAAGAATATTTGCTGAAGTTATAATCACAACTCAAATAATACCGTAAATTCTTAATCATATAATTGGTTATTGATTTTTGGAGTATGGGATGTGATTTCAAGTCAAAATTCTTATCAATCTAGCCTGTCCTTGGCCGAACGAGGTTTTCAATTCAAGAAGCAACCTTTTAAACTATGGCGTGCAAGGTAGGGAAACCTAGTACTCCTGTGTGAGCCACAGACACTGGGTTAAGAAATGAATGATTTGTTCAACATATTCTTGACAAAGAAGCCCAACCAGAACCAGTCTATTATTAAGAATATTTATCAGTGCTTAATAATGGGTCTATAATTTTGTCATACCCTAAAAACTAACCCAACTAGCCTGCTCATCACCTTTTTCTTTATAACTTAGTATTTAATTTTGATCAAAAGATAAAAACAATTAAATTTCAACTCTATATGAAAAATGGCCTTTTTTGTTTGTGAACTAGGAAACTTCCTTTAACAGCATGTTAATGAAAAATCCAAAAACTACCCAATTAAAAAACAGAACTACATCATTTAAAATCACCGGAAAATCCCAAAACCCAGAAAAAGAAATTAAAGGGTAATTTTTAACTGGTGGGTGGCTCTCTTTACAAGGATAAAAAACAGAAAAAAAAAAGTTTATAAGAATTGGCCATTTGTAAATTGTAAGTGGACACTCATGATTACTTAAACTATGACTTTTTCTTTTGGTCACTTCCAAATTGCAAGAGCATATCTCAAATTAACAACTAATTTTATTTATTAATTAAGAACCTTTTTAGTAGTTGGGTCAACTTAACTATTTATTCTATTCATTCACAATCTGACGTTCACTAAAGCCTTCAAAGACTTTGCTCATTTCTCAATTATATTATTGCAATTATATTTATATACTAATATTACATTACTTAATTAATTCAAATTGCCCTGTTCAAATTTTTTTTTTAATTCACATTGACTAGCGTACTTAATTAGTGTAAACTTATGTAAAGTTTATTTACCAAGGAAATGAGTTTTAAGTTAGCTTGTAAACGTGTCAGATAATTAAAATAATAAAGTAGAAAAACAAAGAAATTTATGTTGGGCTGCAAAAGTAGGGCATGTTAGTGGACAGTCGACACTATAATTTGAGCATGAAGTTCACATTCAAGAGAATGTGGGGAGTTGGGAAGGAGCAAAACAACTATGTAATATTATCAATTATTTATTGATTTTCTTCATGCACAGGTTATTGCATTGGTTGAGCCCTAATTTAAGGCATGAGCTCTCACGTGACAATCTGCCCTTTAAGCTTAAGGGACCACTTGTGGGCCCTTCCTAAGGACACCTTATTTTATTGGGTTTATTGCACATTATATATACGCCTACTCCAAGCTGATTGATAAACTTCAAGTGCTAAATTTATTAAATAGTTAGAATTAGTTATTGTAAGTTGAAATATAATATATATATATATATAATCAATCGATAATAAGTATTTTTCAGTAAATTTATAAATTAAATTAAAAGAAATTATTTTTTTTAATTATTTTATTTAGGATGCAGTCCACGCTTCACTTTTATATTTAAAAATTATCTCATAAATATTAGTTTAGAGCATCAAATATTTAAATTTAAACTGATAATGAGTTATATATTTTTAATTTTTTATATACGTTTTTTTATTTCTTAATTTCATATTCTTGGTGTGTTTAAATTTTAATTTATAATTTTAATTCATATTATTATTAAATGTTTAAATTTTAAATATCAATACTTCATGAATTAAATTATTTAATAATATATTACAATAAATTTTTTTTCAAAATGTATCATTTTAATAATATATATATATATATATGTGTGTGTATTTCAAACCTTTTATGTAATTATTATTTTATTATTATTATTTTCAAATACTTATTCTATAGTTTGATAAGTAATCAACTACGTAGATAAAACATATTATTAAAATTTAAATATTTTATAATTTCAGAAAAATAATTATAATATGTGTATAATAATATTAAACAGACTATTAATTGATTATGCCAAACCTAACATGTACACCATATAACAAGAGAGAGAGAGAGAGAGGCACTTTTGAAAAAGTGAGATCTTTAATGTAATAATTAATGGAAAAACTATGTAGAGAAAAATTTTTAATGTGCTACCAAACTTAACAAATACTATAATAAGATGACATTAAATTTAATAATTTATGAGCAGTTGACAGAGACATTAAAATTTTGAAGCTTTAATATGAATGCCCAACAAACTTATATAATGTCCTTCTCCTTCTTTCTATGAAATTATTTCCAATAATTTTGTTATAGTAATAAGTCAAAATTGCAAAGCTATAGAGTTAGGCTTGTTAAACTTGATGATCAAGCCTCTTCATTTACTGGCTTAGGTCCCTTTTTATGCTCTAATCGGATGTTGAAGTAAGCTTCCACGTGTCATATTCTTGATTACTGTTAGTTAAGGTCTATTGGATTTGGTGGACCTCAAATCTACAATATAAACCTACCTTTTGAAATATTTGCGCGGCAAAGTTCAAATCTCCGGTTGTCACAACCACGTCAGCCAAAAGGAATTATTTTTATATTATAGATAGATTTGGACCGTTCCAGGTACTTTGTCTAAAATAGCCTTATGGATTGTTCATTTCAGAAACATGCTCATGCTGCTAAACGAGAGTTATAATAGTAAAATAGTAGAAAAAAGCCCAACGTTAAAATACAATAAGATATATATTTGTTTTTTTTTAAGTCATGGGTAATTCATGAAATAATCTATAGCTCATAAACAATGAAAACAAAAAAAGAAATTTCTCTATTTGGTGTGGCGTGACGCATTCAAATACAAAACCTAGAATGTGACATGCCATTTCCAAATCAACTTAATTAATTAAATAGGGTGGTACTTTTTTTTTATGGCATTAATTATATTCTTAAACTTGTATTATATGATGTATAATATTAAGTGATTTGCATATGAAAGTTTTTTGTTTGATTGTAATATAATTTTTACCCCTTTTTTAAATATTGACAAGGTGATTTGCAATTTATTAGGATGTTTGAGTAAAATATATAATTAGGACAATATATCTCAAGTGATTTACAATTAAACCTCTCATTTTTTTACTAAAATTTATTAGGATATTTGGTAAAATATATAATTAAAAAAATTTTAGTGAAATATACAATTAAAAATATTTTGGATGAGCACAATTTAAGTTTTTCGTAAAATAAAATATTAATAAGATTATAATTTAAGATTTTATTTGGTAAACTATATTTCACTAAAGATTTAAAAAATGTTTCAGAAAAAATAAATAAATAAATTTAAAAAGTTAAAAAAAATAGATTTAGAAAACTTTGTTATGTTTTTATAAAAATTAGATATTTATACAAGATATTTTTATTATTAAAATTTAAATATATTACGTATGAGTTAAAAAAATATTAATAATAAATATATTAAATTAAAGAAAATTTAAATATTCTTTCCTCACTAGAGTTATTAGCTAAACCACGTAATAAGAGTATCATAGTTAAGTTGAGCGATAAAAAAAATAATAAGAGTATAAAAAATTAAAATGAATTTACTCATCACTATATTGATAAGAATTTGATTTTTTAGATAATTTTTTAATTAGGTTCTTAAATTAATCCATCAAAACCTATCATGTTTTTGATTTCTTAAAATGAGAAGTAATATAGGCACCTAAATCAATGATAATTAATTGTTTATACTTAATTTAGCTGATAATTACTCTAAATTATTTAGACGTTTTATGTGTATTTTCTTTTACCCCATCAACGGAAAAAACGTAACGATGCTTAAACATGTTTACAATGTTTAATAATAGCATCAATTTCCCTACTTCAAAGGGAAATAATAATAATAATAATAATAATAATAATAATAATAATAATAATAATAATAATAATAATAATAATAATAATAATAATAATAATAATAAAGTTCCTACTATAGTCAAATGCATTCGTCATTTGCGATAATGTATGGAATCCATTTTTATTAGGCATTGGTTGTACAAAATTAAATAAAAATAAATCAGTTTTTATTAGGCAACTTATTAAAAAACGAGCAATGTAAAACATTTAGTATTTACTTAGTAAATATTGCACAAAAATATGAAAATTAATTAAAATATTTTAATGACAAACGGCCACGAATTTACAAACTAATAATAACAAAAATGTGAATACAATTGGCAAATTTGAACATTTGTTAATGAGATGATCATCGAAGATATTTTCTAATAATGTTCTAAAAAAAAGAATCTGACATATTTTGATATTCACTGGTAATAAATAAAATACAAACATTCTAATTAAAATTTGACTTTGTACTGTGCAGTAGTCACTGAATGTATACAGTCAGTATAACAGAAAAGAAAATAAAAGAAAAGAAAAATTAAAGAAAAAAAAAGAAAAGAAAATCTAAAATAAGAACAGTAAAGACTCGAAAAGAGAGGGAGAAGCCAAAACCAAAATCAAGAGGACGTTACTTTTGAAAAAAGTAAAAGTGTATGTGTGTGTGAGAGAGAAAGCAGTAGTTTTTATGGAGAAACAAATGAAAATGGCAAATTAGCAATGGCATTTATGTATATATAAAAGAGTTCACAGTTGTTGAGTGAGCGAGTGAGCGAGAGAGACAGAGTGTGGGCTATGGTGATGGTGGGTCATTTGGGGTTATCCCCACAAGAAAATCCTATACTATCCCGCCTTCACACTTCTTCTTGAATCTCATCTTCTCCATTACTTGTGAGAGAAAATCTCTTTCTCTATCTTTAGAAACATTTTAGAAAATGACATACTAACAAAGTGGATGGATATTGGAGATAAAAGCAAAAGTATGTTTCGCAGCTTAGCTTAGCCGAGTTCAAGAATTTAGCTATGTGGAGTAGCTTCTTCACTCGCCATGGATACACCTGAGAAGGCCCAGATCACCACTCCTCTTTCTAAATTTGAGGTGCTCTTGCTTTTCTCTTCTTCTTCTTCTCTTCTTTCCTCTGAATTAGGTTTTTTTTTATTATTCATGAGAACTGATGAATTTTAAATTTGACTTGAATTTGAATGCGTGCATTTGCTTGATTTGGATTCTGTATACGTTGGCCTACCTGGGTTTTTTTCTGGGATTCAGTGTATGCGTGAATTTCAGTTCACGAAAGTACAGATCTGCAGTTCAAGTTCAATTTTTTGCTTTCTGGGTTTTGGATTCCTCTGCATTTCAAGCTCTGTGTGAATTTCAGTTCAATTTTTTGTCGTGCATGTCTGGTGGTTGATGAATTATCCATATATCCTCGAGTTTCTTCAATTTCTAAAAGAATGAAAGTTGGCATTGGAATTATTTCCTCTTGTTTGAGATCTGGCTTCATAAATTTTCTCTGAACCATTTTTTTTTCTCATTTGCTAGCAATTACGTAGTGCGTGTGTATATGCATTTTGACTTCTACGAAATTTTTCTTATTTGCTTTCAGTGTTTATTGCAAAAGAATTCATGTATTTATTTTGGGTTAAATTGTATTATTTGTTACTGGATGCAGGATTCACCTGTCTTCAACTATATCAACAATCTTTCTCCTATCAAGCCAGTGAAGTCCATACACATTACACAGACATTCCATTCGCTTAGTTTTGCATCTCTTCCATCCATTTTCACTTCTCCCCATGTTATCTCTCACAAGGAATCTAGATTCTTAAGAAGGTAATTGGCTTTCTATTATTACTTTCTTGATTATTCATATGTCCTGTAAATCTCAAAAAACAAAACGGAATAAAATAAAAATAAAAATCATAACTTTTTTTTAAAAAAAAATTTCAGTCATAACGACTCAGATCCATCAAAACCTGAGTTCTCCTCTGAAAATGGAAATAAAGTTAGTATTGATGACGGGGATGCAGCTCAGCTGTATGATAACTCAGCGGAGCTACAAGAAAATTTTGATCCAGGAGTGTCTATTACAGAAACTTCTGCTGAACCTCCTCGCGAACATGTGAAGTTTGCAATTGCGTTGCCCAGGAGGTTAAAATATGATTGTGGTAGCCCTGAATGTGACACAACAGCTAGTTGTGGTTCTCAGATGGATTGTATGTCAGAATTGGCAGGCATGTCTGCATCAGAGGTCTCTCGAAAATGTTCTACTGAAGGTGAAATGCGTCATCAGGTGATCCACCAGTCCGAGCGGAAAAAAGAAGCTACTGATTGTGACTGGGAAAGTTTGATATCAGACACTGCTGACCTCTTAATTTTCAATTCTCCTATTGACATTGAGGCTTTTAAGGGTATAATGCAGAAATCACTGGATACTGATGCAAGTTTTCCTACTTCTCTTGATGAGGCACACCAAATGCAAATAGATTCTTTTGGTTCTGGTTCTTCAACTCAACCCGGAGAAACTATTGAGCCGAACGAAATAAACCAGAGTCAGGATAACCTGGAAGCTAATAATAATCTAAATGATGAAGCGGATAATGAGGTGGAAATGCCCACTGGAATTGCTTCTAAGGTAAAGATAAACTTATTTCTGTTGTCTGAAATTCATGGATTTGGCCAGTTTTTGGGATACTTGCTAAACCTTTAATATGTTCAAAGTCTTTTATCTATGTCAATCAAACATGACATTTTATTTTATCAGAAAAGATTAAAAAATAATGAATCTATGTGAATAAATCGAGGGGGAGCATTACCCACAAATTCTGCTTGCAATTAGAGCAACTAGGCAAGGGTAGACTTGTCATTCACGTGGAACTGTTAGGTGGATTGTCAATCAATTTCTCTCGCAATTGCAGGACAGGACTTGTTAGAGCCTGCAGCGAATCCTTATATGTTACTGTTACTTGAACCCAGGAATATCCTTCCAACTCATATTCAATGTTAGGCTAATGTATTATTCTCCCAAATCAAAGTTATACTATGCCACAAATTTTGTTGCATTTTCAACCTCGTAGATGCAATCAAAACTCTATGCAACTTCGGTAGCTTGGCCCTGATCATGTTAATGTATTTTTCTTTGCTCATTGATGTTTTGGTAAATTTAGAGATCGCTCAACTTCTGAAGACTCCTTGTGTTTTCTTCCTGCTGTTTAATGACTAAATGGAATTCTTAGTCCGGGTAATTTTAGACTGATAAAACTTGTTATTTTCCTCTTCTCTTTGTAGATTGTTTCTAATTTGCATCGCGGCATGCGGAGACGTTGTCTAGATTTTGAGATGGTAGTAGCTCGTAGAAAGAACTTAGCTGATGGTTCAAATTCAAGTACTTCTTTGCCAGGGCAATCTGATAAGAACATTGCCTCTAAAGATAAGCAACTGGCTGTTAAGCCTGGCAGTGATTCTTTAAGATGTGTTTTACCTGAAATTGGTTTGCACTTAAATGCTCTGGCAATGACTTCCAAGGATAGCAAAAATATGCAGCACGAAACCTTGTCTTCTGGGAAAAGTTTGTCCAGCTCTATTGCTTCTTTTCACTCTCCGACTACTGGTCAAGAACTTAATGAATCATTGGCATTAGTCCCGACTGAAAAAGAAATGGATCAAATTGAAAAAGATATTCTGCTTCTGGAAGATGTTTCTCACGAATCGGCTTCTTTAGTTACTGAAGAATTCAATCATAGTAGCCCCAAGAAGAAGAGGCATGCTTCTTGACAAAATTCTCATAGCATAATCTGTATACTTAAGTGTTTTTTCTTTTTAATTATATTAATATTATAAATATTCCATTTCCCATGTTCAGATATAATTTTGAATTTTATTTCAGGCGCAAGTTGGAAGGAGAAAGTGAGGCCTGCAAGCGTTGTAATTGTAAGAAATCCAAGTGTTTGAAACTGTAAGTTCTTTTCTATTTCAGAGTTTGAATTTTGATCAGGGTGCAGGTATTAGAGGTGGGCCTAATAAGTGACACTCCCCCTCAAGTGCAACTGGACCTTTCGATTGACACTTGCTAACACAAGCCCGTTTGGGCGGACCGGCTGACATCTCTTCATCAGCTTCGGTCATGTGGGGGTTTGGCTCAGGATCTAGCTCGTTTGGGCATTAATTGCTCTAATACCATATTAGAGCTGGGCCTAACTCATCCTGAAAACCCGAGTTGACAGGAAGAAGATTGCCCAGTCTTATAAATGACTGGAGCTGCTCATTCCTTACCGATGTGGAATTCACATTCCCAGCACCAGGGACTTTAGATTTTATGAACTGGCTGCTACATTGCCAGTAGCCATTAGATGTAGTTTCAGCCTGCATACCTTATATATGTTATTCATGAAGTTAAATTTCAGTGGCTAGACCTTTCTAACATCCATCTCTGCGCTTATTTAGATGAGTCCTTGGTGCGAACTTCACATTTCGTTCATATATGGTAGTTTTGCTCGTAAGCAAATGCAGTATTCTTGAATCCTTTCTTCTTTTCACTTCTCTCATTTCTTTCATTTCTACTTTCTCCTTTTCTTCACCTTGTTTCATCTTATTATGCTCAGGTAGGGAAAAAAGATATTGCATACTCCACGTGGTATCCATCTTTTAATGTCATACTATACTTGCAGTTACTGTGAATGCTTTGCTGCTGGTGTTTACTGCATAGAACCTTGTTCATGTCAAGAATGTTTCAACAAGCCTATTCATGAAGATACTGTTCTTGCAACTCGCAAACAGATAGAGTCTCGCAACCCTCTTGCATTTGCTCCAAAAGTGATTAGAAGCTCTGAACCTGCAATTGAAATTGGGGTTAGAATTTTAAGTTCATCTTCCATTTCTATTGGTGTACTCAACTGCATTAAAATTTTTTGTAACTTTGAGTTCTTCCGTAAAACTAGGATGAATCTAGCAAAACGCCTGCTTCAGCACGACATAAAAGAGGATGCAATTGCAAGAAATCCAATTGCCTAAAGAAATACTGCGAATGCTATCAGGTTTTTCTCGGAATACCCGTTATGCTTTTTATGCTTCATGTCATGTAGACTGATCTGGTAGCATGATTTTATTGTGAAGGGTGGTGTTGGATGCTCCATTAACTGCAGATGTGAAGGGTGCAAGAATGCATTTGGAAGAAAGGATGGTGAGTTCTCTGCGAAAATTTTCATGATTGCTTGTTGTGATTAAAGCAATTCAAAATTATGAACATAATATTTTCAAGTGGGGATTTTGAAGTACTTCATTGCTGTCGGAATTCAGGATCTGCTTCTATTGAAACAGATGCTGAACCAGAGGATGAAACAGAAGGAGATGAAAAGAATGGGGTTGACAGAATTTCGCAAGCAACTGAGATTCAAAACAATGAAGATCAAAATCCAAATTCTGCCCTTCCGATGACACCGTTATCACTCTGCAGGTCTTGTTTCTGACTTCTGAGCTATTTTATTGCCTGGCAAAGTTGTATTCCTTTTTTTAAAACTCTTAATGGTATTTTTTGAATGACAGACCATTGCTTCAGCTGCCATTTTCATCTAAGAGCAAACCACCTAAATCATTTCTTGGAATTGGATCTTCTGGACTGTATACTGGCCAAAAATATGGCAAACCCAATATTCTTAGACCTCAAACAAAGTTTGAGAAACAGTTACCAACCGTTCCAGATGATGATATGCCTGATGTTCTCAGAGGCAGCTACACTCCTTGCACTGCCATCAAGACTTCTCCTAATAGCAAGAGGATCTCTCCTCCTCAAAGTCTTTTAGGATCATCACCTGGTCGGAGGAGTGGCCGGAAGTTGATATTACAATCTATACCTTCATTTCCATCCCTCACTCCTCAGCATTGAAATGAAATCTTTGTCATAAAGTCGCATGAAATTCTTTAAACCTCTGTTATGTTGAGATGTAATTGAGTGTTCGTTTATACTCTTCTTGTACAATAATATGCTATCTAGCCCTCATAATGTCCTAGCACTTCAAATCCTTGTATAATATGTTAATTTTGTTTTTACATCCTTAAGATTAACTAGCGCCATTGTTATAAATGTTCATCAAACACCTCTTTGTTTATATCCAAGTTCTCACTTTGAAATTTGATGTAAATATTAAGTATAGCAAAGCTTTTCCTTTTTTTTAGCACTGGGAGAGAATTCAAATATAAATTTATTAATGTGTACGCAATTATATTCGTGTGTGCATATTCTTTATATTGTCATATCACTAGATTTTTAGAATATGATGAAAAATTAAAATTGATATAAATAATTTAAAGTTGATACAGTAGTTAATTAATATTAATAATTAATTGGACTAAACTGAAAAAAAATAAAAATTCAAAGACAATTTTTTGATAATTAAACCATTTAATGATATCTCAAATTATCACTTTATTATATGTGAACAAAATGGACAGCGGAGAATTATTGGTGCTCTTCGCACAGAGATTTTATGGAGATTTAATTTTTTACTCGTAAAAGAAATTTATTACTATAAAAAAAGAATTATCATCGTACAATTATTGGTTCTCTTCGCACCTGGATTCTAATTTTTTAATTTTTAAAAATTATTTTTATTTATTATTTATCGGCTTCCATCAATAATTTTTAGAGAAAATTATATAAAATACTATTTTTCTTTAAAATTTTATTTACATTGCCTTTTTTTTAATTTATAAAAACCCCATTTTTTCTATTTTTTAACATTTTTACAATGTACGCTAAGAATACCCTCAACATATATCCAACTTATACCACAATTTTGTAAATTTTTAGTATTTTTGTAAATTTTTAATATATATACAGTATTTTTATAATTTTTTTTACACAGTATTTTTGTAATTTTTTATTTTTTAAATTATTTTTGCAAATTTCCCTAATTTTTATAATCCATTGAAAGTTATCGAATGATATGTATTCTAAAATATCTAGACGTTGAACGGGTGCCATTTTATTTATTAATTTTGTGACCTCTTATTTTTTTTATTTCCATCGTTTCAACATTTAATTTAATATATTGTATACAAGAAATTGTTAACCAACCAAGGTATGTGGTGTTCTGGATGTATTTAACCAGTTTATACTGCATTAACAATGTTTAGCTGAAATTACAAGAACAAAGAATTGCCGAGAGAAACAGCTTATTATAACTAAAGCAGGCTAGTTCTTCATGTGAAAACTAGGGAGTACAAACGCTCTCGTTATGCATGAAATTCGGAGAAGAGTTGGACCTATTAAGTTTTTATATGCGGCCTTCCCTTGCAATTGTAAGAGGCCGTTTTCACGACTCAAATCCGTGATCTCATATCACACGGCGATAATATTTACCGTTGCACCAAAGATTCCCTTCTATAGATTCAGCTTAACTAATCCAAGAAATGTTCTCTTAAACATAACATTAACATCAAGAACATTTCAAACTATAGCTAACAATATTGATAGGCTTCTCCTTGAGCGGCTGCTTCAATATTCATAGGTTGAAGGTCTTGCACATCCACAGAAACAACTCTTCTTTTGCCTTCTGCTGCTTCTCTTGCCACTGCTGTAAATAAAGTCCTTTAATATGATGCCTGTTCTACTTACAGGAAACTTGTGTTTACCTTTGCTTTTCTTTTCATCCTCCAGTTTTAACAGAGTGTATTGGATGCTCTGAACCTCAAACTGTAGTCGTCCAATTATCTCAGATCCTTTCCTTGATTGTTCTATCAGTCTTTTTCTGCTGCCGTTGTTGCTAGTTCCTTCTAGAGCTGTTGAAGTGTTTCCTTCTGAAGGCGAGGGACTCTCTTCAATGCCTTTTGTTAATTGATCATGAGCATCAATCAGCTGCACAACAGCATCCTCAACTTCTTGTAACTGTCTTTTCACTCTCTCAAATTCAAGGTCATTGCCCTTCTTGCTCCTCTTCTTCATCTCCATTTTCTTCTTCAAATCTGCCACAGTTGTTTGAAGAGATGTTAATTTCTGGGCATCAGAAGCAAGTCTCTCCAATATCTTTCTTTTGTTTCCTTCTTGATTTGGCTCTTTATTCATGCTCATGGACAGTTCTAGCTTGTCAATGCCCACTTCCCTCTCCACCTGTAACTCTAAAGAGGGATTCCGACTCTTCCGGTTGACATCTCCGAACTGATGAGGCGCATTGACATTCTCCAACTGTAAAGCTACCTCCTTTTGTGTGACCCTGCGCACTGGATTAAAGCTACAGTCTTGCTCACCAGATTCCCATAGCTTGAGCATCTGATTGTCAGCCTCAGGATTCTCCTTCTTGCTTCTCCTATACAACGAACAATCTGAAACCTGATCAAGAGGAATGTCTTTCATCAAAATCCCATTCTTCACTTCAGAAATTTCAACTTTACTTTCACAAAGCTTCGCATTAGTGGTGAGCTCATCTACAAGTTCTGCCTCTTCCTTCTGTCCTCTCAATTCCATCTGTTCAGGCCCTTTCACTGGAGATTCTAGCTTGACATTGGTGTTTTCTCTTTCCTGCATTACATGCCTGTCAATTTCTTTGATCGCTGCCTTCTCAACTACTTTAATTCTATTTTGTATCATGAGTAGATCTGAAATTCCATTTGGCACTGTTTCATCATTCATGAGTTCTTGTTTGCTGAATTCCTGAGGTTGAATAGCAACATCCTGATGAAACAAGAAGGCAGAATATTTTAGTATGCGAACTATCTATACAGCAGTATCAACACAGTTGAATGGATAACACTTGGTGACAACTTGAGTAGAGGCCGATATGCAGATATAAGGATATTTCTACCATACCGAAAATGGCAAAGGATGAGAAAAGCAACCTTTATTTAGCTCTTATGCATTTACATGGGGGCATTTAAAACTCGAGTAAAGCAACTATGATTTCCAATAGAATTTAAATCTTAAGTCTAATTTGAGATGATAAACTTGTATAAGGTAATTGAGTGGATGGGCCTAAAAGATCTCATGTTAAGGCCTAGGGATTCAGTTGATGACCCTGTCTAGGTTCATGCATGATATATGAATTGAAAATTGAATTTTTGAGTGGAAGAAAAGAATTTTACCATATGTCCTTGATTGCCACCTGCCAAAAACTTTGTGCAAAGAAGGGCATTGCGCTCAAGAGATTCCATATCCTCCCTTAGCGAAGCTATGACTGGAGCATAGGCAGACAACTGAGCCTTCATTTCTCCAACTTCAGATTCCAAGAAGCCAAATATTTCTCTCATCTGTTCAATTTTGATATCCTTAGTAGCATTTTCGTCTTCAAGACTCTTACAAACTGTAGTCAGCTCATGAACTTTATTTTCAAGCAAGACTTCATTTATGGAGGATATTTGAAGATCAAAATAGAAAGATGAAGCCTCAGCCTCAAAGAGTTCAAACTCATTGCTTCTCTCTTGCAATTCCAAACTCAAGTTCTCTTCTCTGGTTCTTTGCTCTTCAACCTCCTTACATAATGTACTCACTTCTGACTCCAGACTTTCATTTACTTCTTTAAGATATTGTATTTTCTCCTCCTGACTTATGCTATCTTTTGACAGTTCAAGAACCCGCTTCTCTACATTCTCCCTAGTTATTTTTGATTCTTCACATTCCCTCTTCAGATCCTCTATAGTTCTGCATAGTTCAGCATTTAAGTTTTGTGCATCCTTAAGCTTCTGCTCCACTTCTAAAAGCTCATCAGCTTTCTGCCTGAGAAAATCCCGTTCAACTACAGTCTGAAAGTTTAATTGATCAGTCAATTCTTTGCCTTCTTGTAGCTCCTGGTGCAACTTCTGAATTGTTTCATTAAGATGTAGACTTTCTGCGTCTTTTGCTTCCAGCTTCTGCCCTAACATCTCAACCTTCGCCTTGAGGTCATTTTTAATCACAGAAAGAGAGCTGAGGCCCTCAGAAAGTGCTTCGAGTTCCTCTGCTTTCTCAGTATTGAAGCTCCTGAAAACTGATGATATGTTACTGAGGGCTAGTACTTCCTGGAGAGCATCATTGTTTTCCTCTTCAAGCATACGCATTTCCTCTTTCAGATCTAGGAATTTCTCAAGCAAGGATCTGTTTTCTCCAAGTGTCTTGACATTTTCTTTTTGCAATGCCAGGTAAGAACACTGCAAACTTGCAAGATTCACATGCAGACTTTGCAGTTCAGCCTTTAATACTTCCTCATGCTGCTCTCTATTGCTCACTTCCAACCTCAATTGCCTGTTCATCTCCACAAGTTCATGCTTATCCTTTTGTAGCAAAGTACAATGCTCCATCATCATCTGAAACTCCTGCTCAAGGATTTTCTTCTCTGACTCAAATTCAGCACCCTCTGATCCTAGTTCTCCAAGTAAAGTTAAGAGCACTAAGTTCTCAACCACTAGCTTCTGTTTATCATCCTCATTTCCCAATAGGGAACCTTTTAGGTCCTCAATGTTGTCCAAAATATGGAGAAGAGGAATCTGCTCTTCGTCAATCCTGTCTTCATGCTCTTTAACTGGGTCAGACTGAAGAGCCTTGAACACTTGACGAACTCCCATTCTCAGCTTTTCAATTTCATCCAACAAGAATTCCACTTCCACCTGCTGCTCAAGATTCTCAGTCTCCAGTTCCGATATCAGTTTGTTTGACAATTTGGAGGCCTCAACATGTTTCTTGCATTCAATCAACAGAGATAAATTCTTCTCTTCCAAGTCTTGTATAAACTTCTGCAAGATGAAGATCTCAACCTGAGCATTTGCAGCCTTATCTAGTTCTTCTTCAAATTCTTTCTTACTCAACTTGCTTTCTTCTTTCAGAAGATGAACCTGGTTCTCCAGATCTGCTAATCGGGACTCACTAGACTGCATATAACATGCACGCTCATGTTTTTCTATGCCAAGGTAACTCTGCAATTCTTTTACTTCAAAAATTGTTGATTCTTTCTCCTTCTCTAGATCAGTGTATTTCTCCTCTAACCTTGTAAACCTCCTTTCTAGGTTTCCCAGTCTCTTTTCAACATTTTCCAGCTGAGCCACTAGGGCGCTTCTTTCATTTTGAAGGTTGGATTTCTCATTTTTGAGCACCTGGCAGAATTCTTCTAAACTTCTTGACTTTTCCCTTAAACCTTTGAGTTCGATATTTGCATTCGAGAGTGAATTCTCCAGCAAGGCATCTCTATCCAATAGCTTTTGCATATTCTCTGCCATTGTTTGGAGCTGAGAAAGCAGGATAGCTTTTTCAGCAACAAGACCAGATTTTTCTCCTTGAAGAAATTGGAAGGACTCCTGCAATTCTTTGACCCTCTCTCTTGATCCTTCCAACTTGCTACTCAATTCTGACAGAGATTTTTCTAAAGCAACATTCCTCTCCAAAATCTCATGCATGCCTCTCAGCTTCACATAGAGATCTTCCTTTTCATTTCTGTCCTTCTTGCAGACTTCTTTTAGCTTCGAGTTCTCATCTCGCAAGTCCCTGACTGATGAATTAAGGCACTCAGGATCCAGACCTACTGAGCAAACTTGCTCTAGTAAAGCCTGATATCTCCTATTCAAACCTTCAATCTCCTCCTTCAAATGGTATATCTCCTGTTGTAGGGAATTGCTGAGGGCCACTTGCAAATCAAGGTCCTGTTCAAGTTTGTCTTTCACTTCCTTCAAGATAAAAATTTCATTTTCCAAATTTTTCATTGAGCTCCTGGAAGAAGTGTTTGATTCATTGAGACTTTGGTTCTCTTCCTTAACCTGTTGGAGGTCTTCCTGCAACTCACTGTTGCATATCTCTAAGTCCTTCAACATTTGAAGCTTCTTTTGAAGCTCTTGTGCCAAAGCTCTCTGCTTTTCTTGAGATTCAGAGTGCAACTTCTGCAAAGTTTGCAAAGCAGCTTCAACTTGAACAAACTGTGAATGCTCATTTTGCAGTGAAGTCTGAAGTTTCTCCAATTCCCATTCCTTCTCTGACAGTTCTTCATCCTTTATTGCTATCTTTTCTGCTAGATTATCTGCCTCCAACTGCAGTGACTGATTTGACCTCTCTAACAGCATACACTTTTCTTCTACACTTTTCAGTTTTGCAGCCCCTGTCAGAATTTCGCTGTTGAGTCTTTCTACATCTTCTTGGGCATGAGAAATTTCATGCTCCATTTCAGCAATCCTCTGTAAACATTGCTCGTACCGGAATTCTGCAGCTTCTTTCTCCATGTTCAACCTAGCAAGAGCTTGCTTCAGTGCCTTAACTTCATTTTCTGCCCTTTCAGTTTGATCATTAAGCATTCTAGAACTCGCCTCTGCAACAGAGATTTTATTCTCCAGAACTGATATCATTTCAAGACATTGATTGTACTGAAGAAGACCAGCTTGTTTTTCAGTCTCTAATGCAGAAAGTTCTTGCCTGAGATTTTTAGCCTCTATCTCTGCTTTGATTGCTCTCTTGTTAAGTCCCTTAGCATCCTCCTGTGTTTGAGAGATCATATTCTCCAGAGAAGAAATTCTTTCCAAACATTTATTATACTGAAGAAGGCCAACATCCCTCTCAGATTCTAATTTAACAAGGGTTTCCTTCAGGATTTTCACTTCAATTTCAGCTCTGCTTGCTCGTTCATCAAGCCCTCCAGCTTCCTTCAGTTCTCTCTCTAGGCTAGATAACTTCTGCAAGCTCTGCTGGTGCTGAAGAAGAATAGCTTCCTTCTCAGCTTGAATCTCTGCAAGAGTTTTCTTCAAGTGTTGCACTTCGATTGCAGCATGCTTTCCAGTTTCACCACCCAACATGTCACACATGTTTGAGAATTTTTTCAGCTTTCCTTCTGAAACTTTTGAACCTGCCACTCCCGACCCAAACATGTCATTGAGCTGTTTTAAACCTCTGCTGCTTATTCCAGAGTCTGATCCTTCTGAACAACCTACATTGCTTTTCATGGCATGCATGTCAGTTGACGAGAGTCCCAACACATTCTTATGCAAGTCATCTGGGTCAAGCAATGCACAAATTGGGTGTGGCATTTCTGGAGTGTGAGGCTCACCCTCAGGACCTGAAGAACCCGATGGTGAATCATCAGACAGTGCATAAGGTACTTGATTAGGAAATGCTTCTGCCATGGTTCGATGGGCTTGGCGAAGCTCCACAGTTGCATGATCATATCTCTCAGCTAGTGCACGATAAGCCCGGTAGAACTCTTCAACCAATTTCATCAGTTCTGGACGCTTTTTATAGTACATTTCTGCCCTCCTTGCAAAAGAATCCGCATCTTCTTCAATGAGCTTGATCATTGCTTTTACTTTGGCATCCATATCTGTTTAAACATATTTGTGTTCAGTGAGAGAATGGCCAATGAATTGCAAAATTGCATATACAAACATATCAGTTCAATTTCTGCCTAAAACATTTAGTGAATAGTTGTCATAGCTATACTACCTCTTACAAACTATAGTTATTAGATTAACAGCCCATGCTTTTATAAAATTCACCATGCACAATGAAAGGATAATCTATTAGACTATCCACATCTATTTCTACAATAAAGAACAAAAATGTGTGCACTGAACATCTGAAATATTTCTAAGGATAGAGAGTCAAATTTAGCCAAGAAAAAAAAATTATCATTTAGGCTGGTCTAACTGGTGGCAAGATAGCAGAAAGCACAAAACTTCACGCCCACAACAAAACATGTACGCAAGTGTAATTGAGAAGAGGCTATAATGCACCATAAATATATGTTACACAAAGCCAGTGGCCTTGCATTAAATAAGATTCAGCAGCGACCTGCTGCTAAATTCTGTTCTTATGTTAAAACAATTATTAGACCTTTGTATTTCAGAATGATTTTGTATTGTTGTTCAAGGATGAGTTGGTCAAAGCTGGAGGGTGAGAGAAAGATGTGAGTATGTCATCAAATAATATGTGGATAGGCATATCTATAACAATTAAAGAAGTAGCTAGAAAGATTCTTGAAGAATCTAAAGGGTGTGGACATCCCTCGAAAGAGTCTTGGTGGTGGAATGAGGAAGTGCAAAAAGCGATAAGAAGTAAAAGGATATATAAGAGTTTGCCCATGTGTAATAACAATGATGCTTTTGAGCAGTACAAACAAGCGAAAAAAAGATGCTAAAAAGGCAGTTAGTTAAGCAAGAGCACAATCTTTAGAGAGTTTGTATGAGAAACATGGAACAAAGGGGAAAAACTATCTATTAATTGGCTAAGATAATGGAAAGAAACACTGCGATTTAAACTAAGTTAAGTGTATTAAAGATAAAGAGAATAAGGTTATGGTTCAAGAAGAGGATATTAAGGAACGATGGAGAAGCTATTTTGAGGAACTTCTTAATGGTAACCATAGTGATAACATTGAGGGTTTAGACGTTAGGCCGGAGAAAATGTGAAATACACTAGACGGATTAGGTTTTCGAAAGTTAAAAAAGCTTTGAAGAGGATGAAAGTTGGTTAAGCCTGTGGACTAGATGAGATACCTATTGAGGTTTGAAAATGTTTGGGGGATACAAGAGTTACATGGTTGACATCTTTGTTCAATAAGATCTTAAGTAAAAAGAAAATGCCTAATGAATAAAGATAAAGTAATTTGCTACTTATTTTTAAGAATAAAGGAGATATTCATAATTGCTCAAATTATAGAGGTATAAATCTTATGAGCCACACTATAAAATTGTGGGAGAGAGCTGTGGAACACCGTTTGCTGTTAGATACTTGTATCTCCTCAAATAAGTTTGGCTTTATACCTGGTCGATCAACTATGGAAGCTATTTTTCTTATAAGAGATTTGATGGAAAAGTATAGAGAAATGAAGAAAGATTTACATATGGTTTTTATTGACTTGGAAAAGGTGTATGATAGAGTCCCTAGAGAAGTTTTATGGTGAGTTCTAGATCGTAGGGGAATATCTATACGATATATCCAAGTCTTGAAGGATATGTATGAGGGAGCCATTACCAGTATCCACACTGTGAGAGGAGATACTAAGAATTTTTTCGTTTCTATTGGATTACACCAAGGTTTAGCTTTGAGCCCTTATCTTTTCGCCTTGGTCATGGATGAGCTAACAAGACATATATAGGATGACATCTCTTGGTGTATGATGTTTGCAGATGATATTGTATTAATAGATGAGACTCAAGTAGAGGTAAGTCAAAAGTTGGAGTTATGAAGAGACTGAGTATATGCATTATAGATTTAAGAGCGAGAATAGAGAAAGAGGTAAAATTATTTTAGATGGAATAGCAATACCTCATAGTACTTATTTTAAATATCTTGGCTTGGCTCTATTCTTCAAGAAGATGGAGGTTGTGAAGAAAATGTAAATCATAGGATTAAAGCTAGTTGGATGAAGTGGAGGGGTACTATAGGAGTTCTATGTGATCTAAAGATGCTAATTAAATTAAAAGGAAAGTTTTACCACACTGCAATACGGTCTGTGATCATATATGGTAGTGAGTGTTGGACAGTAAAAGAATAACACATGAGTAAAATGCATATTGCGAAAATGAGAATGATAAGATGAATGTGTGGCCATACTATGATGGATAGAATTCGTAATGAGTGTATTAGAGAAAAATGGGGGTAACACCTATTGGGGATAAGATAAGAGAGTATAGATTGAGATGGTTTGGCCATGTGAAACGAAGACCTAGCGATGCGCCGGTTAGAAAAACCGAACAAGTTAGAGTAGATATAGCTAAGAGAGGTAGAGGTAGATCTAAACTGATTTGGTCAAAGGGGATCCAAAATGATCTTATGATGTTACATCTATTAGAAGAGATAACTTTAATTCGTATCGAGTGAAAAAAAAAATTCATATAGCCGACTCCAATTGACTTGGGATTAAGATTTTATTGAGTTGAGTTGAGTCAGAGAATTCTTTTCAGATCTCTAAAAAGCCAAGGCTCAGGCTCTGAACTAAAAATTCAGCAGTAAAGTCCTTGGAAAAATTCAGAACACTATAACTGAGATCCAAGAAGAGAAAACAAGACCTGTTAGATTTTCCTGAAGCCATTTTGAATTCTTTGGACTAATGTGGCTATCCCACCACCAAGAATACAGTCGCCTAGACTCAGAATGTGATAAGGTTGCCATGATTCCAGCCAAGAACAAAAAAGCAACTGGTATGGACTTTGCAAAGGTCTGGTCCTTGCACCAGTAACTAAAACCCAAGTAATGGATCCAGGCCAGACTAATGGTATAACTTCTTCCACCTACCCAATTAAACTCTAAGAGAGCCTACCAGATCTTCAGTCACTTCTTGCACCTACAGACAACAAGTTTATCAAAAAACATACAAATAAAGTAAAATTTCAAGTATCTGCAAATTTACAAACAGTTAGTTTGCAAACTACCTGCTCAATTGAACAAATCTCCAGCCACTGGAATTCCTGAATCCAGTGAACTCGAAATTGAAAATTGAATGAAAATGAAAGTGAGATCTTCAAACCTGTAAATTGCAAAACGTCAGTGAAGATATAGTTAAACAATGAAATAGAAAAAACAAATCAAATAAGGAGAAATCAGGAGGATGTAGAATCAAATAGCAAGCATGCATTCTTTTGATTTCCCAGAAGTCCAGGATGTAAGGACCAATAATAGGAAACATTTGAAATCATTGAACAGTATGACCCCATAGAAGTCCTTTTACAAAAAAATTTAACAAAAATTGAACACATAGACTCATTGACTAAACCCCAAAAAAGAAAAGCTAATGAAATCAAATCTACAACTCAAATGAGTACAGAACACAATCTTCAAGCAAAATTGATCTCTAGAAGCACCTGGAAAAGGGAAAAACACTTAAACGAACCACAGGACTGTGAACCTACCAAGACAAAGTAAAATTACATTCCATATGAGCACAAAAAGATATGAACAAAAAATAATCCTTTATGCATTGAAGTAAAATGTAAGGATGGATTTTGATCTATGAGTTGGTAAGTAGAGACAAACGCCCAAAACAACACAACAGGAACTTTGACCAAATGGGTATCAGAAAAACTGCAAAAAAAATAATATCTTGATGACCATCAAGGATCAAACACCTACCAAAACGATTGAGACCCAGTCATAATTATTTGATCACTGATCAGCAGCTGCGATACTATACTCCCAGCTGCACATCATCCAAAATCACCCCATTTTTCTCTAACTCACAAACACTCACACAAAGACTCTTTCTCTCTCTACAAAGGGTCTTCTGCATTATATTCTGAAAATTTGCTAGAGTGACAGCAAGAAAAAAAAGACTCAAAGAATGAGCAGATAAAAATAAAAAATAAAAAATTCAGGTACAAGGAGAAAGATTTAATAGAATACGTATGTGCATATGTAATGTGTATGGGATTAAAGAGGATAAAACATTGTAATTGTGGGAGTTAATTGTAGTTATGATTTGATTAATGTTGGAGATACTGATAAACGGTCACAATCTTTATTATTATTATTTTTTTGTTATCTCTTGTCGTTACCTTTTATGAGGCAGGTGATGGGGACTGGTAAAAAACCATGAAAATCCAGTTAAATGACTAATCTGCCATTTCTTAAGATCTCAATAATGTTCTTTCTTGGGTTTTGAGATCTGACTTTTCCCTGCTATGTTGCTACTTTTTCATTTTAATTCTTTGTTTCAAGAAGGTTTTCTTAAAATTTAAAAGTTTGTCAAAACTGATTATAAGTAGTTTTTAGATTATAAATTATTTATTTAAGTATTTCTGAAAATTTAAATAGTAGATTATAATCTGATTTTAATCAGTTTTTTAAAAGTTGAGTTTTGTTACTTTTTTTTAAACACTTATTTTTTAAGCAGTTTTGACCAAGCAAAAGACTATACTATCCCTACTTAATCTTCAATATTCTAAATTTGCCCACCTTATACACTTTAATTCCAATTTCAAAATTTTTTTACGTTTCTTCTTAAATAAATTTTATTATTATTATTATTATATTATTATTATTATTATTATTACTACAAAATAAATTTTAAATTGACATTTAAAAAATTATTTGTATACAATAAATAAATTCAGGGATAATTTGGTCATTTTGACAGTTTCTGCAATTAAAAACTGATTATAAGCCGATTTTACAGAAACACTTAACTGATTATCAGCTGATTATTAACTAGTTTACAAAAACGTTTAACTGCTTATTTTTAATCTGGTTATAATCTAAAAATCACTTATTCACAATAAGCTGAAAAGCTTCAGTTTTGAGAAACACCCTCTAAATTTTAACAAAAAGAAAAACAGGAATTCAAGTCTTTTGTTTTGTAATTTTATTTGGTACTTTTAGCAAAATTCTATTCTTTGTCGATGGTTTTTACTTTTGGAATTCACTGTTCCTTGTTCTGATTATTCTTGCTATTATTTTTTCTTAAAAATGGATATTGTTCTATTTATCTATTGAGAATTAATATATGTTTTTTTTTTAAATTAACCCTTTGGCCCGTCATATCATGCATAATAAAAGCAATCAGAAAATTTTGATTTAGTAATTCCTGGAGATAATAATAATAATCAATATCTAATTTGAATATCTGAAATTCAAACCAATCATAATTTCCTTTTTAAAATTTTTTAAATATATACGTAAAGAATATGTACGACGCACATAAATTAATACTTAAATATAAATTTAAATTTTAAAATGACAAAATGTATATTTTGATTTATACTTTTTAAAAAAAAATTCAGTGATATCTTGAATTTTTTTTTAAAATATTTAACTCCTCAACTTTTTAATTTTATATAAAATTAACGCAATAATTCTAATAAGTAGATCACATGAAAAGAAATTAATTATAAATAAATGTTATTTAGGATTATACTGGGACAGTTAAACAACCCTAATGTTATTAAAACGAGAAAAAATAAAAATTTAAACTTTAAAGAGAGGGATGATTATGGATGTTAATGGCCAAAAGTTGTACATGATTTTCCTTAGAACTTGTCTTCTTAATAAAATGGCCATTTTCTATTTAAAAGAATTCCTTAATATCAAAATATTAAAAAATATATATAATTAAAAGTCCAAAAATTAAATACATCATTTTAAAAATTAAAGATAATAGAGTTTGCATACATGACTTGACTTGTGTTTGTAAAATTTAAAATTTTAACATCATTCCATTTCTAATACCAAGATTATTGATTATTGTTGTTTATATTGTTTATATTTTTTTTCTTGGTAAAAAATGTAAGATGGCATTATTCTATATTTCACACAAGTATTAAAAATTGGGCCGACACATTATAGAAGGAAAATAATTAAATGGTAGAATAGAGCATGGTGTTGACCATTGACTTATTATTTGTCTTGAAAAATAATTATGCAATTTCCAGTACATTAATTGATTCTCATTTATACATAAATATCAAAATATTATTCAAAGATTGATTCTGATTCCATGGCTTTCTTTTTATGATTAATTATTTTATCTTAATTTTTATTTTCCTTTTTTCAAAAGAAAGATATGTAATAAAATAAATAATAAAATAATTGCTCTAATTAATTATTTATTAAAGCTATCACATGGCATTTAATAAAATAAAAAATGTGAAAATGGAGCAAGCAGCCAATTAACGTAATTGGAGATTTATATTGACAAATTTTTATTATTAAAGAAAATAATATATTTTTATTAACAATATTTGAAAAAGATTAATAACAAATTAAGATAAATTATATTATTAAAGATTTTGTTTTTTCAACTAACTGTAATATATATTTGGTTAATTAAGGATTATTAATAAGAAAGGTGGGGGCAATCTTTGTAATCTTTTGATAATCAAAAGGACTAATTATTAGATTAAGGCTTAATTAATCTAAAAAAAGTTCCTTCCAAGTTTCTCCATATGGTAGAGGAGGTGATTCCATCAAACACAATTAGATGGACCCCTTCTATCTCCAAATAGCAAACTAGGAATAGAAATTTGTTGTTTTTTTCTTTTTCTTTTTATAATAAAGTAGTATTTGCTTATTACAAAATCATATACTTGAAAACAATATATTTATTTCTCACACCCCCACCTCAGCAAAAAGAATAAAAGATTTTTCAATTACTATTGGTGCTTTAAATTTCAAGAGAAATAATTAAATATCTTATCATTCTTTTTTTCTTCAAAAAAAAATCATTTCGTTGAAAAAAATTAATATTAATAATGTAATTTGAATTAGGACACGATTCATGACTGCATTTGACATTAGACTAAAATATCAATTAAATATCGGTGAGTTTATAGATTAATACATATAAATATTCATTCTGTAATATTGTAGCCATTTAATGTCAGGATGGATGTGGTATATTTAATTAATTTTATTCAAAGTGAATGATGAAAATTGATTCGTGATTTTGAAATAACAATTATATATGATTTTCAAAAATTAATTAAACATGTGGAAAATGAAAAAATACGTAATTGTTACGAAAAAACATGTTCCATACATAAAAATAATTAATAATCCTAATAATATAATCGGTTGATGTAAATTGATAATAGCATCAAGAATTCATCTTAATTATCAAATTAAAATAAGGCACCACACTTTTTCATATGATTTTTATTAATTAATGAAAATAAAAACTTTTTTTGGAGCATTTGCTTTGATCTCATTGTAGAAATTGTTTAAGGTACAACACAAAATCTTTATGACTCTTCTTCTTTTAAGTTGTGAGAAAAAAGTTACAGCCTTGCTTACCTTTCGCATTATTATTATTATTATTATTATTATTATTATTATTATTATTATTATTATTATTATTATTATATTGCATTTTTGCAGTGTGTTAATAAGCAAGGAAAAAACAGAAAATGATGATTAACTGGAGATTAGATGGGGAATTAATTAAGCACTAGAAAGATTATAGATTAGTGTGTTCTGTTTGGCCATTTGCTAATTTTCAAGAACTAGAAGAGGAGTTTTAAGCTAAAACAAGAACTGGGGAATGGCCTTATTATGGACCCAATGGTCACATGGGGGTGATTAGCTGAGCATTGTTTTGTAAACCTCAAAACATTGTCTGGTTCATAAGCTAAAGTGAAAATTGGTTTTTAATTAGGTCTGTGATTAGGTTTGTAATAATTTACCATATTTATTTGGAAAGCCAACTTTCATGCCCACCTTTTAGATACAAAATTGAAAAGGGTTTTTTTATGCACCCACTTTACTATTTCCACCATTGTCTGCGAATGAAAATTATTGGTATCTTTCATCCAAGTATCCATTAATGGTGGAAGCTCAAGTTTTTGAGTATTTACTTCATCCTCTAACTTATATGAATTTGAGTTTTAACAGCTCATTAAGAAGTTTCTAATACACTAACTGAAAAAAAAAAAGAAACAATGAAGTAAATTAATCGTGTATATATATATATATATATACTAATGCACAAAAGTATATATGTACAGTTAGAACTGTAAATGGTCAAGCATCAAATTTGAATTAGGCAAGTTCATTTTTCAAACTATAGACTATAAAAAACAATGATGCTTACAACCCACCAAACCTACCATGCTTTTAAGGCACTATTGATATAATAAAAATACCCACCCAATTGATGTGATCTTTTTAATTTGTCTTTCTTTCTATCTCTCTCTCTCTTAAATTATTGTGCAGTTGATAAAGGCAATATCTTATTATATAATGGAACACCTTAATTAGCCTCATTGATCTACCACCCTTAATTCACACTTACAGTAACCAACACTTCTCACCAACCATTTAAAGACAACTCTGTCTTTTGAAAAAGCAATGGCCATTTGGCCAATGGGCAATGGCCAGTGAACATTCATAGAAAAAGAGAGAAAGAGAGAATATAACAAAAATATGAAAATAATGGACCCCAAATCCGAAAAGATAATATCTATATTGTGTTTCTGTTTTATAGTGGAGGAGCCAGCTATTGCCGTTGCCTCCACCCTCCTAAAGACTCTCTGAAAAGTTTTATTATGTTATCAAAGATTTGGGCTGAAAATTTTGGCCCATCCAAACCCAATTGCGCCCCCACAGTCCCACACAATCTGTCACTTTGAAAAGGAAAAGCCATTGCTTGCTGTACTATCTCCCATGTGCACCTATTTACCATTTTCTTTCAATTGGCTTTGGGTGAGAACACAAATTGGAAATTTTTAAGAATAAAATTGCTATTTCTATTAAATAATAATTCTTTTAATTGATATATATATTTTTTAATTTTACCTATAATATTCTATATTAAGTGCTAATGGACTCGATACTTCTTATAGTTGAAGATTAATTCTATAGATATATAGGTCTACTGATACGCTTTTCTTCTAAAAAATGTGATGAGAATCTGATCTTAAATCTTCAATTTGTATTTATTGGACGGTTGATAGTCTACATCATTCATAAGTGCAGTGAGATATTGAATTAAAAAATATTAAGGCACCCTTAATAGTAAATGCATAAACTAAAATTTCAATATTAATTATTTTTATTAAAAATATAAATTTATATATTTTTTATTATAACAATAAATTTACTGAAAAATAAACAAATTATAATATAGGATAAATCAAAACATAAATTTATCGAAATGCACTAATAAATTTATTGGATCCAGAACCATTTTTTGTTGAGAAAAAAAAATCATCAAAATCTAGAGTAAACTACATGTGTGCACACTCTTAAAATGCGCACTTCTGCACCGAAAAGCAAAACCGAAACCTCACGAGATCTAAAGCTTAAAGCGAGAGCGAGAGCGAGAGCTCTATTCAAAGATGTTGGACAACGACGACGATGAGGGCTTTGGCAACTTCAAGTTCGCGTCGTCGAATTTGACCGTCAATTCCAATTTCACTTTGATCAACGATCGAGATTCAACTTTTGCCAACGACGATGATGACTGGGGACGTTTTGTCAACTCTGGTGGACTGTCCCCATGCCCAATCACTTTCTAATTTGCAGAAATCCCTTATCCGTTCAAATTATCTGTAGATCAAAAACTGAATAACATGAATTTAGAACTGACCCACCCGGACTCCACACTAATTCAGGTTAAATCGAGCAACATGGTTCAATAGGAGAAGCCCAAATGAGATCTGCATACACAAAAAAAAAAAAATGTTTATATCTAGTTCCAACAAATATAACAAAAATAAAACCATACTTAAACTTATCCCATTATGGATAATTTTACAAATTTTAAGAATAATCAAGCAAAAGAAAAAATAGTTTAGGATTTCAAGAAAAAACAGAGTTAAGGAAAGAGGAAAGAAATGGAATGAAAATGATGAAGGAGAAAGAGAGATAAATATGTTTTTTTGGTTTTCTCGCTAATTCCAAAGATGATTGGGCAATGGTGAGAGCTACGAGTGTGGACGCTGACTGAATTAATTATATGGCCTCAGATCACAATTCTATTAATGTCTTTGACAGCAGGCGGATGGAGTGGTAATTTTGTTATAAAGGCTTTTAGATGAGTGACGATAAGGACACATTTAGAAGATTAATGATGAGAGCGTGCATTAATATAATTTTTAGTGACGATAAGTGAAATTTAACCAGAAACGACAGAAAACTTTCCCTTTGTTAATTGTTATGCAAACGACTGGCAAAATGACTAATACTGTCGTTTCCTAAACAGAAGTAAAACTGGCGGAAAATTTCATTATTATACACAAAAGCCCTTTATTTATCATTGTTATCAAGCCATCAGTAACCATTCTTCCCCATCAATTTGTTTTGCATGTGTCCATCAGATTAAATATATTCATCACTTTTTCTGGCAAAACCTTTTCATTTATTCATATACCATAATCTTTTGGTTGAAAAGTACACCGATAGTTTGGACACTGCTGAAAAAAAAAACACAAGTGATTAGCAGAGAAAACTTGCAATTGGATTTTGAATAAAGTCGAAGCATTCTTTTGAACAAAAAACTACTCAAAAGTTTAATTAAAAAAAATAGTCAAAAGTAGAAAAACCAATGGGCCAGACATGTCCATCTAAATTTTACATGCCTATATCGATTTTCATTCACTATGCATTTTATTTTATTTTACCTTTTTTGGTAATCGAGATTAGGATCAATAATATATAATCACTCATGAAATGAAAGACGATTTGTGCCATTTTTCATCCCTCAACACAAATAAGAGAAAATTCATATCAATAAAATTCTTGCACTAATATTCTTAGTCACATCCATGAAATAAAAAAAATGGCAAATGTATAAATGGATTGGTATTGGGTAACGGACTATTTGATTTAAAATGCAGAAACAGGCCTCAACAAAACCATCTGAATCTCAGTTACAAACAAAAAAGGTGCAGCAACTCACTTTCTCCAATTGGGAAAAAGATAAAAAGAAAATAAATTGCAAAACAAAAATCATTTCAACCTCAAGCAGCTTCAGCAGGAGCCTCAGCCATTGTTTCATCAGCTGACCTCTCTACCTTCACACCAACATCGTCTGAATAATCCCCATGAACCTGCATAACATAGCAAGGACCATTAGAGGTGACACACTTGTGCACAAAAACAAGTTATTGATGTTTCAAAAGACTACAGGGAAATTTTCTGAACTGGACGGGTAAAGTGCAGAACATTTTTGCAGAACGATCAACATTTTGAATGTACTAAAATCTTACCAAATTGGATTTTTGCCTAGATTAAATCCTCAAGCATATTTAACAAGCAGAAGAAAATGGAGGAGCAAAAGAAATACCTCCATTAGCTTTCCAATATCAAATTTTGGAGCTTTCAAAATCTTGACTTTCCGTACAAAGACATTTTGTAAAGGGTAAATACTTGAAGTTGCCTTCTCAATCTCTTTGCCAATTATCTCAGGAATGAACTTGCGCACCAACTCCTTGAGATCGCGAGATGTTGCTTGGGTCGTCATGATCTCCCTCATCTTCCGACGTATCTGGTGAAACAGAAGAAGGTTTAGTCACATAAAAGTATCCAAAAGAAGGGACATCATTGATAACAGTGCATTCAACTTAAAAAGAGCAATTTCATGCTTTACCTGTCTTATCTGGCTTGATTGAGCATAACAAGTCCTCTTGACCTGATTTGGTCTTCTCTTGGTAAATCCACATAAGCCTCAATCAAAGTTTGCCATTTCCTCACCAAAGACCTTAACTTGTCTGTTGTAAAATCCATACCCTAAAGAAAAGGGTGTATAAATCATCAATAGATAAACATAACAAAGATAAGAATATATAACATTTCTACTAAAAAATTAGCATCATACCCAGAAATTTGTCAAAACATTCTTCCCTTGAACATCCTCAGCTCTCAACCGGATCTGTCTGTAAGCATAGTCCTCATCACCTTGAAGATCAGTTTGTGATATCTCAAACACACGATGCTTAAGTCCTTCTGAAGCAATCTATTAGAAGCAAAAGGGATATAAGGTACAATACGAGTTTGGAAATCACTTACAGGCAATAAATTAGACATGCTTGTTTGCGTAAAAAAGTTGACAGCTTTTTAGGAGTGCAAAAAAAAAACAGACACAATAATACATCTAAGTATCCTAACCTATGGTAAAACAGAAATAACTTGAAACTATTGACAGCTTTTTAGAAATGCAAAAAAAAAAAGACACAATAATACATCCAAGTATCCTAACCTATGGTAAAACAGAAATAACTTGAAACTATGCTACTTTGACACACATTCAAAGAAAGACCACTTGTTGGAAGTTAATACACAGAAATGCATGACAATAAAAAAATGAAATACAAGACAAAGCAAAGGTGCCTGCCTTGTACACTGCAATTTCCAATATAAACAGCAGACAAATATACAGGTAATCCACAGTATATTTTGGATCAATAGTTGTTGATTCTAATCAGGCTCGGAAGAATAGAAAGGTTGATTTTTTTTAGGGAAGAAAGGTCGAATTAAAGAATGAATCTTTGCGTAAGATTCTGACTCAAACTGTGTTTAACTGACTGCCCAAGCATACAATATCTAATTCAGTCATGAATATAACACGTGGAAGACGCTTGACACTTCAGCAACCAAACTAACACAGAGCATAGGGACCATTCAGCCAATGCTCCAGTAACAGACTGAATTCCTAAAAGTGAAACAAAGTTTCTGAATACATAGATTCGAGAATAATGATAACAAACCTTAGTACCCTGAGTTCGAGTAACAAGGATCTTTCCTACATTCTTCACATTGAAAGCAGAAGGAGCTTTAATATCATGCCAGTCCTTCTTTGCAAAAGGATCCGCACTATCCAACAAAACCAAAAATTAGATAACATATCTCAAATTCAATAAAAAAAAAAGGATCTTTTAAATTGAATTGAAAGGAAAATTCATAGCAACACTCACGCCTTCTTCTTGCCTCCTTTTTTTCGTTTGGAAATCCCCTTGTCCTTCCTGCAACAACAGAACCCAAATTACAAATTCATCCTCTTTTAAATTGCATAAGTCAAAAAGAGAAAGACATAATAAGGGAGAGATAGAGGACTGTGTACCCGACGGCCATGGCTAACGGAGGTGAGGAGCTAAAGGAAGCTTTAGGTAACAAAGACGGCTCTATGGCGCAAAGCCTTGGGAGTTCACAGACTTCAAAACCCTATTTTATGGGGCTTAAAGGTATTTGCTCATTCACTGTTGTGCTTCTTTTTGTTGTACCTTGAGGGTTTTTTAGTCTTTTTAGTGTGGATTTTTAAGGGTAAATTCGTTATTTCATTAAAAAGTTGAACTACATGTAATTGGGCCAGATTTCATTGGATTGTCCAACTAATTATCCAAACTACACAGTTCTAATGTTCAAACCCAGCCCAATTGTTTAGCGATGAGCCCTACCCAATACTGTTCAATTTTTTTTTATTATATAGTAAAGACTTAGCCATTTATACTGAAAACCACATTCATTTTCCTGATTTAATTTTTTTTACTTTTTATTTTCCAATTTTTTCCTATAAATTATAAATATTATTTAATTTCATTCACAGAGAATTGGAATCTTATCAAAGTGAATATAATTTATACAATTTAAGGCATATGGAATTTGAATTCTTCCAAATTATTAGTTATTTTTTTTACTATTAGAATGAAAGTAAAGGAGAAATTTTTTCTTTCCATATTATAATATAGTGATATCATATTACAACTGAAAAAATATTTGTCCTAATGACTAACAATATGTAATGAGAAAATAGATAAACATAAAAATGTGAAAGGTGAAAAGTATTAAATTTAAAATATTTTTATATTAATTTTTATAGCAAAACTAAAAATGAAAAATTAACTCAATATATAATTCATAATATTATGATTTCATGAATAAAAAAAATAAGATGATAAAATAAAAAATTAAATTGCTCTTTATTTAATTATTTCTTTCATGTAAATAGAGATAAGAAGATAAAATAGGGCTAAACAATCATACATAACTGGTCATGTTTTTTTAACACTTTTCAATGAGCAATTTCATTGCATTACATGTTGTCAGTTTTCACCTACTTAATAATAAACCAATTACTACATAGTTCATCAGTTTTCACTTCCCAGTTCCCAAAGCAGTTTATGATAGTAAAGTAATTTCTTACTATTGAAAACATCATTGAATGACTGTAAGAGTAATTAATTGCCTTTATTAATCATCTCTGCTGTGATAAACTGATTATTGGTCGAGATGCTTTAATGGCAGAGACCGGTAGCGGCGGTGGCGACAACATGTACAGCAGTGTTCTAGCTGCGTGAGCATGTACTGGCACCGCATTCAGATGGCTTATGTGCGTAAAAAGACCTGCATTCTTCTGGGGATCGCTGGAAAGGCCTAGACGGAATACAGTTTCCCCGATCATCAAACGCCGGTAACCGGAGACAACCAGGTGACTCACCAGAGAAATAATTGAACGAGAAAGTGAAGTTCTGCAAATTAGGCAAAGAACAAATACTCTGAGGAACTTGACCATATAACTTGTTATGTGCAACATTTAACTGCTCCAAATTCCTCATTTCTGCAATGGAGTCTGGCAAATTCCCAGATAACTTATTGAAGCTCAAATCAAGAACTTTCAACCATTTTAAAAACCCAATATCTTGACGTAAACAACCAGTTAATCCCAAATTGGAAATAATGATTTCATCAAGGGTTGCTGCCATTTTTGCCAAACTTGGTGGAATGCAACCGTTGACATTACTATTAGCCAATACAAAAACTGAAACAGGGGAATTTCCTAAATTTTCAGGCAGAGCTGATTCAAATTTGTTATCATTAAGAAAAAGAGCATCAAGTGGTAAATCAAAGACTTGTTCTGGGATTTCACCCTGGAATTCATTAAACCTAATGTCAAGATATTTCAGTGAAGGAAGATAAAGAACAACACAAGGAAATGGACCAGTAAATTGGTTGTTACTAATATCAAGCTCATGTAAAAGATGAAGATGAACAAAACTAGCTGGGAGTGTCCTACAAAAACGATTAGAATTTAAATGGAACAGAGCAAGATCTTTAAGAAGGCCAAGTTCCTCCGGCAAAATTCCGGCTATATTAGCGTGATTGAGGTCGATTCCGGCGACAGTTAAGAGATGAGGAGCATCTGGGGCTGGTGCACAATAAACACCATTGTAGTTGCAGACGTTATGACCGTACCAATTGGCAGTGAAATTGTTGGGGTCAGAAGTAATTGCAAGTTTCCAAGCTTGAAGAGCAATGTAAGCTTTCATTAACTTTGGGTTTGGAATTGTTACAGTCGGAAGTGGAAAAATGTCATCTTGATAAGATGGTTTGCACGGGAATAGAAGAACTATGAGAACACTCCATATTCGGAATAGAGTAAGAAATGGGGACTTCATTTTATTTTTTTCCCCTTTAGAAGCTTTGTTGAACTCAATTTCATAATATTCCAAGGTTTATATAAGTTGGGATAATATGAAATAATTATTATGTATATTATATAATAATAATGTTTGGCACGTTTATATAATTCAAGCCAACTTGGCATTAGCTCATGTTAATTTTTCACTAATTTTTACAAAGGAAAAAAAAAGGGAGATTATGAATTAAATCTTCTTTTCTACTATGCACACAACCTTAATTTTTTGGTTTATTTAAGTGACGATAATAAATTCATTGTACTTCATAAATAATAAACTAAATATATTTATTAAAATATTAAAATTAGGCATTATATATTTAATTAATTATTAAAATATGATAAAATATAGTCTAGCGACAAGTGTATCTCATATGGATAATAGATACAATTCCATTTTTTTCCTTTATGTTATATTGTAATATTAAATATATATATATATATATAATTTACAATTAATTAAATTTAGCCCACCCAAGTTAAAGAATAACTAACTTGAGTTAATTAATATATTTAATATAAAGTACCTAATAAGTATTTTAATTGAAATAAAAGAAAAGACACTTTGGATGAAATATAATTGGGGTTTCTTTAAAAATACCCTAAAAAATAAAAATATTTTTAAAAATATCTACTTTTCTTTTTTAATTCTAAAAATACACTTTTTTTTAATTTTTAATTTTAAAAATACCCCTTTTAGAGGTATATTTAGATATATATTTAGTATACTGAAGATATATTCAATTTTAAAGATATATATTGAATATATATTTGGTATATAAAAAATATAAGATATTTAAAAAAATTAAAAAAAATATGCTATACAATATAATTTCTTCAATATGATTAACATATTTTGAAATATTTGTTAATATACTTAATTAGATATATTATCTCACAATAAGGAAAGGGATGTTTTGGATAAGACTTAATTAATATATTTAATTTATAATATACTAGTTTAATTTATATATGTATTTAAAATAAAATGATTAAATAAAAAAATGATATATTAAATTAAATTTACTAAATAAGTTAATTAAAAAAAAGATATCATATCTGAAAATTACTAGTTAGTGGAGAATATAATATCAATATAGCAGGATATATATCCTTTAGTGATCTAGATAAATTAATTAATTTAAATATTTTAATAAATAATATCTTTATTTTAATTGTTTGGAAAAAAAAATAAGGGTATGTTGACATTTTATACCCTTAATTAACTAGCTATTTATATTTTAAATATTTTTATTTATTGTTCGCGGAAAATCATGCCGGTGATTAATGACATTAATATATCGCGGTAATTGGCTATTTATTAATTAAATCATGCCAGTGGATTGGCTATTTATATTTATTAAGCAGTATATTAATATAATATAATTTATAAATATATCGTGTAAAATCGTGTGTACTTATATGGTGGTTAGATAGTATATACATTCTCCGATGATGAGTGTTGACTAAAAATATAATTATATGTTTTGACTACTGCTATCTAATGATTAGTATTAACATATGTATTTAATTAATATAATACATAGTTTGGTTAAAAATAATTAATATGTGCGCTAAATATGGAAAATGAAGAAGTGAAAATACATATGTTATCATAAATTGCTTAATATTATGTAACCGTCTAAATGGGTTATAACAGCAGCAGTCATGTGAGTGGGTAGGGGGTTTTAAATTATGGTTGATTATATCCACATGGCTTACCATCAAAATAATGAACATGTCAATAAATCTTGGTAGTTGGAAATTTAAGTCAGAATACGTTACAAATTATGAAAAATGTCGTTTTGCTTTGAAATAACAGTTATTTATTGTGTGTATATATATAGATATGGAAAAAGCTATTTGTACAAAAAAAAATATATACAAAATGTACAAAATTGAAAAGGTAAAATTTTAAAATTATTAAAATATCATTGATTAAGCATTTAAGCTATTCGTAGTTGTTAGGTTTTTAGGTTCCCTCATATGTGAAAATTCAATGTTTGAACCTATTTATTTTAGCTCATTAGACTATTAATGTTTACCATATTTATATATTAATATTACCCTAAGTTATAAGTGTGTGTATCATTTTGTATCAGTCACTAAAAAGAAAGAAAGAGAGAAAATGGAGAGAAAATAAAAAGATTTTTTTTTCTGCAAAAGGAGTCAACATGACAGTCTTGGTTTTTTGGCGATGGACCGTCATCTGTAATCCGATCAGGCTGAAATTTGGATAACAATTAGATGACTCATCGTTCTTCATTTTGAACGGTGGAGATCTGTTTTTGACAGTTGAATTTTCGGCATTTATATCTCGAAATTTACTGTTCACGTGCAGTTTTGTAACAACTACTTATTTTTCTTTCTTCGATTATCGGACAATCATTTATGGTCGGATTTGACTGAATTTTGGTGAGCATGTTTAGAATTGATTGTTCTTTAGTTTGGACGGTGAATATCAGTTTTGAACAACCAGAGCTTATCCATTGAAATGAATAGTAGCTATTTTGGGTGATTTTTCTTCATTATCTTGTTTATTTCTTGATGTTTGGTTGATTTGGTGTTGCTACTTTACTTAAGGGTTGTTGTAGTAGCTTGTAGTTGCTGTAAACATTGATTTTGATGTGGAGCTCTTTTTTACATGGACCAAGAGAGATCCCGAGATTTTTATCCCTTACATTGAAGGGATTTTCCACGTTAAAAATTATTGTGTTTATATGTGAATAGTTTTATGCATATTGGGACAGAGTATGTGATATATGCTTGTTTAATTATACTTAGTCAAACCTCATAGATTCATTCAAGTAAAAAAAAATTTATCCCAGTTCATTTCCCATAAGTAGTATTAATTTTATTCTCTTTCCTTAATTATCCTCTTTTATTCTCGATGCAACTTCTTCCCATTCAATAATTGGATATTTTCATGTTTGCCTCTAAAAAAATAAAGATAATTAACATTAAATTATAGTAGACCACTTTTAAAAAAAATTAAAATAAATTTCAATTTATCTTAATATACAATTAATCAATTATTTAGTTAATTTATTTAAATTATTAATTACTACATAGCATAAAATTGATCAATTAATAAAATTATATCTCATATAAAAATTCAATTAATAAAATTATATATATAAGTATATAAAATATTGTGCAAATAACATAACACATTATGTAACATCAAATATATAAAATATTATTAAATATATTTTAAAAAAGGTAATCTGTAAAATATTAAAAATTAATCTTGTTAGAAACAGTAAAAAATAAATTAATTTGTCGGTAAATAACAGGCGCTAAAAATTAAATGATAAAAGTTAGTGGCGGAGAAATATTTAGCGAGAAAGTTATATGTATAAAATAACTAAAGAATTTATTATATATATGTAATATTGTATAGTCACTTGAATTAAAATATTATTAAATGAAAATTATAATTTTTTTTTCTAAATTACAATTTCAGTATTTGGCAAATAAACAAAGGAATGAGATGAATTTTTCAATCATATATATTATATTTTTTTTAGATATAAAAATTTCAATTTGTAAAATCATGATATTTTTGAAATTCACATAATTGACAATCAAATGTTATAATCTAATTTTAGTTTTATTGTTTCAAAATACATAAATTATTATTTGATACTCATAATACATAAATTACTATTACCTAATCTCATTTAGTAGAGAAATTACAAAATTAAAATAGGCATTAATTTTTTTACAATTATCAACATAATTGCATTATAATTTAATTATAGTTTTAATTTTTAAATTACAAATACATAAATACCTAATCTTATTTTTATACATGTTATTTATTAATTCAAAATCGACTAAAATGATTAATTTAAATTATTTAAATATCACTGAGTTGATTTATATAAATCATTGTCATTTTTCTATTTTTTTTAGGTGGATTTTTTCCTCCTCATAGCATATTAGCTTAACTTAAAATTTTCAAGTTAATAAGTTACGTGGCTAAATTATTTCATCTCTCATTTCTTGAAATGCAACAAAAGATTTTTATTATTTCATATTTTTATAATTAGGCTAAATTAAAGTGTTTACTTTCTATACAATGCATACTATAAAGGTAATAAATAGGTGGAGGATTCTCATAATGAAATTATCTTATTTTATTATTATTATTATTAAAGGTTTTTAATGAGAAGCATTAGTATTTGCAGTGATAATATCACATAAACTATATATTTATATATAAATATTTTTTTAATAACACAAAATTTGAATTTTCTTTAAAAAATATATACTTTTACTACAAGAAATAACAAATATTATTCGTAATTTAATTTTTATGTTATCTTTAATCTAAAAATACTATCATTTTGTTATATTTTACGTCCTAATAAAAATAATCTACATTTTAATATAAACAAAATTAAATATTGTCATTTTATTTTTTTTATTCTAATTAAAAAACTATAATGAAACCATAAATCTTTTTATATTCATATTCATTTTAAAAAACTTAATATTTCATATAAATGATAATAGTAAATAACTTCATCTTATATTATAAAATTGATAATAATAATAGTAGTAGAATATCAAGTTAGAGGTTATGTGGATGGCATTATGACAATTAAGAAAAGTGGGAATAGAAGATTTTATAATCCAAAACAATCATATATTCAATTTTAATAATTAAATCAAATTAAACATGGCGTTTTAGTAACATGTTTATATGTATATCTCTGACAGATAGTACTTAATAATATATGTAATGAAATGGTGATACAAATTGCAAGAATAGAGTACTCGAGTTTGGAAGGAATAAGAATAAGTAAATAGGTTGAATCAATTTGATCCGATCATTGTTTTGACTAACATAATCGATTATATTAATTTAAACTGATTAGATTAATTTTAATATTATTACTTCGGTGTCAGTTTATATATTTTACAAATTAAATTCGATCAAATCTTTTTGATTATAGTTAATTTGTAAATTTTTTTCCTTTTAAATGGTGGATTTTAAAGAATGATTTCTCTAATCTTATTAATAGTAGTCAATTTGACAAAATTTTAAAACCTCACTAAATTGACTGATACTCATCCCTGTAAAGGAAGGCAAATAATGTAAATCGAAGTAGTGAAATTAGTCATCAGGTTTATAAACACGAGTTTCCTATCTATACATGTTGGAGTTGGATTAATTCAGGGCCTTTAAGATTTGTAGGTTAAAGTCACACAATGGAGCAGGTGGGCTTTAATAGTTAACATTGTCCATTTCTCTCTGTTTCACTCTGCATTTATTATCTATGTATGGGACCATACTCCATAAGAAATCCAAAAAGTTTCACTTAAACACATTCAATTCATAAATTTATAATATAAAATTATTTGCTAAAAAAATTATAATATAAAATTTCATAGCAATTTTTATATTTTTTTACGAGGAAATTACTCACTATCCCCTTTGTGCACTTTCAATTTTCAAAATTAGTGGAGGGAACGCTTTTTTTTTTTTCAATTCCATACAAACACGCTAAAATTTTTTCATTTATACGTCACTATATTATTTTTTTATAATTTTTTATTGTTATTTTTATTTTTTATTAAAAAAATTAAAATCATATTTTTAATATATATATAAAAAATATATATATATATATATATACAATATATAATATATAATATAAAAAAATACACCTAATAATATAAAATACATCTATAAAATATCTGCAACATATCTACAATACATCAATATAATATTTTTAATATTTGTTTAATTTTTTATTCTCACGATATCTATATCACATTCACACGATCTTTATACAATATTTAATAATTTTTATATAAAATACACACAATATAAATAATAAAAATATAATATATATAAAATATCTATAATACATCTGCAATATATCTACAACATATCTATAGACAACGAAATTATGTGTATTTTTTTTATTTTTTTTATGTGTATAATAAATAAAATTTGTTTAAAAAATAAATTTAATGATTTTTGTTAATATATTTTTTTATATTTTATATTTTTAATTATTATTTATTTTTTATAATTCAAATTAATTTTTTTATAGAAAATTATATTTTTATATAATAAAAAATAATTTAAATATTAATTTTATTATTTTATTAGAATATTTTTATTTAACAATAAAATAAAAAAATAAAAATTTAAAGTAAAATATTAATTATAGTGAAAGAAGGGATATTTTAAAAAAATATTTATTTTGGCGGGAAATAAGGTATTTTTAAATTTTTTATCTATTTTTAATAAAAATAAAAATATTTTTAATTTTTATAATATTTTATAATAAAAATTAATTTTTAAATAGTTATATTTATGTTTCTTTTTTTTTTTTCTCAGAGTCAGGTAACCAATTTAAACTCTTACAATTTGAGTTGAGAAGTTTACATCAATACGCGTTTTCTGAGCTCACTTTGCACGCATATGAGCTCGACCATTTTTTTTTTCATAAATATAGATTTTTTTAAAAAATTAATTTTTAAATATTAATTTTTTTATTTTTGTAATTAAATATCTACAATATGTTTACTATACATCTGCATAACGAAATTATATATATATATATATATTATTTTTTTCATATGTATAATATATATAATTTATAAAAAAATAAATTTAATAATTTTTATTAATATATTTTTATATATTTTACTTTTTTTATATTTTTTTAGTATTATTTATTTTTTATAATTAAAATTAAATTTATTTTTTTAAAATTTTGATTTTTATATGATAAAAAAATTTAAAATATTAATTTTTATTATTTTATTAGAATATTTATTTTAATAGTAAAGTTTAAAAAAAATTGAAAATATTGAATAATGAGGTATTTTTAAAATTTTATAATAGCTTTTAATGAAAATATAAATATTGTTAGCTTTTATCATATTTTTGAAATAAAAATTATTATTTTTTAAATATTTATGTAAATATCTCATTTTAGTCAAGGATTCTAAGAAAATGGCTGAGAGTATTTTTAATGGGGAGGGATTTGAGTCACACTAAAATGATATATAGATATTTAGTAACACTCAAATAAAAAAATTATTTTTATTAAAAATTATTAAAATTATTTATTTATATTTATAAATTTTATTATAATTTTTTTTAATAAAATGGAAGCCCTTTATTGGCTGGCCACTAAAATGGGAGTGACTATCTCACTTTGGGGATACGTGAGACTTGCTCTTTTGGGATTGGAACAAAAAAAAAAAAAACCAACGGGGAGTTCTCTGAGTTCGGCTTTGGACTTAGGCAAGAATCTCTTTGGGCCCATCTCATAATATATACATATACGCTTGTACATACACCCGCATGGTATACTATTTTTTTTTTATAATTTTAGAAAATTTCAAAAATATTTATTTTTTTATATTTAATTGAAAATATACTATACTGTATTCTGCAAATATATACTAAATAGATACTTATAATATATCAATTATTGCAAATTGAAAATGTATAATATAAATCGAAGACTCAGATTTTGAGCAAATTTAAAAAGGAGAAGAGTAAATTTTTTTTAAAAAAGTTATATCTTTAAATATTTTGTATAAAGTCCTACATATATTGTATAGTCATGTTTGATTGAGGCTAAAGTTTTACTGATTATGAAACTTATATTAAAAAATTAATTATTTTTTAAATATATAAATAAAATACAATGCATGCATTCCTAAATTTACCGAAGAGAAAATATAATTTCAATAGACTAACAAGTATCAAAATTTCAGATTAAATAATCTTTTTTAGTCAATAAAAACAAGCTAATAATCCATTAATCTAAAATTAGAACTCTTTGGTTAATCCATAATTCAACTAATAATTAAGAAATTCAATATGACGCTTGAAATATTACCAATTTCAATCTGTTGAATGTATTAATAAACTAATTGAATCAATGGTTATATAATAATTACATTTATAAATATTCAATTTAGTCGGTAGAGGTAACATTGACAATATCATTTATATATGAAGATAGAAGGCTAATTATGCTACATTAATACACTACAGATGTTAATTTACTATGCAATGAAAATTTAATTCATAGTTTTATTGGTGATTTTTGGTGAATATAAATATATTTTAATAATTAATTAATCATTCGGCACATAGAATATTAATTATAGATTTTTAAGTTGCTTTCATTTTTTTTTTGGCAGCAAGTTGCAAAAACAATTATTGTTTAATATAAATTAGGTAGCAAGCCTACATTTCTTAACACTATGATAATGAGAGTTACAAAAAAACATATAATTATTTCAATCCATCCATCTTACAAGAAAGCAACCATATCCTTGTACTGATCATCGAATCTTCTTAACAAAAATTTCACATATTATATGCAAAGTAGTACCTAAGAAGAAACATTTTTTTTATTAATTCTAAAAATATGCACAACAAAATTTAAACAATTTTCACATGTAACAAAATGTTGAAGATTAAAGACAAAACAATCCATATATTTCCACACTTTTATATTGTATTTCTCCATTTTTTCTATCAATGGAACAAGAAGTCAATTTCTTTATTGATGATCTCTACTTTGGTCAAGGATAATGATAATAATAATGCGGCGGCGGCGGAGGCGGAGGCGGAGGTGGAGGAGGAGGCGGCGGCGGCGGCGGCGGCGGCGGCAATGGCGGCTGCGGACTACTTGTAGTTGAACTTGAACACCCAAATGCATTACAATTAACAGGATTAGCATAAAATGCTTTACATTCCTCCAATGATCGTTGCAAAGGCCGATGAGGTATACAGTTTTTCCGATCATCTTTAGCTGGCAACTTAAGACAAACAGGCGGCTCAGTGCAGAAATAGTTATCAGAATATGTGAAATTCTCCAATTTAGGCAATAAACAAATACTCTCCGGTATTTTTCCAGACAATTTATTATGTGCCACATTTAGGTGCTCCAATTTTTTCATTTCTCCCATAGAATCCGGCAGCGAACCCACTAGTTTATTGGAGCTGACATCAAAAACAGTTACTTGATTCAACAACCCGATGTCTGAATTCAGACAACCAGTCAATCCCATATTCATTAGGATTATTTGGTTAAGTGTGCCTGACATTTTGGACAAACTTGAAGGAATGCAACCATTAAAATCATTATTAGCCAATACAATAACTGAAACTGGAGAGTTACCTAAATTTTCAGGCAAAGAAGATTTGAATTTGTTATTATTGATGAAAAGGGCATCCAGTTTTAGATCAAATAGTTTCGAAGGAACATTGCCTTCAAACTCATTGAATCTAATATCAAGAAATTTAAGTGATGGAATACAAAGAAGAACAGAAGGAAATGGACCGCTAAACTTATTGTTACTAATGTCGAACTCATAAAGAAGATGAAGATATTGAAAACTATCAGGTATAGTCCCACAAAAATTGTTTGAATTCAAGTGAAAGAGAGCTAAGTCTGTGAGTAGGCCAAGCTCTTCTGGCAAAAAACCAGAGATTTCGGCATGGTTCAAGTCAATACCTGCAACTGTTATGGTGTTAGGATCATCTGGTGTTGGTGCACAATAGATTCCTCTATAGTTGCAAACATTTGGGCCATACCAATTTGCAGTAAAGTTTTTAGGATCAGAAGTGATTTTATGTTTCCAAGCTTGTAGAGCTATATAAGCTTTTAGAAGTCTTGGGTTTAGGATTGGTGGTGGGGGAGAGTTATAAGAAGCTTGATAAGAAGGTTTACTGAAGAATGATATTATTAAGATACCCAAAATAACAAGGTTCTTGATCATTTTGGAGAAGAAAATTTTCATGACATTGTCTATAGTTTGATATATGTTTATGGACAGACAGGCTGATAATTATTTATATAGGAAGTTTCTTGAAGAAGTTCTGATTGTCCAATTGTTGTTTATTTTTTTTTAAATATCCTATCACTGATTTATAGGATGAAATTAATAATGTGTAGTTTAATTATAATAACTAAGACTTTTTGACTCTATATATCTTTATTTCAATTTGATTTTTCATGTGTTTATTTGATTTTTCATGTACACAGTATGATTAGTGGAATACAGACAGGTTTCACATTTTAATAATTTGACTTCATTAAATATTTGATCAAGAAGATAATAAAGGACATATATAGTTTTTGGGACACTGGGAGTTTTTTTTTTCAATTTATAAATAATTTATGTTATATATAGAGAAAAAAAAAGAATAATAAAAAAAATATTCATACATTATTAGATAAAAAATTATTTGAAGAAAATCTGCACTTTTCAAGGAAAACTAATGGTTAAAAATAAGTTAAAAAGACATTATATTTTCCATTTTTTTAAAGTAAACTAAAATGAAAATAAAAAATTAAAATTTAAACATATATCTCATAAAAATATATTTAATAACACTACAAATTATTAAACTATTGATATTTAAATCAAGAAATATGAAAAATTAAAAAGAGCATTGAGATACTTTACTCCCAACTCCCAAGCTAACATTTGCACAAATTAAACCTAATTTTATCTCATTTAAAGCCCGGCAACATGCACTGGCAGGCATTGCATGCATAGATACGTAATAACGTAACCTTGATAGAGTTTCCTATGGTCTGTTTAGAGAGAGTTTGGTATCTCATACTCACCAAAAACACGGTTTCATTTTGTCTTAATTTGTGAAATAATTTAATTTGATGCTCACAAACTTGGATTAATATTAATATTTTTTATCAATTTGAAAAATAAATTCAAATTTGATTCCTTTTTTTCTTATACCAAAAACAAAAAAGAAAAAAGAAATATTTGAGTAATAACTAAAAAGTGAATTTTCCATGCCATTATAATTAATCTTGCAATATATATGCGTACCTAATAGTGTTTTTTAATGATTCAAAATCACATACATGTATAGTTTTCGTGTGAGTGCTATATTATACATAGAATCTGTTTAGTTTATGTTTGGTTACCTATATAAAAGTCTTACCATCTAAGATTATGGACATTATTAGCTCTTCTTGGTGGCTGGAAATTTTGGAAATCAGAACTATATTATCTATATATTGTATTTAATATTATTAATCTAAATAAAATGAATAATACACATTTTATAAATTATTGATATTTAAAAATTATGGCAAGAAGAAGGAAAGAATTATGCATGCAATTCCATTTAAATCATTAAGTAATTACTAATTTCGATAATATTAAGCTCAGATACACCTTGAAAGCTTTGCTTGTTAAAAAGTTGCTAAAAAACAGAGAAAAGATCAAGACTGATACGCACACACACACACACATATGCATATATACTAGTTTCTTGAATCCAATTAACCAAGAAACTGTTCTTTTGTTAATACTAAATCGTCAGAGACAAACTATATATTTTATGTGCGGTCTGCATATTACAAAATTATTTGCTTCTAATTGTTGGTTTTCAAAACTTAAACTTGATTAATAAGTTGAAATTAAATCCATTTGCCAACAGAATTAATTAATTCTTGAAATTTATGTAAGATGCATGGTTTGCAAAAGCTAGTAGAATAATTTAATTATTATCCACATAGTTTCATAGTCGAGTTTATATAACAAAAAGAGAAAAAAAGAAGGGGGAAATTCTAGCTCAAGTGAAAAGCTGAAAATTGAATGTGATTAGTCCTGGGATTAGTAGATTATTAATCAAAGTCAAGTGGTAGGTTTGGTTGCTTTTAAAAGCTGACAAAAAGACTTGGTTTTGCTTTGATCCATTCAAGCATACTGTATTATGGTTTTAATTTATTTATTTAAAGCCACTTGCAAGTAGCAAAACCTGCAAGAGAGATAAATATATACTATTTAAAGTCAACTTATAATAAAATTAGTTGCACAAGAAACATATATACTTGGAATATTAATATTATATTTATGCTCAACAAATTTGTGTTTTTCTATAGAAGGAGAAAGTGCAATTAATATAGAGTTCATTGTTTTGTTTGGATGGAAAGAAAAAAATATATATCAAAAACTCATTGAAGAAAGAAAATTTTAATGAAGCAAGCAACCTATTAGAACATATATTCCTGATCATTAAGGAAAATTATATACCAAAAATTAAGCAAATTAAACCTTATAACAATTTTGAAACAAAAATTTCAGACTGAAAACACTTGGAATTAATTTAATTTATTAATGAAATGCGATGCAGAATTGGGTTTATTATATTATTCAATCGCAATAATTAAAAAAGAAAAGAAAATAAATGTAGGAGTCAATGTACCAAACGCCTCGATCAAAAAAATGTACCAAACTCTTTAGACTAAATCATAAAGGAAGTGTCAGCTATCTTAAAAAGAAATCGAATTTAAAGTCTTCAATAATTCTTCAAAGGCTAATTTTTTTTTTCTATTAATTCTAACCGGAAATTTCAAATTTAGAATCGCAGAGACGATTTCAGTAATAATTAAAAATTTATTGATAATGAAATAAGAATATATTTTTAAAATACATCAATTGGGAGAGAATAATTAATGAAGAACATTTTAAAGAATGAGAAAATTAAACCAATAATAGCATCCACACCAAAAAAATAAAAATAAATAAATAACATATAGTTAAGTGCTGACATATGCTTGATTTTGATTTGTTTTTTTTGAACTGATGCTTGATTTTGATTGTTTAAATGCGTAAACAGTCTCTTTGTTTGTCTTATGGGTTTTCTAATTAATGGTTGTCATATTTTTTCATCTCAAAAAAAAAATTGTTGTCTTATTTTTAAGCCGGAGACCAGAGTAATTGGGAATTAAGGAAGGAAAATTATTCAGTTATGTATAAATTAATTTCTAGTTGCTTTTTTTTTTTCTTTATATGGTTTCCACCTTTTAGTGGTTTGAAGAGGATTAGTAACTACCGTCTACGATGACTTGGTCAAGGAGAGGCGCTGGCTTTGCAATGTTTTCATACCCGATATCATCAACTAACTAATTAATTAACTAATTGTGGTTTATTTTCTAGAATTTTTTTTAAAAAAATCGCAATAGTCATGATAGAAATGGATATGGATATGTAATTTTAGATTTACTTTGGCTGTGCGTTGGAAAATGGTAGAAAATGGAAGGGAAAATTTTATAAGGATTCCATTTTTCTCTTGTTTGGGAAAGAGAGGAAAGTGAGAAGAAAAGATAATATAGGAAAAATATATATTTTTAACAATGATAAAACTGTATTGAAAAACTAAAGAAATGCAATTTAAGAGAAAAACATTGCATATCTAGCATGGCTATTTAATCGGCCTGCAAACTTGATTGATACGATCAAGTATGATCGGGTTGAACTGAATTTTAAAAGTTGTGAGTCGGCCAATTCTATCCGATCCGAACATAGATATTATATTTATTATATATATAATATTTTTTATAATAAATATATAATATTATATATATTATATTCTTTATTATATAATATAATTAATATATAATTAATATATTATACATATTATAAAATATATAAAATTATATTTTATATAATATATTAACACTGCATATATATAGTATACATACATATAAAATATTTATACAATATATAATTATACATGCTACATGTTTATGCAGTATACATATTGCATATATATATCGTATATTGCAAAAAAATTAAAAAAAAGAGAAAAAAATGCAAAAAAAATCGGTTGGCCCAACAAACCTAAAGTAATTCAACCTGATTAGTTAGAGTTGGGCTGCGGGCCAAATTTTTTTGTCCGAATCATATTTGATCCAAGCCTTGTGCTAGGGGGAACCCCGACCTTGTACACCCCTGATACCTAGAATCAAATTAGAGCCAAAATTATCTCATAAAAAATTTCAAACATCTAGATAAAAACTTAACAATAAAATTCAAAGAAAACAAAGGAGTAGATAAAGATGCTAAATTTTTATCTAGCAGCGACATAACTAAGAAAATTTATTAAAAAAACACGGCTAAGATAGCCGAAAACAAGAAGGGGGTGATTTGGGATCAATACCATTAGAGTCAAATCCCTTTCAAATATCGCAATTTGATGAAAATTTTATACTCTTCTTAAAAATGATTAGAAGCCACCAAAAACTATAGTGAGCAGACTTTATTAAAGTAATCCTCTAAAATTGTAGCTAATTATTAATTTTCTACTCAAATCATCATATTTTCAAAAAATCAAACCATCTTATAGATGAAAGATAAAAAGGATATCAGAGAGCCATATTTAGTAATTATAAAACAAGCCACAAATTTTTTGGGAAAAGTTAAAGGGGGAAACAAGAGAAAATTTGGAAAATATACAAAATTATGATATTAACCTTATATAAAAACAATTTTAAATTTAAAAGCGACGAACAAAAGAGTAAATTTATAATAAATTTTCACATATTTTCATTCTTTCCTCCCTAAATTTAATCCAAAACATAGTATAATGTTCACACTTGACATTGAATATCAATGTTAGTATTCAAAAGTAATGATTATGAAAATAACAATTTTCACTTCATTTTCTAATGCTAAATGCTGCATATTTTGGTGTGTAAGCCTTACTTATTAAGTTGATAAAAATAATAAAATATTATTCACAAAAAAATTAGTAATATCAATTATTATTATTATTATAAAATTAATAAATAATCCGGGTTTTTCCAACGACAGATCTCGCATCTGTCGTTTGCAAGTGTTTGGGTATACGACAGTTCAATAAGCCATCAATCGTTTTCATTTCAAGTTTGCGAACGACAATTCGTTTAGCAACGGCAAGTCGCAGAAATGCGATTACAATTTGCAGTTAACGGCCAGGATTCGACACAGAGCACTGGCGCAGGAGCTGCAGCTGTCTGCTTCACTCGCTTGTACACTTCTGAATAAAAACCTCAAACCTCAAAACCTCAAAACAGAGCACAAAAAACCATTAACAATATCTCTCGTAAAACCCTAGCAAGTATTAGCAACAACAGTTTCTACTCCAATTCAACATTCACAGATTACTGAGATCCTATTCATTATTCAATAACAATGGCAGGATCAGCTCCCGCAGCCTCCATGGAAGGCAATGGTGGGAAAGAAGTATCATTGAAAGATAAGGGTAATGAATTCTTCAAAGCGGGAAATTATCTTAAAGCTGCAGCTCTTTACACTCAGGCAATCAAACTTGATCCTTCAAATCCCACTCTTTATAGGTAACTGACCCAAATTAGGGTTTTTATTTTATTTTCAATTGTTAGTCTTTGAATGTTTATCTACAATCTTGATTGGTCATTAACAGCGTTCGATTGATTTTGTCAATTGGGTATTCTCTTGTTCTGGAATTGGCATTTTGTTTGCTATTAAAGTTCGATGCTTTGCGCTTGTTGATAAATGAAACTTCAGCCAGGAAGTTAGGAGGTAGAACACAATCTTATATATGTATACTTCAGTGTAGATTATTAATGGCGGCTGCAATTGTGTTCCTTTTGGGTTGGGGGACCAGGCACCTCATAGTTCCAAGCATGGTGCCAAAAAGATCAAGCTTAGGTTGTCAGGTAGTCAGCTTTTATAATTGGATGAACTCTCGTGAAGAAATTCTTTCATTTAATTTGAGAATTGGATTCATCTGTTTGATAGAAACAATTTTTTCAAATATTTTAGTATCCAAGGAAACCATTATCAAACTCTTTGCTAGTGATGTAACATAGAAAAGAACCAGGATGCATTTGAAATCAGGGACACTGGAGCAACAATATTGATAGTTATTTGGTCACATCCTGCATTATTTTAAGTCATAAAATTGGAATTGGGATATTGACAAGAGTGGTTGCCAACCTTTCAAGTTATGCCAGTGACAAATGTAGAAAAAGTAATAAAAGTTCTATTAGAAAGCGGCTTTATAAGCATTGCATGTCTTCTGGAGAAATAGTTTAGTGGTTTTCAAGAAACAGACATTGTAAAGCCTTACAGGATATAAAAGGAATGTTATGGAGCGTAAATGGTATTAGGAAATGCCTTGTGTTTGTTTGATTTCAAACTAGTTTTAGTGTCTGTAGTGACATATTTTACCTCAATGATACGTTATATGAAATCACTCGAAGGAATTTCAAATGTTATCATTTGAATGTTGTGCTACCATGATAGGATGGAAAATGTCTAAGTCACACATCTAATTTAGGACTGCATAGTAATAGTAACAACTGGCTGATAAAGATTCACTTCATCCTGGATACATTATCTTTGAAATGGTATGTTTTTTTGTATGGTAACCAAATTAGGTTTGAATTTTTTTTGTCATACGAGCAAGTATTAGAATCACAACTATAGTGAATACAGAATCATGGAATATAAAGAGTCCATTTTGGATGCAGAACAAATGTTCTATGGTAATTATATCTATTTCAACTACAAAAGTATATTGAATCGAGGACAATATGAAAACTTCTTTTGTAGGAGGTATGTTCATCTCTAACATTTTGCGGAGTATGACTGTAGAAACTAGTATGACAGATGGAAGTACCTTGCTGCTTTTGCACTAACTTTAATATATAGGCTTGCTTTTCCATGTCAAGTTCCAGATTTAGCAAATGCAATTTATCATTTGGCTTGTGGTATTGCTGTTCCCACTGCAGTTTATCTAAGTTTTGAACTACACAAGAATATGTGCCAAAAATGCTGTGGCAGTTTGTGTTTGTTAATGTCAGTATCCAGGTAATTTGCTTATTTTGGAATCTTAATTGGGTTTCTTAGTTCTCATGCATGATCTGTTATTGTCTAGGCTAGAGTTAGTGTCACATTCTTGACCTTTTGGGCAAATATGTTGTGGGAACTGTCTTGGTAGTGTAATAACAATCCTTTTTCAGAGTTTTTCCATCTAATGAATGTGAATACTTTGTGAAGGTGAATCTTTTTATGATATGTTGTTTTTAATCAGTCCATATGCATGTTTGTCTAACATACATTGTTCTTGTGTGCTCTCCACTCCTTATTTCTTAATCATTTGACAGCAACCGTGCTGCAGCATTTCTGCAATTGGTCAAGCTTAACAAAGCTCTTGCTGATGCTGAAACAACAATCACATTGAACCCCCAATGGGAAAAGGCGAGTGAACATACATTTTCTTCTTTGCATGACTTGTACTTAATTTTCCCAAGTTGTTCCTTACATATTAACATTTTGATTACCTCCAGGGATATTTTAGGAAAGGGTGTGTATTAGAAGCCATGGAACGATATGATGATGTATGTCTGAAGATCTTATCCTCCTCATATTATTTGATAGCTTTCTGTGCTAGAGAATAAGATTGTGATTTAGTTCTGCTGATATTTTTTCTGTTCACATAATTTTAGGCGTTGGCTGCTTTCCAAACAGCTTTACAGTACAATCCATGGAGCACTGAGGTATCGAGAAAGATTAAGAGAATATCCCAACTGGCAAAAGAGAAAAAGCGAGCTCAAGAAGTAGAGAGCATAAAATCTAATGTTGACATGGCAAAGCACTTGGATTCACTGAAATCTGAAATGGTATGTGTGACTGAAATCTGAAATGGTATGTGTGTAAGCAATGGACCATGTTTTTATCCTCTGCTCATTGATTCTAATGGTATGTATGAGTGTAAGATGCATTTTTGAGAGGCTCTCGTCTTCTTATATTTTATTTTCATATCTGTAATTTTCAATGTTGTGCTTTTGGATTTGGATGTCTCTACTTTGCATCCTTAGCTTTTCCCCTTCATATGGAAGGTTAATTACTTAAACTATATCTGGCAAGTAATATTCTTAGTGCTTCTAGTTGAAAGATTGATTTGATCTTTTTTGTTTGCAGTCTGAAAAGATTGGATCTGAAGAATGTAGGGAAGATATCTTCTCTTTCCTTGTTCACACAATGGAAACAGCTGTACAATCATGGCATGAAACTTCTAAAGTTGATCCCAGAGTCTACTTTCTTCTTGATAACGAGAAGACACAAACTGACAAATATGCTCCAGTTGTCAATATTGATAAGGTACTGATTCTTAGAAGTGTGGAATTCTAATATGTACATGTCTGTTTTTTTGCATCTCATGTTTTCTGGTTTGTATATCAATAAAGTTCCTGGTAGTTTTTTATGATGAGCTTTGTGTTACTTTTGCAGGCCTTTGAATCACCGCACACGCACAGCAGTTGTTTCACATTTCTTAGGCAGTATGCTGAGGAGTCTTTCTCAAAAGCAGCTTGCTTAGTGGTGCCAAAAAATATCATATCTTACCCACAGGTAATATTTTACTTTTTCTCATGTACAACTGATACAAATGCCTTTCACATGAAAACAGAGATAATTTCTTAATTGTTAACAGGTTTGTTGGCAAGATCTGTTGGAAGTCTTACTGTATAAACAAATTAAACCAGAGCCTTTGAACCGTCTATGTTCTCCTGCTAACATGACTCTTCGTCCATTGGACATCCATTGATCTTAAGAGTTGCTGTAATATTCACCTAAAATTTTGCAGTTGAAAATTGATGAAAGACCAGTGGACAATGACTGGGGAAATGATGGTTTGGAAAACCTGGTGTAGGGAGGGGAGGGTTTCTTTTTGGGGGTAGCCATTTATACTTTTTAGATTATCATTTTAAGATGATGGACAAATATTTTAAGTGCTCTAGAGGTGGTCCTGAGCCGTTAACAACTAAGCTGCATGCCCATCATCAGTATCTTCCAACTGAGGCTGTTTACATTGTGCGAGTTGTGTGTTTTTTGGTCTGTGTTGAGTTTTGCTGGATCAACTGGTTACTTCTTTAGTTTTTGGGATGCAATGGCATAAAAAATTAGGGATGTGGTTGCTTAATTTAGTTTTTATATGCTTGTACTCGGCACTGTCGTATTGATTGCATACATTTTACAGGTCTGGAAAGGTCAGGGATCAAGGAAGTGGAAGCATGGGCAACATGATGGCTTCTTTGTCCAATTTGAGGCACCTTCCTTGCGAAAATTATGGTTTATTCCTAGTACAAATGAGAAGGGGCAAACATTCTGCAGGTTCTCTCTCTCGCAATTCTGTGAATGATGCTTAATATACCATAAAATAAGACGGGCATTTTGAGTGATCGTCTTGTTACAGAACAGCAATGCATTTCTTTTCTGTAATGATAAATTCTTTATGCCTTATTTCAGGGATCCAGAGGTTCTAGACATCAATGTACATGAAGTACTTCCACGCTTGTTCAAAGAGAATCTGCCAAACTCTTAGCAGATTCACATACCTTTTCTTTAGTCCTTATCAGAGGAAATTGATTGTGAACATCAATGGAAGGGCTGCTTGTGAACAGACAAAAGAAAACGCCAGGCCCATATTTTGTAACTCCTGGTTAGAGGTTTTGTAAGCACTTCCAAGAAGATGCCTTTTGTTTGCCAGTATGCACGTATTCAATTTTCGACCTAATATGTTAATGGGTTTTTTGAGTTCTATTTTATTTATGGATAGTCTTTTTCTATGATTTGCATTTCCTATACTGTATTTGCAAGGAGGGTTTGGGCCATACATTGCATGGGTTATTCCTACCCCATTATGAAATGCTAGCATCCATGTTGCAGAAGCTTACAGCTGCTTGGTATACAAATTGATATTTGGCTTTTGATTGTGATTTTGGGTTATATTTTTGTATAGATTCATCACCATTTTGAACTTTTGTACTGGTCCTGTGATAATTTTTCTTTTACACGAATGATCAAGGCGGTGGATCCCAACTTGTATCTAGTGCATATATCATGATTTTGTCCATGGACAATTATTTACATATATATATATATATATATATATATATGTATATTCGTGCTGGTGCTCCGACCACAAAATTACGAATTTCTAGGAAATTCTAACCGGCCACGTTGCCTTGATTTTTATGGTACTGTTGGTGTTGTAATTCCAATTTCCAAGGCAGCAGATGCTGATGCAGATATAAAATATTATTATTTGAAATATTAAGTTTCAGTGTTCATGCATCGGCATCAATGGCCCATCTCATCATAGTTTCTGGAACATCACACGTTCAACGAATAGTGGAGTCAGTAATCTGATACCCGCCACTCATATCTGTCCCATTTTTGAGCTCGTAAGCACCTTCCTTTTTTTTTTTTTTAATTTATTTATTTTACATTTTTTGTTCTTTGCTTACGTACTATTAATTAAAGCTATCAATTGCTTGGTTTCGGTTTGACTTTAGATTTTGATTATATCACTTTCTTTTTAGATTTTTATATATTTTTGTTAAATAAAAGAAGACATTGTTTTTATTTTATTATATATAAACTAACATCTCATATGTGGTGAGTACATATTATAGTCGATAAAAGGCCGGTTATGTTTTAGATTTGTTTTTCTTTTTTTAGTTTTTCATGTGTGCTTTCTGTTGAAATAAGTTTTTTTTTTTTTATTACAATTTGAGAGAGGAGAATCCATCCTGAATTGCTGTGTAGAGATACACTAACCGTTAAAATGTGTATCGATGTTCAAAAAAAATTCAAGTATAAAAGTTTATTGAAATTCAAGTCATTTTTGGTAAATATAAAATGATAGGCCATTAAGTAACAGCATAGATGATTATCAACCACCGGTGATTTGCGAATTATCGGCAAAATAGCTTAATTTTATTCGTATTATCTGAATTTATATTACTGTAATATTAATATTTTTAAATTTTAATTTATAATTTTACATTCCATTTACAATGAATAAATTTCATAAAATTTTATAAAATTTATTTCAATTTTAAAAATTATTTATTTAAAATAAAATTTTTATTTATTTCAATTTTATAAATTCAAATATATAAAATTCAATAAGTGTAAATTAAATTATATTAAAATATGTGAAATTTATAAATAAATTTTATAAATTAATAAACTTATTTTTTCTTTATAAAATTACCCTTAATAGACCTATATCTTTTTCTTTCACTATACTCTTCTAATTTTTTTCTCTTTTTCACTATATTAATTTCATAAAATTTATTATTTATCTTATTTAAAAATTTTAAAATTAATTTTTATCAAAATTAAGTAATTAATTTTTAATTTTTTAAAGCCAAATATCTAGTTTGAATGTTTATCTTTTTAACTTCATCAATAATTATATTTTTATCTTTATATTTTATTAATTTTTAATTTTTAATAATTATTTTAAATTTTAAAAAAATTATTCATTAAATAAATATTTTTTTTTCTGAAATTGATTATCAAAACAAAAAATATTTCTATAAATATAAATAATTATCCAGTAAATAAAAATTTTTAAATCTAAATATTTCATCTAAAATTATGTTAAAAAAATTCATTATTTTGAATAAAAATTATTAAAAATAAAATTATAATAGTTTCAATCAATTAAATTCATATAAACTAAAATTTTTTTAATATTAAAAAATAAAATATATATATACTATAATTATCTAATTAAGAGATACATTATTTTTTTTTTGAAAAAAGAGATACATTATTATTAATTTATAGCAATAAATTTTAAAAAGAAATTTTTTGACATTATTTGAGCATGGACTTTAAATATAATATTATCAATATAAGGATATATTTAAAAAAAAGGTAAATAAATTTTCAATTCAAAATTTATTCCAAATAAAATTAATTAAAATTCAATTGAATTATCTATTTTAAGTTATACCATGCCAAACATGAAATGAATTCTACATGAAATTTATTCATAAATAAATTTTATAATCTAAATTTATTTATTTTAAATATAGTGTTAAAATCCTTTAATTTATAAAATTATAGTATTATAATATTTTTATTAATTTTTCATTCAATCTCACTAACAAAAAGTTAATATAGCATCATATAGCGCTACATCGGCTCCTACCTCACTAGTAAAAAGATGACATGACGTCACGTAGTGCAACATCAGCATCCTATCTATTGTTAGTTAAAATGAAAAAAATATTCTAAGGCTTCTATATCTTTATATTTTTTAAGTTATTTCTTACCATTGAACTACACTAATAATAACACTATTAATTTTTTTAATATATTATTTAACTATAGTTGTTAATATAATTTATAATTTATAACATTAATTGATAAAATAATTTATAACATTAATTAATTAATCAAACAATTGATGATATATGCTATTATTATATTAAAAAAATGATAATAATGATTATTATATTTATTAATAAATTTTATATAAATATATATAAATATGTTGTATATTAATAATATATTAAATAAAATAATTTATAAATTATAAATTATTAAACTATAATAATAATATATAATTTATTAAATTATACTAATAATATATATTATTAATTAATTTTATTAATTAATGTTATAAATTATAAATTATATTAACAACAATAATTAAATAAAATATAAAATAATTTAGTAGTATTATTATTAGTGTAACTCAATGGCAAGAAATATAATTTATAATTTATAGCATTTTTAATACTTTTTTATTTTAATTAATATTAGATAGGATGCTGATGTTGTGTTATGTCTTATTTTTATTAGTGAGAATGGATTGAAAATTAACGAAATGACTATAATATTATAATTTTATAATTTTAAAGATTTTAAAGTTATAAATTAAAGTTTAATAATATTAACTTTAAAATAGCATAAATATATGGACTAGGGATGAAATTTAGCCGATAAAATAAGTTAATTACTTCATCAATCATAATCATAGAACGAATTTAAGTATATAATATTCTTTAGAATAGTTGGACAATACGAAATAATCATTTAACTAAACATTCACTTCAACATTTTCTTTTAATAAAATTAACTAAACATTTATAGTTTATTATTAAAAATTACTTTATTCCTGCTGAATCAATAGATATCTATTTTTATTTGTCTTAAATTATAACTAATTTATTATTTTACTAAATTGGCTAAGATGTTAAATTTCTATTATAGCTATATTTATCTCATATTAAGCAAAATAATTGTAAATTTATATTTTAAATAAAATTAATTACTTTTATTAATTTTTATGAATTAAAAAATGTCCATCAAATTGAATTTGAATTCGGGGGAATATATTTTGAGAATATTACACTGTATACTCAACGCACATTTACAATTTTCAAGAATGTAGTGCTAAAGGTTTTTTTTTTTCACTTATACGGATTTTTTTTTCAAAATTATGTTTAAGGCGTTCTTTTTTCTTTTTCTTTTCTGATTTTTTAATTTTTAATTTTTATAATTTTATAATTTTTTATTTTTTTTATTTTTTAAAAAAATTATATAATATTTTTAATATAAACAAAAAAATATATATATATATAACATATATACAATATATATAAAATACACACTCAGCAATATAAATTACATATACAACACATCAATAATACATCTACAACAAATCTGAAACACATATACATAATATTTTTAATATTTATTTAATTTTTAATTCTCAAAATATCTACACAACATTCATACAATATCCACACAACATTCAATAATTTTTATATAAAATATACTCAACTTAAATAATAAAAATATAATATTCACATAACATCTATAATATATCTATAGCATATTTATATAACAAAATTGTGTGTATATTTTTATTTTTTAATGTGTATAATATGTAAAATTTATTTAATAATTTTTATTAATGTATTTTTGTATATTTTTATTTTTTAGTGTTATTTATTTTTTATAATTAAAATTATTTATTTATTTTTTATAATTAAAATTATTTTTTTAAAAAAAGTATAATTTTTATATGATGAAAAATAATTTAAAATATTAATTTTTATTATTTTATTAGAACTTTTATTTAATAATGAAGTTTGAAAAAAAATAAAAATTTAAAGTGAAATCTTGATTGTATTGAGAAAAAAGATATTTTAAAAAAAATTATTTTATTAAGAACTAATGTATTTTTAAAATTTTATATTAATTTTTTTATAAAAGTATAAATATTTTTAACTTTTATAATATTTATAATAAAAATTATTTTTCAGATAGTTATAAAAATTTCACATATATTTTTTTTATACTAATTAATAATAAGGGGTTGATTACGTCCATGAGTCACGACTACTATCTTCCTAAATTAATAGTCCAAACGAACCCAAATTCGAGTTTGATACTTCCTCCCTATAACAGAAAATTTGTCGTTTGGGAGGTTAATTAAGAAATGAGTTATGAAGCTGACATGTTTGTGTACTTTAATATTAAAGTATCACAGGTGACTTGTCGTCAGCCAGTGAGTACCGACGGATGATGCTCTAATGCATAAAACGACATGATGGGTCAATTTCTTCATTTAATATATAAAACGACATGATTCTTCTACGGTCAGAAGGTCGTATAGCGAAAAAAAAAGGCAGGCAGTTTCGAGTTCTTGCGTCACAGAAGAAAAATTTTCGGATAGTTTATATATATATGTATATATTAATTTGAGAACACTGTATCTAAACAATAAAGGAAACTAAATCAAAACAAAAATATGAGAAACACTTCTCTTTCTCTTTATATTATACTTGATGTATGAAATTACAAATTAATAAAGCTGATTTAGAGACCTTAATTTGATTTTCCTCCAAAAAATCATCTTCTGTTCCACTTGGTGGATCAATCAGAGATGAATTAGGTGGGAATTTGATGCTGCTCTTTTACTGGGTAATTAAAATCATCACCGCATACTTAGTGGTTGGAGGACCCAGTTATCATCCTAATTTGACATTTTATATATATATATTCTTTTCTTTTATTTATACATTACACATTGTCATATGCATCACGTTGATTGACTGTAACTGGATTCGATTTTATTGAGTGTAGCATGAAGTTGCATGCTGCTACTGCCTCTCCTACTGTTAGATAAATCCATTCTTGACCAATTGCTTGTATAAACTTTGATTTTTCCAGCTTCTTAATCACTTCGCTTCGTGGGTTTGCCAGTACAAGCTATAAGAACACAACCATTAATTTATACATAAGCAATTTGCATATCGAGACAATATAGTTTCTGAATTTGAATATTGGAGATGGTGAAAGTTTTATTAATTTTTTTCACCTTTAGACCTTTTCTGTCAGTGTTCTTCTTAGTTTCTTCGAGCATGCTAATCCCACTTGTATCGATGCTTCCAATTGCTGTGAATTGATATGGGGTTCAAAGATTAGGAGAAATTAATAGCTTGTTATTGTGCTAAAATGTTTGAAAGAAATAATCGCACACACTCACCACTCATGTCTAGTATCACATATTGCAAAGTAGGTCCTCCTGTAGTTTTTAGCCTGTCTTCTTCTTCATAAATCCATCTTGAAACCCTGAAAATAAATTGAATCCTCCCAATTTAATTTAAGTGATTATGAATTGAAGAATTTCTTATTTCATTTTCTCATATATATATACCTTTCTCTCAAGTAATTAGTATTGGCAAAGTAGATAGGTGCATCAATCTGAAGAATGAGAACTCCAGGAACACTATTAGCAGTTGGGTATTGATCCATGCTTCTATAAATCATGGAATTGGGGATGTTTCCTAAGCATAAAGTTCTTGGTCTTGCAAGAAACAGGAGCATCCTCAACAATGAAACTGTGACCTGCATTTCAAATTCTTGCCCTATTAGTAATGTTCATATATTTTCTTTTTTAAAAAATTTTGTACATTATAGATGATCAGTTAATTACAGCAATGATTAGGCCAAGTTCAACACTTCCAAGGACCACACCAATGTATGCACTTATGCAAACAACGAAGTCGAATTTGTCGACTTTCCAGAGGTGAATAGCAGCTTCATAGTCGATCAGGCCGAGCATAGCAGCAATTATAATTGAAGACAGAACTACAAGTGGAGTGTAATGAAATAATGGAGTTAAAAATAGCAATGTTATCATCACTGCTGTTGCCATTACTATATTTGATACTGCAGTCTTGCATCCTGCATTGAAGTTCACTGCACTTCTTGAGAATGGTCCTGTATCACAGTTCAAATTTCATTAATCAAAAGGTCTATTTTTCAAATCTTGATACATATCTCCTACCTCTTTAAAATTTTCAATGTATAAGAAAAAAAATCAATAAAATGAAGGGCAATTGAGCCTGAAGTACCTGCTGTTAGATAGCAAGAAGTGCAAGATCCTGCAATATTCATCATTCCAAAAGCAATCATTTCTTTATTTCCATCAATGTGATAGTTTTTGAACATGGCAAAGCTCCTCCCAACAGCTACTCCTTCCTGTAATAAAATCCATCACACCTATTTGTTAATTAATTAACATTGTAATTATTTTTTAGTTTTTTAATTTAATTAATTATATGGGGGTAAGTAAAAGGTTTTTCACTTTTTGTACCATATATAATTTTTTTATGTATTAAATTACACATGCAATTGACATATATGTAGGTTCTTTTTAATTCTTCTATAATAATTATAATAAAATTTCTCTTTTTTTTTGGAAATAATAAAATTCATTACTCTTACAGCAACAAAAAACAATAGATGAGGTATATATAAGCAAAGTGTTTTAAGAGTAATAGGGAGCATGTGATTAGAGAAGACTTACAGCAAGAGCTATAACGCCAGTGATAATTCCAGTTTTAATAGCTGTCGTTAGATGAGGAGACCCAAACGCCAAGTCAGTTATAGATGGTGGATTCAAGCCTTTCTTTAGATGTCCAATCTGTAGAAAACAACAAATTCAATTAACTCTAATCAGACATATTTAATCATAATTAATTATTGCAAACAAATTTAATTTTAGAAGTTTGATTAATTACCATAGTTAAATTTATTAATTAATAAAAATATTATTGCAAGTAAAAATGTATTAATTATTAATTAATTAAGTTTTTTTATTTATTTTAGATTAATGCAAGTAATTGATAAAGAGGGTTTAAATTAATTACCACTTGAACACCATGTTTCTCAGCGTGGGTGAAGTAGACAAGGACACTTCCAAGAATAACAGACGTCAAGGGTGCCATAGCATTTATCCAAAAGAAGCAAGCCTTTCTCTTGCTCTGACATTAAATTATTAGAGACAAACAAAATCAGTATCTTAAAAATAAAAAAAGTATTATCTCAAATAAAAAACATTCTCAATTTCTTTCAACATTAGACTATTTATATAATTATTTTTTCATATAACCCAAAATTTAATTATTTTTTTAATGGCCTTTTACTCACATTAATAACTTTGATTATATTCTTTTCCATTTACCAATAATTAATATATATATACTAATATCAAACGTTTATGATTTTTCATTTTTTACGTCATGAAGAGATATTTTATATTTATTGTACTCATTTAAATAGATATGATTGATTAGGTACATGAGTGCGAGTAATTACCTAAAGTTTATTCAATAATTTAGAATATATATATATATATAAATTCTTATTCTAGTCCCCTTATTTTTAAAGAAACATGTTCCACCAATATTACACAATTATTGTGTTGTGGAGTTACTTATTATATTCCTTAGGTTTTGACAGCAACTGGAAGGTAAATGACATAGAAGTTTCACATAGAAAAGTAAAAATTATTTCCTTAATCCTAAAATTATTTGTTTGTCATCATTAATCATATAGTTCAAGCTTGCATTAAAAATAATGAAAAGGATTATAGTTTTTTTCTTACAAAGTATCTAGTGACGAGTAGGAAGAAGAGAAAACAACATCCCAAGACTCCACTTTCCCATCTCCACTGCAACCACAACCATCATAATAAAAATTAATCATTATATTAAATAGTAAATGAACACTTAATTATAATTAAAGTACCAAAGTAAAACAGAAGCTATGTCTAATAAATAAATAAATTAATTACCTGGTGTGTTTGGCTAAAAACTGAGCGCATAACTGAAACAAGATCAGTTTCATGAGTGAAGTGTTCTAGCCCAAGAATTCCTTTCAGTTGTTGAAGACAAACAACTGTGGCTGCTCCACCCATGAAACCTACTATTGTTGCATGAGACAAGAAGTCCACTATAAACCCAAGTCTGCAAATCAATTAAATATAAATAAATCATTAAGTATTAATTTGTCTTTGACTGTATTTAAATTAACTCGAATTTTACAATATTTCAGCAATTAAGAATTTTGTATCATTCAGTTAAAAGTCATTAGTAAAATATGGCGTAATTAATTGTGTCTCTTTATATCCACAAGCGAACCGTTTTTGTTTTTAATACACAATTATATGTATTAAGAGACAAATAGGTTTCGTTTATCGATGGGCAGATAGAGCAGTTGTTTTTTTTTTTTTTTAACTTTAAATATTGGACATATCTTGATCACGTGAGGCTTGAACAAACTGACCTTAAAAAGCCAAGAGAAGCTTGGAAAACTCCAGCAAAGAAAGTTGCAGTCAATGCCAAATTAACATACAGCTTAGGGTTCTCATTAGGATTAACTTCCTTCCCTAACATTGATGATATAAGCAGTGATGCCACAGCCACAGTTCCCACAGCCAAATCTTTTGAGCTCCCCAACATTGCATAAATTAATGGTGGCACAAAACTTGAATCTACATTCACCAATCCATAATTAATTACTACTACAAATTTTCATTAGAAAAAACAAACTTATGAAGTATAATAGAATATTTGTTCAGTGTCTGTTTTACAGTATAATAAAGAAATCAAAAGGCAACGTGTAGTTACTATATGTAAACTAACGAAACAAATAGATTGGCAAAAACTAAACTTACATAGTCCAATAACAGGAGGCAAGTTAGCAAGACCAGCATAACTAATTCCTTGAGGAACGGCGAGACTGGCAATAGTAATTCCGGCAATAAGATCAGCTCTAAAGAAGGCGAAAGTGTAACGAGGAGCCCATTCAAGGATTGGCACAAAGTACTGCAATCCTAAAATAAATTTCTTAGAGGCGGTTTGGTTCTTGAATTTCCTAAAAGGATCATCAGGGAAAAGGGTCTCTTTTACACTTGATTTTAGTGATTGGAGAAACGGTTTTGCAGGAGGAATCGCAACACGGTGAGGACATTCATAATCAGCGTTACCCATTTAATAATATCTTGATGAAACTGAAGTTGAATTATCTACTAGAGCTTATAGTTTGTGTTATAAGCTTAGAAAGTAATAATGAAAATAAACTTTATATATAGTGCAGAGGCAATGTTGCTAGTTAGTCGGCAAGGCAATTTTACTTGATGGCGAAGCAAGTAAATATAGAGAAAGAGGCAAAAATTGGAAGCTATTAATTAATGGCAATGGCAGGTTGATGGTTTTGTGAGAAGCCAGCTAGTCACAAGGTGGTATATATAAAGAGGTGTTGAGGAGAGGAAAAAGTGAGGCAAGTGATCTTTCATAATGCTTTTTGGGACCCACACGTATGCGTACACGTGGCAACTCGTCAACATAACCTTGACCTGTTTCTTGCTTTGAGTCCATGACCCTCCACCAGTTAATGTCTTATTTAGGTCTTAGTTCTCTTACACTATGTCCGGATTGGGGCAGGGAAGAGAGACAGAGGGTAAATTATTGTTTTTCTTACACCCCGATTTGGAATATAAGCAAGGGACAAGAAAACAACAGCTCTAATTCTCACTTATGTATTAGAAAAAAGCTAATTATATAATTAAAAAAAAACTCTTAAAAAACTTATGGTATAATTAATACTCCTATTTATATTGTTAAAATTCTACTTTATGTACAGAATAATTTTCAGCTGATTTATAAAAAAAAATTCGGATATTAAATAGAAAAATGTTTTCTTACAAATCACATTAGTATTTTGAAACACAATTTTAATAATCTCTATTTTAAATCAAAATTTCACAATTAGCTCAACTATACATAACAACCTCCTTAATTATCTTACTTATTATAAGGTTTTATTATTACTATATCCATCTCATTTAAATCATCATTTTTGTAAAAAAAAAAATTATTTTATTTATTTTGTTATTTTATAAACTCTATAAAAACTAATTATTTTTTAATTATATTTTTATTATTAATAAGTTAATTAATGAAATGAAAATATAATATTTTTAATATTAATGAATTAATAAAAAATATTTTAATTTATTTAAAATAATTTTATATAATATTAAAAAATTTAATAATTTTTTTCATAAATATATATGAAGTGAATTTGATAATTTAAATGTAGGAGATAGGAGAGAGTATAAGTTAATCATCTAGCCAAGGGATGGATCGAGGGATATCATGTTGCATGCCTTGCTGCCAACATGGCTTTTTTTTTAACACATGGTGGTTTTTTATTGGCTCTGATGTCAAGCATTACAACGGTGGATCACTAATTGAGTGGGACCCACAGATTCTTGGGATCTCAAAAGATCTGCAAAATCTCTGTCTAAAAAAAAATTAGCACTTGTGTTATAAAGTAATTTTTGCCATAATATAATAGTATCAATAAGTTGATATATATATATATATTTATATATTTTGTGTGTGGGTTGAGAGGAAGTCTGGATTTCCTCCTCTTACATTGAAAAAAGAGTGCGTATATTATATATATATATATAGATAAATTGTTAATCAACTTTTAATTGGTATTTATATTAATTAATTATACAATAGAATTAATGTGTCCCACAATATATTCACAAATAGATAGCAGATGATTAGTAATGTAATTAAATCAGTCGATTAACCAATTATTGGGAAGTAAAGAATCAAATTCTGTGGCAATATGAGATTCTAATTGTCGTCTTTTTTTTTTTTCTTTTTGTGCAAAATAAATAAGTATTATATTATAGTCTTGAAGCAACGGTGTCCCAGGAATTTTAGTTTAGATTCTGGAAACGTGTTTGATAATTTAAGAGGTGTGACTACGAGCTTTGGCAATGAAGGAATTAATTTATAAGGATATTTATGTAATACCATTATGTAAAATTTAATTATTATATCATATATTAAATTAATTATTATAATAAAAATATAAGAGATGATCTAAACTAGATTTGTATCTCATTCTCTTGTATACTATAATGATAAAACATATTTTTATTTGAAATATATATAGATGAATTACAAAAAGAGAAAAAATATACAAAAATTGAAGTTAAAAAATATGTCAAAATTGGTGGACCATATAGGAGTGGCAGTGGTAAAGTTCGAAAAAATAAAAATAGACAAAGTCGGAGACAGTTGTATGAATAGGAAGGCAAGATTATGATAACTGCATTGGATTATTGAAGGGCAAGTTGTGGGTATACGACCCTTTTTCTCTTCATTTTCCTATTGGAGGTCAAAAGGTCTCAATTCTTCTGGTTGACCATCTAATTTTGATACAATGAATCAACTATATCCATATATTAATTAAACATCATATATATTGTAGCAACTTATGAGATTTTTTTTTTATTAATTATACATAGAGAGGAGAATGCAGACTAGCTCAAACTCAAGATTTAGAAAAAATATATATATATATATATATATTTCTGCCATTAAACTACATTTTGACAATTACTTATCAAAATTTATAGTCCCATTATTAATTAATTTAACCACTGTTTTTTTTTTGAATCATGATTTAACGACAGTGTTACGCGTATTATTTCAATGAAAATCTCGGTAGGTTTATACACAGCACATATATCCAATTCATGTACACGCATTTAATTGGCGTTGGAAATGGGAATGGAATATGTAATTATTTAAATAAAAAATTTTATTTTTATTTTTAAAAATTTACTCATATTGTTTTTTTTTTGTTCAGATTACTCATATTGTTTTTACCTGGATAAATTGATAAATGCTCATGTATGATCACTTGGAAAATTAACGTGTAATATTTTTTTTTTGTATAAATTATTTTTTCAGAGTTAAATCAGATAAAAAAACTTTTGCTATTGAAATTTTTTTATTGTAATATTCTCTCTCTCTCTAAAATAATGACACTTTTCATCACACACATTTTAAGAAAATTAAGTTATTTAATTAATAGATAAATTTTTTTCTATAATATACTTATTTTACCTTTTATTTATATTAAAAAACTATTAATTATTGTAAAAATTAAAATTAAAATTAAAATAGTTATTGATTAAATCAAAGTAATTATATTTTATAAAATATAAATAATTAAATATAATTTTGTTGATTGTAAAATATTTAAATAGATGTATAATGGTTAATTTATAATATAATTATAATTTAAATGAAATAATAAGATTATATTTTACGATAATAAAAAAAAATTTCTCTTTTTAGGACGGACAAAGTAAGTTTTTTTATTAGAAGAAACTTTTTTGAGGAAAAATAACTCAAGATGGAGGTGAAAGGGATGAAGAGAAAGAGGGAGCATTACCGTGTAACGGAAGCATGAGACTGGGAGGATGGGGTGTGTTTCATGTGGGCACCATAATAAGAATGATAGTGGAGAAGAAAATTAAATAAAAATAAAATTTTAATGTAAAGCATAACTTATTTGACTTGGTGACAAAGTGAATATGAATAGCAAATTCCATGTGTTTTTCATTGCTTTTCCTGTAACTACTAATATTGCATGAAGATTGACCTTATATATTTGTATAATCTTCTCCTACTTTCTTTGAAATATCTCATTTGCTAATAATTTAATTAATGCACTCAAAATTACTGCTGATTTTAGTTAATTAATTCCATTATTTTAGGTTTAATTTTTTATTTTATTGGTTTCATTCATAGTCATAAGTGACCAAAATATGATTAAAATAGAATACATTAATATTTTCTCTTTAATTTTTTTAAAATTGTACAATTATGATATGATCTAAGGCCTGCCATAACAGTAATTTTTTTAAAGAACTTATGCCTACCGGAATTAGTTAGACAGTACGGGAGTGTCTAGTAGTTATATATCTATATCTATATATGGTTAATGCTTCTTCGGTTCTTTGCATTCATTCATTCTCTTTTTCATAAATAAATAAATAAAATAACAGAAAAAGTCATTCGCACTAAAACAAGGATATGGTGCTCACTGCTCACTATGAATAAGCCACAGAGTCTCCCATCTACCTTTTTTTTTTTTTCTTTTTCTTTTTTACTATAGAAATTTAGACAAAATATCATCATAACAAAAGATTGAAAAATAAAATAAAATCATAATTTGTGATCTGATTGGTTTTTATAGTTTTTTTAAATATAAAAAAATATAAAATCTTAGATTCAACTCTTCTTATATATATGAAATTCTCATTAATCTATGAAATTTATTAAAACTTAAATAGATGGTTAATTCTAATTTACTTATTATAATTATAATGAAAGTATTCATTAAATTAAATTATCAAGAGGTATTAAAACGGAAGACTACTCATATATATATATATAACTGGAAAAAAGTACTTGGGATTATATAAACAAATATTGCTCGTGCTTAATTACATAATTAATCTATATAATGTTAATAAAGAAAAGAATTATAACTTTGTTGATGACACCGTATATGACTGAAAATATACATATATAAATCTTATGTCATGATATTTTATTGTTATCATAAAACTAATTGCTAGTGCTATGGCAGTCATATGGAAAAAAATGTCAGCAAAACACCCCATTCCACACACATAATTTAAAATTAATTATATTCTCATAACAAGACTGATAAATACTCAAAAGTAATTAATTAAAGGGAATTATTAGTGCAAATGTAACTTTTATTGAACTAATTGTAATTGAAAAAGGGTACTGAAAAAAAATAGCAATTAAGCAACGTTAGGCACTTTCCAAGAGAGAATAAAATTAAAGTGTTGAAAATATGTCTTAGTAATGATGGATATATATCCATAAGATGCAATTTGGATCAGTTAAGTATATCACCAGATAAAAACTACTACTTTTCAATTCTTCACTAGCATATCATTTTCCTAAAATTATTAATTATGAATCAATGCACTACTCTAATAATTTATTTGCAGAGCTAAATATGCTATACTATCAATTATTGTATTAAGATAAACATAATAAAATTTATACTATCATTTTCATGCCACTGATGAACCTTTTTTCCATTTCTTTTTGCAGATATAACATTATGACATTTTTTTGTGCATGAGAGATTTGTATATGCCATTGAAGAAAACAATTTCAAAGTGATGCTTGGAAACTTTTTATAATTCAAAAAAATAGGAAATTAAATTTAAATATATATATATATATAATATGCTGAGAAATATAAATTTATAATAAATCATTAATTTTTATTATTATTATTGTTTAATTTGAAATCACTTTTTAATAATTTAAATTAGACTTTTTTTAAGAAGTTTGATTAACTAATCTGCACTTTGATTGGCCACCCTCTTAATTTTTTTTTTATCACAAGTAACTTATAATTAATATTTTTTATATCTTTTTTTTTGAAATCAAATATTTTTAATATCATTAATGCAGTATCTTTTTCAATTCCTTATTAATTTGTGACAAGCAAATCAAGCAAGTTTTCTGTACATAATCGTCTGAGTTGATTAATTATATGTGGTGCATATTCATTTTATTTTAAGGAAAAAAAATTTGTTTCCTTTTCGACCAATAAGTTCAATATGATACCAAAATTGCACATTAACTCCCAGTTCCCTTTATTATATAGGGTGAAAAGCAATGAGTGCGTTCTCTCACATCTTAAAAGATTCGAAGCTAGGGTTGAATGCACACACTTTTAGAAAACTCTAGCCCCTCTCATTCTCTCTCAACTCTTATGAGCTTTTTTTCTTACTCAGCTTGAGAGGATGGCTGCACAGTATATTAACAGAGTAGGTTCGTTTAATTTTTTTTAATCTATTTTTTTAATTATGCATATTTTTTTATATAATTTATTGACAGATAATTTTTAGATTAATATAAATTTAAAATTTAAAATTTATATTTTATTTTCATATTTCTTTATTTTTAAAATAAAATTAAATATTATCTAAGTTTATCCTCATAAATAAAAGCATATTTCTTATGAGAAAAATAATAAAAAATAAATGAGATGGGTGGCATATTGAAAATGAGATTACCTATAGTATGTTAGTATTATCTATACTTTGTATTGAAAAAATTTAAAAAGATCAAGTTTAAGTAACTTTATTAGTTATATATATTTTATATAAAATAAAAATTTATAATTTTATTTGTAATTTATTTACGTACTTTTTGACATAAAAATTTATTTCGTGTTAAAAAAAATTAGAAGCTTATGGTGCATAAACTAGGCAGAAAATGTATAATAAAATAGTATTTTTTTAACCATTAAAATATAGTCTAGTGGCTAAAAATATATTGTTTATGCTTAAATCTCATATTGAGTCTAAGTTTTTTTCCCTCCCCCTTGTAATTAATAAAAAAAAGTAGTTTTTTTTTTTCAATGATCTAGCTTGGCAAAGTATTGAGTTTTTAATATATAAATTCAATTATTAAAATTAAAAATTTTATTTTATATTAATTATTTAACATATTTGTATTTAATGGAAGTGAAATTTTTTTCATATTATAACTTAACAAATTAAAAACTTAAAAACTTAATAAATTTATATCAGAGTAAAAAAGAAAATTTAATCTGGCCTGAATTATATTTGAGTGTTACAAGGATCAAGAGTTTTATTTTAATATAAGAAAAAACTTATTTTCATATAATTACTTAATAAATTTGTATTTTAATTAATGAAAATTTGACCTTTTATATTATATTTTTAATATAAAAATTCAAAATTTCAATTTGATAATTATATACCGTTAAATCAATTGAATATTGATATATGAATTAAAATTGCTGTGACATATGCTAAATTAATAGCTTATTATTAATTTCCAGAGCCATCCTTTAGTTACAGAAGACCTTTACAGTCACAGAACACATGGTTCATGGGGCTTTTGTAAGTTGACAAAAAGCATAATAGATCTAATTAGCAACTGTACATGTTTTGATGTTTAGTGTTCATACTCGTTTTCTTGTTTGTAAGATTTTGTCTTTTGTGGTATGAAACAGAATATTCTTTTCACAATTATCAAAGCACTATTACTGTATTATTATGTATTAAATAGAAGTTATTTTCTCTTTTTTTTTATATGACTTATTTATATTATAAGTCAGCGAAGGAATATATTTATGATCTTTCATTAAAAATTTTAAGAATTTAATTTTAATTATAACACATTTTCTCTTATATATATACCTAAAAGATTTTGCCTGTACTTGAAATCTGAATATAATTGCTGTTTATTTGGAGTATCTACAATATTTATATTACTTAAAGAGTTTACTGATTCTGTTTTATTCATACTATTCAGTTTTGTATTAAATTGACATCATGTCTATAGCTGGATAATTTTAATAGCCTATCATATCATAGTAACATATCAGATCAGGTCAAACAATAAACTACTCTAATTTCTGAACCTCAAAAATGGGTGAGGGAGAATATCAGGATTTCATAAATTTCTGTTCTTCGTTATAATTATATATAGATTGTGAAATTACATCAAATTGGAGTTGACCGTTTTTGCGGTGGTGAGGAATTAATTCAGAATATACACGTACATATACGTATTAATTATGTATATGTCCGGTGTTTGTGCGTATATACATATATAGTTTCAGGATTTGATATAATATATGGAAATTGGAATATTTTTTCTTTAATTTTAAATCCTAAATAGCAATGGTTGTTGTGGGGCTTGAAGAGAGTCAGTCTACTAGCAAAGCCAATTATTTTGGTTTAAACATGGTATAAATACAGGCATATCAACACAAAACCATCAGTTATATTATGCCTGAAAGATTCTGCTTTATTCAATTTGTGGGAAGCACTGTTTTAAGCATCACTATATATATATATATATATATATATATATATATATAAGGTTATACCTCCGATAACAAAAGATATGGTAACTACTCAGGGCCCTATATATTATAATCAACTTTTGAATTTGTTCATTTAGGAATCTAATTTTTAGAATAGGAAAAAAATATATTTTGGAGCCACTTAAATTTAGTATTTTTTTTTGGGTTAAGCCTTAAATTTCATTTTGATAATATTAAAACTTTAAAATTTACAATTTATAAAAATTAAATATTTTTCTAACAAAATTGGCTAGTAAAATATTTCATATCATTAGCCAATTCTATTAGAAAGAAATCTAATTTTTATAAATAGCAAATTTTAAAATTCAATATCTCCAAAATAAAATTTAAGAACTCAATATTAAAAAATTACCAAATTCATAAGCTCTAAAATACTTTATTCCTTTAAAATTTGTGCATATAAACAATCGTGAATTTTATTTATTTTTCCCATCTGTAAAAACAATTTTTTAAGAGAAATGCATTGACAAAACAAGTGGTGCAGGATACTCAGATGATCAGTTTCAACTGATGTGCTTTGCTAACCTATAAGCTGAATATCTTTATAAATGGAAGACAAGCATTACAGACCCTTAGAATAAAGGTCAATTGTCTAATATATAATCACATAATATTTGGAGTCTCTTTGGTATAATTTTCATGTATATTTTCTCTAATTTTTGGATATATAAAAAATTCTTGAAATAAAAATTGATTAAATTTGAATCTGTAATTTTTTTTACACAAGAAATTAAATAAGTATTTTATCATTGAATTACAATTGAATAACTCAACATGTTGTTTTTATCCATTTGCTTATACGAAAATTAATTATTAGTGTTAAATTTTCCTTTTACTGCTGATTTAAATTAATTTCTTTTTTTAAATTTAGATTTGAAAATATTAACTCAAAAAGCTACCTATTAAGATTATAGAGCTCTTTTTTTTTATTAATTGAATTATACTTTTCTATTTAATCAACATGAGATTACCCAAATTTATTATACAGGGATATTTCTAATAATTATAAAAACTTATAACATGCACCGGGTATTGTCCAGCAGGGCATAAACATAACAAATTCTGAACCACATATATTCAGCTGCAGCTTTTTCTTTGGCCCTTCCTCTCCATTACTGAGTTCTCTTTATAATCATTCATCAGAGAATGATTGAAGCAATTAGCAAATAGCAATGTGTGGAACATTCTTCAACATGAATCAAATATATATATTAAAATTGGGTGCATGTGAAGGGAGAGAGTACACATTATTGTATTAAGTGGAGCAATGAAATTGCTGTTATTTACATTATTACTTGTTAAAAAAAGACATAATAAAAGTGAAGGACATAAAAACTAAATTAGTTAAAGAAAAAATGGAAATTTCACATGCTTCATATTTCTTGTTTCTCTCATATCATTGTCAAATGCCGACCAACCACTCAAAACATATTATCATTTTCAGTTCAAAAAAAAATGCCGACCAATCACTCAAAAAATATCAATATATATATATGTATATTTCTATCGAATAGATATAAAATCTGACCCTTTTTTGAAATATATCATCGACCTGATATTTAAGAAAATTTTCGTGGTTTAAATTAACCAAAATTTAAATTTTCAAGTATTAAATTGACAATGATTTTTAGTATTATTATATACTGTGAGTGTGACTCATGAAATCCCCACAAACTAAATATATATTTTCTACCAATTTAAGTAACCATCTCATTGGCTACATTTTTTTTATATGTTTTAGAAGTTTTGAGTTGGAATTTCTTTTGTCTACGTATATATATACTTAATTTTAATTGGGTTATGATTTTTTTGTTTTTCAAATTAAGCATGGCACTGGCAATTAATTGTTTCTCCGTTTCCTTTTTTTTTCTTCTTCTTCGAATGCGGTCTTCACTCAAAGTTATGTTATGCCATTAATTAAAGATAAAATAAAGTTCATATTTAGCAGTAGTATAGTTTTTTGCTTTTTATCAAAGTCGCTTCTGCTGCACTAAACTTTATTTTTGGAGAATAAAAAATATGCAAAAATCAAAATGGGGAAAATTATTGGAAGGATTTAAAAGATTTAAAAGATAAAGAGGTAGGTAGGGTCGGTGTATAGTCGACTTGTTCAAATAATGGAAGAGAAAGTGGATTTGGAAATGGGTTGGACCTCTGACTTTTTATCATCAACTGCTACAGCATTACTTTAATGCATATTACCCTCTTCTTCCATTTAAATTCTGTTTTCGCGAGAAACAAACGACAAATAGAAATTAGATTATTATGGGAATCTTTGTTTTTCTAAGACCCATGAATAGTTCTCTAATAGTCTACTGCTGCGAAGAAATATTTTCTATCTATTTAGTAAATTTGACGCCCCACAGGATCCTGTGGAATAATTACGAGTTAGTAGCATAGGAAAATATATAAAAATAACAAAATTGTAGAATGAAGGAAAATTAATATAGATAAATAATTATATTTTAAAAAAAAAGTAATATCATGAACAAGTAGAAGTGTAAAATCGATTCGATACAGAGTATGAAATCTGATTTTAGCCTTTTTGATTTAATAATGTTAGAGTTGTTCTCAAAACGGAAAGATAACAATTAATATTAAGTTGACAATAAAAAAATTGTTTAAGTGATGTTAATTTTAATTTGCATGATTGAAACATTATCTTAATTGTATAAATTATAAATTACTTTGATGAAATTTAATTATAAGACCAAGTAAATCAAGAAAATAATCTTTTTTTTTAAAAAAAAAGTCATATGTTTTAATTAATTTATAATAGTATTAAGACAATATTATATATGTAAAAAATCAAAAATTAGTAATTTTAAAATATAAATGCACATTATATGTATAAATGATTTTACTGCTAAAATAATACACACGATTATCAAAGAAAAAATAAAAATTTGACTTTAATTTTACTTTTAACATTAAATATATGATAATGCTAAACATCATTATTTATCCATATAACACCACTTATTTTATACTTCTAATATTAATTAAAACATTCTAAATATTGTATCATAATCTTTTCAAAAAAATATAGCATATTTTGGAACCTGTATTCAAAAGGATTTTATTAGAAATTATAATTATATTGAAGGATTATTCAAAATCGTAATAATAGCAATAAAATTAGATTATATATTCCACCCAAAAAATTTTTTTACCCAAATTTTTTTTTCCTTTATTATTATTTGATACTTTTTAGTATATAGGTAGTAAATATAAATATGATAAAAAGTTTTAAGCAAAAAACATAAGGTATGATAATTTGATAAAGTAATAATTAACAAATAAGTTAAGATATGATGACTGACGTGATAATATTGTTAGTGGATAAAATTGTAAAAATCAAGTAGAAAGATAAATACTGATCCATTAATTTAAGAAAAGAAATATATAACATAATATTTAGTGCAAAATTAAATCGAGTAGAGTTAGTAAAAATATTTTTGTCATACAAACTTTTTTATACATAATTTAATTAAAAATAATAATTTAAATACATTAGACCGTCTTTAAAGGATATAAATGAATGAGGAAAAAAAGTAACGATGTTTCGCACAGTATCCTTTTCTCAATCTTTTTATAATAAAAATTAAAAATAATTTTAAATTTATTATATTTATAAATTATTTATTAAAATATTAAAATTTATATAATATTTACTAAAATATTATAAATTTATCATAAATTTATTATATTTATTATTAATTTATAAATTTTATATAATTTATAATAAATTTATAATACAGTGCTAAAATACTCTGATGGAACCGTCTCATTTTCTCTCGCGGCAATGGTTCATTGTAGGCCTAGAGTGTATGGGCGTGGGCTATCTAATTTCTTCCTTTTTTTTGTTGGCCCATTTTCTTTTTCTAAAAATAATTAAAAAAAATTTTTGCCTGTGAAATTTGGTGCTCCCTCCAATGCAAACCATCAATGATCAATCCATCAAATTTTGAATTTTGAAGCTCTCTGCTGTGCATCACTAGCTGTTTGGTAATAGCTCTCTCTAATCTTTGATTTTTTTTGGTTAAATTTTGAAAATTAGATGTTGATTTAGGTTACTTTTTCAATTGATTCGGAATAGCTTTTTGCGCTGAAATTTATACATTATTTGTTTCTGTGATTTCGGTTATCACTGATTTTTCACTTATGTATACTATTTTTATAGTTTATCGTATATCTAATGTTCATGCATAATAGTCAAGCTATTAATTAAGGTTTAGATTTATGAGAATTTTGAGAGTGGAATAGATTGTGAAAGAGAGTTGAACAATGTGGTTTGTTCTATTATTTTCGTTTAGGTAAAACCAAATTACTTGTATTTCTAATGATATGAACTTATTTCTATTAATGTTTTTCGGTATTATATAGGATTCAGAAGAAGGATTATAACTTATTTCTATTATCGAAGAAGATGACTGCATCGTACAGTTAAAACCTTTAAATTATAGCAGATATTGAATCTCTTGAATGCCTAATTGCTCTGAATCCCTTATTTATAATTATAGCATGAATTGTAAACCAATTTAAAAAATAAGACAGTAGATAGCCAGACTTTAATATGTTATTCTTAAATCTATTAGCATTATAGTAACTAATTTCATGCTTAGTTAAAGGTATGAAAATAAGTACCATGGCTACTCCATTGACATACAAGTGACATATTTCTGGTAAATCACCATTTAAGGTATTACATCTCCCATTTTTTTTTATTCAAGAGAACTTTGTTATGCATTGATGCTGTTAACTTCCAAAGGTTTGGTACTTTAAACTTGTGAATTGATGTGGACCTCCACTTTAACTCAAGTAATTGCAAATAATGGGGAAAACGACTTCTTCGTTTCCAAATACATTGCAGAAATGTGCTTTTGTTTTCAAAGAAGCATTATTTAGGACCTTGTTGTGGTGCTCATGGTGGATGCTATTGGAAAATAAGCAATGTTTAGAAACTTTTTCATGTCATTCATTGCAATAGGAACCTTATTAGCCAGAGCCTCGCTTTGAATTGAAAAAATTAAAAAATTAAGAATTCAGGGATTAACATGAAGAATTAACAATCTGAGAAAGATTCGCACTCAAACAAATTTTTATTGACAAAGAATAAAACAGTTAAACTGTGTTCCCACACTTTTTGTTATGCCTGCGGATAGCTCTTTGCTTATGCTCTTCCCAAGGAGCACTTTCATCCAATATCATGAAAATGTAAAAAAGACAAAAAAAAAAGGAAGAAGAAGAAGAAGATTTTCTACATAGGGAGAATGTCAAGCATTGCTTCCTTGCAATTACCCTGGAGTGAAGATTGAGAATTTGTCAGAAGCACTGGCAATTTTTTGTGTGAAACGTTTCAATATCTTTGATCATTCCACGCTGAAAACTTGCATCATTTATTTCATGTCTGAGTTTTTTCTTTATTATGATGGGACACGCAATTGCAATCTCGATGAGGTCTTCTCTGTTAATACCTATTTCCATGAACCTGCAGTCACAAAACAAGATTAATTTTTGGTGTGACATAGAGTATTATCATCCAATTTTTTATAGCCAGTCACATATATTTACTTTCGTTTCAAGTTCTTAGTTTTTTACTTCAATTTAAGCTTGATTTGTACTCACATCAAAACCAACAAGGGTTCTGCAGTAAGTGGTATTTGTGAGCACTGTACTGGTGGATCCACACTCACTATCTTTAAGGGATACTGTTGATCTATCAAGTTTTATCGAACATGGGTATTGGTAATTCTGAGCAGTAGCCCCAACATGTGAAGATGATCGCTGCATTCGCATTGCCCTTGGTACATTCCTTCCTTCAACTGATGCTCTCCTTCTACTTGGTTGCATCTCAAATGAGTCTGGTCTTTGTTTCGGAGCACTATGTGATCGAACCTTGGCTCTGGAAGATTCTGTGTTTGCCATGTAATTTGGAAATAATGGGTAGTCATAGGACAATGATTCTGCATAATCTGGTCGGGGAAAGGCAAATGGAACTCTCGAAGGATCAGGTTTTGACACTGCAGAATAGTATTGGGGGCTGCTTTGTTCTGTATTGAGGGAATAGTCCTCAAAATGCCCACTGCAGGCTCTGGGACTCATGTCAGTTAGAGCTGATGGAGCTGGGGAGACTTGGCAGTTGTCTGGCATTGAGTATGCACGATTTGATGATGCATAATGCGTGGAAAATCTATGCTTTACTCCTTGTGCTTGTCTGTGGTGTGGATAGCTATTTCTGCTCTTTGTGCATCCCTTTGATTGTCCAAGATCTATCTCTACAATCTTGATATTCTCCTCCATGCCTCTATCAATGTCCTACATGCATCAATACACATTACTCAATTTTGGATTCAGTTCACCCAGCCATCTTGTTTTTAGGTGAATAATGACTTTCTGGCCAGTGCTTTGCAGTAATAGAAATTTCAGATAACAGCGTCCTCGATAAAGTTAGAAGGATTGACAATTACAGTAAATTTCAGAAAATTTTGTTGTTTTATTTTTCCATTTGCAACTGATTGAGCAGATTAGGAAGGGTACGGTAATAAGTAAATATTTTCCTAGCGTGAAATCTAATAAACATATTCCGTTTATGAGATATGGATATATATGTTGACTCTTGTTACTTCTGATCAATGTGAATGCATAATTCTCCTGTGATAATAGAAATTGGAATTGGAATTTCAATTGAAGGAAAAAACTTACATAATTGGGATGCCTATATCGGTTATCCTGTGTTGATTTTCTATGAATTGAATGTCTCTGACTAGCAGGCTTTGCTTCCTCAACCATCCGAATCCTCTGAGCTCGAGCTCCAGCCTGTACAGTCAGCAATGCCTGCATGCACCGCAATGTAGTAGTGGCCTGTTTCCTCACCAGGTGACCCCTTACCAGTGCCTGCAACTTCACTAATCCTTTTAATGCGCATAATGCTTTCCTTGCCTGTTAACAGTACTATTCACTTTATCATCTTCGTAAAATTGATTCCTTATAATGTGAACTTTGAAAAATATGATAATTGCCTGATTATGGATAGGAAATTCAAGAATTGCATACCAAATAAGAACGGAAGACAGACTGAATTTTTATAGCAGCGGCATCTTCAATGGCACTTGTTTTCTCAGTGGAAGCAGCAGTTAGACGGATCACAGCGGAAGCAACTTGTGCAGCTGCTTCCTTAGCCATTGCATGCTTCTTCTGCTCATCTGCAGCTGCAGCTTCTGCCATAGCCATTGCATGCTTCTTCTGCTTATTTTCCGAATCAGATGTAACCTGCACTGCTGGTTGTGACATTGCAATTGGTTCTGCAGAATTCATATCCCTGCAAGGAGCTGCTGCTGTGGCTGAAGATCTGCGAAAACTCCATCTCCTCTTTTCCTTCGGTGTTGTCGGCATGTTTGTAATGGGAGTCACTGGATTCTCCACAGTAAATACTGAATTCTGATTAGTTGTATATTTTTCCTTCTCCTTATCTTTCTTTCCTGTCAAGAAACTTCTAATCCATTTCCCGGTCTTCCCCATCTCTTTGTAATCCTTCCAATTAAGCAGTTATTTGCAATAATACCAAGAACATGCAAAGAAAGAAACAAAATGAGATGTAGATCCCTCCATCTATATTTCATAAGTAGCTTTCAATACTACAGTGGTCCACCTTATTACACCACTCTGTAATTGCCTTTTTTTAACTGTTTAATCTTACTGTTTCATTATTCATTTCCCTACTGTGACTACCATTCCTGAAGGATGATTATGGTCTTCCTATATTCTTTATTAGGAAAGGCTTGCAGGCAAACAAAGAAGTACAGAGGAAGCTCCTAGTCGGGCCCCGTTCCCCTGTCCTTGAAGATCATTTCCAGAGATTCTTTGCCATTGATGTAAATTATCTCAGCTACCTATTCGGTCCCTGCAGGTAAGTCTCATTCTCATGTGAGTAAGGGTGCTAAAGTAATTGAAACTTTACGTTGTGTTTATTAATGACTTAACGTGTGATGGAGAGGTCCAGAAACCATGTGAAAATGGGTCTAGAACATGCAGAATCCGTGTAAAATACTCATTTTCAGTGTAGGCGGGGGGATGGCTCTTCTTGTCCGCTTGGGGTCTTATTTTGGACAAGAATTTTAAAACTTGTGTCATTTTGTGGTAACGTGGGGTCCTTAGAGAGTAGTGTTGCGTAGGGTCACGTGCTTATCCTATCTCAACTCAGCTGATGGGATTCTTCAGTGTCTTTTGAATCAAGTTTTGTTCATTATCCCAAGTGAAAACCACATTGTGATAGTTGATACTAAGACCCTTAGGAAGTTATCTTCCTTCACTTTCTATCATTTTCCATTTCCAAAAGGATAGGGGTCTAGTTGCTTTCATAACTCTGTCATGAGAGTATGAGTGCAGTTGTTGGGCTGAAAGGGCAATTAATTTCAGAATTACTGTCTAGCTGTACTATATTGGCCAGGACCACCGTATCAGTTCAGACGGCATTTGATGTGCCTCCTTGAAAAGGAAAGAATTGATAAAATCTAGAAACTGTAGCATCAGATGGTGATGGACTTATCAACATTTTTGCTTCATTAGAGAATCATTTTAGCTATGGTGATTTTAGGTTAATTGCTTTTTCATTCTGGCTCAAAGGGTTGCATTCACTTAGATCCAATTTGTTTTATGTATATCATATGGTCACGTTCTTGATCGCTTTTAGTTTATGATTTCCTTCTGTAGCAATTTTATGTTTACATTTTATTAAAACTAATAACCCAACTAGATTAGCTTAAACTTCAGAAAATCCGAGACTGGCATTGCTATAAAATAGCTGCAAGTGTTATAAACAAATAAAATTTTGTTGATATCTAGAAAAATAGATGTGGGAACTCTATACCAAGCTCTTTTATTTATCAAAAGAAAATATATTTACTTTTCTTCTTTAATCAATGCAAATACAGACAGGTGATCAATATGGAAAAGCCTGCTAGATAATTAATTACAAAGTCCTAGCCTCTTGATCTTGAACCTAGCGGTGGTTAGTGCATGAATATTGTATTAATGGTATTAGGCCCCATCTTACCAATTAATAGGTGAATGATTTAGCACTATTATTAAAAATATTTCTACTGATGAAAGGATTAGTTGGCAATCACATGGCATGTTAATATGCTTCCCCCCTTGACTAGTTGTTTGGCTAAGGGAAACACTGATTCTGTTTGGTTTTGTCCACTTTCTTTCTAAATAACTGTAAGTGCTTTAATCCCTAATCTGTCAATTAATTATATTATTATTAGCTACATTATTAACATGTTGATAATGGCAGTGAATGTTCAAGGAAATTGAAATTATACACTGGGAATAAATAGATCACATCTTTATATATTAGCTTGCCAGAAACTTTTAAATAGTCCAATTTATTTATATTCATATTTCTGGATCTCTCTTAGGTGAATCCTGCTAGAGATCTATATGTCCTGAGCCAACTAAGTGGTAATCATGTGAAAAACAGTCCATATCCTTTCAAAGACATTCTGTATATGCCTGGTAATAATAATATTATTATGTGATTAATCATATTTATTTAAAGGGTAAGGAAAGAAATAAAGTTTATTATTATTATTGTTCTCTTAGTTAAATGAAAGTGATAGCATTTGGAGCACAATCTAGGAATAAATATTTATTTTTTTAAATGATAAATTCAGAATCAATTTCCTTTTTATCAATACTAAAAATTGAAAACAGTAAAATTGTTTCTAGGAAGTCATGTCATGCAGTGGTAAAGAATAGAAATTTTAAAGATTGTACTATATGCATGCGAAAGATGTCTAATTTCAAGATGGATCTTGTAATTTTCCTCTTTTTGTCTGCATTTGTAAGTTGCAACTGCTGTGCATTTGCTAAGAGAAAATTATACTAATTAAGTGAATCAAGTGGCTGCCCAGTTGCTTTTGCTTTCTTGTAACATGTGGGGAAAATGATATGAATATTTTTGTAGTGAATTTAATATTTTTCTTTATGAATATGGCTTTAGGCTAAATCATGAGGAGAAAATATAGGTTGAGATTTTGCTAATACTTCAGGTTTAGCAGAAAATGACCTTTTTTAGTTGTATGATCAAATCAGTCGTAATAACTTATAAACAGGAAATGAGTAACAACGAGCAGAAATGTGTAATTATTGAATTAAATTTATTAGAGAAACAGGAAAAATGAAAATAATGCAAATTACATTGTGCAAATATATTAAAATTTTATAAATTATATTTTTACATTCAGTCGGTAAACTAATAAGAGGACCACAGACAAAATTTAGTATTTGAAGGAAGTATAAAGAAAATGTTTTGCCAGGAAGAAAGTGGGACTGGACCTGCCAACATTCTACATCCTTCAATAAGACCGATGCTCTTGGATCATGTCGGTTTTGTAAGGTGATAGTATTTTCACATTTGGAAAATTATACTTTCACATTTGGAAAATTATACTCTAGGTTTACAGTATTTTTATTTTTTTTAAAATATATTATTTTAGTATTTAAATAATTTTTAAAATACATTATTTTTTTTTCTTTTAATTTTGAACATATTTTATCATTTTACCGTCCACTGTTTATGAAATCAAGTAACTTCAAAATAAAATGAAATTGAGGGACGCATTTCTAAAGCTTCCATTTAAATAATATTTAAATAAATGAACATAGGCTTATATCATTCTCAAATAAATTTTATAAAATAAAGTAGGATATAAATAAATTTTTATATTAGGAATATTAAGTATTAAAGGTGTGAAATTTATTAATTTACGATCTTACTAATTTGTATTTTCGGTATATTCCAAAATTTGTAAATTTTACTAGCTTTATCCTTATTAAGTTATTAATAAATGCAAAAGTAATTTTATTTGTGTAAAGTATGACAAGTTTGTACTTGCAATGGAATTTCCTAACATTTTATGAATACGATATATCGAACAAACCGTTGATCTTTTTTTTTTTTGAAAATAAATAAATTCTGAAAAAATTGGGCCAGTTAGTATTTATACTTTGGGCTTGCTGGAAACCTAGAAACTCAAACATTGATATTGGTAGATGGGTTATTAAGGTAAAATGTTAAAACAGTGGTCCAATGTAAACGGCCCAAATCTGAGAATCCAAACCAACGGCTCTCAACGTCTTTTAGTTATGGAGCGCAACCAGAAATGACACCTCATCAAAGGATTAGCCCGTGCACACTAATTTAGCCACGTCAGTTCAAGACACGTCATCACAATATACCACATAATCATATATTTTTGCCTGCTTTTTACCGAATCATCACCGTATATGCCAAGTATCTGTCACGTCAGCAAACTTGTTATGTCAGCAAAAAACACACCATCAACAGTAATACCACATAAGCAAATTGAAGTCCACTGTCAGCCACATTAATATCACTTGTTTCAGTTGTTTACATGAATAAAGGCTAAATTTTTTAATAAAGAAGAGCAAAATAAAAATATTATATATTTTTTTAAAAATTTAAAAAGTATAATTAAATATTTTAAAAATTTTAATAATATATATATATATATAATTTTTTATATAAAAAAGGTAGCTGTTCTATTAGATTTTTAATATTTTTGCCCCTAATTGTTTGCTGTGTCACAATATTATGCTTGACCGTGTCGGCTTCAGTTTTGCCAAGTTTCTGCCACATAACCCACAGTTTGGAAGCTGTCGAAGATATCAGCATCATGTGTGGACAGCTGTGTTACAGTCATCAACGTGGTGACAGCTTTCTAACATATCAGCTCCATTTAATGAGCATAAATAAATAAATATTTTTTACTAGAAGAGATTTTCATTTTAGCCATTGCCTATGACCTGTTTGTCTTTTTATTTTATTTTATTTTATTTTTTTTGCTTGAAAGGCGTCAAGGACATTTTTTTTAATTAGTTAAAGTTTGATTGCTGTTACACTTGAAAATTAGGACACAACATGACAACTAACAAAGGACTCCAATAAGAAAATCTGAATTTAGGCAAAACGGTTACTAACTTATTTTGGACCTACACCTCCAGATCAGAAGTTAATGGGTGTTACTGTTTTATATATATATATTTTTTTTTTCCTGTTATATATATATATATATTTCTATTTTTATGGTTTCATTAGTTTTTTATATATTTAAGTTTTATTCATAGCTATTACTAATTTGCTCTTTTTGTTTATAAAATCTTCAATGTTGATTTTTTTAAATAATTATTTATTTCTTTAAATAAAAATAATAAATTGTTCAAAACAATTACAAACAGTTAAAAGCAACGAGACTAAGACAGAAAACAGAACATACATCACACGATTACCAAACGATATTTTCAGCAGCTCTCCAAGTTGCATTGCAATTTCCGTTGTTATTAGTAAACTTTGGAATTTCTATTCATTAACACAGCAATTAAGAAGGTCGCTTGTTCGTTGTTGACTTGCAATTATGAAATTGAGAGATGACCACGGGATTCAATAGCTTCATTTATTGAGCTTCAGCTAATTCTGTTGAATATTTCTCATTTTTTGTGGAAATTACTATAAAATGGGAATACTTTTTTCAAAATCAAAGCATTCTATAGACTTGCCAAAATTCATGATAATTAAGTCCATATTTATATAATACTCTCTCCATCTTAATAAAATCGTAACCATCAGTTTATATATATTTATTAATAAAATTATTAATTTTTTTAAATATTATATAAATTTATTAATAAAATATATATAAAATTATTAATTTTTTATAACCATCAGTTTATATATATTTATTAATAAAATTATTAATTTTTTTAAATATTATATAAATTTTTTTAAATAAATTAAAATATTCTCTATTAGTTTATTAATAATAAGAATATAGTTAAAATTTTATTATATTTTTATTTTATTAATTAATTTATTAATAATAAGAATATAGTTAAAATTTTTATTTTTTTAATTATATAAAATTTTAATTTTAATTTTAATTGGAATTTTTTTATAAAAATAATAATTTTATCAGATCGCACGTAACTGGTTCGCCATTTCAGCTTCCATTTTTGCCATAATCTAAGCCACGCCCAGCTCTAGCATAGTAGCACTATTTATTTTACATTATTATGTTAGGTGAGATGGGATATTGAAACAATAAAAGTATTGGTTCACAAAATTCATGAAAATAATAAGTTTGGTGAGTTGTAATATTTGACTAGATGAAATAAGAAAGAAAAATATTTATCAAATTTTTTTATTGTTGTAGCCATAATTTAAATAGTAAAAGTTATGCACAAATTAGAATGTTTATATATATTTGAAGATTTATAAATAGTCTTCTTTCATTCACTTTAAAATATACAGGAGAGAATAAATAAGAGAGAAAAAAAGATTTCAAGCAGTTTGTGAAATAATTATTAGAGAGTTATTCTCTAGTTTCTTGGTGTGATAATCCAAAAAGTGAAAAATTTGCTAGGGAGATATTTAAAAATTTTCTTCAATATTGGTGATCTCAAGTAGTTAAGTGTTGATTGCTTGAGAAGTTGTTATACTTAATTTCTAATTAATGAATTTTATTTCGAAATTTGTTCCATGATTTTTTCTTTTATATTGGAGGATTTTTCACGTTAAATCTTGTGTCTCTTATTCTTGTGGTTATTTTTTACTTCTTGCATTTGTGTATTGATTTACACAATTAATTATTGACCAAAAATCCCAACAAGTAGTATTAGAGCTTTGTTCTTTGGGTGTAGAATTAATTGTGTAAATTAGAATGGAGAAATTCACAGACACTATGATTAAATTGTCGGCTTCAAAATATTTAATTTAGAAGTTGAAGATGGAGGATATTCTCTATTGTAAGGACCTGTATAATCTTATAAAATTAAGATCTAATAAGCCAAATGAAAAATCAGATGATAATTAGAAGAAGATGCACAGAAAAACTGTCGGTACTATTCAATAGTGGATAGATAATAATATCTACCATCATATAAGCAAAGAAGTTGATGTGCAGAAATTATGAAAAGTTTTAGAACCCATGTATGAGAAGAAAAGTACACAGAATAAAGTTTTTTTTTATTAGAAAGCTTGTAAATTTGAAGCTAAGAGATAGACGATCAATTGCAGAATATTTGAGTGAGTTTCAAGAATTAGTAAATTAGTTAAGCATCATGAAGATAGCCCTAGATGATAAATTACAGGCATTATTGTTCTTAAGTTCCTTGCCAGATAGTTAGAAGACTTTGGTGGTGTCTCTCAGTAACTCTGCTTCAAGCGGTGTTTTGTCTTTATCATCGGTAAATGACAGTCTTTACAATGAGGAAACTAGAAGAAAAGATATGGGCTTTGACAATTCACGGGCTCTTGTTATAACCATAGAAAGCAGAGGTAAAAATAAAAGGAGAGGTCCTAAAGGGAGTTATAAATTTAGAGACATGTCACAATCAAAAGTAAAATTTAGTTGTTATCACTGCGGCAAAAAGAGGCATATGAAAAGAAACTGCAAAGTTTGAAAAAGAGAACATAATAATGAAAAAATCAAAAGAAGACGGATGATCAAAATACTACTGCAATTGTTGTTGATGATAATAAAAAGATGGTTATACTCTCCATAATTGAGGAACATGATAAGGTTACTAATTCTGACATGGAGTAGGTTGTTGATTTAACAACATCATACCATGCTACACAAAGGAGATACATCTTTACTGTGTATAAAGCTTGTAATTTTGGTAGAGTAAAAATGAGTAATACCAGTTATGCAGATATAGTGGATATTGATGATGTCTGTGTTCAGATAAATGTAAGTTATATGTTGACTTTAAAGAATGTGCGACATGTACTAAATTTATGACTAAATTTGATTTCTACTCATGTCTTGAATCTAGATTGTTATTACAACATCTTTGGTGATAAAAAGTGAAAATTCATCAAAGGCTCATTTGTGGTTGCTAAAGGTAGATTATGTTATACACTTTATAAGACTCAAGTGAAGACATTCAAAGGTGCGCCGAATGCAGTTGAAGATGATGTTTCACTAGACTTGTAGCACAAATGGCTGGCTCATATGAGTGAGAAAGGGTTACAAATTTTGGCAAAAAAAGTCTCTCATTCCCTTTGCCAAAGGTATGAGCCTAAACCCTTGTGATTATTGTTTGTATGACAAACATCATAAAGTCTCCTCCTTTATTAGTTCATCTGAAAGGAAAAATATATATATTTGAATTAGTTTACTCTGATGTATACGGTCCTATTGATGTGGAAACTTTAGGTGGTGGTAGATATTTTGTTACCTTTATTGATAATACTTTACGAAAGGTTTAGGTGTTTGTTTTAAAATCAAAAGACCGTGTTCTTCAACACTTTAATCATTTTCATGTAATTGTGGAAAGAGATAAGGGAACATCCTTTTAAGTGTCTTTGCAGTGACAATGGAGGTAAATACACTTCAAAAGAGTTTGCAAATTACTGCTTAGAGCATGGAATCAGACATGAGAAGATAGTTTCTGGTACTCTACAACATAATGGTGTAGCTGAAAGGACAAACAGAACTATCTTAGAGAAAGTCAGATCCATGCTGAAAATGTCTAAACTCCCTAAGCCATTTTGGAGTGAAACACTTTACATCGCCTACTACTTGATGAATCGCTCTCCATCAACTCCTTTAAATTTTGATGTACCTGAGAGAGTATGGTATGAAAAAGATATTGATTACTCTCACTTGAAGGTATTTGGATGCAAGGCTTTTGTCCATGTACCTAAGGAGCAAAGATAAAAACTTGACGATAGAGTTGTTTCATGCATTTTTTTGGGTTATGGAGATGCAGAGTTTGGATACAAGTTATAGGATCTAGTGAAGAAGAAAGTCATCATGTCCAGAGATGTAATCTTTCATGAACATAAGACCTTGTTGGACTTTGAGCCATCAGAGAAAATTACAAGTAGCGATGATATTCCTTTTCCTATATTAATTTACTCTTCAATTAGAAATGCCACAGATCAAGGAGTTTTGCTTGAAGAACATGAAATTGATGACATGTCAGTACCCATTAATGTTAATGATGATATCAAACAAGGGGAGCACCCCCTTCCTCCTTAGACTGTAGAAGAATCTCATCTCAGAAAGTCAACTAAAGCACATCATCCATCTATTAGATATTTCAGTTCTGAGTATATAATAGTTACTGATGAGGGGGAGCCAGAAAGCTTTCAGGAAGTTCAAAATCATAAAGTGAAGACTCAGTGGATGAAAGCAATGCAAGAGGAGATGAGTTCTTTGAAAAAGAATAATACTTATAAGCTTGTTGAACTTTAAAAAGGTAGAAAAGCCTTGAAGAACAAATGGGTGTACAAGATTAAGATGAATAAAGAGAAGCTAGTAAAATATAAAGCTCGTTTGGTAGTAAAAGGCTTCAATCAGAAGAAAGGGGTTGGTTTCTATGAGATATTTTCTCCTATTGTAAAGATGAGCTCCATTCGAGTGATTCTTAGTTTGACTGCTAACTTGGATATTGAGCTTAAGCAGTTAGATGTGAAAACTGCATTCCTTCATAATGATTTAGAGGAAGAAATCTACATGGAGTAGCCAGAGAGATTTAAAGTAAGAAAGAAAGAATACATGATTTGTAAATTGAAGAAGAGTCAGTATCGACAGGTTTCGAGACAATGGTGTAAGAAATTTGACTCTTTCATGGTGAGTCATGGCTATACCAGAACAGAAATAGATTATTATGTGTACTTCAATATATTTTTAGATGGTAAATTTGTCATTCTTTTGCTCTATGTGGATGATATGTTGATAGTAGAAAAATATGCTACAATAATTAATAGTTTAAGAAATGAGTTATTTGGCTCCTTTGATATGAAGAATTTAGAATCAGCACGATAAATTTTAGGCATGCAGATTACTCGTGACAGGAAAGCTAAGAAGTTATGGCTATCACAAGAGAAATATGTAGAGCAGGTTTTATGCAGATTTAACATGAAAAGTGCTAAGCCAGTTAGCACACCTCTTGCTAATCACTTTACACTTAGCAAGAAATCTTGTCCTTCTACACAAAAGAAAAAGGAAGAAATGGAAACTATTCCTTACTCATTTGCGGTTAGATGTTTAATGTATGATATGGTTAGCACCCGACCGGATATTGCTCATGTTGTTGGTTTGGTCAACAGATTTCTTTCGAATCATGATAAAGATCATTGGAATATAGTCAAATGGATTCTCAGATATCTGAGAGGTACTTCTAAGATGCGTTTATGCTTTGGAGGCTCAAAACCGACTCTAGAAGGATATACAGATGCGGATATAGCAGGTGAACTTAATGATAGAAAGTCGACTTCCGGATATGTATTTACTATTATAGGGGAAGCTGTATCATGACAGTCCAATTTACAAAAGTGTGTTGCTCTATCAACAACTGAGGTAGAGTATATAGCTATGACTGAAGAAAATAAAAAGATGTTTTGGTTGAAAAGTTTCTAGAAGAGTTGAAGTTGAAACAAGTTGAGTATGTGATGAATTGTGATAGTCAAAGTGCTCTAGATTTGAGCAAGAATACCACATACCATGGTCGGACGAAGCATATTGATGTGAGATACCACTAGATTCGTAAAGTGGTAAATAATCAAGACATATTTTTGAAAAAGATTAACACTGATAAAAATTCAGCTGACATATTGACCAAAATGGTGACTCGTGATTAGTATCAGTTCTACACCAAGATGGTGAGACTGAATGGTAATTAAGAAATGGTCATGTGAACATCTCCCCATAGGTTGAAAGAGGAGATTGTTGGCTCATCTAACCCATGAAAATAATGTATTTGGTGAGTTGTAATATTTGACTAGATGAAATAAGGAAAAAAAAAGAAAAATATTTACCATTTTTTTTTGTTGTTATAGCCATAATTTGAATAGTAAAAGTTAGGCAAAAATTAGGATGTTTTCACATATTTAAAGGTCAATAAATAGTCTTCTTCTATTCACTTCAAAATATACAAGAAAAAATAAATAAGAGAGAAAGAAAGATTTTAAGTAGTTTGTAAAATTATTAGAGAATTATTCTCTAGTTTCTTAGTGTGATCATCCAATGAGTGAAAATTTTGCTAAAGATGTATTTAGATATTTTCTTCCATATTTGTGATCTCAAGTAGTCAAGTGTGGATTACTTGAGAAGTTGTTGTATTTGATTTTTTTGAATTAGTAAATTTTATTTTGGAGATTGTTCCGAAGTTTTTCCTTTTATATTGAAGAAATTTTCATGTCAAATCTCGTGTCTTTTATTTTTGTAGTTATTCTTTGCTTCTTATCATTGTGCATTAATTTACATAATTAATTATTAACCAACAATTTCAACAAAAAGAGGCTGGAAAATTGTTCTTGAAATCCTTATAATTATTTCTTTTTAATATTAAGAGACATAGTTTCAGACTTACATTTATATTTAAATTAAATGGACACATGCAATTAAATTATACCAACCTCTGCAATTCTTCGCCACCATTAATTTAGCTGTTAAAACACTAAAGAAGTTTAATCTAAACACCAAATAAAGTTTCAAAATAATAACAACTATGAAGACTTCATTGTGTAGTTTTATGTATTTTGATTGGGTTTCATCATTTTATATTGTGCCGTATAAAGATCGAATTGTTTGCATGTTAAATAAAGTCGAAAGCCCTACATGATCTTAGGCATAAATTCAAAAATAATGAAAACAATAACAAGAGCAGTTGACTTCAAAAGTTTCATAGACCCATTAAACAATACGTCACTTTTGAAATCAGCCACGTTGCCCTTTCTATTAACTTCCATTACCCATAGTCGAAGGCTAGGAAAAATTATATAATAAAACATTTACTTTAACTAGTTATTTTAGTTTAAATAATAATTTAATTAAATAATTATTTTTATTTAACAAAAAACATTGTTGGAGTTATTTGATAATTTTTAGGATGTATTTTAAAAAAAATAGTAATATTTATACTTATCCGATTAATTTGTTATTTTAAATAATATTATCTGTTGAAGTAATTTTGTATAATATCGAACTCTGGCTTACATTTTTAACGAGAAATAGGATCACTCAATTTCAGTCTCTTCCCCAATTACAACAACTTCACTAACTCTCTCTCTCTCTCTGCCTGTGATGGTTCCATTTCCAGAGATGGCTTATGCTAGTATTGTTTCTTGTCTCGCTATAGTTCTTCTTCTTCAACCTATGATTGCAAGAAGTGACGTGCTATCTCCTATCATGGGTTTGCTCTTCAAGCCTTGATTACCCTTATTTATTTAAGTTTTTGTAGTTGTCAATATTCTTTGATGGGTTTTAAAATTTAAATGCTTTTATCAACTGGGTCCTCCTTGATTTTCATTTTTATTGTGATTTTATCTTTGAAAAAATTGCAGATGATGTGTGCAAAAATGTAGAATGTGGAAAATGTTAAGAAAATTATACCATTTGAAGAGTCAAAAATAGAGGTGCCTAATTTTGTCAAAAATGGAGATGCCTAACTTAGGTAAAAGGGGTATCTAAATTTTGACAAAATTTTCTCAATTCAATTTTTGAAGCCTATATAAACCATTAAGATTTCATTTAAAAATTATCCCAAAATTAGATAATCAAAGAGAGTTTGAGAGAAAAACTTGAGGTTTAGTGTAAGCCATAAATACTTGTTAGGTTTGAGAGTTGGCCTAGAAAAATTCTTGTAATGAGTTTGAGTGTTAGCCTTAGAAAAATACTTGTAAAGTTCGGTGTGAGCTTATGAAAATATTAAGTTGAGAGTAAACTTGCAAAACTCTAAGTATAGTGGAATACCCAATTGAGGTTTGGGAGTGAATGCAGAATTATTAAATCTGAACCACTATAAATTTATTTTTAGTATAATTAGATGTAAGTTGTGAGTTATGAGTATTGTAAACACTATGTATATCTTCTCTCTTTAATAAAATAATCTCTAGGGGGTCCGAAGACGTAAGCATAATTAGCCGAACTCCGTTATTAAATTTGTGTGTGTATTATTTTTCGTTATTTTAATTTTCACTCATCTTATTTATAGAAAAATCTGCGTAATTTTTCCAATAACTGGTATTAGAGCTGCTCATTATGAATTCTGTCAATTTTCTGCGAGGTTACTATTTATATAAATAGTAAAATTTTGTGTTTGTCTAATGACGGAGGTGTTATAATATATGGTGGTTCACAAGAATTGTCAGAGAAAATTCAGAAAAAGTTAGTTTCGAGTGGGAGTAATGACTACAGATAAAAGGCACTTCGGTAGCTCAACATCTAAATGAACTTAATAAAGTCACAACCTAGTTGAGTTCAGTTAGGATTGAATTTGATGAAGAAGTACGAGCATTAATACTTTTTCACTATCAGAAAGTTAAAATGCTACTGTTATAGCTGTGAGTGGCTCGTCAGAAAACAAGAATCCAGCATATATGTTGACAAAGATAGTGGCTATTGAAAAACTGAAGTTGTGTTCAACTTTAGTTGGCTTGCAAGAATAATAAAACTGGAAAGACATGTCGAACAGATCGAGATTTGAAGACAGATAGAAATCAGTTTTCAAGTGGGATATTGTTTAAAAAATTACACCATTTGAAGAGTAAAAAGTGGAGGTGCCTAATTTTGTCAAAAATGAAGGTGTCTAACTTAGGTAAAAGAGGTGTCTAATCTTTAATAAAATTTCACCAATCCAATTTTTAAAGCATATATAAACTATTAAGATCTTATTTAGAAATCATTCTAAAATTAGAGAATTAAAGAGAGTTTAAGAGAAAAATTTAAGGTTTAGTGTGAGCCATAAACACTTATTGGGTTTAAGAGTTAGCCTAAAAAAATTTTTGTAAGGGGTTTGAGTGTTAACATTAGGAAAATACTTGTAAAGCTCGGTGTGAGCTTGTGAAAATACTAAGTTGGGAGTAAACTTGCAAAACTCTAAATATGGTGGAGTACCCAATTGAGGTTTGGGAGTGAATGTATGATTATTGAATCCGAACTACTATAAATTTATTTTTAGTATAATTGGGTGTAGATTAATAGTTGTGAGTGTTGTAAACACTTTGTATATCTTATCTCTTTAATAAAATAATCTCTAGAGATTTCGGAGACGTAGACACAATTGGCCGAACTCTATTATTAAATTTATGTGTATATTATTTTCGCTATTATTTTATTCTCTCACTTATCTGATTTATAAAAAAATCTGTATAATTTTTTCAACAGAAAAGAATCATGCAAGCCATCCAAAAACAGCACTTTCTTTTATGAATGTGAATGTGAATCTGGATGGAAACAGACTCGCTCTGAACACGACCATAATCTCAAGTTTCTTCCTTGCATAATACCCAACTGTAAGTTCTCTTTCTTTCCTTTTTTGCAATTACGAAACATTTATGTGAATTACGTATTTTATATGATAGGATTAATTTTTTGTCCCTCCTTATATAATACTAAATTTTTTTTGATAGAAATTCCTGTATGCAAACTTATTTAACATACATATTATTTACAAATACAGTTTTCAACTCTGTGTCCTTTCTGTTTCCACTTAGTGATATTGCAGTGTAATTTTATCTCCATTGATTTTAATTATTTCTTCTTTTTACTGTTTTTTTTTTTATTTTAACAGTTTGTGGGTTTGTAGAGGCTTACTAGAGTTACAGGAATTGGGTTGTATGATTTGTTAATTAACTATACTTGGAAGGATTACGAGTAACTGAATAAGAATAGAACTGTAAATTACTACTGTTTAATTTCCCTTGCCCAAAAAGAAAGGGTTAAATGTTCTTTCAATTATACGAAATGAACTAGAAATAAGATAGTGTCCGACTGCGGAAATGCTGTGGAGTCAGTAGCGTTTGACCTCTAGCTTATAGGGGAATGAAATATCCCTAAAAACATAAAATGTTTTAATTAAGTTGGTTGTGCATGTTAAGCACCGTCTTATCAAGGACCCTTGTCGTGTTGAACTTACTAAGTGCTAAGTTTGCTTAACAATAAAAACAAACACTTGTCAAGATTTGATGGTGATATTTCACCTATACTAAGTGAAAGATTAGGTTGTGATTATCTTCAAATAACATTAGATAATGGGCTGAGAGATTAAGCTGTCTGCCTGTCTCTAAAAATACTTTCTTTTGGCATTTCTTTAATATATATCTATAAATATATGTCTTTGTCTCCTGTATTACTGATTGATTAGGTACCATGGATTACTGCTGTGAGGCTGTACCACCCTCAACGGCTCAAGACAAAACAAATAAACATAACACATCAATTTTCGATCGTAAGCTCTATTAATACCAAAATTTCATGTCACAGATTTGATACTCTTCTTAATAAATGCTATACTCTTCTTAATAAATGCTTGAGCTTTTTTTTTTGTCTCTGCTCTGTAGCCTGCTTTTGGACTGATTGTGGAGGCGGTTCCTGTAATAAGACATCTGTGTTCACTTATAATTGTGAATGTAAACTGGGTTACTATAACCTTCTCAATGCGTCTGCCTTTCCATGCTTCAAAGAATGTAAGAGACCTCCCAATAGTGTTTTTTTAGGTCATATTAGTGGGTATTATGCTTGCTTAATGTGCAATTGTTATATATATTAAGTTCCAATTTGCTGTTTTCAAAAAGAATATAGACATACGTTTTTAATGCTTGGCTTAAAAGGTTAAATTGGAATGGACTGCAAAAATCTTGGTATTTTAATATCAAACAAGTCAGCTCCAGCATCTGTATTGACTGAGAATAGTCAGAATCAAGTTATCCTCCAGCTTTCCTTTTATCTTTTTCCTGTTGCAGTGAATGTTAAAGTATATACAACAGTGTATCTAATTAGAATTAGTTCCATGATATATCGATATGGATAACTGACATCCTTTGCGGGTTTACAAACTGACAGTTCACAGCAGCATATTCCCATCCGACCAATTTCTTAATAAATTTATTAACTCTAGGATTCCATAAGATTATTCATATAATTGTTCATACAGGACCAAGTGCTAAATCAGTCTTAATAGTTGAATTTTAACACCTGATTTATCATTGCATAGTATGCTATTATTAATATGTAGATTCTGACATCTACCAAGGAAAAAGCTTGGCTGCTTTCTAAGCATGTGAACATTTCTAGTTCTACCTTGAGAGAATTGAATGCTTTGATTTGGTTTTGCCTACTTCAGAAGAATTTCATTTTTGATTCTTGATTCTGAAGTTCCTTTAAAGAGTTAGAAAGAGAGAATTGATGGATTTTTTTTTCAGAATCTGTTATTCATTTAGGTTGTTTCTTGTGAAGCAAACTTGTCTATGTTTAAAAGACTTGTGCTCCTATATTTAACATGCTACCTTTTCTTTTGCAGCAACTTCAAGTTTTCAAGTTAGTTTCCATTGGTTGATGGTTTTGATCATGTCTCTGGCTGTGATTCAGTGAAAATAGAATTGGGGTGTCATATACATATTCTTCTAGGATCAACTTGTTCAGATTCTGTGTTTGATGCCTGAATAGTTAAATTATTACATTTTTTTGTATTTAAAAATTTCCCAAATTATATGAACAAGTTAAAAGAGTGCATGATAAGGATTAGGGGAGCATTGTGTATACATTGACGAGGAGAGGATTTTATTATAGAGACAGATGTATTCAGAACATGGTAGCAGTATAGTATTGTTTATTAGCGCTACGTTTCTCTATTCATATCTATTGCCCTATTGGAATCGTAATTTCAAGGCCAAAGCAAATCAAGCATAGTAAGTTATTGACTATTCTGGGTTTTTGTTTTTCGTTTTCTACTTTGCTTCATTCCTTCAAATTAAACGTCTTATATTGTACGGACAATGGATAATTAGCCTGGCAAAATAGGTGGGATTTTTGGTTTGCAATTAAAATACCCTGAATTTTATTTGTTTTCAATCGAGTTTCAATTCAATTATTATATATATTTTTTTAATGACTGATTCATTGAATCTGTGTAATTTAAAGGGGGTAATTACATTGTATAGTATAATTTTTAACTTTTTTTTAAAAAATATCTTGTATTTTTTATATATTTTTAATATATCAAAAGTATATCTCATGTATATCTTTAAAAATTGAATATATTTTTAGTATATCAAATGTGTATTTAAAATATACTTCTAAAAGAAATATTTTTAAAATTAAAACTTAAAAAAATTGTATTTTTAAAATTGAATCGGTGTAATTTAAATTCGGTATTATAATATATTTTTATGATTGATTTAGTTTTATGAAGTTTAATACTCGACTGGCCTTATTACACCCTCTACATTTGTTTCTCTCCAACCAACCAAAGGTCAACTTCTACCCAATCTCTCTATTTTCTACCCATATTTCCTCCCAAATCAACCGAAGCCCACTAGGCACTAAAAAGTGAAGTCTAAGCCCAAGAAAATTTTAATGTGGAATATTACAAGTTTGTTTGTCAAAAATTTATGTTACTATAAATTTATCAGTTAAAAGACATTTATCAAAATCTTTTATCAATTTACAAATTCATCAATTCAGAATAATGTATATAAAGTTTATTATTATGAATTTATTATGATTATGTTAACTTGAATAATAAAACAGTAAAAATTTTGAAAGAAAGGGCAGAACTTTCCCCTTATTTTCTTTTTCTATCTAAAAAACACAAGAGGTGCGCCCGCAAGGCTCGCGCAAAATTGCAGTCTTAAATAAAACCCTTTCTGAAATGATGGATCGATCGAGCTGAGCTGAGAAACCCAAAAAAGAAAGAAGAAAAACCACCCACACGCTACGGTCTGTCTGGCTAACCGCTAAAAGACTAATTACTCTCTGTGGTACAAAGTCACTCACACACGTCCACCAATCAATTCCCCCTTTAAAACCTTCTACCTTAGAAGAAATGGCCCTATAAAAGCTAACATAAAACCCTAAAATGTCCCATCCTATAAATTTCTACCCCGGCGGCGTACGGCCCACCATTTTGGTTATTATTTCTTTACCCATGTAGCTTGACGGATTTGACCTTAATCACAGTCACTCCAGCAATCCCAAAAGCCAAATATCACAAAAGTTAATTTCAATTTTCAAACAATTATATTATAATTAAATTAAATTAAATTAAAAATGAATACTATATTCATCGGTTAATCCTGAATTAAAACTCAACATCGCCATATTGTTATTGTTAATTAATATTCTTTTCAAAAAAATTCATCAATTTAAAAAAGTAATACTTCCCATTCTAAAATGATAAGGGTATTTTTATTTTTTATTTATTTTAAAATATAATTTTATTATATTATTTTAATTACAATTATGTTATAAATTAATTATTATATTTATATTTAAATATTTTATAATTAATAATATTATATTTTATTATTTAATATTTTTTAAATTATAATTATTTTCATATAATAAATAGTTATTTTAATTTTTTTTATAATAATTAATAATTATAGAGAATAAAATTAATAAATTATAGAAAAAATTATCTGTAAATTAGGTAATCAAATTTTTGGAAAGAAGTCTTTAATAAAGATAGAGAAGTGAGTAGTAGGAGCCACAGGCACAGAGGCACACGGACTTTTTGTCAACTGACTGTCTTTGTCTGTATCGTTGTAAATCTTTGGGTTTTGTGTGTGAATTATTAATTGTGCTTTTTGGAATTCTGCTTGCAATTTGCATCATCATCTTTCACTTTTTCATTTATCGATTTTCGGTTTTCTGAAAAAAAAAATCCTTCCTTTGTTGTTTCAAATTTCCCACAAATGGGTGCATCTACTTCTCTTTTTTTTTCATTATAACTTTTAAAATTTTGAATTGTTTGCTCGAAAGTACTATTTGCTTTCATTCACAATTGCATTTTCAATCTTCCATTTTATCTCATAATAAAAATTATTTAAAAATTATCACTTTTACAATACCATTTCACAAAATTAAGAAAAATTTAATTACTTTCTAACATTATATTATCTTAGTGATCAATTAATAAAGTAAATTTTATTTTAATAATGATATTTTTAAAGAAATAAAAAAATAATATTGTTTTAATTTATTATAAATAAATTTACAATACTACGTGCAGTTAAAAATGATGTTTAGATGTAGAATTATTTGGTTTTTATTTCCAAAGTTGCCCTTATATGAAATAGTAGTATTCAGAAGACATTGGAAATTGGAGCTACGAGCCCATGTTTTTAGATCATTAACGTGACAGTGAGAGAGAAGTCTCACTCTTTGATGTTTGTCTATCACCCAAACTATTAATTGACCTTTTCTGCCTTTGTCGGTGCTATCCCACACTCCTATTTTTTAATTTATTTCTACTCATTACTACTAATTCCAAATTCTTATTTAACTTCGTCGTAATTATTCCAAGCATATAATAATGCCGTTCAAGCAGCCTTACTTGTATTTTTAAGTGGTTTATGTTGTCTATAACAAGTAGAATATACCATTATCACTCGAGACAGTGCACATTTAATTTTTTTTTTTAAATTACGGTTAAAAGAAAAAATACTGAGCATGCATTAAAATTTAATAAAAAAAATTATTATTTTTATAATTTTATCCAATTTAATTTTAAAAAGATAATTTTTATAAAAAAAAATTGTTGTTAAAAGTAAAAATATGCATATAAATATGTAACCTATTCATAGGCTGGACTTAAATTTAAAAAAAATAATAATAATACTATTTTTTTTTAAAAAAAAGGCTATTCATTTATAATTATTTTTAGAAGATTCTCAACTGAATTCATAAGCAAAGTAAGACAGCATTGTCTTTGCTTCTCTTTTATTTGTGATGCAATCTACGATAAACTTAATTTGTTGTTAATTAATAGACAAAAGGGGAATTTTTAGAGTGGTTAGTGGAGATGGGGGGCGAAAGGCGATGGCCCATTTTCAGGATTCACCAATAATTTGGACTTTATTTTGTTAATTTGTTGCGGCGCTGTGGGAAGGCCTTGCTTTGTTCCTTTCCTTTTTCAGATTTTCTATAATTAATTGAATTTTAAATATTTAAGCTCATCGCTTTTAAGAATGTTTATAGATTTCTTTGAAATTTGATCTCCATATATATTATAATATTTAAATTTAATAAGATTAATATATTTTAAAAAATATAAGTTAAATAAAATATTATCAAAATCCGCTCTAAGCATAAAATCAAAAGTATACATAGTTGTAATAAAATAATTATATAAATATACTAAATATATATATATATGCACTACTTTCTTCTCAAAATAATATAGATTTTTTTTATCTATCCTAAAATATAATTTTATTATTTTATTTAGATTATAGTTATATTATAAATTAATTATTATATTTCTATTTAAATATTTTATAATCAATAATATTATATTTATTTATTTATATTTTTTAAATTATAATTACTTTTGACCTAATTAATAATTTTTTTATTTTTTTATTTTTACAGTTATTTAATATAAATGGATGGTAAAATAAATAGTTTATAAAAAATTTTATTTATTAATTAAATAATTAATTTTTTTTATGTGTATGAAATAAGAAATATTCTTATCATTTTAAGATAGAAAAAATGTTAATTATGACTGAGTGAGTGATTATCAATAGTTACTTATTGCTCTAGCCTATAATCAATTTGACAATATTTATAAAAGGACAGTTCGGTGTATAAATATTCTCATAATATATAGAATTTGGAAAGAATTAGACACATTAAATCTTTATACGCGATATTTTTTTATAATTATAAGAGGTCGTTTTCATGGCTTGAATCCATTATCTCAAGTCACAAGACAATAACGCTTATTATTACTCCAAAACTTTTTTTTAATTTGAGATTATTTGTATTCCCTATAAAAATTAAGATAATTTGTAGGGATGTTATGGATAAGAAAACAATCAATGTCTAACAATACGCGTGGACTGGCAACAGGGACGATCAATTACCGCATGAGAAAATTGATAATTAGCAAGATGAAGCATTTGAAGCATTTATAGACCCAGAAACAGATGATATCACAGCAGTGTGAATTTAGCAAGATGAAGAAGATTAAAGAATGTATAGTGCTCAATTGAGGAGGGCAAATGAGTTGTCATCTCAATTGTCATTTTAAGCCTCACCATAATTATGAACATTTTGAGAATTAATGGATATATAGTTGGAGAAATGATTCATATATATGCATATGGTGGCCTTATTGTTCATCAAATAATCAAAGATTCCACTTATTTTATATTTGAATTCTCATAAAAGGATATTTATATATCTAGTGAATGTATATCTGGGTTAGGACCTTATTAGAGTTATTTTTTCATTTTAAAATAGTAGAGGATTCTCTGTCATCCACCAAAAAAAAAATGCAAATACAAATATATAGTTTTTATTAGACCCAAATTCAATGGTACATATCACTCTGCTTGACCCTCTCTCGCTTGCACGAGTTGGTGGTGGGTTTCAAATTTTAATCTCGATTACATTTATAATAATAATAGCAATAATAATAATAATTCACGCTTAAAACTATTTTATCCCTCAATTAATTTTTCTTATTTAATGTATATATCTTAAAACAAATTTCAATATATAAAATATTTAATAAATTTAGTTAAAGATTATAGGAGTCTAATTAATTAATTAAAAACACAATAGTAATAAAGGACTATTGTCCCATGTCATCATCGCCTGCATTTATTATTTACCATTTTTGTAGGTAAATGATGCCGCACGTACGTGTAGTATTCAACAATTAATTTGATAATTTAAATAGTACGAAGACTTAATATCTTTTTCCTAAGTATAAAATGTTTGCCAGACCCGAGCATTAGCATGATAACTTTCCATAATAATCTAGGAGGTGGCGGTCTTCTCTTTAATAGCTTAATTAGATCAATTATTTATTTTCTTTTTTTATTAAAATTGTTCTATGTATGAATTGAGAAAATGATTGTATTCGTGTTGAACATTTAAGATTTTTTTACTGTAATTTGTTTCTTTTCGTAAGCCTCCTTATAGTGTATCACATTTGCTTGCTGAAGTTGCAACTTGCATGGTTTTTTTCTAATATTGGGGGAGTGTGGGTGTCTATTTATCCTCCCTTCAATTCATTTTTAGTGTTTTAAATTTTTTTTATATTCAATAGTATTTTTATTTTTTATTTTTAAAAGCCTCAAGTATTTTTCAGGATAAATGAAAAAATTAATCTTTCAATTTATGGATAAGAAAATATAAAAATATTTAATAATTATTTCTTTTATTTGAAAATTCAAGGGATAAAAAATTATTAGTTATTAATATAAAATAATATTATTAATTTTTAAGTGTTGTATTAAAAAATAATTAAAATTTTATTCCATGTTATATTTTCTTTGAATTAAAATGTAGTTTTTAATTGTATTTGCATTTCAAATTTCTCTTTTAACTATTTAGTTTATATATAAATAATTATTAATTTTGAAAATTTGAACAAATTGAAGTGGGTATGGTTGGGTGAGTAAGGAATAGACTTAAACTAATTTAAATAAAAAAACGTAATTTATTATTATACTGAGTGAAAAACAAATGTATATAGTCTATTTTAATTAATTAAAAATTAACGTTAATTAAGCAGAGTATAAAAAATTTACATTATATTTTATTTTTTTAATTTTTACATTATGAAACAGATAGAAAATTAATTATTACTGACATACTACTTAATAAGGTCGAGTTAAATACTTGAAACTTTTTACCCAGCAATCAAACAATTATTAATATATACGGGGTGAATGCGTACACATCAACCCTAGTGGGCATCTTAGGGTTACAAAGGGAACATTTAGTATCAAAGTTTAATGATGATAATGAGATCCTTCCGCCCTACCAACCAAGGCACCAAATCTTTAATTTCCTTTCTTATCACAGCCACAAATGCCCTATTGTCCTGTTCTCCTCATTATTAAATAAAAATTTTTTTGAGAATTTAATAAAAAATTAAAAATAAAACTATTGCATCCTGATTTTCGACGCTTAATTTTCTGATGGACCATTTCATATATATATATATTGCTCTCAGCATCCCAATTATAGAACCTATTCAATGGATTGATGAGGATAAGAGAGAAGGAAACAATCCCTATCTATATTTCGCTTTCACTTTCGATTTAAATGATACTTTAGTTCAATTAACTAAGAATAATTTTTTATATGATCTTTTGGTGTGAGCATTACTTTAATAATTTATTTGAATTTTTGCTTTGTTTTTTACTTTAGTGTACTTAAATATTGCATAATGCTAAAAACAAATGCCTATTTATTTTAAATTTTAGTCTTATTCTTTGATATCCATACTACGGACACTCAATTTTTTACATAATTTTTATTGTAAGAAGGGTATTTTAATGACATGCAATTATTCTATTTAATATTTTTCTTAATTAATTATTATTCTCTAATTATCTTAAACTATAGATTAAAAACAGGTTTATAAGGACAATCGCTATTTTTAATTAGAGTTCAAAACTCTTTAGTGATCCTATAACATCCAGTTTGGTCAAATTTTTACTATATCCATATGAAAAGGACAATTTAATTTTGAAAATGACTAATATATAGTATAAATTTGGGTGTGAAATAACAATCTTTTTTTCATTTTTTAGACAAAGACAGAAAATATATAGAGGGCCACCTTCAATTAATAAAAGGGTCAGCAGCTAAGGGTGCGTTCACTGGACATCAACCGAACCAAAATAATTATGGACCAGGTTCAATATTTTTCGGGTATGCTATCAATTTACACGCGTCCTTTTCAAAAGAGTTTATCCAAGAAAAAAAAAACGAATAAAAAGATTATTAAAAAAAAGGCTTTTTTTGGATTACCAATTTTAATAATTTTTTTTTCATTCTCAAACCATATTTGAAACCATAATAAATTTAATTTTATTTGATCGCTTTTAATTTAAGTACGATGAGTGCATAAGTACCCATCAAAGCACCTATTTCACTTCTTATACTAATGTCATAAATTTTATGAATAATAATTATTTTTATTGATTTATAATTATAAATTTCAAAATTTTAAATTAAAAACTTATCGTTTAAAACATTTTTCAAAATAAAATTGATTACTAAGAGGAATGAACGTTAATTAAAATCCTAATTTGATCTTTATTAATTATCATGCGAAAAATAAAACGAAATAAAATGAGCTGGTTGATATGCTTAAATTATTCAAATCTAAGCATTCATAATATTATTTCTATTAACCTTAATTTTAATTGGTGAAAAATACTAATTTATTAATTATAATTAAGAAGAAAATAATATTTATAATTTGTTGAATGGATAAGATTATAGGTGTTTATTGAATAAATGATGAAGTACCTCACTGAGTAGAATTCATCAACATCACAATTAAGAACCAGTTATTATCAGAAGTTATATTCATGACAGTATCCTTTTGATAGCTCATTGCCATCCTTTCGCTTCTCTTCCTCGGTATTAATTTAATCTTTGCAAAAGTCTATTTACACTTTGCAATTTGCACTTCATATTGATTATTGGTACCCCTTATAATTCAATGAAAAGAAATATAAACGTAGTTAGCCCTACAACATTTATATCTCGAAACATTTTTTAAAAAAAATTCTTTTATTTATGATAAAGAAATAATTTCCTATCCATCAGATTTCATCGATTTTTTTTTTTGGTTTTTTTAAGAGTATAAGAAGTACATTTAATTGATTTAATAACAAATATACATTTATATCTGCTGTGTCTGCAAATGGATCTATGACTTACCAATTAATTATATAATAATTAAAATATTATTGAAATTGTCTCAAATACAATAAAAAATAATTACATTAAATTATCTTTTTTTATTAAAATGTCTAAAATAATTTAATATTTAATCCAGATAATAATGAAAAATAATAAAATTGAAACACTGTTTTCTTTCTATTTTTTAAAATAATAGATAAATTATTGTTGAGAAAATTACGCAGATTTTTTTTATAAATTATATGAGTGAAAATTAAAATAACAACGAAAAATAATACACACAAAATTAATAATGGAGTTTGGCTAATTATATTTACGTCTCCGGATCTGCTGCATATTATTTTATTAAAGGGAGAAAATATTCAAAGTATTTACAACGATCACAACTCACAATCCACACTCAAAATTTTATCCAAGAATTTTTTTTCACAAAATTTTTTTACAATTTTTTTTTAAAAAGCTTTTCTCTCAAACTTTCTTAAACTCTCAAGCTCTCTAATTTTTAGAATAATCTTCCAAATAAAATATAAGGGGTTTATATAGGTTTCAAAAATTAGATTGGTGAAATTTTAATAATGGTTAGACACCTCTATTTTTAACAAAATTAGGCACCTTTATTTTTTATAAAATTAGGCACATCTATTTTTAACAAAAAATAAATATCCATTTTGACAAAAATATATATATACTTCTATTTTTTACTCTTCAAATGGTGCAGTTTTCTTTACAACCTTCCACTTGAAGACTAATTTCAATATGTCTTCACACCTCGATATATGCGGCAGGTCTTTTTAGTTTTGTTACTCTTGCAAGTCAACTGAAGTTGAATACAACTTCAGTTTCTCAATAGCCACTGTCTTTATCAACATATCTGCTGGATTCTTGCTTCCTTGGATCTTCTCCAGCATTAGCACCTCATCATCCAACAGAGTTCTGATAACGTGATAACGTAGTCCAATATGCTTTGTTCTAGAACGAAATGTTAAATTTTTTGCTAAGTGTATCGCACTCTGACTATCACTGTATAAGATTTTATTATCCTATTTGAATTCTAGCTCAGTTAACAAACCTTGAAACCATATCATCTCTTTACTGGCTTCAGTCACTGCCACATATTCAGTCTCTGTAGTGGATAAAATGACAATTTTCTGTAATTTTGACATCCAACTAATAGCTGTATTTTCAACATTAAATATATAATCGGTGGTTCTTTTTTGATAATCGACTTCACCTCCAAAATCTGCATCTACGTAGCCTTGTACTTTCAACTCTCATTTACCAAAATTCAAATTTTTTTCTGTGGTGCCCCGTAGATATCTCAAATTTTATTTTACAGCTTTCTAATGAGCTTTTTCTGGATTTGATATAAACCTGCTCACAACTCCTACTGTATAGCCAATGTCTGATCTTGTACAAATCATTGCGTACATCAAGCTTCCATTGGCTGAGGCGTAAGAAACCTTAGTAATGAGTTCTCTCTCTTCCTCCGTCTGAGGGGATTGATCCTTAGATAGACGAAAGTGACTAGCCAAGGATGTGATGACTGGCTTGGCATTACCTATGTTGAAACTCTGCAAAATACGGTTGATGTATTCTGTTTGAGATAACTATAAAAGTCATTTCTGTTTATCTTTTATGATTTGCATTCTAATAATCTTCTTTGCTAGACCTAAGTCTTTCATATCAAATTTCTTTGAAAATTGCTACTTCAACATTCTGATATCCTCCATAACTAAAATTTTTTTTCAGCAATGGTAATAGTAGCATCTGAACATGAATCAATAAATATTGTTACGCAATCAACTGTTGTGGATGTGGATGAAGATTAATGATGAAGTTTGTAGTTTTTTTAAAAAAAATTATGGCAATTTTTAACGTTTGTGTCATTGTTACAATTTATGATTGTTGTGTATTTTGATCTATGGAGTTATGTTGAATGATTATTTATTTTGTCGATTTGTAATTTTATAATTGTTTTGTGTTGTGATTTGAGCACAAGCTTGCTGCTTCTTATGATGGATTTGGTTTTTTAATCCTTGATCAAAACACTTTGAATAAATAGCCTATATCTTTTCATATTTTGATGATATGGAATTCTACAAATCTTCAAAGATTGGCTTGACACTTGGTCTGAAATTGTTAATAGATAGGAACCAAATGATATTTACACAAACAAGTTTGTAGGAGATTTAAATTATCGATACTTGATCTGTTGATCAAGCATATATGTATAGTAACATTAGCAGTGCTGAAGCATATTTAATGAATGGCTCCATTTGCCACCAAATAACATTTATTTGGCCTTCAATTTATTAATTTAGCTTGGCATTAAAATTTTATGATGTAAGTTACACCCAATATCCCTTAAAAATTGATTCTTTTAATGTTGTTAATTAATTTATATAAATTTAATTTGAATTTAAATAATAATTGAGTGAACATATTTAAATATTTAGTTGAACCATTCAATTCAATTATAGAATTTTGGAATTAAAATAGTAAAAGAAATATACATTTTGCAAGAAGAAGAGGAGTCCAAGCTATGTATTGTCTGTAAGTATAACTTTAGAAAAAAAAATTACAAATTTGGTTAAATATTTGGTTACATTAATTAACTGAACCAACAAAGTCAGTTTAATTAATTAATCAAACCAATCAAATTTATCATTCGGTCGATTTAGTAAAAAAAGTGCCTTTAAAATAGTCAATTAAGTTTCAGTTTAATCGATTAATTAATTGACCGATCAAATGCTCATCTCCAATCATTTCAACAGAAAAGTAGAATAAAATAAATATAAAATCAGGAGCACGGGGTTTATTTAAAGTCTTTAATATGCTATCACAAGTTGAACCTTTTTTTTTCTTCTTTTTCTAATAGCTATCAAAAGTAGAACTTGAGATCGAAGAATTTGAGCCACTAGCAGATTAGAGCAACATGGTACTAAGAAAAACAAATAAAATTAAAAAAAATTAAAAAATTACAAAAAGGGACGATAGTCACAGAGTATAATAGTACTATATTTCTTCCAAGGGAATGAAATGATGATTTTAGTTGACACGAAATTCCAAAAACTTGCAAAACTCTGAACAAATTTTCCACATTTATTGTTAATTTATGACATTTTTTTTAATCCTAAGGTAACTAGACAAAGTCATCGATTTTGGCCGAAACAAAATATCAAACATTCTCTGCCGCCTGAACAAAACCAGCGCTACTTATTTGACCATTTTTAATACACTACTTTTCCGTGCTTAATTTGTCTATTTATATGCCGTTTAAACCTGATTTATTATGTTTAATTTATTAAGTTTACGTAATTAAAAATATATTAGTTTGCATAAAAATTGATTTATATATATCCACAAAAATCTTTTAAAATTTTATGAAATATAAATAATATACGTACACTTTCATTTATATAAGAATTCTCCTAATGAAAATGTCACATCTTCTATAAATTTATATTATAGAGGAAATTTAAAAAATGAAAAACAAAATTTTTAAGAAGTTTAAATCTAAATAATTTATTTTTGAAATAAATTATTTAGATTTACCGATTCAGAAAAGAAAAAAGAAGACGGCGCAAATTCAATAATATTTTTTTATTGTTTTATTCAGCAAAAATAAAGAAATTAAAGATAATATGGAAGATAACAAAACAAGGAAGGAAGCAAAGAACAAAAAAGAGAGAGAAAAGGCTGACTTGGGTTAATTAACTCTGCACTTTTGGTCTCATATAGAAACGGGAACACATGGGTCGATTTGTACTGGATAATATTAGCCATAAGATCAATAACATTCAATTTCAAACCATTGATTAAGAGTGGGGAGTAATTTAATAGTTAATTCTACTGTTAATTATTTAATTATGATTAAAGGTCCCATCTGAAATTATATTTAATTAATTATATACATAAATTTTTGTTAAATGAATTATGCCTTTGTTTGATTGTTTGTTTTTCAGCTCTATATTCGTTTATAAAACAATGAAAAATTAAATATATAAATAAAAAATGAGAGATTTTTTTAATTCCTCAGATATATATTTTATTTTTTTATCTATTAAAATTATAAAATTATTGAATATGATAAGTGGTGAACATATATGAAATAATGTTGGGCAAACGATCCCTCTCACCGGCATCCATATGCATTTATAGGAAGAAAATTTTTGGCCGACAGTGATTTCATTGTTGATCACAGCTTATCTCAAAATAAGATTTTGCAGATAAAAAAGAATTCGTGCGAGAGGTTAAAGAAGGGAAATAAGAGAGAATCAAATCAGACGAGGAAGACGCCGAGCAATAGAGAAGTGGACCGATTAGTGATGCCAACAAAAAACGATCAACCACCAGTTATCTTCTGTTGTTTTGATATTAGTTCAGCAAGCCAATGTGATTAATTGATATTAACTTTTTTAGTATATATATATATATATGTATATTTTCTTGTTCAAGTTAATTTGATTAACATTTAATGTAAAAATGGATTTTTTTCAATTTATAATATAATCAGACTTTAGTTTATACATCGCATCGTGGTCCAAACACGTGGCCATCCAAAGATCGAAATTCAATTAACCATTGTAGCCGGAGCGCCCGCCAAGGAACTGGCCGAAACACAGAGAGAAGAATGAAAAAAGTGGAAGATAATGAGTTAGGGCGCATGCCAGTGCCACCACGCGCAAGATAGCAGCAGCATGCAGTAACAAAATAGTACAAGATATATATATATATATGTATAGGCCGTTCAGTAAGGCTGTGTGGGGCGAAGGAGTAGAGAATCAGTGCTAAAGAAGTGTCAGAGAGATCTCTTATAAACAGTGTTGGTTTGTCTGGGTCAGAAAAAGCCAAGGCGTTCAGACTTTTGCTTCAACTACGAACACTATCACATTTGGTCACCTGCAGTTGCTCCTCCATTATTTTTGCATGGTCATCCTACGTGTCCTCATCTCTTCAATCTCTCTTTGTTTGAATGTTGTTGTGGGCCACATTGGGTCCCAACCTGAGGTGGACAGAGTTTATTCTTGTTTTTACTTCTTTTTTTTCTGGCAGATTTGTTTTTACTTATTTTTATTATTTGGATGTGAAGATTGTTACAAAAATATTTTATCATTTTCAAATTATACTAGTAAACACACTTTTTATTGCACACATTTTATAATTTCCTATTAGGATGTGAAGATTGTCACAAAAATATTTTCTCATTTTCAAATTAATAACCGCACTTTTTATTGCACATTTTTATAATTTTCTATTGTATACTTTTTTCTCACAATTGATCACAAAACTTACATTTGAGGAAGGAGATTAAAGAAAATATATCAAGTTTGATATATGTGGCATATGCAATGGCACGTAAATAGCAAGAAAGTTCTCCATAAATCAAGACTTCTATTTTTATATTTCATGACAAGTAAATAATTGTGTTAGTTGAATATTAAATATAAAATAAATAAAACAACATGTTGGAAAATTTATTTTGGTTGTCACTTATGTCAGCAGATAATGATTTTCAATATTTTTTTTCAAAATATATATAGATAAATAGAGGAAATTGCAGACATTTAAGAAAATGTTGCAAGGCCATTTGGATACCTCCATAATCACCAGTGTGACAGTGCCTATAGTTTCCTATATATTTGCGTATTTGCCCATAAATTGAAGAATGATAAAGGCGAAGGATTTTATTTATTTAATAATAATTACAATTATACATAACTGGATTTGGACCACAACATCAATTTATTGTATGTTGTATCATGTATGACATCAATTTATTGCACATTTTACTTTTAATGACATTGAATATATACATACTATATATATTTTAGAAAAAACTTAATTTAACAATAACAAACACTTCATTATTCAAAGAGGTTTTTATCAAACAAGTGTAAGAAATTTGACTGAATGCGGTTTTTTATTGCCAAAATAATACATTATTACTTCTTCTCCTTGATTATTTTTAACCACCATCTTATTAATATAGTATATATATATATATATATGATACTTAAACAAAACAAATTTCTCATATTTAAATTGAAAATTGAAGTAAAATTAGTTCTCTTCTATTCACTCTCTACCAAGAACTTTTAATGAAAAATAATTTTTTTGAATTTAAATCTTTAATTTCTTAAATGTTCAATTATTAAGAAAGAAAATTATATAATAATACTTTCTAATAATTTATTCTCTAAATCACTAAATTTTAGTATTTTATTTTTTAAAATAAATTAGAATAATTAATGAAAGAATAAAATAAAGTAATCATTATTTATTTTCATTTTATTTGAAGTCAATTTTAACAAAAATTCCAGTTAATTACATTAATAAATTTGATTTTCATAAAAAATAAAAAAATAAAATAAGAAATTAGTTATGGACATGGCATGACATAGGTATGGGTCGTTGACATGTCACATGGTTGACTCATGCCATTTTCCTGTTTCTAATTTTCAAATGATTTTCAAGTTTAAGCTGAGAGAGGATAGTACTTCACAATGCTTTTTTTTTTTTAATTTAATCTCTTACACAAGTTTCACTTATGGATTATTTACGAGAAAAAATAAATAAATTATTTATAAGGATTTAGTCAAATTGAAACTTTATAAATTTTGAAATTTTAAATAAAGTTGAAAGAAAACTATTTCGCAATCAATCTCTACAATATTTTACCACAATTAGCAATTAAAAGTTAAAAGCCATGTGAAAGTTCTGTGCCTGGCAATGATTGATTGTCACAATTCAGAAGCGAGTTCATGGAGGCTTCACCTTTATTTAATTATTTTTCTAGGCAACACCATCCATTTCTCAATATATGTATATATATATATAATCAGAAATATTGACGATGAGACAAAATAAAAAATAATAATAATAAAAATACAGTGTGGGTGTATAATTTGGACTGACTTGTTTTGATCAACATGTTATTGCATTGAAGATGTTTCCATGAGTAGTTAACTGTGTGCTTCCCAAACTCGCTTCTCACAGCTTTTCAAACTTTCTTTATTTGTAACATATTTTCAGATACTAAATAAATGTGGTGCCATTTTTCTCTAGTTTTCCCATACTGGATAGATTTGTTACCACACGAGTCCTTTTAAATTGATTAACTTTATAAAATTACCACATTTATCAAACAAAATTAATTTTAATTATGTATATATGTATAGCTTCTAACATGATGCTTGTAATGTCGCCAGATGTTGACTTCACTTGCATTGTAGATGGGTAGCTGAAGTCAGTCTAATTGATGAAAATAGCTCAAAAATTTAAATTCCTCATATTTAACATTACACTTATTAATTGTGGTCGTTAATCATCAGTCACCACTGGCAGGATTCAAACATAAAAACATATGAACAGTATTAAAAAATGAAAAATATAAAATTTCTATAAAATTATAGAAAAAAGTTTGTTTATCGACTAAATAATAATATATAAATATATGAGAGAATTAAAATCAAATAAAGCTAATAGCATCTTGATTTAAAAAAAAAAAAAAGCTAATAGAATCTGTACGTGGATAAGCCCTGTCTATTAATGGATCAACTACGGACTCAAATCTGCAAAATAAATAAATAAATAAATAAAACACATGCATCCATCTGTGACAAATCACAAGGTATTTTTTTAAATTGTTTCCAAATTCACATATTATAATTATAATCATTTGCTTATAATAATATCCAAAAAAATAATTTAATTAAATCTAACTACATAGTTTAAAAGAAAAATGATAATTCATAGTATTAGATAAATTCTTAGAATCTTATAATGATTTTAATTTAGCACGGCAGCAAGTAAATATGAGTACAGTACTCATTATTTCCTGTACATTTAAACACCGAAACTAACTTAATAAAAGGGCATTTAAGCTTATCGGAGAAAGTCCAATTCTCACAAAGATTTGAAATCACGCATAGTGCAGGGTTGGCAGTGTGGCGAGACGAGGCGAAAAAACATTCCCTATCTTTATTTCTGTTTTAGGTGGGAATTCTTTCCCCATTCTCGTCATGTAAATAGAAAAATATTTTTTTTTATTTCTATTTCCGCGGAGATCTTTGTGGAATTTATTTTTTTTAAATTAAAATTTAAAAATATAAAAAATAATAATTTATTATAATTTTACAATTAATAAAATAATAATATAATAAATATATATAATAAAATTTAAAAAATATTATAAAATAAAATAAAATATATCAAAAAAATTATTTTATATGTACAAATAATTCAAATATAATATACATTATATAATATATATAAAAAAATAAAAAAAAATATATATAATAATAATATATAATATATTTAGTATAATATATATATATGTATATAACGTATATATAACATGTATATAATATATATATTATGAATTTTTTCGGATCTCTATATATATTGTGTATATAACAAAAATATTTTTGTTCTGTTCGGAGTAAATCTCTATAGGGAGCAAAGATCATCTATTCCACTGCCAACCCTAAGTGTGTGTAAAATAATGCGGTCCACTGATCCATTTGGGATCACTGGCAGCTCGTGGGGTCATTTGCCAGTGGCATGTTGTGGTTGGTAGCTAATAGCGGTGCAGCTTATACCGTTGGGTTGGTCTTGAATCGTAGAATAGTGTAGCTTCATTTCCCTAACCTCATCAAAATCACCTTGAAAATAAGTAAATCTTCTTTGATTGATTCCAACTTCGACTGAAGTCCCCATCGTCAAAACAATCTTTGGTCCATGGGATTTCCGACGGCATCAAGATTGCCCTTAAACATGGCTGGAATATTGGCCAGATAACTCGTCGACAATGATACACCGAACCAAATTTGACTGGCGTATTTCCCGTCTTTTGTTGGGTGTACATAACGCAAATTTAGCTTCGGGTTCGTCAGACGTTGGGTAAGGTGGTTGTGACAATGGCAGCGTTGAACGCTAGCCGGAGATGGCTTTCCAATCCAATGACGGCAACCATTCCCTCTCTCTCTCTGTCTATTCCCATATCCAATTTTCTCGTTCTCCTCAATACAAAAGCTTGCTAAAATTTTATCTAATCAAAGGATTGAATTGAATTTAACGATTTTGTTTTACATTTTTATGTTCGAAACATAATGTTTTTTCTATTCATAATATTTTTAAAATTTTAATAACCCAAATCTCAAATAATTATTTTCATAAAATATTTTCATTATAAATATATTTACAAATGTAACAAAAATATAAATAAAAAAAATACGTGTTATAAAATAATTTTTTTTAAAGTTATAAAAGTTCAAATTATTGTAAAATTTTCTTTCTTTGATAAAAAAAATATATTAATAACATATTATAAATATTGAATAGAAAAATAATATAATGAAAACTGCCGAGTTAATTTATATCTCAAGAGTTAAAATTGATAAATATTTCATCTTCTCTTAAAATTTTTCGTTTATATGAATAGAAAAAATATTATTTTATTAAATTGCATCATTTTGTGAAACTTTTTGCAAAGTAATTAAACTTATAAATAGTGATCAACACCGTAGACAATTTAAAAAAAAAGGTTAAAACAAAAGAAAAAGCTAAAGAATAAAACAGTTTTTTTTTAATCTAGTAGTTGGGCCAGTGACTCATAGTCCTCAGGGTAGTCTCCGCCGCCGCCTCTTGGGAGGAAGGAAGGTCAAAGTATGAAGTGATTAGTCAATCAATTTTGGTGGTGAGACTTGAGAGTGAAACCGCCGATGAAAAAACTAACAACCAATTATAGCACGCCAAGTAATAACACAGTTTTATTCAGAGAAGTGCAAATTTACCCATTTATTTACCAATCACTGTCTGATAATAGTATGATCCCAGTACCAGAATTTACCATAAGCGTAATTTCAGCCTTACAATTTTTTTACTGTTTGGTTTTACGACGATTGACTTTCACCTCATTTCGCTTTTTTTTACTGTCTCTTTTTTGCCAAGTTACTACTTTTTTTACTGTCTCTTGTTTTTTAGCAATATTTTAAATTTTTTTCACACAATGCTAACTGTAGATTTATATTTTAATAATTTATTAGGAATATTCTTTTGTTTTGCTTAATGTGACGTTTTGTATGTATGTTATACATGAAAAAGATAATTTTAAGTTTTCTATGAAAATCGAGGAATTCTTATTAATCAATATTTACTTTTTTAAAATAGCACTATGAAAATAATTTTTAAAACACACATAAGATGTAATTAATACCTTAACTAAAAAAGTATTCTAATTTAATTAATATTATATATTTTTTAATCAATAATATATATTTTGTAATTATTTTAAGTTTTAGCAAATATTTTTTTTATAAAAATTAACTTTTTAGTTTAAAGGTTGCATATTATATTTTTTTAATCTAAAAAACAAGCTTTTCAAACAATATTTGAGTATCCAACTATTGATTTTTGACGTCTAAAAATAGACCTAATGAAACTATTAGAATTTAATAATCATTAAATAAATATTTACTTATCATCACTAAAATGAAAAAAATTCTTTATTTTTTTCAAAATAATTTATTGATATACAAAAAAGAAAACATAAATAAAAATATTTGATGAAGTAAATTAATAGATTAGTTAATATATTATATAATTATAATGATAGATATTTTGATTTTATAACTTAATATACTTAAAATATATGATGAGTGTTTATTTAAAATATAGATAAATTTCATACGATGAGTGTTATATTATAAATTAAATTAATCAAATTAATTATATGTGTTATTTATAATTTATGTATTTATAATATCTATAAAATACAAATTCATGTCATTTTATTTTTGGAATCCACAAATTTCATTTTTATCTATTTATTATTTTTTTTGTTATTAAAACTAACTTACATTAATATGAATATGTAACGATTTATCTTTAAAAGTTTTCAATATAATAATTATATTAGCGACCATTGAAATTATTTTATTTTAAATTAAAAAAATTAAAAAATTAATTTATTATATTACACCGAGGAGATGAATACTTAATTTTTAAATTTCTCTTGAAAAATATTAAGGGATATCATCTATTATTTAATTAAAAATTTTCAGAAAAACATTACACGTTTAACCATATTTTAACCTAGATTCTATTATCAAAAAAGAAAAATATATGTTTTTATCTAATAGAAATCAAATGAGCAAAAATAATAATTTAGGTTATATTATTTTTATTTGTTAAATTAATAAAAACTTTGTATTCCAATAAAATTCTAACCTTATTTTATACATACATTTAAAAGCAATAAGCAGAGAAATTAGTTGATTGTATATAATTTTATTTTTAGGGATTATTAAAGCATAACTTATGTATATATTTTTAAACAGCAAGGTGGTATCTATAATGAATTAATTTTAGCCTATTCAATTTTATAATTCAGTCATAAGAAGAATATTTATGTTAGAATTGGATAATCAGTAATAGAAAAAAAAAATTAACGTTTATAACCTAAACAATAATCAAAGTTCTAAGTTCCTTTACAAAAATTTCACTAATAAAATTTTAGATTAATTTGCACATTATATATAATAGTTTATGTGTGAAATTGAATTTTTGATTAATGTTTCCATTAAAAAAAAAAGACTGTTGATTAATGTTGTGCAGAAGCATAGCTTTTATTAGTTATGATATCATAAATATAAATTTTGATTATTTATAATATATTCATTTTCTCTTTTTATCATTACGTATAATATTAATAATAAAAAAGTTATATTTTTATCTCTTTAAAACTGATAATAAATATATATATAAAAAAGTGAGTAGTAGTAGCTGACATCTCAGTTACTTTGTCTCATATTACTCTTCTATAAAGCAGCCACCCAAGCTTACCCTGCCAATTGAACGCCACTTAATAAACACACATACACACAGCGCCTCTCTCTCTCTCTCTCTCTCTCCCTGAAATGGACAAACCCATAAAAGAGCCATGGCGACCGGACCTGGCCCTTTTCAGGCCACCGGAATCGCCGCGTGAGCCCATGGAATTCCTGTCTCGTTCATGGAGTATCTCAGCCTTAGAGGTCTCAAAAGCTCTGGCGCCACCTCAAATGGTCCTTTCTAAGACCATGAGTGGCAGTGCTGGTGCTGTTATACAAGAAGACATTGCTGCAGAATTAGAGGAGGGTGCTGCAGTTTCTGGAAATCCATTTTCTTTTGCTTCCTGTGAGACCTCTCAGATGGTCATGGAAAGAATCATGTCACAGTCGGTGAGTTCAGTAAAAAACAGAGATTGACGGGGGATAAAGACAAGTTTGAGATTCATATTTTTTTTTTATTATTGGTCTAAAAGCTTTGGCTTCTGATTAGTTTTTGTTCTCTTATCTCTCTTTCTCTTTTTATCACTATATAATTGACTGGTTTGTCCTTTTTTTAACTCGGTTGCTGATGTTACAGTGTTTTGGCTCTTTTGGGTGTTGGGTTTTGAATCTTTTCTACAAATTTTGCTTTCATTTCGGGTTTGTTTCTCTTAAGATGTGTTGTAAAGCAAAGATAATGGTATTTTTTGAAACAATCAAATTGGTATTGAAACTTGAAGTGAGTTATGCAAAATTTTTTTTCAAACTACCTTTTTTCGTTGAAATCAAACTACTGATATTAAAATTATTTAATACCCAATTTGGGTTTTGTTGTTTCTTTAATTTGGGTTTTTTTTTAATTTTCTCTTTCATCTATTGACAACCGCCATTAAAAAACTAGCTATCATTTCTAATGCAGCAGGAGGTGTCCCCACGCACTTCAGGCAGGCTCTCACACAGCAGTGGCCCTCTTAATGGTTCCTTAACCGACAGTCCTCCTGTCTCTCCTTCGGAGGTCGACGACGTCAAGGTACCAAGACAAAAACATATATCGCTACAAGTTTTTTATATGAATTGGACTGTTGGGTTTTTAATTGACTTCCAATAAGATTCTATTTTATGTCCGAATGCGTTTGTTTTTATTCTCTTTTTGGCTACAAAGCACAATTACTGAGCTCTACTGTAACTCATTCATACCCTAAAGGAAACATTTTTCTCAGGCTTTCTCTATAACCAATGCTTTCTCTTTAATTACCATCGGAACTAATAATTACATGTTTCGTTTCATTTCGCTTTCATTGATTTTCTAGATTTTCTCTTTATAAAATATTAACCAAGAATACTGTTTTCTTTTTCTGTAATATACTTTACTTTCTTAGAAAGAAAGAAAGAAGAAAATTAGTTCTCCCTATTTTTATTTATTTATAGCTAAAATTTAGAGGATAATATTTGTTTATTTGGTGTGAATTTTATTATTACTTGTATAACCTTGTTTTTTTTTTTGACACTGAGCTTTTTTAGTACGAAGGGAGAGAAAATTGCAAGAAAAAGAAGGAAAAACAAACAAACAGAAATTAGCCAATTCGTGATGTGATATATATGTTGTGTTCCGTTTCTCTGATTATGTCTAAAACACTGGTTTTTCCGGCGAATTTATTAAAATTGGAGAGAGAGAGAGAGAGAGAGAGAGTGAGAGAGGGAGAGAGGCAGGGCATTTATGGCTTTTGGACCCTCCGTTCAAAACTCAGATGGTTTCAATTTTCACATCTTTCTTGGATATTATTACTGTTATTGCCATTTCCGCACACCAATTCTGCTTTTTTGGAGTCTTCTTGAATGGTGAATCAAGATGTGAGGAAAGAGATTCACAACTCTAATACCCAATATTTCATTAAATGTTAATTTGATTCACCAATTGCTTTGTGTTTTTTTCAGTTTTGCCGTCCAAATAACAACAGCATTAATATTCAATTCCGAACTCCTTCCGCCACGCCTGGCGCCACTATTGCCGCTGGCGGAGGTGGTGGCGGTAAGACTGTTGGTCGGTGGTTGAAAGATAGAAGGGAGAAGAAAAAAGAGGAAACCAGAGCCCATAATGCTCAACTTCATGCTGCAATTTCTGTTGCTGGCGTTGCTGCAGCTGTTGCTGCAATTGCTGCCGCCACCGCAGCTTCATCTGGAAATGGGAAAGATGAACAAATGGCGAAAACAGACATGGCGGTGGCATCTGCTGCAACGCTGGTAGCAGCACAATGTGTGGAGGCTGCAGAGGCCATGGGGGCAGAGCGTGAGCATTTGGCCGCTGTTGTTAGCTCTGCTGTAAATGTGCGCTCTCCGGGCGATATAATGACATTAACTGCTGCTGCAGCAACTGGTATGTTTATTTATTTATTTGGTTTAATATCAATGAGTCCTCGAACGTTGGGAAATTATTGTTTATGTTGTTATATGGTATTTGATTTGGGTATTTTGCAGCTTTACGTGGGGCGGCAATGTTGAAGGCCAGGGCATTGAAGGAGGTGTGGAATATAGCAGCAGTTATTCCTGTGGATAAAGGGTTAGGTGTAGGTGGTGGACATGGCAGCAATGGTAGTTCTAATGGTAGTTTCAGCGGTGAACTTGTGCCTGAAGAGAATTTCCTTGGAATTTGCAGTAGAGAATTGCTAGCTAGAGGTTGTGAGCTCCTCAAGCGCACCCGCAAAGGTAATTACTTGTGGTTTTAATTACTGCAAATGATGTGTTTCACATATTTCCATTGATAATTTTTTTCCTGAGTTGAAATGGAACATATTCCTAAGAATGAAAGCTTATTTTAGAAAATTATTTGGGCTAAGGTTTCAAATCCCTTGTCATTTATGTGAACAGTCATGAGATTTTGTTAGTCAATACTTTAATATTGATGAACTTGTGGTGGTTAATGCAGGTGATCTTCACTGGAAAATAGTTTCTGTTTACATCAACAGAATGAATCAGGTATAAGCATATAACCCAAAGGAATAGTCTTTAGTATATGTTCAGAAATATCAAATCATGTTTTAATTATTTGGGTATGATGACTGTGATGAATGTGAATCTGATGATGAGAGAGATTAAGGACAAAAGTTAAAGCTCTGATCATTATGATGAAATAAATGGATCTATTATATGTTCTTCCCTTAAGCACCTTTAACTTTTGAAACTTCTGTTTGTGCAGGTTATGTTGAAGATGAAGAGCAGACATGTTGCTGGGACCATAACAAAAAAGAAAAAGAGTAAGTATCATTGCTTGTCTTTTCTTCGTTAATGTGTGAAAACAGAATTGGAGGTGTGGGTCTTCTCTCCATTTGGGGATTTGAGAAAGTTCAGATGGCACTAAAGTCCAAAAGATCAAAAAATATCATCTTTCTTCTTTAAATAACAAGGCTTTTTTGAATTTTTACAGATGTGGTGTTGGAGGTGATTAAAGATATTCCTGCCTGGCCAGGCCGCCACTTGCTGGAGGGGGGTGAGAATCGGAGATATTTCGCGTTGAAGACTGTTTTGAGAGGCGTTGTTGAATTTGAGTGCTTGAGCCAGAGAGAATATGATATGTGGACTCAGGGTGTCTCAAGACTTCTTGCCATGGTAGAAGAAAGGAACCACAGGCATAGAATTTAACATTTTACACAAAAGAGGGTCATAGTTTGGTTAATGAAAAATGTGAAAATTGGAATCAGTAGGGGATTATATAGATAAATGTTTTGTATATGGCCCTAGCGAACACTATTTGCTTTTAATATTTGGTTGGGCTATATATATATGGATGTTCCTACATTTTGTAAAGATGGGGGGAAATTAAAGATTTAAGTTAAATCCAATATTAGGGTATGAGGCTGGGATTGGAAATATATTGTAGGACTTTTATTTTGATTTTTGAATTAAAAAAAAGTGTTTTTGAATCAAAAGCCAGGCAATGCAAAGCAGAAAATCATGTGATCAAAGCATTAGTTTGTTTCACTGAAAGGGAGTACCTTGGACTGAGATGGTCAAAAAGGAATACAAGAGAAATTAATAATTTGGAAGATTAAAAAAAAAGAAGAAAAGCAAACTCTGATTCTCTATGTGCTTTTGTTAATTTATTATTATTTTTTTATTAAGCTTTTGTAATTTGTTTATTATTAGCATATTTTAACTTATTATTGTGTGCCTAGTTTTTGGTCTCTCAATTTTGTTCTTGGGCCTTGCTTTATGGTGGAGCCATGGAGCCATCACTGTTTACATTTGTTATTTTCTACTTTATCCAATACTTTTGTTTGGGATTAAGTGTTATCAATGGAAAAGTAGGATTTGATCGTTTAATGTCAGAGAATGTAAGGAATTGAAGTAAACATGCACTCTCTAACTTGGACCGATCAATTTCAGCTATAAGATAAGATTCTCGTGTCTTAATATTTTTTTTATCATGCTGTATTTTAATATTTTAATTCTTGAAATCTTTGCATCAAATCTACCCATTCATAAGTAATGCTATGAAAACAAGCTACATTTAAAAAAAATGAAAGCAAGCTTTTATTTTCTATTTCTAAGAAAAAAAAAAAGAGACTTCATGAATCTTTGTTTCAGAAGGGTTTAAGGGTTTAAGGGCTTGCAATTGAAGTATGTCTCTGAAGTGAGCTAGACTTACGAATACATTGATTTACTTAAAGCTAAATCTAACCGTTAATAGAATATTATTTTTATGTATTTGCCTTTTTTCTTTGAATGTGAATTATCTTGAAAAGAAACATGTGATTTTAGGCCCATATTTACTATGGGCAAGCTGTCAAGCTGAGAGGTAACTTGGTCAGCAAGGCCACAAAAATAAGTACCCCCTCTCTATAAGTAACTTTATAAAAATGCAAGAAAAAATAAAAAAAATTTAAAATTTATCATATTTTTTAAAAATATTTTTTAATTTATAAGAATTTATTATTTTTTTATAAAAAAATCATATTTACATAGTTTATTACTGATTTATTATGAATTTATTCTAAAATAATTAAAATATTTTTGATAAAAATAAAAAAAAAATTATAAAAAAACGGTGAAGAAGGTAATTTTTCTTTTTTTGCATAATGAAATTAAGAATTGTTACTTCTGCTCTCGTTGCGCGCTGTAACACTTGATCAGGTTGCCCATATCATATATGATTAAAAAAAATGCAGAAGATGATTGAAACTAAGGTAGAATATATTATGGCTGAGAGAAAAACATTCGTTCGTTGAAGTAATTCATAAATACATATATCGGGTCAGAAATGGAAATTGAATTATTCGACAAAGCATGTAAATTAATTAAGAAACTGTTTTAACTTAATTAGAGATATCGAGTTCAAAATAGAGTATGCAGTTATGTTAAAATTCAGCAGAAAAAAGTTTATTACTTAGCTTGACTATGAAAGAATGATTTACATAAAAGAAAAAAAAAGAGATTAAATTATCAAGTCCTAAAACAATGAAGAATTAGAGCTGAGCTTTCAAGAAGAATTTAAAGAGGTTTTTGTTATAGGACAAGGAAAGAATGCACGTTAATTTTATTAGTTTATTAGAATAGTATGAGCTGTATTTTTCTGCATTAGCCAACTAAATAACAGAATAGGAAAGAGAGAAATGATTGCAATGGTTAGCTTACTATTATATATATACTGAACTACAGAGGGATTCAATCAATGAAAGATTACAATACAATTCCCTCTCAAAACTCTCTATTTTCTCTCTCAAATCTTCATATCTCTACTGCAATTTCTTCTCCCTTCCTCTTCTTCTCCTCCTCCTCCTCCTTTCTCTGTTTTTAAGTTAGGTACCTGACAAATTAATATCAGAGCCAAACTAGTTCCAATGGCTAAATAGATCAGCAATCAAATAGAGACTCCATGGGTAACAGATTTCGATTTTATGTGTCACATCCCATTCGATTTTTTCAATTCTAAAGGTATACATAGTAGTCTATTAATTTAACATCACTCATAAATTAATTACTAAATATTCTTCACTTACACAATCTCATAGATATTAATATTCTTAAATATAACTTATTATTGTTTACTACAATAATATAGATAATTATTTAATAATTCTAAAAGACAATCTTATTAGTCCAACTTTAACTACACGCTGAAGGAAAAAATGATAGAGATGTTCTACTGCTTTATTCTTCAATATCTAAAATGTTACATATATATAAGAGGGTGAGTACAACTACTCAGTAAATAAATAAATATGTAACAAGGAATAACAAATGAAATTTGATAATCTATGTAATATAAATATTATAGCTCAACTTGATAAATATAATTGTATTCTTCGCTGTCGTTTAAATACACTCAAATATAAATTCTTACTCTTATAATTTTAATTCAATGATGCATAATGACTTATCTCGCAAGCCCCGGCTAATGATAACTTTATAATATCATTAAATTTAAGCATTCATCATCAAACTGCGATCAGATAGGTTTATAAAAGAGTATATATAAACTAATTTACTAATATAATAAACTCAATCATTTACACATATAATAATTTAAACTATTATTATTTATTTTAACTTAATAAAAAAATAATTAATATTCAGAAATAAATCATCACTGTAGATAAATTCACTTAATAAATATTCTTCTTAAAACCATATATAAATATAATACTTTTAAAAAATATATAATGTTACATATTTATCCACTCACCTGGGCCAAATATTATATTTGTTTATTCAACATGATTCTCTTGATATTTTATATTTGCAACATGACTCGTTCCTATAATAATATAAGAATATTATTTAATTTAAATTATATCCTAATTAATATAAATGTATGTTATGAATATGACGTAAAATTTTAGATTCTTAAACTCTAATGATGTTTTGAAAATTTTGTGACTTTCAAATTTTTTAAAGTAATATTATAATAACCATTTTTTAATTTTCAAAGTATAATTATTTATCAAATTTTCTAATAAATATTATCAACAATAAAATTTTAAATGTAAGAATCTACTAAGTATTTATAATAATTGAATATATAATTATATTATATTATTTTAGTTTATTCAATTTAATGATTTATTACTATTAATAATATTTATTTATTAATTAATTTATTCATTTACTTAATATGTATTATCAATTTTAATCTATAATATATTTATATATTCTTAGGTTTTAATAAATAATTTCGTACTAATAATATCAATACTAGAATAAAAAATAATAATAATATTATTTACTTAATAATATTTTATTTTTATTTTTCAATAAATTACTTATTATAAAGTTAGTAAAAATAATAATATTATTTAAATAATTATTTAATTATCATCTTAAATTAACAACTTATATTAAATTTATTATTTAACTATATTTAATGATAAAAATATAACTATTTAAATATACATTTAGTAGACTATTTATAATAATAACAAATTTTAAGTAAATATTTGATAGTTATAATTATATTCTTAAACATTATTATAATAGCAAATATTTAATTATATTAATTATTATAAACTTTTAGTTATATAATTATTTAAATTTATATATGTATACTTAAAATTAATAATAACAGTAGTAATACTAATAATATTAATTATTATATAAAATTTAAAAATTATTAATATTTATAAAATTTTAATTATAAAATTTTATTACTAAAATACTAATAATATTACTAATAAATTGTTACTTCATATAATTTATATTTTAAAAATTATCATAACTCATGTTTAAAAATAATAACCTAATTATTATATCTATAATAATATAAATCTTAATTAATTAATTTTATGAAATACTATAAATTTTTAAATCATATTTTATTTAATACTCAATTTAACAATTTAATAATTGAGTAATTTATTTCAATTTTATAAATAAAATTTTTATATAATTAATAATTTAATAATAATATTTAATATAACTTAATTTACTAAACTATTTACATATTATCTTTTAATTAATTTATTTATCTTACAAATATATTTATTGATTTCTTTATACCTTAATTACTATATTTTGTAATTTACTAATAAATTTATAATTCAAGATTTAAACTTAATTTAACTATCAATATATTTAATCTAAGCATATATATATATAATTAATCCATCATTAAACAACTATATATATATATATAATTCTTAAATATAATTGATAGTATATTTAGATTTATTAACTAATAATAATCTATTAATTCATAATTTTGCCTATTCATTATTTATATATTAATTTGTTCTATAATTTAATAATATTTAAATTAATATTTAATTATTTTAGTTAAACTTAATATTTCATTTATATTATTTTTTTCTTTTACTTTTTACATTAACTAATTATCTTTTACTTTAATTCTACCTTTAATAGCTATAATTAATTAATCAATTAATATTATAATTTCACTAATTTCACTAATATTTTTTACTAATTCCTTTTTAGTTTATCTATATATAAATTTTACTTATAATAATTCAAAATCTAATTTTCTTTATTTATTTTCAATTTATCATAAATTATACATATAAATTAAAATCTTAATTTCTTTTTTAAATTATAACTTAATTAATTAAAAATTATTTTATTTTATTTTTTTAATTCTATCTAATTTATTCTAATACACATATATATAGTTTTTTTTAATATTCATCTATAATTCGTATATAATATACTAAATCGAAACTTAGGATGAGAGGATTCTAACAATGCCCGATTTACAGAAAAAATCCCCGAAAAATAGTAAAAAAATTCTTCAAAAATGACGCCGGTGTGAGGTCCGGTGAGGCAGTCGGACGGCGCGTGCGACGGTGCATCATGGCAATTTTGATGGTGTTGAAAAGTTCGGCGAGTTAGTTTCACCGGCGGCTTGCGCGTGACACTAAAATCTCACCGGAAGTTGACGAACGGAGCTAAAAAAAATTATTACTCCAAGTTTTCTCCTCTCCTTCTTTACTGTTTTGATTTCAATTTGATTTTCTGTCCAAATTTTCTTCTCTCCCTCTCCCTCTCCCTTTTTTTCTTTCTTTCTTATTTTCTTTCTTTTTAACAATTTTATTCCTAATCAAATTAATAACATATTAATTAACAAACTAAACCCTAATATTTTGTCCACCAAAATTCACTAAACCAATTTTAATGGACTAAAATAATACTTTTTTGTTACCTAATTTCTGATTTGATTTTTATTATTATATTTATTATATTTTTTATTTTTTTATATATTTTAATTTATTATATTTTTTTATATTGGTATTACCACTATAAATATATTATTATTATTATTACTATTTTACTTAATCGTTCTACTTATTATTATTATTATTATTATTATTATTATTATTATTATTTACTTTAACAATTAATTTTAACTTTTACTATATTATTATTATTAAAATTACAAGGTATTACATTATTTCCCCTTTAAAAAAATTCATCCCCAAATTTTCATTAATTCGTCGATTGAAACAAATAAGGATATCGAGCAATCATATCTTCTTCTCTTTCCTAAGTTGCTTCTTTTCTTAAATGATTATTCCATAAAACTTTTATCAAAGGAATAACTTTATTTTTAAAACCTTTTTTTCTTTGGTTAAAATTGTAACCGGTTCTTTTTCATAAGTCAAATCCTCTCGTAATTCCACTAATTGTCTCTTAAGTATATGTGAAGGATCACTTCTATACTTTATCATCATGGATACATGAAAAATATCATGTATTTAAGATAATTCTAGTAGTAGTGCAAGTCTATAAGTAACAGGGCCGATTTTCTCCACCACTTCTTAAGCCCGATAAATCGAGGACTTAACTTTCCACTTCTATCCAATCGCACTACACCTTTCCATAGAGAGATCTTCAAAAATTTTTTATCCCCTATATCATACTCAATATCTTTTCTCTTCAGGTCTGCATAGCTCTTTTGTCTGTCTTGTGCAATTTTTAATCTATCTCTAATCAGTTTAATTTTATCAGTAGTAATCTGAACCAATTATGGGCCCACCAATTTTCTTTCTCCGACTTTATTCTAATATATTGGAGTTCTACATTTTCTTCCATATAAAGCTTCATAAGGTTCCATGCCTATACTTGAATGAAAACTGTTATTATAAGCAAACTCTAATAATGAAAAATGTTTATCCCAACTTTCTTTAAATTTTATGACACAAACCCTAAGCATATCCTCCAAAGTTTGAATAGTGTGCTTTGATTGTCCATCAATTTGAGGATGAAAGAAAGTACTAAATTTCACTTTTGTACCCATAGCATATTGCAGACTAGGCTAAAATCTAGAAGTAAATCAAGGATCTCTGTCTGACACTAAAGATACTGAAGCGCCATACAATCTCATAATTTTCTTCATATAAATCTTTACAAATTTATCCTAAGAAAATCCATTCTGATGGGTATAAAATGAGATGACTTCATCAATCTATTTACAATAACCCAAACAACATCATGATTTTACTGGGTACAAGGCAAATCAGAATAAAATCCATAGCAATGTGTTCCCATTTTCATTCTGAAATCAGAAGTGGTTGCAAAAGTCCTGAATGATGTTGATGTTCTGTTTTAACTTGTTGACACACCAAACATTTGGCTATAAAATCTGCTACATTCTTCTTCATATCCTTCCACCAATAATTCTTCTTACGAGTTCTATGCATGTTAGTACTACCTGGATGCATAGAACAAGCAGAACAATGAGCTTCTTTCATTATCTCTCTTCCTAAAGCATCAATATTCGGTACACACAATCTGCTACTAAGTATCAAAGTACCATTCTCCCTAGTAGCATAGTCTGTATGAGTTCCTGCTTTAATACCATTAAGAATCTTCTTCATCTCTTTGTCTAAACCTTGAGCCTCTTTGATTTTTTTCCACTAAAATTAGTCTGACTTTAACCTAACAGTGCTCCAGAATCATTCATCATCAAATCTACTCTCAAAGATCGAAGATCCAGTAGTAATGGAAGCCGTACAATCTTGATATAGAAAAGACTACCATGTGATTTATGACTCAAGGCATCAGCTATTATATTAGCCTTCCCAAGATGATATTCAATAGTACAATCATAATCTTTTAGCAACTCAATCCATCATCTCTGTCTCAAGTTCAACTCCTTTTGAGAAAGAAGATACTTCAAACTCTTATAATCTATGAATATCTGGCTCTTTTCTCTTTAAAGATAATGCCTCCAATTTTTTAAAGCAAAAACCACTACAGCAAGCTCTAGATCATGAGTAGGACAATTCAATTCATGTGGTCAAAGATGCCTAGATGCATAAACTATCATTCTTCCATGTTGCATCACGACACAACCCAAACCTTTCCGTGAAGCATCACTGTATACCATAAAACCATTATTGCCTTCAGGAAGAATAAGAACAGGGGCGGACAATAAACAACCGTTTAATTTTTCAAAGCTTTATTGAAACTCATCAGTCCAGTTAAACTTCATATTCTTCCTTCACAACTTGGTTAATGGTGATGAAATAATAGAGGAATATTGTACAAAGCGACGATAATACACTGTCAAGCCTAAGATGTAATACCCTTAATTTTTTAATATTAAATAAAAAAATAAATTTGGATAAATTAATAAATGTTTTGAATGAAAAAAAAAAGAATTTTAAGTGAAAAAGTAAAATGTACATTTGAAATATATTTGATGAAAATATGACATATACATATACCTAAGATATACATTACATATATATATAATATAAAGAATTGAATAGTGGATTATTATTATTATTATTATTATTATTATTATTATTATTATTATTATTATAAGGATGAAAGAAAAGAGAAGAGTCTTTTCTTTTTTTTCCTTCTTCTTTGGCATGAGTTTAAGAGAGAGAGAGAGTCTAGAGGAGAGTTCTTCTTCCATACACCTATTTTACAAGGAATCTCAAGGATTTAAGCGAAGATTTAGAAGATTATTCATCAATTGGTAAGTTTATTTATCATTTTATAAGTCTCTTTGGAATTCTATGGAAGAATATGATACTTAAGTTTTTAAAATTTTTGTATTAGCATGTTTTAATAGCTTATTTGAATATGTATGAAGATATTGTGAGTAGCTAATGATGATTTTTAAGATTGGATTGAAAGAGAATATATTTTTTTTTCTTTCTTCTTCTTTGAATGCGTTATGAGAGAAAGTAATGATTGATTGAATAAGATGATAGTTATGATATATTGGAGTTATATAAGAGTTGAATTTATAGGTGAATTATGGATATAAACTAAGATGATGATTAAGGGTGTTGTAGTGTTGAGTTTGAAATGTTTGTGTTCATATGGTTGAAAGTTCGAAATGCAAAATTTTTATCTGACAAGGCCGGTGACACAGCCATGTCTTTGGGCATATCAACGGTATTGAGTTCAACATTGATGACACGACCATTAATACGACCATGTCTCTGAGCATGTCGTAGCTTCTGTAAAATAAAATAATTGATACGGCCATGAACACTCCCGTATTATTGGGCATGTCAAAGTTTCTATGAGGCATAATGAATGACGCAAGCAGTGATACGACCATGTCATTAGATGTGTTAAAGCTTCTATGCAATTGAGTTAATGGCACGATCAGTAACGCGGCCGTGTTGTTCGGCCTGTCACTTGAGAATAACTCTTTTCTTTATTTTTCATTTGTAATTCGTATTTAAATAATTTGATATTGAGAATATCTTAGAATGTGATATTAAATAATTATTTATAATCACATTTGGTATAGACATTGAGAGAGAGTAGTTTATCTAATCCTAGTGTTGAAGGGCAACTTGGAAGAGAAGGTTAGAGGAAGTTTTAAAACTTATTTTGGAGTGTTTCCTAAGGTATGTATAAACTCTTGATAAATGGAATGTGATTGCATTATATTGGCCTAACACATTTTGGATGAAAAAATATATTGAGCTACTTGATACATTATGTATTCATGAACATGATACTAAAATATGTAAATTGTGATGTATGCATTATTATGAATTCTGAAAAACCATTGTTAATGGCTAAATTGAATAAAATATGAACTATGTGAAAAATATAAAAAAGATCCAAAATATTTGGGTAATGTGGTTTATACATTAAAGATATTATGTAAAGTCATTGGGGATGACTAGATTGTATAAAATGAGATATATTATGATTATATAATGATGTTGATATAAATAAAATAAATGAGGCAATGTGCCTAGCTTGATCATGAGAAAATGAGAAAATGATTAATAATAAAAATATAAAATAATTGTGTGCCTAATGTGTTATTTAATTTTCAAAATTCTGTGTTTGACAATATGCCTTTATTTGCCTATGGGGCTAGACGCTTGGCATCACTGTGAAAATATTTTTGAGGTAAAAAGAACAGTTTGTAAGCCTCAGAAATAGGTCCTTGAAGCTGAGCTGGGTGAAAAGACCGGATCGTAAGCCTAGGCTTAGTTAGACTGTTATATTGCTATTTTATCTTTGGGGCTAGACACATTGTGTCATTATAGACCAAAATGGTAACTCTAAGATTTAAATGATGTTAATTATTTGGGCTCATGCTTGTGTATGTGTTTGTATGAATTATCAAGTGATGCAAGCATATATCCAAAAGTGGTCTTGAATATCATGTGATGACATAACATATGAATATTCTGCATTAATATTATTTTTAAAATTTATTATTATTATTAAATTTTGTATTACTAGACTTCGGCTTAGCACGATTATAATTCATCGTTCAGGTGACAGAGGTGATCCGGTAGAGCCGGAGAGTTCTACTAGACCAGATAGAGTCTACACTTTTGTTGGTTGAGCTTGAAGCGTATTGCTACATCAAGAACAGCGCCACTTTGCCAACATGTATAAATCTTATATTAAAATATATTTTAATATTATGTTTTGAGAGTATACAAGTATATATTTTAAATTATAAAAAGGTGTTTTAAATAATAGAGTAATGCGAGGTATCATGTATTTTGATGTATATATATATTTGTATAAATATAAATATTTTAAGTAATAAAGGAATATGAAAGTTTTTATTAAACCGAATTGTGATATTTTTATACTGTATATGCATATCTTATATACTGGATGTATGTATATTATACGTTTATATGGTATAAAGATATTACATAAGAAACTTCTCACCTACGTGGGAGTTGTTGGAGGTTCCCAATTCATCATTGTCTCTATCTTTTTAGTGTCAACATAAACTCCTTCTATTGATATGACATGACCTAAAAATACCACTCTATCTAGCCAAAACTCACATTTACTAAGATTGGCATACAATTGTTTATTCTTCAAGATTTGCAATACAATTCAAGTGTTCTTCTTGCTCCTCTCTACTTTGATAATACACCATAATATCATTAATAAATACAATTACAAACCTATCCAGATAAGAGTGAAATACCCTATTTATAAGATCCATAAAAGTAGCTGAAGCATTAGTTAACCCGAATGGCATCACTAAAAATTTATAATACCCATATCGAGTCCTAAATATTATTTTTGACACATCTGACTCCTTGATTTTCAGCTGATGACACGTTGAACGTAAGTCTATTTTAGAAAAGACTTTAGCTTCTTGAAGTTGATAAAAAAGATCATCAATAAAGGCAAAGGATACTTATTATGGATGCTGACTCAATTTAGTTACCCATAATCAATGTACAATCTCATGGATCAATCCTTTTTCTTCAAAAATAACACAGGAGCTCCCCATGGCGAAATGTTAGGCCTAATAAATCCCTTATCCAATAGTTATTGCAATTATACTTTCAATTTCTTCAATTCTACAGCAGTCATTTTGTAAGGAGCTTGAGAAATAGGAGTCGCGTCTGACTGAACATCAATCGAGAATTCAACTTATCTATTAGTAGGTAATCCTAGAAGCTCTTCTGAAAATACCTCTGAAAATTCACATACTATAGAAATATCTTCTAATTTAGCCCTTCTAATTGTGTATCAATTATATGTGCTAAGTATGTTTGACAACCCTGTTTAATTAATTTTTGAGCTATCATAGCAGAAACAACACAAGATGGAAGAAATTTTTGCTTTCCACAGAAAGTAAGGGTATAATTTCCAAGCAGATTAAAGTTTTCTTTCTTCTCAAAATAATCAATAGTGGCATGGTGGCGAGATAGCCAATTCATCCCTAGAATAATATCAAACTCTTATATGGATAAGGGAATAAGATCTGCTAACAATTCAAAATCACCTAATAGAATTGTTGAATCTCTATACGCATGCTTACACATCATAGAAGTCCCTACTGAAAAACTCACTACTAGTTCATTGTCTAAGAAATTTAGTCTCTCATTTGCATATGTAACAAAAACATGTGATATGAATAAATGAGTGGAGCCATGATCAATAAGAATATGAGCATCTATTCCAAGAATAATCAACATAACAGTGACCACCTCAGGTGAGGCTAGAGCTTCCTGTTGAATAATAGCAAAAACTAGAGCTTGTGTAGGAGGTTTACCCATCTGACCAGATGATATGATCCCATTATGTCTATCAACACTATTATTGTTTCTTCTCCCAGCTCCTTTGCCCTGTGATTGAGTTTTGCCCCCTCTCTGAGGAACAAATGCTAATGATGCTTGAATAGACTCGCTAAGCCTCACTAACATTGGACAGTCTCTTCTGATGTGACATGTATAAACACTGATAGCATCCCCTAAAATTTGACATACACTCCTCACTGTGACGTCTACTGCAAGTAGAATATAAGGATCATGGTCTCTAATTAGCTCCTAAATTACTACTCTGGCCAACTTTTAGTGTATTGGTAAAGTTACCCACCGATTGTTATATTGAACTTTGGCTAATCTGTGGTCAGTTTATTTGCTGACTTGATATCACAAATTGAACTCTACTGTTCTCAGAATAAGGTCTAGTAGAGGAACTATCACCTTTCTTAATGTGTCTATTAGTAAATCCCTGAAAAGAATTATCAGTATATCTTCTCTTTTTATTCTCGAACTCAGTTTCTTCTTTTAATAACTTTTCTTTTTTCAAAGCATAATCTACCATAGCACGAAAAGTTCTAGCTCGGTCTCATGATAATCCTTTGCAAATATTTATATGCAAACCCTCATAAAATCTATTGCACTTGTCTTCCTCTTTAGATACCATATGATCTACATATCTATACAATTCTTCAAATTTGTCCATATATTAAAGAATTATCATCCTGCCTTATTTCAGTTGAAAGAACATGCTGTCCTTTTCTCTTTTATAATTACTAGTGATGAACTGCTTACAGAACTCTGTCTCAACTGTGTTTCATGTCAACTCAGTACCATAGGATCAAAATAATCGAGTGTACCAACCATTAACTGTTTTTTCCAATAAGGCCCAAATATACTTTAGCTTTTCAACATCAACAATCCCCATAAGAGATTAAGCTTTCTTCAATTTCTTAAGCCAATTATCCGCCTTTTCAGAGTCTAGAGTACCATAAAAATTCTTTGCTCTACAATAACGGCAACGAGAAATTATAGCCTATAGTTGCTGTTATTATTTTCTTGTAGTCATAACTGCTGCAATAGCCTGAGCAAAAGTAGCATTAACATCAACCTAGATTGGTGGTGTAGCGGGTGAAACCGAAGGTACATGAGGTGGAGCAGGTGGATTTACTCCAGATGAGTCCTCGTGTGAAGCAGTATTTTGTTCACTATTCTCGAGTACTTCATAACCAACTGACTTATCGAAAAGAGGTGGAGTAAGATCTCTATGAGGTTGGCTAAAATTTTCTAGTCTAACTATTCTATTTCTTCGGCCAATATTTCTACCATGGCATCTACCATCCCGTATACGTGGCGGCGTTTTTCTATAAAATTAAATTGTATAACGTAAGTTATCTATGTGACATACCTAAATATAATAAATATTATATATTTATTTTTTCACAGTACAATAATAATTATATATATATATTAGTATATCATAACAAATCTCTCAATTTTTTTGGGCAAATATTCATAAAAATTTAAATATATATATATATATTGTATAATTGGAATACTATTTAAAATAAAATAAGTTACAAATAAATTTAAAAGTTAAAATTTCTTTTTGACTCATGCAGAATTTTTCCCTAATATGCATCTTTTAAAATAACTTTGCCCTTGAATTCGAAAAATTTACTAGTTATACTATTAAATTAAAATAATTTTTCTTATTCCTAATTATTAAATTTTTATTATAGGTCTTTTCATAGAAGTCTACAGAATCAATAACCTATACTCTGATACCATAAAATATCACACTCAATTCTCTCAATTCTAAAGGTGTATATCTTACAATATATCATAAAAGTAGTCTACTAATTTAATATCACTGATAAATTAATTACTAAATATTCTTCACTTACATAATCTCATAGATATTAATATTTTTAAATACAACTTATTATTATTTACTACAATAATACAGATAATTATTTAATAATTTTAAAAGACAATCTTATTTGCCTAACCTTAACTACACGTTGAAGGAGAAAATGATAGAGATATTCTACTGTTTTATTAATCAATATCTGAAATGTTATATATATAAGGGGGTGAGTCCAACTACTCAGTAATAATATAGATAGATTTATTAACTAACAATAATCTATTTATTTATAATTCTGCCAATTCATTATTTATATATTAATTTATTTTATAATTTAATAATATTTAAATTAATATTTAATTATTTTAATTATAATTAATATTTTATTTATATTATTTTTTTCTTTTACTGTTTATATTAACTAATTATCTTCTACTTTAATTCTATTTTTAATAATTATAATTAATTAATCAATTAACATTATAATTCCTAAGTTTACTAATTTTTTTACTAATTCCTTTTTAGTTTATATATATATAAATTTTATTTATAATAATTTATAATCTAATTTTCTTTATTTATTTTTAATTTATCATAAATTCTACATATAAATTAAAATTATAATTTTTTATTAAATCATAGCTTAATTAATTAAAAATTATTTTATTTTAATTCTATCTAATTTATCCTAATATATATATATATAGTGTTTTTTTAATACTCATCTATAATTTGAATATGATATAACAAATCGAAGCTTATGATGAGAGAATTCTAAAAATATTCGATTTGTTAAAAAAAGGTCAATGAAAAATGGATGAAAAAACTCTTCGAAGATGACGCTAGCTTGAGCTCCGGTGAGACGGTGCATGCGGCGGCTCTCGGCAGCTGATCACGGCGGTTTTAATGTGTTGAAAAGTTCGACAAGTTAGCTTCACCGGTGACCAGCGCGTGATACTAAAATCTCACCGAAAGTCGACGAACGGAGCTAAAGAAAATTATTACTCCAAGTTTTCTCATCTCTTTATTTATTGTTCAGATTTCAATTTTATTTTCTCTTCGAATTTTCTTCTCGCTCTCTCTCCACCCCATTTTTCCTTTCTTTCTTATTTACTTTCTTTTTAACAATTTCATTCCTAATTAAATTAATAACATATTAATTAATAAACTAAAATCTAATAATTTGTCCACCAAAATTTACTAAATCAATTTTAATGGACCTAAAAATTTTCTATTATATAATTTCTGATTTAATTTTTATTATTATTATATTTATTTTATATTTTATTTTTATTTATATATTTTAATTTATTATTATTATATACTTTTTTATATTGATATTATCACTATAAATATATTATTATTATTATTATTTTACCTAATTGTTCCACTTATTATTATTATTATTATTATTATTATTATTATTATTATTATTATTATTATTATTATTATTATTATGTATATATTTACTTTAATAATTAATTTTAATTTTTACTATATTGTTATTACTATTAAAATTATAAGGTATTATATTATGATTCGACTTTAAGAGATAATCTCTTATTGCGATTTTAATACAACTCTTAGTTTTATTCAAAGCAAGCTAGAAGAGGAATTTAAGGTAAGCTTACAACGCAAGAGAATGTTTATTAAGGAACAAATTGTGAATTTCCTTATTACTTTGGATGATGATAATCAAATTAAAGAAGGATCCACACAGGGTATGAACGCACCTAAGAAACACAATGAAATTGATGTTTCCCCTGAAGAACGCATCAGTGGCATTAATTTCAATATGGATATTGCTAAGTATGAGTCGGTGAATCGCCGCTATGCCCTCTTGGATTTCCCTAACCATGTTGATTATGTGAAAACTATGATTACCATTGCTACTATGATAGAAGGCGCAACTAATGAATATATCATGTTGGCAAAACAAGTGGTTGTGCCCAAAATATTTGTTTTTTTGAACAAACAAGAACAAGTTGATGTCAATAAGCTTTTGCAACTTGTGACATTAGAGCTACGTAAGTTACTTTTTGCTCTTGTGAGTTATGAAAAATAGAGAAAACAAAGAAAAATAAAATAAAATTCTACTTGAGAGGAATGGGTGTTTTGATGGTGTTTGAAACAATGCTACTGAAAAAGAAACAAAAATTTTGCACTTTGTTTAAGGGAAATCTAAGGCTAGCTATAAGGGAGATGGTGCAATTAACTACTGAATTACTAAAAATGTGAATTTAAAGTAGAGATGCTGGCTGTTTTAGAAAAGAAATGCATCAAGAGAAAATAACATCAAACGTAGAGAGTGTTTGTTCAATGGATAAAAAAATCAAAGAAGCCACAAGGGAGCATATAGATTTAATGAAGGTTCAATTTCTGGAATTCTTCCTTGAGAACAATAAAGTTTTCAGAGGAAGGGATAATGTCATGACCCAAGCACTGAAGCACAATTAGAGCTGGGTTTTCAAAAAGAATTTTGAGGAGAAGTTTTTGTTATGGAGCAAGGAGAGAATGCACGTTAATTTTGTTTGTTTATTAGAATAATATGAATTGTATTTATCAACATTAGACAAGTAAATAACAGAAAAGGAGAGAGAGAAATGATCTCCTCCTCTTTATTTCTCCGTTTTAAGTCAGGTATCCGACACACCAAAATAGCCCAAGTTTTAAGGTCTTAACAAGTTGTAATCATGGCTCCTTTTCACAGCCCAGAAAAGGTCTAGAGAGTTAAGCTAATAACTGCAACAATAGTTAGAATTGTTGCTTGCAAAATGACTCTCCTTATTGGAAACAGAACATCAAATTAGATTGAGAGGAAAAGAGAGATCAGCATATAATATATCAAGATAGGGTGATCGACCTCCATGTCATAATGTGAAAATAAGATTATCAAGTGCCTTTCTTTTCCTCAATTTTCAAAGATAAACAAGTCATTTAACATTTAAGTTATAGTATATGCTTTCTTGAGATCAAATCAAGTGTTTTTTACAAAAATAATAAAAAAAAGGTTTTTAACAAAACTAACTACAAAAACAAAAGTTTTTCAAAATACTGCTAATATAAAAATTTTTAAAAATACCTAAAAAATTTATAACATTATAAAAATACCTTACATCCTCATATTTTTACAAATTATATATGTTATAGATATATTATATGTGTTATAAAATTCTTCAAACAAAATATAAAAATTGAGTTTATTTCCAATATTATTTTGCAAAATAATATCTTTAAGAGAAAATAACATAATTTTATAAAAAATTCTCAAAAAAAAATTAAAAAATATCATTTTATAATATAATTTTATATATTTTAGATATGTTACGTATATATTATAGATATGCCATGCATATGTTGTGCATTTATTATATTTTAGCCTTTAAATATAAAACATTTACATATTACTTAATTATAGTATATATGTAATAGATATATATCTTATAATCTTTATATATTGGTTAATTATAATGTATATACTGTGGATATCTTATAGATATGTTGCAGATTTATTATTATTTATTTTATTTGTATTGTGGATATATTATAAATATATTATATAATATATATATATTTATTTATTTTTTTATGTATATAATGAGAATTTAAAAATTAAATAATTATTTATGAATAAGAAAACATATATACAATTAAAAAATGAAAAATATAAAAAATATATATAAAAAAGAAAAACTAACATTGAAAAGTATAAAAAGGCGCTTTCGTATAATAAAAAAAATCCACGTTGGGGTTTCTTTAAAAATACCCTAAAAAATAAAAATGTTTTCAAAAATATCTATTTTTCTTTTTTAATTTTAAAAATATCTTTTTTTAAATTTTAAATTTTAAAAATATCCCCTTTAAAGGTATTTTTTGGATATATATTTGGCATACTAAAAATATATTTAATTTTTAAAAATATATATTAGATATATTTTTAATATATTAAAAATATATAAAAAATAAAATATTTTTAAAAAAATAAAAAATATACTAGCCAGTATAATTTTCTCTATTCGAACAAACAAAACTTCTTTACTGTGTTTTTTGTAATTTTTTTTTAAAAAAAGGCCCAATATGGGCCAATAAGACCGAGCCTTTAAAGTAGAATGAGGCCATGAGAGGGCAACGTAGCATAATTAGGAAACAAAAACTTAAAAACTTATCCTTATGACTGATTTTAAGAAACATGTATAATAAGCAGAGCAGAGTGGTTGAAAAGACTAAAAAAAGAAACAGAGTACAGCAAAGCTATGTCTTCCTCTTATGCAACTGCAACTTCCACGAAAGTTTTTTAAATTGGAAAGTACAGCACAGTGCTTCAAAAGGTAGAATTAGGGAATTGGTTAGCCAATTCATCAGTTTCTGTTCCACCTCCAAAGCCACTTTTAATTGCCATGCCTTGTGAAGCTGGACAATTCCTAATTCTAATTTTCCTCCATGGTTACCTTCTTTACAACTATTTCTACTCTCAGCTCATCCAACACATTGCTTCTCATGGCTTCATTGTTATTGCTCCTCAGGTATCTTTTTCTGATTCCCTTTTTCTTTTCTAGATCTTTTTGTAAAGATATTTTTTTTATGTTACATCTACCAGAAATAATCTTAAATCGTAAAAAAGTAAAAAAAATTATAAAATTAATCTTAATTGACTTGAGATGGAGGGTTTATTGAGTCGGGTATTTTCTTTTATTAGAGTGATTAATCAATACCCTTTACCCAAAATAACAAATCACTAAACAATAACATCTTAAATTAGGATGGTGATTTGTGTTAGTGTGATGGGTTATTCATCATCAATTAATTGATCAATTTAATTTTATTAATTCTATAATTGCTATTCCTGCTCAAAAAGCAGATCCATATTGGTAAGCTAAGTAACTTGGTGGAAAAGGCCAAAAACAAAGTTTAAGTTTCGCTTTCTTATTGAAAAAATATAGAACAAGACACAGAAGTTATTATCAAGTAGCTTTTTGATGTGATTGGTAAATGGTAATAATAATAGATGCCTCAGAAGACTATTAAAGATATTTTGTCATGCCTCAATTCCTGACTCTTGTGTGTCTAACTTCAAAGCCCATAGCTGAAGCGTAGAGGCCCCATACTCTATCCCATTCCCACAACAGAAGTCTTTGTTGGAGTTGGACCTAACTTCTCAAATGTTCACATTTTAGTTTCAAACTCAAACCAAATATACCATTTGGGCCTTAAAGAAAAACTAACAAATTGACGATAGGCAGTTGTATACAGTGGCTGGAGCAGATTCAAGTGATGAGATAAAATCCACAGCTGCAATAACAGCTTGGTTATCAAAAGGGCAGCAAGAAGTGCTGCCGATCCATGTCCAACCAAAACTAAGCAAGCTTGCTCTCGCAGGCCATAGCAGAGGAGGCAAGGCAGCTTTTGCTCTAGCTCTCCAAAAAGCAGTCACTTCGCTAAAATTTTCAGCAATAATTGGTGTAGATCCAGTTGATGGAATGGACAAAGGGAAACAAACACCACCACCAGTACTCACTTATGTTCCTCATTCCTTTGATCTCTATATGGCAGCAATGGTCATTGGCTCTGGCTTAGGTGAAATAAAAAGAAATCCTCTGTTTCCTCCTTGTGCGCCTAAAGGTGTTAATCATGAAGATTTCTTCACAGAATGTAAAAAACCAGCTTGTTATTTTGTTGTGAAGGATTATGGTCATCTTGATATGCTAGATGATGATACTAAAGGGATTAGAGGAAAATCTTCTTATTGTTTGTGTATGAATGGGAAGTCTAGAGAACCAATGAGGTTATTTGTTGGAGGTGCTATGGTTGCAAAGCCTTTTTGGTAGGTGATAGCAGTGATTTGTTGGCTATTATAGATGGACAGACCGGACCGGTGGAGCTTAAAACATCTGAATTTTATGTGTGAACTGGTTGAATGATTTCATGATGGTTAATGGTGCTTGTGTTTGCCAATACCTTGAACAAGCTATTGTATGTGTAAAACACGCATTTAAGTTATTTTCGAAGATGAAATTAGTAGCAAATTTTTTCACTGCATGGATTGAACGATGAGAATTTTGAATTTCTGTTTGGGCTATAAAATTGATCGCATCTCTTTTGATTTTTCATCCTCAATTCATCATTATCCTTTCGTTTGAAACAATGATGCAGGCCTCATAACAAAAATCCCACAACAAAATACACACATAGTACCATCAAGTTCATCCAACAAATAAAATATATATGCTTCAAAATGATACAGATATTAACTATGTATATAATATATTAGCTTTACATTGTTGTTATATCACTGGAGTTCCATCTCAATTGCCATATGCATTATATGAGATTTTACCTAAATCATCAGTAAGTTAAATGGATATATAGTACTAAATAGTAACACAAATGTTACATTACAATATTCTGGTAAGTACTTTTGAACCTTAATGAGCTTTAAGTGCTACTCCAACCTTAGCAGTCAAACTCTTAATGTACTCCTTCCTAGCAGGATGGTCTTCCTGTGGGCGGTTATGTGCTCTCCATACCGGCTCTCCCACAAACAGCCTCATCAACTGTTTATTACCCACATAAAGAATTTAATCAACCATTATCTCCAATTGATGATGACATTCAATGCAATAATTACCTTGTTGTCCTGTATCATAATATTACCTTGACATAGTTACTGGTGTCAAGAGTGAAACGGTGATAGATCCCTGCTGGCAGAACAATGAGATCACCTGCCTTGATCCAAATTCGTATCCAGCGATCATCCCTGTCACGAACATCAAAATATCCACTTCCTTTTAAGCAGTAACGTATCTCCTTATCAGCATGAAGGTGCTCTGTGTAAAAGTTTTTGAGCTTCTCATCATAGTTAGCTACTTTCTCAGGGCATAAATCCAACAAGTCCTGCAAAGTATGGTAATAAAATGATTATTTATATGCTACACTACTTCTGAATTTTTATTTAGCAAGCATCAGGGCCCAGGTTGTGGGCTTAATCACCTAATTCACAAATCACTCACTTAGTAACATATAAGAATAATGAATGCTAAGAATTCCACAAAATTTCGCCAATTTCATGCAGAATTTCCTGTTTTTTTAATTTAATATAAAATATATGGTTCAATTTTATAAAATTTAACATGACTAAACCAAATTCTATCTATGCCAAACAAGAAGTCAGCAATTGATAGAAGTGTTCGGCATGAAAATAAGCTTAAACCCAGTAAAGATAAAAAATAAAAAAAAGGCAATTAATTACCATGTAATTGTATCCTCTGGCTTCCCTGATCATCTTCAATTCTTCATCGTTCTCGTAGTCTTCGGGGTTCAAGTGCCAATGTAGCACCCCCAAATCTGTGTAATGTATATAATATCCTCAGTTTTGTTAGTAATTTGATTCTCGATCTGTCGTTCATTAAAAAAAATTCGGAAAACAGAGGTTATATATTTGTACCAGCCAAGCGATCCGATGAAACAAATTCTGGTGGGTTGCGGTGATGGGGAAGCCTTTGATCTTAATTGCTTTCGTCCATGAACCATGCCTGCAACGAAATAAAACCCCAAGTTACTATTCTAGTGAGTTATTTTAATTAATCTGCAGCAGGAAAACTCACTTCGACAGCCATTTTCACTGCTCCGCTCGCTGCTCAGACTTAAGTGCAGATCAATCTTTGCTCTATTGGAGGACATGATTACCGAAGAGAGCGTTCATATTCAAATAGATTCTCGATTTTTCTGTTACTCAAAATTTTCAGACACGTGTAGAGCCGTTTTCCTCATGTTATTTGTGGTGTGAGAGCTTGTACCCAATGTAATATCGCGTTTGGCTTCTTCCGGCGATTAGGATTTTCAAAAAAATATTCTTCCTTTTTTTCTTTTAATTGATTTTGTACTCGAATTAAGGATTTTGTTCTCAAAAACAATTTTTTTAAAAATAACAATAATAAAATAGAGATACCTCTCCCTTCCCACAGTTAATAGAAAAAAACATAAACAAAAAGGAATAAATGAAATAACTAACGCCCTGATCAGTGATCACTGTTAACCATTGCCAATTGCCAAGCCCAGAAACAAAAGCAAGAGCAAACCACCATTGCTTCCTAGTAGAGGCACCGGTATATGCTAAGAATCATACAAAGAAATGATAACTACTATCAACTAGAAGAATGAGCTACAAGGCCTACGGCTACAAGGACATGGAAAACTAACATAAATTTAAATTTACATTACGCAAAGAGCATAGCTACTTATGGCAACATTTCTCAGCCCAGGTGATATTACAAATCAGAAACAAGGAATTTCCCGGGACCATGATTCTATTACAAAATTGGTCGGCTGCGTGTGAAATCTTCCTTGCCAACAAGTACTACTCCCATTGTCATAGGGATCTTTAGAAATGGGAAGGATCTTCCTAGTAAAAAAAATAAAAATAAAAATGCCTCAAGGGATAGAGTCAAATCATGTGTGGTGCAGGCATGCACAAGGTTGTTAGGTAGGTTTCTTCTTTGACAATGGTGTGATTGTCTGTAGACTCATCGTACACATTTCCAAACATCGTTTATCATATCCAGCAGTCAGCTTTGACGGACATCTGCAGAGCACCAATAACACATAAAAACACATCTCGATTTATACAACTTGTTCATGAAGAACCAAAACACCCTCTAGAGAATTGTATTATGACTACACATCACCTGCATCACAAATTAGAATTACATATTTTCAAATGGTTAACAATAACAAGCACAGCTCAAAAATTCTAATGACTGTTCGACTGGCAGACCTAGAATGCCGGTCTCTATGAATATGTACATCTCTGTTTGCATTCTTCAGAATCATAACAAATGGCATTAGATAGCTCAGTAGTTCAAAGCACATTTCAAGACAAAAAATGAGCAAGGGAAATAATTCTGTCGCTTACCTTCATTAAGATCAACAGAAAAACCGGCAATCATGGGCTGATCATCAGTGAAGCCACACAAGGCATGTGTTACTCCAGGCTGGGGTGGAGAGCTTGTGTTGCTCCTGGTTGATTGTCCATTTGAAGTTAGTGTCCTCACATTATGGTTCAAATACACCTCCAAGTTAGTAGTTACAGTATTTTTCCTGCCCTTAAATCTTCCCCTAATAGGAATATATATTGTCAAAATAAAGAAAAAATATTAGTGCATCAGATTAGTAGTTTTGCAATAACTATAGTACATGATACACAAGGTCATTAGCATTATGCATTGAACAATTGTAGTCGCTGAGAGTACCTCTCTTTTTTTTTCTCAAGATACCTCCGCACTGACACTTTTCGGTTTGCTTGACCTTCTACATCTTAAAAATAATCAACAGTATTAAAAGTTATTTCTGCAATTTTCACATAACACCTTTAGTCACTGGGGTAAGAAAAACGTTCAGAGTGCTTTTTACTGCAGAGTCAGAAGCAAACATATGCTTAATAAATGCACTGGAAAAGCGGTTTCTCACTCGAACACATAAAAAGCAGGTGTGGCTGTAGCAATGTGGCATACAAGAGCAGAAACTTGTGATTTTGAAAGCGTGAACCAGAAGTGAGAAGTGGTGCTGATGGAAAGAGTGATAATCCCAGTAAGGCTTGTCAAAGTATCTGTGCTTGCAGCTAATACTGTTGGTGTTAGATGCTGATGGAAATAGTGCTAATCCCAGCGCAAGCAAAGAAGTGGATCATAGTGAAATTAAGCACAAGTACAAAGGGATTAATGATTGCATCCAACACTTCCATGCAAGGAAAGGTGTTGTTGTTACTGACAATTTCCAAACAGATGCACTGTTGGTGGGGGCAATGGCATGTGAATCATTGGCAATAATAGAAGTGAGATGAATGGAAGAAAATTGTCCCTTCAAAAAAATAAGCCTCCACAAAAAATACCCTTTTATATCGATCATTCAGTACCTCTTGTTATACCACTTTAAACAACAAAAAACACTGTTGAAATTGCTTGATACAATTGATTTGTTTAATCAACTTGTTATGGGGAGAAGGGTATTATTTTCAGCAACATGAGGCCCAGCACCTTAATATAGCACTGCCACTCGCTTAGAGCTAAGGCTAGCATGTTGCCTGTCCGATAAGCCAGATCCGGAGAGAAATCCATCAAATCAATATCTTCGATAAATCTAGATGGCTTGCCTCTTGAAGAACCGATATTTCTTAGTATTCGGCCCAAGTATATTACCAAAAAGTATTGTCCATTACATAACAAAGATACTCGTGCTCGTAAAAAAAGAACCATGAATTTTTCCAAAAAGCAAAAATCTACAAAATAACAAGCTAAGGGCCTTACCAGGGTCACGAATTATGTTTGTTTTCTCCCTACACTGCTGCGAATATTCTGTCATCTTCTCTGGAAAGTCAAATCAAAGAGTATTTTACTTTAGTACCACAATATCAAAGATATAATCTTACACCCAAAACTATATTAAAGAGCAATTGGAAGATACTTTCATGCTAAAAAGCTACCTGTTTGTGTGGCTTGAGAAATTGCAGAATTGGGAGGAACAAAGACATGTTTGTCAGTTGAGGGCTGAAAATAACATGGAAGTGAAAATGCAGGTCTACGAAGTGAGTCATCCAGAGACCACTGAAATGGACTTGCTGCAAAATGCATGATTGCCTGGGCCTGCAAATCCATATTTTCGACGCATTGGAAGGCCAACATGCTATCAGAGTTATCTCCAGTTATCCATGCAAAGGAGAAGCTTCATTACCTTATCGGGTGGGACACCATCATACACATTCACCTTTCCACAATAGAAAATTGTCATTTGCCCAACCAATCCATCAGTTTCACCAGGACTTCTGCGGCCACATTTTTCAAATACTTGTAAAAAAAGAATCGAGAAGGAGAAAAGGACAAGAACCAAGGCCTAGTTCAATCATAAGTACTAGCTGCGTCAATGCATTCATTGGCATTTCACATCTTATTGTATCAACAAATCAAACAAGAAGAAAAATTGCACATGTAAAAAGACTGAATATATAATCAAAAACAAAATCTGACATGCTTGAACTAACGTATCGTTCAAGGTTATACTGCTCACAAGCCACTTGATCAGCCAAATAATAGGTGTTCTCCATGCTAACAAACAATCTTCTCAAACACTCAGCTTCTTCCTTCTCATCATTCACAATGTGAAGCCCTTCCCTTTTTCTTATTTGGACAAATTTGAGGGATTCTAATCATTTATGCCTTACATCCCAATCACAAATTAAAGGCTAAAAGGCTAAATTATATCTTAACAAACAAACCTCTAGCATCATCTCCAAAATATATCTTAAAATATATCATTCACAAATATATCTTAACAACAAACCTCTAGCATCATCTCCAAAATATATCTTAACGGAAAAACCCAACTTACAAGCAGATAGTAGAATTTATAATAAGGTGTGTAACACCGCTTAACCCGACAATGCCAAATCTACTTAACCCTAAATTTAGAGGAGACTCCTGTTGTATCAACATGCTAAGACCCATGTTAACAATGTCAGCATATAAAGTTCGTAGTAAAATCAACATGGCAATTTCACCCCTCCCAAGTCAAACCAACCCCAAAATTGAATATCCATTCTGAAGATTGCAGCTAAGAAAAAAAAAACTATACAATGCCCATCCACATTAATTGGAAAAAATCAGTTATTTTCTGTTATACAAGTAAACTTTTAACTAACAGAGAATGATTACAAAATATAGTAAAAATCGATATCACAAATTAACCTGGAGCCGATGGCTTTATTATCTGCCTCTTCCAGTTGGCAATCCGACGGCGCTGGAGTTGATTTCGGAGAATCATTTTGAGGGCACGGAGCTGTTTCATCTGCCGATACTGAAATTTTGTTGTTGTTTATATCACTCGGTTCCTTGACTGAATCAGCCGAATTTGAAGTGGCCTATAGGTAATATTAAAATTATTCAACCAATTAATCTGAAGAATACTACCAGTTCACTATTAGTAGAAAGAATTAGAACTCACCGTTGGTTTGAAGATTTTCCGAAGAGCACCGGCGCCAGAATCTTCACTAGTTTCGAGGAGAGCTTTGAGTGAGATTACTTGCTGGATCGCCTGCGATTTGTTCCACGAAGGCCTACGCATTCCTGTACGGACATTATCAGAAAACCGGAGGAAAGATGAGCGACACGTGTCAGCTGCCTCTTAATTTGCAGACACCGGAAAATAGGGCGAAATCCAAGGACAAAAAAGGAAAAGAAAATGGAAAAAGGAAAAGAGAAAAAAAATTAGAAATGAAAGACCTTTTTCTTTGAGGTATTTGCGGCAATCTTCGCGAGTGAGCTGTGAAATGTCTTCTTCAGTGAGCTGACTGAGGGGTTTGTCAAGTATAGACCGGAATGACTTCTCGCCGGCATCCATGCCGTCAAATTCTGGCGAGATTCTAGCCAGAGATTCACCTGAGAAGTAGACAGGGGCAGTGGTCGTAATTTCGTCGAGTTGTGAAGGTTGTCTGTTAAGAGAAATAGAGAGGTTGGAAAGTGGGGGAAGTGAACGAGCTGCCAATGTGTTCTCTCTTTTTTTTTTATTTCTTAAAAAAATTTAATTGTTAGTAGTTTTTTAGTTTTATTAATTTTTATAAGCTTTGGAGTTGGGGGAATAGGATGTGATTTTGAAGATGAGGATGCACCCTAGGCTGCCACGTAGATAAGAATCAAAATTAATTGTGCATTAATATTGTTGTTTTTACATTATCTTAATGAAGACTTGTTAAAGGTCAAAAATTTGCATTTCTGCCACTAAAAATCTGACAGTGTTTAAAAAATATCTGGCCATTTGTCTGCTCTCCTGTTTTATTCTATAAACTAAACCGGTCCATTCATGCCGGTTGAATAAGGTTGGTAGAAAGTCTTTATTTTTTAAAAAATTCAAGAAAACATTTTTTATTTATTTATTATAGATTTTAAATTATTATTATTGGAGATTCTGGTATGGGCATTTTCAACAGCATGTGCTTTGGCATAAAATAAAATCTTTAAACATATGAATCAAATCATCGTTTATATACTCCATATATAATAAATACAAATATATCTTTCAAATAAATCGGTTTCAAATTCAGTTTCCTTTATTAAAACTTATATCAAAAAAATAATTCCGTAATTTGATTTTATGATAATTCTTAAAATCAATCAATATTTGATTTTAAATAATAGACTATGAAAACAAGCAATTTCAATTTGTATATTTCATATTTAATTTATTAGTAAAACTGTATCTCCCGTTTAACTGCATTGTATCGTCCTTAATTTAAACAATACTTTTTGTTTATATAAACACGCGCATTTGCTTATTACAATTATAACCGACTTTGCCCATTTCTTTTAGTAGAACTTTTCCCATATTACTACTGAATAAATATTTATTTATATCGGATATATGTATTTATTTAATAAAATTATATAATTTTTTATTATTATTTTTATAATAATTTTTTATTAATTAAATATATATACATTCAATTTTAAGTAAAAAAAATTATTACTAATATATATATCTTTAGTCTCATTTCATCATCTTTTAAAAATTACTTTATTTATTCTAATTTAAGTAAGATTTTTTTTATTTTAATTATCACTTTTATAAAATTATAAGGTATTTAATTGTATTATAATATCGAAAAAGTTGACAAATAATATTATTTGGCTAAAAATATTATATTTATTTATAAATAATTTATATAAAATAAAATATTGAGCCAGTTAAATTTTACTAATCAGTTAATAAAATATTTTATCTAAAAATATAAAAAAATTATTTTATTAAAAACGAATACTGTAATATTTTATATCAAAAGATAATTATACATCTATATTAATATAATAAAATAATAATAAAATATTATAAGAGTAGTTTAAGTATTACATAGACTTTCTTGGTAAAATTAAATTATAATCAAATAAATTAATATTTTTTCTAATCCATAATAATAATTTATCAATGTAAAATATATTTTCAGTAATATATTCAACGGCCTATTACTATAGTATTATTTATAAAGTTTCAAATTTACTACCAAGTATTAAATATTTCTAAGATTAATAATTAATAGTATGAGAATAATTGAAATGAGTAATTAAATAAAATACTATTTTTTTATAAAATATATAATGATTAATGATTATCTTAATATGTATATTTATTTTTAAAATAATACTTGAAGTGAAATAAATGAAGTAGTTAATATATAAATAAAATTCTTAATTTTTCTTTTATTTAGGCAATGTCGTAACAAGAAATTATAATAATTAATACTCTCTCAGTGTTCACTTAAAAAAAATTATTCTTAAATAAATATCCATTTAAAAAAAAGTATAATTATTTATTTTATTCTAATATTATCGTTACTTATTAAGTTTTAATTATTTATTAAAATTTTTTTATTATTTGTGGAAAAGTATTTTAATAAAAAAATAATAATAAATAACTTTTTAATATTAATAAAATAGTAAAAATTGACGCTTAAAAGGAATGGAGGGAGTAACATATGATATAAAAATTTATTTATTATAATCAAACAAGGAAAATTAATTATAGAGGGGATGAAATCCATCGTTCATTTGGGTCCATCCCTTCAAAACAAAATGAAGAAGTATATATAAATGTGGCCGTGATTTCAACATTCGTGTATCACTTTACTATCTGTTTTTTTTTTTCTATCCTTTTCTTCCGGTTTTCTGTCTTTGAAAATATTAACATTATTTTTTCTTTTGAAATTAATTTAAAAAATCACAATTTTCATTCTCTTAATTTGGGGATTGGATGATTGGATCAGTTGCTTAATTAGTTAATAGTAAGCAGAAAGAAGATACCGTTCTACTGAGTATATATATATATACACGGGCCCCGCCTGAGGCAGTAATAATTCACAATGATATTTGATAATTTGACATATATTTTATTTTTATATTGAAAATCTCTCAAGTATAAAAACAACCATTATAATAATAAAATAAATAAATAAATTCTAAGTTCCAAATTACAAAAACCTCCCAAAACAACAAGTGTATATTGCGGTAACTTTGATAGTTTATAATGAAATATAATATAATGTAATCACTTATATTAAAAATATGTAACTTAATATTTTATTATGTGGTAGGGAAACATATTGTGATGATAATAAAAAAAATTAAAAATATGTATATACAAATAATTTCTTGCTTAAAAAATAAGGTTGGCAGTGCTGATGCATATAACATATTCAAATATAATTTAACAATAAATATATATATTTTTTTAAAATAATATTATTTAAAAATAGATGAACAGGAAAAGAATAAGTTATATATGAAATGAACATGGGTGGGTTCTCCACTAAGTCCCGTTCCGTCTCAAGTGAAAAGGAAAACACAATGTAGAGAAAAGATTTGAAAAGAAAATAAAAATGTACAGAAGTAAAAAAGAAAACATACTAAAAGGATATAAAATGGTAAGCATATATACCATAATAATAATAATAATAATAATAATAATAATAATAATAATAGCCAGAGTTATGAAGTGTCCCTTTCAATTTTGCATACCCAATGTTAGAAATCAAATCTCTAAAAGCCTAAAAGAGCTATGGTTGCTTGCTGCAATACTCGTCCTTCAAGTAGGTCCACTGTTCATCAACAATAACCAAACAATAGCAGCAATATTTTTGCTTTTTTTCTTTATTTAATTAATTAATTTTTTCTCAATTCTAAAATGTTCCTTTCTGGCCTTCTCTTCTCTACAAGATCATTTAATAATGATATTAAGGCCTGTTTAATTTCTTCTGCCTCTAATTAATTATATATTATGGTGTCTATGTTCTGTTTCAATCCTGAACTTCCATTTTTCTAATTTCAGGTATTGCAAGTGTATATGGTTTGTGAATATCGATTGCATTGTTCTCAATTGTACAGAGGATATGATGGTGCTACTAAGTCAGGTGAAGAATGAAATTTGCTTATAACCCGAGGGTTTAGCTCCTTCACACAGTGAATTCACTCATAATAGTAATAATTTCATTTATTAATGCAAACTCAAACTTGTTCAATGTAATTTTTTATAATAATTAACTAGAATAAGATGGAACTCAAGCATTCATATAAAAACAAGTTAAAACATTAAAATAAAAATTGAATTTTCGAATAGAATTTTTAATATAAAGTTTTATAACAGAGTGCAAATCAAATTTAATACTACGACAACTTGATTCGGATTGATTTATACTAAATTTATCACTTTTATTTAAAGTATGAGTGTGTATAGATCGAATTCAATCCAATTAAAATAATTTTTTAATTCGGTTAAAAAGTAAAAAATTTAAACTGACGTTCAATCTTTTTAAAATTTTAACTAATCGACTTAGTTTTGGATTATGTCATAATTGGCCTGATTTTAAACAGATTGATATTTAATATTAGAGCTTTATATTTATATTTATTTTAATATTATCGGATTAGGTCGGAACAGATTTAATATGATCAACTGATAAAATAAAATAAAAATACATATATTTATATATAAATATATAAAAGTCGATCGAATTAAAATTAAAATGAAAAAATTATCTCAAATTGACCGACTTATCAAATTTAATTTTTTTTTAAAATATAAATTTTATTTTTTTTTATATATAATATAAATCGTTTGAATCTGATAAAAATATATTCGGTATAATCGAATTAAAAAAATTAAGGCACCCCTAATTTAAAGCATGAATAACAGTGCAATTTTATTATTTTAAACTAATGAAAAATCAAAACCAGCTTTATTGAATATTAAATTAAACTGAAATAATAATGAAAGAAAAGTTAATTCAATTAAAAGTAATTAAATTATGTTAATTTGATTTTAACATTAATGATACTTAGCATAATTTTATTTAATGTTATTTTAAGACAAAAAGAAAGATAGATTACCGCAATGAAGGGAAAATATAAAAATTAAATTTCCACTCATTTTATTAACCAATATTTTTTAAGATAGTTTTTATTTTATATATATATATATTGGAAGTTTAATAGTATTTAAATATCGGACAATAAAAATACACACTATATATACGGTGAAGGTCTTAGTTTAGTGCTTGAAGGTTTAGCTAATGCGGTGTATGCCAGGAACTGAGTGAGTGATGGTGAGCCAAGTGTAAGTAATAAACTTAATTCTTTTAATGCGACCGAACCCAAAACTCTTATTGATCAATGAACACTGAATAGTGATAATGGGGGCCAGAAATTCCAAAAGTAGTACCCACCTGTTTCTTTCTTTCTTTCTTTCTTTTTTTTTTGAATTTTAATTTTTAGGCCTGCACCCACTGAAAGATTATGGAGTGAATGGGGGAGGTCTTGGTTCACTTATTAACTTTTCACACAGTCGGTAACGTTGTCAAACCAACATTGCTGCTACGTACGTGCTACCCTACGAGTCTACTACACTGCTACTATATCTTTGGTCTGTTAATGGGTCCCCCTCTCAACCCCTCTTTGGGCCCCATCTCTTTAATTATTATTACCCCCCACAGCATAATATAGTATTATTAATATATTAATCATTGATGTTATTGACACCAATGGGTTTGTAGTCCCGTGAATTTTTTTAAAATTTTTTAAAATTTTAATTTATTTTTTAAAAAATAAACTATCATATTATTAAATTAATAAATTTATTTACTATAATAATTTTTTAATGGAATGCCAAAACGGATTTATAAATAATATTTATGTTGTATTGCTCTACTCTAATAATTTAATTAAAATTAAAATTAATATAATTTATTTATTAATTATACCGACATAAAAATTAAATGAATTATATAAATATAATATATAATATATATAATATATTTATTTAAAAAATCATATATAAATTGTATAACTCGACATAATTTTTTTTTAATTTATATAATATTTTTAATTTAAAATAATCTTATATCCCATATAATAAAATTATAGTTTAAATAATTTTAAAATATAAATATATTAATTTTTTTTAAATAAATAAAAGATAAAATATGTAATACAGATCATATAAAATAAATGATTGATGTATATTATATTTTAGTATTAGATTTTAGTAAAAAAATAAAGAGATAATATATAATTGTCAATATAAATTTTATAATAAAATTTTTTAAAAATTTTAATTTATTTTCTATTCTATTTTTTATAAATTTTATTCAAAATTAAAAAACTGATATCTCTTTATTATATTGATAATTATATTATTTAAATTATGAAATTTATTTATTTTTTAACATTTGATTTAGAAAAAATATTTCTAAAATTTATAAAAGAATTAAATTAAAATTAATTAATAATTAAATTAATATAATGATTATAAATAATTTAATAATTATATGAAATTAATTTTTTAATAAGAATAATTTAAAAATTAAATAAATTATTTTTAAATAAATAATAATACACCATACAATAATTAAACTATAATAATATAATAAATATATAATATTTATCTTATTTTCTTAAAATAAATAATAATAAAATGATGTAATTTTAAATTGTAACAGATTCAGGTATCAATCCGTTGTACAACTTATTTAAATTCTTATTATAAATAGACTAATATGTTTATAACATTAATCTATTTAAAATCAATATTCATTCAAAAATAAATATTAATTAGCTAATTTTATATATAATATTTGTTTATTATTACCGATTTTGACAATCCTAACTTTACAATTACAATAGCTTTCCTCCTCGTTTTGTATAAAAAATTTTAAAATAAAAAAAATAAAATTTCCATAATAATCACTCATTTGAATGAATATTCTTATGTTACAATTATTTAAATTTATGTAATGTGAACAGAATTTATATTATTTTTAGCAATAGCTAATTTCAACTGAATTAAGGATAATAATATTTATTACTTGTCTAAATTTTTATTTTATCAATTAATGAATATAACTGTAAATAACTTTATTAATTTAAAATATAAAAATTTATTCTTAAAAGATGTTTGGAACTGTGAAAATATAAAAATTAATGTATCCTGAACCAATTTGGTTATGAAGAATAATAATTATAGCAGTGGGGTAAAGAGCGGGAAGAGTTGAACCTTGACTGAGTTGTTCGTCTCGTACGAGACAGGATCCTATTGTTACACACGTACGCAACCACACGGGTGATGTTGCCATCAACATGAACAGCCTCCTTCTTTTGGAAATATGACCTCTTGGGCCTTACTTTATTACATTTCTCGTATTACACTACTTGTTGCCTCTATTTTCTTTTTCTTTCACTCACTGCCACTCCAAAGTTTAATCCAAACTAGACTCCATTCGAAAGTAACTATATATTACTATTCAACTTTTTACTTTATAATATCATATACCATGTGTATAATTACATCTTATACGTTTAATATATGTTTATATGGTTATTTTTATATGTATAAATATATATATTGCAATTATCTAAAGAATTGAAATATTATAGGTTTAATCTCAATTAGCTAGGTAACTTATTGATTTACTAATAAGAGTATTAGTCTCGTTTACCATAAGATATTCAAGTGCATAAAGTGTATAAATAAGTTATTTAGTTGGATAGTATGGGAATCCTCCTCGTAACCGTGGGTTGCAAATTTAAATATAAATAAGTCAATGGGAAATAACTTGTCACATTTACTATAATTAAATTATGGCTATAAATTAGATTAAATTAGCCTAAAATTTAAACTAACTTAAATTTTGCAAGATGCTTCGTACCAGCTTGGATTAAGTTTGATGTCATTAGATTTATAAATGAGTTAAGCAACTCGAGTTCGGCTTTAATTTTGACTTAGTGAAAATTCTTTCAGACTCGATTTTGAATTATTTATTTGTTAAATAAGTCAAGCTCAGGTTAAAAAATACTCAACTCATTAACTCGCAAGCTAACCCGTTTATTATATATAAATATATATAATTTAATTTATATATATTAAATCACGTATATGAATATATTATTTTTTAAATTAATTTAATTTATATAATTTTTTAATATATGGTATATGTGATGAATAAATTAAATAATATAAAATATAAATTAACTTAATAATTTATAATAAATATAAAATTATCATAATATAATATTTTATTTTTATTAATATATAATTATATTGTTAATTTTTTATAAAAATATTAATTTTAGTATATTTTTATAATAAATAAATAAAAATAAAAATGTATTTATTAAATTTGCTAAACTTATTTAAATCAAGTTTAAGTTTAATCTCAAAATACGTGATATATGAATTGAATTTATACTAACTCGAACTCAGTTTGAATTCAAATTCAACTATTTTATGACGAGTTGAGTTTCAATATTTTAAAATTCGACTGAGCTCGGCTCAATTACAACTAATAAATGTGATGAATAATTATATATAAATTTACACAATATACTACTTTTTAACTTCTCTTTTCAATTTTACTACTCTACCTTTTTTTTTCAATTTTAAACTTTTATTTTTTCAAATTTACGTTATCCATTACTTTTATTTTAAAAAATACAATGTTCTTATTTATCTTATTCTTTTTTCATATTTAGTGATTTCTTTTTTTTTTCTTTTTTCTTTTTATTTTCTTTATATCAATCCACTTTTTTCTAATATAATTTTTTTTTCTTCTTATTTTTCCTATCTTTCCAACATTTTTTTTCATTCCTTTTAACTTTAAAAAAAGTCAACACTCAACATCCGTTTCAACAAACACAAGAAGTTGTTAAATTGGTGGTTATACTCCCATAAGCAACTTACTATGATATGAAGATTATTATTATGAAAATTATTATTTTAATGATCAATTGACTACTAATAAAATAATAAAAATATATATATATATAATATATGCGTTGTTTTTTTCTTTTTAATTTTGATTATTTTTAGGTTTCAAGTATAACGATTATAGAGTTTTTTGTTCTTCAATCTAAATGCACACTATATATTGAATAAAATGTTTAAAATAAAGTTTTTATTATAGCTGCATGTTGAGATATAGCAATTGCATACTGATATTTTTTTAAAAAAATAACGAGTATATATAAGTATATATTACATATATTTTATTACAGCTGTATATTGACATTTTTTTTAAAGAAAATAGATATATACAATAATAGTTAGTATGTACATAAATATAATAAAATATAATAACTATATATTGACATTATTTTTCACAGACAATAAATATATATAGATATATATTATATATACTTTGATATTAGAGCTATATTCTGACAATTTTTTTATAAATACATTAGATATATGTAGTTATAGTTATTATATATCTATATATGCTAAAATATAATAATTACATATAGATATTTTTTCTTCAAAATAATAGTTATATGTAGATATATACTATATATATCTTTATAAAAATAATTATGTACGAGTATATATTATATATATTTTAACTAAATAATGACATTTTTTATAAATAAAAACTCTGTAGCTTCGTGCTTTTGAAGTCCAAGCTATCATTTTTGTTTTATAAATTTACAATTTTAAAAATATGATTTTCATAATTTAAAAAAAAATACTATAGTATTTTTGAAAATACAATTTTATTTTAAATTATATTTATAATTACCCCGTAATTATAAGTGTGAATTTAAACTTAAATGAATATAGCCCAAACAATATGAGCGACTGTATATGTATATGATATTGTTATATAATTATAATAAATATTGTTAAACTTTTCATTCATATAATTTTTTTTGTAGTAACTAGACTAGAATGAATCATTATAATCCTAATTTATATTATTTATTTATTCTTTTATTAATCATATAAATTTATTTTAAAATTTATTAAATTTATCACGAGTCAATATTTAATAAAAAAATTAAATATTAATTTTAATTAAAAAAATATTAAAGTTAAAAAATATTTATTTAAATAGACTAATCTCAACTTGATTTCAACCTTATTTTGAGATTTAGGTCCAACTTAAATTAAATTTAAATTAAGATATATTTTGGGTTATATCTAATCATAATATTTTGAGGAAATTACATCACATAGCATGCTTTTTATTTTTTTTATTTTATTTTTTTAATATATCTTTAATATATTTAATATATATTTTTTAAATAAAATATATATTTAGCATATTAAATAAATAAATATATATATATAATATATCTGAAAAAAATATTTTTGATATTGAAAATTGAAAAATATATTTTTGAAATAAAAAAAGAAAATATTTTTTAAAGTATTTTTTTTATGAGATTTTTAAAAAAACCCTCAATATTTTCGACCTACTTTAAGTTTGCGTTGGCGGAGCTAAGCACACCCGATTTACGCACTTAATACAAACACAATCACGGCCCTTTTTTTTGTTGCTAACAAGCAAGATATTTGTGACCCTAAAAGCTAATACTTCATAAAAATTGAAGGCCTTTAAATCCCTCAAAGGAAAAAAAGTTAACGCGTCAAAATTTTTACTAATTTTTATTTTCTAGCTTATATATATTTATTTTTAGTTATATGCACAACTTATACTAAAATAAAAAAAATATATATTCTTATTGGATTATAGGATGTTAGGATATATCTTAATGGCAAATGCATGTTTCATAAATAGTAAACTCAATTATTTTTCTTTAATGTAATGTAATATTAAAAAAAGTATAATTAAAATTTTATGATTAGGATGAGCAAAATTCAATTAATCGTTTAAAATTTTGATTCGGTTAATCGAATTTAGAATAATTTGGTCGATTCAATTAAATAATTTATATAAATTTAATTTTCAATTAAATAAATGGTTAACCAATTCGGTTGAATCGGTTAATTATTAATCGAACTCTTTTTTAAAAAAAATTATTTAGTTATTATTTTTTATTTAATTCTTTAATTATATTAATTTTTTACCATAAATATAAATTTTTATTATAAAATAAAGTAATTTTTAAAATTTTTTAATAAATTTTATTTAGTTATTAAATTATATTAATTTTTTATTCTAAATAAAATATTTATTATAAAATTTAAAAAAAAAATTAATCAATTTTAAATCAAATTGATTTGGTTAATTAATTGAATCAACTAAAATAAAAATTCGATCGATTTAATTAAAAAATTTTAAAAATATTTTTTTAATTAACCGGTCAATTTAATTAGTTAATTAATCAAACTGATTAATATTTACCCGCTATTCATAATATCACAATAAATAATTTTTAAATAAAAATTTTAATAATTAAAAAAATCATAAATTATGGTTTAAAATTAAAAAAAATAATGATACACAAAAAAAATCTTAAATAATAATCCGAAATAAATCATAAAAATACTATAATTAATGATAATAATAATAATAATAAAGGAATCGAGAATTAAATTGACCCCGATCCAACCTGATCGCCCCCATGAGACTATGTGACAATCATTCAGGGCATATAATGTATGTAGTGTGTATGGATGTAGACCCCACTTCACAAATCCGACCCCACCACTCTTCCTTTGGCCAAACAATAAAACAAAACTTTCGCTTGTTTCTCACTTTCTCTCTAATCTTTTCGGTATGTGTCTTTGACTTAGACTCTCTCCCACACGCTCAAGCACGCATTTCTCTGCTATAAGCCTTTTTCAATTTTTTTTTCTCATTACAATTTCTCTGCAATTTCACAATACGTGCCCATCTCACCTCATCTCCACCTCGGCGATGGCCGTCCTCCGCCACCGTCACCACCACTACAACCACCACTTATCAACAGTAATCACTGCCTTCACTTTTCTCCTCTTCTTCTCTTCTTCAGCTACATCTCTCTCCCAACTCGGTTAGTGTAATTAATTAGTATAAGTTAAACCCAGTTGTTGTTCTTCTTTTTAAAATTGAAAACCCAGCACTCTAATTTGGGTGTTTTATTGTGCAGGTAGTTGGTTTCAAGAGAGAGAAGAAGCAGAAAGAGGAAAAGGATTAAAGGCATTTGACAGAGTTCTGGCTCAGAAACGACTCAGTGGACCGGGTTCTTCACCACCCACGTGTAGATCCAAGTGTGGTAATTGCTTACCATGTAAACCGGTTCATGTCCCGATTCAACCCGGTTTGAGTATTCCGTTGGAATATTACCCAGAGGCTTGGAGATGTAAGTGCGGTAACAAGCTTTTTATGCCTTAGGGAAAAATTGAAAAAAAAAAAAGAAAAGAGAAAGAGCGAAGGAAAAGGCAAATGAAAGCAATTACAGTGAAAAAGAGTGGTGTATTTGCTCTGTTACTATTTGGGTAACTATTGGCTTGAAATGGAGGTGATGGTGCCTTAGTCTTACTCGATGATGATGATGATGATAATGATTTTGCCACTGGACAAAGGAGCTTTGGGAATGTAAGTTTATGTATAAGTGAGATTACCAAGAGAGATTTCTGATTCTCTCTTTTGTTAATGATCTTTATTTTTCTTTATTTTTCTTTTCTTTTTCTTTTTTTTTTCTTGCATTGATGCAAGTTTATTATGAGACAAATTGGAAGTAATTAAAAGCTGTAATTAAGATGAGTTTCTTAATATAAGAACAAAAGTTATGCAGTGCTCTGAATTTGAATTACCTCACTTTCTCCGTGTGAGTCTCTCTCTTCTTTTATTTTCTTTTTCTGTACACTGAAACTGTAACTACGATTTCATAATGTTCACTATCATTGAAGTCAACAAGGTGATTATGAGGTGATAAATATGGGATTACATGATAGTATTATACTATTTTAAGTTCAATACAAGGGTTTTTACACCCTACTCTTTGTATGCTTATATGGAAAATTTTTTAAAAGCGTTTGAGTTGTTGCTGTAGCGAGCAAGAAGAAATAAGCAGGGTTTTTTTCGCAGAAAGAGAAGCCATGAAAGTCTTCTTAGGCATGTGAAGCAAAACATGGGTTTCCATTATAGTATTATGGAGCAGAAAAATAGGAAAAAAAAATTGCAAGAGGGAGAGCATCAAACCAGAGAGAAAAATGGGGTCACTATTATTTGTTTCTTTGTTTCTTTCTTTTCTGCAGTCTGGTTTTTCTTTTCTTTTTTAATTTATTTCAATTTATAAAAAAAAAAATTCTTCTCCGGATTGTACCTCAGAGTCTTTCCCTCTCGTCAGTTTCGTATCTCAAAATTACCCCTGCTAAAATCCCTTAATTTCCTCTATCTTGGGATATGAAAATGTCAGATCTGCAGGATATTAACTGGGTTAAGAGAAATTCAACTCTATTATTATTATTATTATTAAACAAAGTTTCTATTATTTTATTAATAATTTATAAAATAATATATTTTTTTATTATAAATAGAGAAAAAATATTTACTATTTGAATTTAAAATTTAAATAAAAATAATGTATACTTATAGTCATTAAATTAGAGCTTGTTTATTCTAAAATGATAATTTTTTAGGAAAATAATTTCAACAGCAATATAGAAGGTTTTAAGATTATTAGGATGGGAAAAAAAATAATAGTGAGACTAGTGTAACACAGGACAACACATGGTCTATAAATATTAATACTAGTATAATGTAAGGTAATTAATTAATTAGGTAGGAGTATGAATTTCAGTATAATTAATGGACGGTGAAAGTCTTAAATAAAAAAAAATATAATACTAAATGAATTAATTTTATCTAAATTAAAAATATTTTATATATTAATTATGTTAATATAATTAATATATAAATATTTTTTATTCCAATCAATTAATTTGATGTATTCTCGGTGAAAAAGAAACGAAAATGTAGAGTAGCAGAGAAATGCGTTGTAGCATGTGGAATGTTGATTGACTGGGAGACAAAAATTGCTCTAAAAATCTCAAACTTGAAAGTATTGAAAAAGATTTTCTAATTTGAATTGAAAATATCAAACTCATAATGTCTTGGTTGTAAAGTTTAACTATTGTGTAAATAGTAAATATGTATTGAAATACCCCACCGCTCTTATTGTCGTTTTTTGCAGCAAAAGAATATAGCAGCAGCTACTTTCCATCCAGTACTTTCTTCCCTATTCATGCCCAGTAAAATGAAGATAAAAAAAAAAAAGAAATTTAAATTCCATTAATGAGATGTGGATTATCTAAATATGCAGTGTATAAATATGTTTATCCTTTTTTTTTTAAAAATTTCTTTGCAGTCTGTAAAAGAAAATTTCCAGAGTCTGGAAAAATTAAAATGCTCCAGAATCTACAGAGGGGAAGTGGTGGAAGATTATGCAATTTCACTGCACACAGACACACGAGGGGGCCTGAGCTTCCCGTGCAAACACAAATTGAAGCTGGAACATATTTTTCTGTTTGTTTGCATATGACGGTGTTGTTTATATTAAATAAGGTAAAAATATTTGGGGAAAAAAATTAAAAAATTTACCAAAAAAAAAAGCTCCTCACTTGCAATTCATCTATGCTCCTTTTCCCTAATTTATATCAATCAATCAATCAAAAGCTGATATTTATGGAAGTCCTCATGGAATTCCACCCCCAATTTTCTATATCATGTTTCTTGTTCCAGTACTTCCTCGTCCATTCACAAGCCCCCTGATTTTATTTTATTTTTTTATAATTTTTCCTTAACATGTTTTTTATTTTAATTAATTTATTTTCTTTTTAAATATATTTATTTTCTAATTTATGGTACAATTGATTAATTGTTCTTTAAATTTCTATATATAATATTAGTGTATTATTGTGTGGAAGACGTACAGTATAGGATTCACGTTGCACTTGCATACGTTTGTTGCAATGAGAAACCTTTTTTCTTAGCAGGACCGAATTATTGGAGTTCGAATCCTCTAATTTCATGCAATATATATATATATATATATATAAGCAATTCAAATATTAGTTCGGTAAGAAAAAAATTATTAATTCAGTAAAAAATATATATATACGAACAGTGAGTATAAATAAAATATGCATCTTATATTTTTTTTAAAATAATATTTCGTTTTCATAAATAAAATGAATAATAATACATATTACAATAAACTTTGTTTGAACTAATATTTTTATTTTTATTAATTAATAAAATATTTTGGGAGGTACAATAATTTTGCTGGATTGGGTGAGACAGCGCGGGTTAGCTAAGTAGTAACTAAGGTGTGGTTGCTGAAAATTTTGAAAAAAAAAAAAAAAAAAAAAAAGGAGAAAGGCAGAGGGGGGTTTGGTGGTGGAGTCAGTTTTGCCCATTTATTTGCCAACCCTTTCACTTAATAATCACTTTGGGTTCTCTGCGAATATATGAAGATAAAGATAAAATGATTTGAAGTGATATTTGATTTGACAGTGTTGTTGGGGTTGCCGGTGAACTAGGTTTTCTTTTTATATAAATCTTTTGAAAATCAAATCCTGGAAGGTGAGATAAAAAGATGATACAATTTTTCTTATTAAATTTTAATTATAGTCATATATTCGAACTTAAAATCTTTAATTAAGTTAGAAGTTTTTATTTCTCTTATGGTGCTAGCTACTCACAACTATAAAGTTCAAATTAATTCAAATTCCATATTAATTCTCATCATCTCTAATTATAATTTTTTTTTTATTTTTCTTTTTCAAACTTAGTTTGCATTAGGATAAATACATTTATGAATTAAATTATTAAACCTAATATAAATTAATTTTTAAATTACAAAAGGGTACTTGTTATTATGCTAAGAAATATATAGTATTCTCTGTGGTTGAATCTTGAAACTCTGTTTCTAATTTTTATATATATATTCGCTAACTATATGGGGCCAAAATAGGGAAACACATGAGCAACAATTATGCTCAATCATGGGGTATACGTTGGGTTCTACTTGCTTGTTGTTTTCTCTTCTATATCTTAGCATCTGTCAAAATAAATAAATAAATTCCCTTTATCCAACCTAAGCTTATTATACAGTTATCCATGGAAGAGGAATTACAGATTTTATTTTATGGCTTAAATTTATCAGTGTATTTTTTCCCAATTAAATGCTACTTGTGCAACCAAAAAATTTATTATAATATGTCAATGGAAAATTCTAAAACTTATTTTAACTTATTATCAAGGGTCGTAGAGGCTTAGATGTTGATATTAACACACGAAATTTCTAATTGATATGGTAAAATGCTGAAAAACATAAATCAATTCCAGTGTTGCTTTCCACCACTACACTCTGCCCTACAATATCTGAGCCCTTTCCGGGAGACATCAGCCTCGCAATTATTTAGAATTTCATTTAATCTACTATTTTTCGTTAATTACCGAAATCCATATAATTACAACTTAATTATTCAGGTTCAAATGATTCCTATACTTCAACCAATTATGTTTCTCAAATCAAATATTCTTCAGTTTTTTTTCTTTTTTTTTTGGTTGGCCTTTGCAAGACCTTAAAATCAATTTGGTGACTACATGAACCTATTGTTTGAAGCTCTAAAAAATCAATTGGTTTGGGCCATTGGCTCGAACAGAAATCTAGAGTTGTTTTAGCTTTTCGGCTGCAAGTCTTAAGTCCAATTCCACTTTTTTAAAAAAAAAATATTTGAATCCAATAACAACCTAAACAATAAACATCAATAATAGATTCAATTTTTAAAATTTTTCATATAAATTGAAATTTGCTTCGAAAACACCTAAAAAGCATCTAAAAAATAAGAAAATATTTTACCATTTTTTATTTACTTGATTTTTTATTTGAGTGGTTTAATTTAATCTACTTTGTAAAGGTTTGTTAATAAATTAATGTTATTTTTCCTTCTCGATTTAGCTGTTGTCATTATTTTACCCATATTTTTTTTTTATTTCTATTGTATAATGGAATCATATGATTTTTATTGTATTTTTATTTAGCATAAAGTGTTTGAAATATATTGGATTAGACATTAGAAAAATATATGCGTATACTTAAGAGGAAATAAAATTTTCGCGCTAAAATTTTCTCTTATCATACTGTTGGATGCTGATTTTCAAACAATTTTTTTTTCTGTACATATAATTTGATTGGTTAATTAAATTTTAATAACTTTTAAATTTAACTATATAATATTTAAATAAATAATATTAATTCAATAAATAATTGTATAGCTATATTTTTATAGGTTTCAACTAGTTAAAATATGTTTTGGACTTATATGAATCACAATATTTATATGGCTCTTAAATAATGATATTTTGAGTTTCTAGGATGAAAAAGTTATTATAAAATTTTACATTTATTATTAAATTAATATTAACTTATTACTATTATTTTTAATTAATACTACTATATTAAGGTATTAGTTAAATCGAATTCAACATAAATACATAAAATAATAAAATCTAAAAAATTCAAATTGAGTTCAGTCAAATATGACATTAAACTAAACACATTTTGAGATCATAAAAACAAAACAAAGAAACACATGAAGAAAGAAATAGTTGGCATTCAAACTTCAAAAGAAAAAAAAATCAAAACATTATTTCTCCTTTAATAATAGAAAAAAAAAACTTAATTTGATTATTTACCGAAACATGAAAAAAAAAATGAAAAAGAAAACTTTGGTCTCCTAAACGGCATGGCCATATAATCAGAAATTAGGTAAGGACTGACATAATCCATATTACGGAGCCTGGCCCATTTCCTATTCTTTAAAACCTAAAAGTCCACAACAAATACTTGCATGATAACGAAGATTATAAGAAAAATCACACTCTACATCTTATTTTTTTTAAATATTTTATATATTTATTATATTTTTAATATAATAAATATATATTTTTAAAAATTAAATATATCTTTAATATATTAAATATATATTAAAAATATACCACTAAAAAATATATTTAAAATTAAAAATTTTAAAAAAATATTTTTAAAATTAAAATTAAAAAAGAATATTTTTAAAAATATTTTTATTTTTTAGAATATTTTTGAAAAAATTCCAAGATTATATTAACATGATAATTTAAACTAAAAAAAATCTCAAAGATTTTCATAATAAAATTTAGAATTGCATATATGATTTTGTTTATAATTTAAGTAATTTTTATATCGAAAAATTAGTATAATCATTTTAATATCTTAGACTTTTGCTATTGAATTTTGCACCATTTTTTAATTTATTATTAAAAAAATATTTAACATGAATAAAAATAAAAATTTCGAAATTCATATGAAAAGTAAAAATTCAGAAGAATGATTTGTTCCGTAGATTCAATTAACCTGGACGAATTGCAAATGGCCAAAAGGTTCAAAACTCTTATTCCAGTTTTGAACACACAAACAAGGGCATTTTAGTCTTTCAATGGCCTGACACCTATAAAAATGCCAATTTTCCACCACAAATCTCCTCAATCGCGTTGCGGGAAAGCAACCAAGGAACGAACGGCCAGAGGAATAGAGAGAAGGTAGAAAAACAGACATGGTCGCCCCAAACAAGGTAACTGTTATTCTGCTTTTTTAATCAAATTAGCTATCTGTTTGTTTCTCCCGAGAAATCTTTTTGCTTTTGATATGGCTGATGGATAATTAGCTCCGCATATTTGGAGAGATTGTTTTGATATTTTTGTGATGGCGTTCTTCTATTTCTTGTTCCCTATGTCGATATTTAGTAAATGATTGTATTTGATTATCTTTTAATTGCTATCTTATTCTTGAAAAGTATAGTTCACGAGCACAAATCCTTTATTGCCGTTGTTAGTTGAATACCCATAGTTGCTCTCATTAATTGATCTGTAATATCTCGTCTATATTTGATTAAGTTCATTTTCGCTTGCCGTTTTGATTGACTTTTGATTTCTAGTCAGCTGTTTTAATTAGCGTAGGATTCATATACTTAGGATCAGTTTATTGCGGTGTGATGTTAACAAAATAGTAAACAAGAATATTGCAAATGGCAACCTTCAAGGTAATATGGTTTGCTGTAAATAGGAAAATAATGCATTTCTGAAGAAATAATGGAGCATTCTCTCATTTTGCTTCACTTTGCGGCTACGTGCGTACTTGTGTGTGCTTGGTCTGGTAGATTTAGATCAGTAGGCTTTCACGATTGTTAATATAAGCCTTTTTTGGTTCTGTGAGGTCGCTCCTCCTCACCAACCTGCATTTGCAGCGCCTAGAGGGCTAGAAAACCCTGGTTTTGGAAAAATTTGGGCCTTGTTTAGTTACAGAAAATATTTTCTATTTTCCTTTTCTAGTTTTCTTTTTTCATTTCCAGATTTTCTACTTTTCCATTTTGCAAATGGAAAATTAGAAAATAAGAAACCATAATAAGCTTTCTTTCCATATAAAACTCTCTATTCCTCCATTTCCATTTTTTATTTTTAAGATTCCTTTTCTGTATTAAACATGTAAATATCATTTTCCATCTCTTGTTTTTAAAGGAGAATGGAGAACATCATAAAATAAAATTTCCATAATATAGTGTAATTTTGGAGAACTTGAAAAATTGTTTTAAAATTTTCCATTTAGAAAGATAACTAAACACCAAATTCCAGTTTTTTATTTTTTTTTTGGAATAATTTTCCAGTAAACATGTTTTATTTTCCAAACTAAACAAGACCTTGATTTTGTAGTCCTCACAAAATAATTGACCAGCTTTACAATAAGAGAGAAAAGAAAGGGCGTGAAGAGGCAAAAAAGACAATTCAAAAGCAGAGTGGATGATCAGGTCCAAACCAGTCTACCAAATTTGGTGTTTGGAGGTCTTTTTTGGGATGTCATCAAGCATAATTCTAAAACTGCTGGTATGAGGAATCAATGTGGCCTCCAAGCTTGTGATGTACATGTGCCTGAAATTTCTATTGCTTTTTTGGGTTGTTAAGCTTTGAATTTAAACTGTGAGAACAAAAACAATTGATTGGATATGATATACCTCTACAAAGTGATGCTTTTCTTCTAAGTTGAACAGATATACCTCTACAAAGTGATGCTCTTCTTCTAAGTTGAACAGCTATGCAATGGTGAGATTCTATGCAAAATTCTGGAAAGAGTTGCTCTATGATGTTGTTTCCAGAGTTTGAGAATGGTGATCATGCATGGCATTTTGGAATACTTTTTTCAAATGTGCTTACTCTCTTGATTGTTGTATTGCATGCATACCGAAATAATCACATCAGAACTTGCCATCTCTAATCATTAACTTGTAGCCTGATGATTGCTTTATTTTCTCTTTATTATTATATTCATGGGGATAGAACAAGTGAAAGAGATGCCCAAACTGCAATTATTTGGCATTTGGTTTTTGCTGGTTAAATTCGTTAACTATTAGTGGCCATTCCTACATAAAGTTGCAGAAAGAATATATAGCAATGCTGTGACTTTTTTGATTCATTATAAATCCCCTCAGGATCCTAGGGAAGAAGTGATTCAGGCATGGTACATGGATGATAGTAAAGAGGACCAGAGACTACCCCATCACAAGGATCCTAAGGAATTTGTTTCCCTGGACCAACTTACTGGTAAGTGTGTTTGGAAAAGAACCTAATTTTATGAGATCAGCAAGTCATCAGGGTATTGATCTCACCCTTATTGAGTAATGACATTGCCTTGTAGAGCTTGGAGTACTTAGTTGGAGACTAGATGCTGACAACTATGAAACTGATGAAGAGTTGAAGAAGATTCGTGAAGATCGTGGATATTCCTACATGGTTTGTTGCACTTAATAATTTCTTCATTTAAATATATATATGTATTTATATAGCCTTATGTTATTGTCGTGTTCTTTCCAAGGCAAGATTTGATTGCTTGAGCTATGACTAAGAAATTATTCTTTTGCTGCTGTGATATGGGAATACCAATTCTGGTAAAATCTGCACTGTGTTATTCATGTTTGTTTCCCTTGGCATGGGATGTGAATGTGATATAACTGGGATAAATTTATAAATACAGATCTGGTAGTTTAATTGGCTGGGGACTTCTTAAGCCTTTCTGGATAATGCTAGATCAAAAGGTGTTGTTCTTTAATTTCTTATTGGCTTTTAAATGCCGTAGCTTTTTCTAAATAAGACTTTGCTTTAGGACTTTTGTGAGGTTTGCCCTGAGAAGCTGCCAAATTATGAAGAGAAGATTAAGAACTTTTTTGAAGAACATCTTCACACTGATGAGGAGATCCGATACTGTGTGGCTGGAAGCGGTAAGACTCATCTCTCTTTCTCTCTCTCTTGTCAGTGTCGTTCTCCATTCAAGCCTTTTAATGATCTCTGCTTTGCGAAGGTTATTTTGATGTGAGGGATTGTAATGACCGCTGGATTCGTGTCTGGGTGAAGAAGGGTGGAATGATTGTCTTACCTGCTGGAATTTATCACCGCTTTACGCTGGATTCTGACAACTACATCAAGGTACATAATAAGACATGCGAGGAATTAGTTGTTTCTGTTTGCGTGTCCTTTGGAAAGAGGAACTTTAATTGATAATTTGAAATGTCCCTTCCTTTCTCTATCCCATCTCTTTGGTAACTGCAAAATTGTCATGAAAATGCTAATAAAGGTTTTGTTTCTAATGTGGTATGTAATTGATGGTGCTAACATAATTATTGCCATTATCAACTTATATATGGTAATTTTAATCACGGAAACCAAGATTCCTATGACTGTGGTTAAGTCTATAGTGGCTTTTGAATCTAATGCTATGCATTGATATTAGTGCTGCTCATCACTTAATAGCCACCACGGCACCTATATGCAGTTATTGTTATGCTTTTGCCACCTGCATTATTACAGTTATCATGATCTGCAACATTTAGGCATATTGCTTTCCAATTTTTGGTGACCTTAGAAATTGTTTATGATATGTGCCAAATGAAGACCTTGGTAGGGACATTCAATTGGTATTATTATTCTTCTGCTTCAATTAGGGTCCATTCATATTTCCTTCATTAAAAAAATACAGAAAGGCATGTTAATTAAGTCCTCAGGAGCTGTATGTTCATACGATAGAATGTGGCTGTGCAGGTGTAGTTGTTGATTCTATACTTGGTATGGAATATGGATCTATTCATGTACAATTCTTATGGAATTTAAATCAAGCGTGTTGAGCTGCTCCGGAGAAGAATTTCATTTTTTTGATGTTTGTAGATTTTGCCTTCGTCTTTTTGTAGTTTTATTCTATACCCTCCCCTCCTTTCCCTAATTAATAAATGCTGTATAAATTAATCTCTTACAATACAAATTCATGCAGGCAATGCGACTTTTTGTGGGCGATCCAGTTTGGACTCCATTCAACCGTCCGCATGATCATCTACCAGCAAGGCATGCTTCTTTCTCAATTGTTATGGGTCCTTTGTTTTGTGGACGTGGTTAATAGAAATATTCAACGTGCTTTGTTGAATCTTATAGTGTGAATATTAATCGCAGGAAGGAATACATCAAAGCTTTCGTACAAAAGGAAGTAGCTACTCCTGCCTGCGATGCTGCCGCATAAAATTTGCTGCCACTTCTGAAGCAAAAATAAAAATTGTAGACTCCTGTTGGCTGTTGGCTTCAATAACAAATTAAGAATCCCGTGTTTATATGGCCGGTTTGCTTGTGACCATCACCATGAACGATTTATCATTGTTTTGGTTGCTTGTCCGTGTTATTGTGTATTCCTAGCATATTTTGTAATGCTTCTAAAATAGAATATATTCTATATACCTGTACGTTACTTAAAGATTATAAATGTATGTGTGATTTTGGTGATCATAACAGATTCATATGCTGGTAGGTATGACTTCAAGTCTCTTATGAAAAGGGTTTTTCTGTGACTGCTTGTTAGGTGTTTGCGAGTTGTTCTTGAGTATTCATTTTGAAAAACAGCAACTGGTATCTGCATTGAGCGACAAAGACTGATCTTTTTGTGCCTTGCGGATTATATTCGTTTCAAAAAGTTGATTTGTTTTTTTTTTAAAAAATTCGCTTTTAAATTTAGTCAGATCGAATGCCAGTCACTCTCTTCAACGTCACAACTCTTTTAAAAAAAAAAAATAATAATAATAAGAAAATGGAAAATCCAGCATTTGTTTTGGCTCTGACGGTTCTACGCTCATCGTCGAGCCTTTTTAAAGCTGCAAATGTTATTGCATTATTAATTTATTATTATCTGTTTTTTGAAACTTGTTATTGCTATTATTTATTTGTATTAATTTAGTCCCGCTTGTGACTTGTCGACTTGCGTTTTTTTTATTACCATTTAAGTTCTACATTGTTGCGGACCGTGCATTCATTCGTTGACACGTGTATGAGGATAACGTTGTCCCTTGCTTGATGTGCCAACTGTCAGTTATCATATTTTAAATTACTATAATACAGTCCCCATGCTTATAAATTCTTTACCTAATATCTATTCTATAATTTAATTTAAAAGAGAAATAAAATTATTACTGCTTTTTTTATTTTATCTTTAAATTATTAGTATTATTTTTTATTTTTTAGAATAATTTAATATTATTTATTTAATTCAATAAAATAAATTTAATAAATAATTTATATTTTAATAACTATTAAAAAATATAAAATTTTTTATTTTATTTTTTTAAAATTTAAATATAATTTAATTTTTAAATTTATATATTATAAATAAGTTATTAATTTTAAACTAATGTGTATTAAGATAAATTATATAAAAATTTTAATAACTTATTATTTTTAATAACTTATTATTTTTATAATGAATTATATGAAAAAAGTAAAAATTTATATAAATTTATATTTCATTATAATTATAAATATAATTTATATTATTTATTTATTTAATTAATGTTAAAATTTATATTTTTTAGTAATATTTTTATAACACTCTATTAATAAATTAATATATTATATATGTTTCTATGTTTGGCTTTTTTACAATATATTTACACTATTAAATAATACAAAAATGATCACATTAAAATTAGTTTCTTTTTTACTTCTATAATTTATAAAAATGTACATATAATCAATAATAAAATTTTCTGAAATTTTTATTTTTCATAACTTTAAAAAATAGTTAAAAAGAAAAATAATATTAATGTAAACTTTTTTTATACAATAATATCTGTATTTGGAATGGTTAATTTAGTCAGATTAGATACTATTATATTAGCAAGTCTATTAACTTAAAATATTTTTTTTATAAATATTTATATTTTCTATTGCATGGGTGAAATAAAATTTTAGTGTGTTTTAAAAAATTAAAGAAAATAAAAAGAAACTATTTTTTATTTATTAAAGAAAAAAATTAAATTCATAAAATAGCAAAATATTTATCTCATCAGACAACTAAATATTAATTTTATTTTATAAGTTATTGAAATAATTTTATGAAGAAAAATATTATTTTCTATAATTTATTAAGACAAAGTAAAAAAATAATAAAAAATTAAAAATAAATTTTATGCACACCGAAAATAAATTTTAAATTATATCATTGGTATATAAATATAAATATATATTTATATATAAGGGCATGAATTTATATTTTATATTAAAATTAAAATTAATAATTATATTTATATATCATAATAATTATTAATTATAAATGATATCTATAATTTATAACTTATCGTATAACACTCATTACGTAAAGTTTGACTATATTTTAGATATATCATAAATTATAAAATTGAAATCTTAATTACAGTGACCATATAACCTATCAATCAATCCATTAATTTATCTCGTTATCCAATTACACTTTATATAATGCTATAATTATATATAATTTTGATACTCACCTCTTGCACGTTTTATTTACTCTTCAAACTATTATAATAAATTTTAAATATTTCTTTTATGTAATTAAATGACTAAAATTAACTTATTAAAAAAATAAAATATGTATATTTTTTAAACGAAGCAAGAGCATCATTATAGTATATATTAATTTCAAAACTTAAATAATTTAAGTAAATAAAAAAATTAAATTATAAAAATTATAAAATTAAATCTAAATAAAATTTAAACATTAGCAATTTACAAAAATTATCCCTAAAGCGAAGCGAGATCATCATTATAGTATATATTAATTTCAAAACTTAAATAATTTAAGTAAATTAAAAAATTAAATTACAAAGATTATAAAATTAAATCTAAATAAAATTTACATAATAGCAATTTAAAAATAAATTCAAAAAAATTAAATAACATAAATTGAAAAATAAAATCTAATCAAATAATAAACATAAACAAAAATTAAAATAAAATAATTAATATAATTAAAATTAAAATAAACCTAACAAAAAAATTAAAATATAGAAATAAAAAAACTCTAACTTAACTTAAAATAAAATTGCAGTTTAATCAAAATCAAGTAAAAAATTATTAATTTAAAAAATAGCAAAGAAGCTAAAAATTTTTATATAAAAAAAAGTTAAAAATATCATAAAAAACAAATAAAAAAATAGCCCAAAATATTACAAAGGACACGAAAAAAAAATCATACAATAATCAAATAATACAAATTAACCCAAAAAAATTGCCCAATAAAAAAATAATTAAAAATTATAAAAAAATCTACTAACAAAAAAATTAAAATCAAACAATACAACAAATTATTTAAAAAATAATCACATAAACTGAAAAATATTAAAATAAACTAAATTAAAGTGTAATCAATAGTGAAAAAAAATACAAGAAAGAGGGTACAAACAACTGTGAAATAAAGAATGAAAATATTCTCCTTCAAAATTACATACATAATAATCAAATAAAAATAAACAAAAAAAAACGATATATAATAAAAATCTTAAAAAATAAAAGTAAAAATATAAAAAATATAATATATTACATGCACATTAATTGAACAATATATAATAGTTAAATAATAATATTTTAATTTTAAAATTAAATAGTATTACAAGAAAAGAGATAATAATTTTTTTCTGTATTTATATAGAAAAAGATAAGTAATTATTATCAATATAGTATAAAATATCATAATACTATTTAAATTTTTTAAATAAATATAATTATTATTAATAGTATCATAATCATATTTGAACTCTTTAAACATAAATTATTATCAAATATAATATTTTATTTTTATTTAAACTCTCTAAATAAATATTAAATAAATAAATAAAATATTAAAAATTTATAACAGTGGTAAAATTGAGATTGTATTACATGGAAGAATGTTACTAAAGCATTAATTATTTTAGTATAATATATAGTTTTAAAAGTTAAATGTAATTTATTATTATTATTATACATTAAAATTGGAATATAGAAAAGGTTCTCAAATACTCTCTGAACTATCATTTGATTTATTTATTTTTATAATTTTTAAAATTATTTAATTTTAAGTATTTAAAAAAACTAAAAATAAATATTAAGTAATTTTATGTTATTACTATTTGATGTGAAATTTAAGAGGCTTTTTAATGTTTTCATGTAATAATTTATTTGAACAAAATTAAATAAACAAAAAATAACCAATAAAAAATAAAAATAAGTAAAATAATAATATATTTTTAATAAATTATATTATAATTATTTTTATTAGGTTTTGCAATAATTTTTTTAATTTCGTTAAGATTGACAATTTGAATTTTTGTATTAACATAAACATTGAAACATTAAAAATAAATATCTTCACGTTTGTTCGTAGGATTGTCGACCATATGATGCCAAAGGCCAGCTACGCCACACCTGTCGATGGGGGTGGTGATGAACTTTGATATTATTATTATTATTATTATTATTATTATTATTATTATTATTATTATTATTATGATTTTGCTACCCCACACACAGATATATATATATATATATGTATATTTATATAAAAACATATGAATATATAAAAAAATTTATAGAGTATCATATAATTATATATATTTATAATTATAATTTATATATAATTTATTATATAATTATATATATTTATATATATAAATTATTAGATTTTTTATATATAAATAAATAAAAATATATATTATTTTTTTATATATTTAAAATTTTATGATTAGATATTTAGATTATTGTTAAAATTTTTTAATTTAATTATAAATAAAGTAAAAGTAATATTTTTATTTGAAATAGTATTTTTATAAAATTTATTTTAATAAAATTATTTAATAAATTAATAAATATAATAATTAAAATAAAATAATATAAAGAGTACATGTACATAAATTTTATTTTAATGCAACGAGTATGCATGTGTGGATGCATCATATTGTCAGGTACCTGACTGAAAAACAGAGGAAGAAGAAGAAGAAGAAGAAGAAGAAGAAGAAGAAAAATTAGAAAGAAGGAGAGAATAAGAGAGAAACTAGAGAAAGTCAGATTGTATTATTTCTCAATTATAACAATCGTTACAGTTTCAATTATTTATATAGAATTTGTTGTTCAGTAATCCAACTAACTCAATTTCACAAGATCAAATGACTCAAATCCCAATTGCACGATCTCACAGCTGGCTACTAACTAACTAATTTCCCTACATCATTCCATTCACCTGACTACTAGAATTTTCCTTTTCTGAAAATGGTTGAAGAAGCTGCAGTCCTGCTCCAGTTGCTGCAGCTGTTGTGACCAATAATTCGGCCCAATTATCAACACATCTCCTCTCAATTTTGGTCCTTCAATCTTCTATGCTTGGGCCTGACGCATACCTAGTGTATATATCCTCTTGTTATGATTTACCACAACAGCCATAATTAAAAATGCGAGACATAATTTCCATCAGTCTTCACTTCCACTTCAATTAAAATTTCATCAAATTGATTTCTAACCTTGGAATTATCTACTCTTATCAATTTTTAAATTTCATAATTTTTTTTCCAACTTGCATAAAGAAAAAGTTCTTCATGCCGGAAACTGCTCTTTCGAAAGTTAGAGGTAATTAATCCAAACCAATAAAATAATATTTAAAGCACAAAAAAAAAGTCAGACTATAAATGTACAAATTTTATGTGAAAAACCCTTTTAACTCCAAGTAAAAAAAAAATTATAGGGCCAAAACCAAGTAGAATGTAACTCAAATTTCTCTCTTTATATATAAGAATTAACTGCATTTTTCTTTATTGTAACGCATCCTCTAATTTTTGCGCCAGTCGACCTTCATGATTCCTCCTCTTAAATTATATAGATATATATATATATAGTTGAGTTAATCAGCTCCCTGTTACTATGACGGCAAACTCGTTCACATCTTTAATTATCAAAGTTGTAATTGGATAAATGATCCATAGTCCCATAGACATGGATTCTTAGTTAGTTCCTCAATCACATAATGCCACGTTAATTTGCATAGTTAGGTTTTTATTTAATTAATTTTGTTTATAACAATATAGAATAATATTTTGATATTTTTCCCTCTGCCGGCCACCCACCCTTCAAGATACTCCAGCCTATGCTTTGCATATATATAAAATATTGGTTTCGCCAAGTGGGTGCAAGATGGGGTCTTATTGAAAAGGTCATTAGGTAAGTTTATTGCCTTAAATAAGCAAAGCAATTCTATTGGTTAATTATATATTTAAAAAAAAAAGAACCGGTAAGTGACGCCTTTTGAAACAGCAAAAAGTGACTACGCGGGTCTCATATAATTCTCCTTTACATTTCTCTTTTTTCTTTTGGTTAATTTTCTTTGCAAAACAACAAAAAATCATCAATTCTATTATTCTATAGGAAATTTCAGAGTATTCTTTATCCTGATTTCATCTTCACAAGAGAGAAAAGAAAGTGTTGAACAATGAATCCAAATTAATTCTTTATATGCTAATTACTTCGTTGAATTTTTCCTTTCTCTTCCATTTTAAAGTTTGCTTCTCTTTTTTCTTTTTTCTTTTTTCTTTTTGCTGTTTTGGCTTGAATTAATTCTATATATGCTTATTACTTAGTTGAATTTTTCTTTTCTCTTCCATTTTAAGGTTTGCAATTCTTTTTTTTTTGTTTTATTTAGCCGTTTATTTTCTTGAAGAATAATTATTATATGTGTGAAAATGAAGCGTTCCTAATAAATAATAACTTTCCCAAAGAAGAAAGAGACCAACGAGGAGCAAAATATCTCATTGCTGTTTTGGGCTTTTTTTTTTAATATCATCCGCCATTCAAACCCTTCTCTCTTTCTGTCTGTCTCTCTTCCTCTATTTTTTATAAACAAAATCAGCTCTATATTATTTATGAACAGATCATAATTCTTATCAGGCTATTTGATGTTGCTTTTCATGGCCTCCAGTTCTTTCTGTTTCTTTGTATCAGTGAAAATGCACTAAGAATATCACTAACTTCCCAGTAATCTTTGTTTGACTAATTTGTTTCACAAGATAATTATTACTGCTACTCTCTCTTGTTTATTCTTTTGGATCTTTTCTTGATGTTTTTGATTCATTCAAGATCAACACTAACCTCTAATTAAAAGTCCATACTTAGTTACTACCAGTGCTCATTTTTCCATTTCTTTCTTTTCTTGATAATTGATTATTCAATCCCAAGTTGCATTTCTTACACTTACTAAACTACACATATATTCCTTAGAAGAAAGCAAAATCCACATCGAATCTTGGGATCATTTCTCTAGTTTTTTCCAATGATGAATTATCAAGGCCTAGGCCGCGGAGTGAAGGAAGAGAAAGGAGGAGCCAGTTCTTCATCTTATTATCATTCAGAAGTGGCATCCAAAGGTACTAATATTCCTCAACCATTGGAGGGACTTCATGATGCAGGTCCTCCCCCTTTTCTCACAAAAACTTATGAGATAGCGGAAGATGTAACCACTAACCATATAGTTTCTTGGAGTAGAGGTTACAATAGCATCATTGTTTGGGATCCCCAAACCTTTGCTACCGGTCTTCTCCCCAGATATTTCAAGCACAATAATTTCTCAAGCTTTGTTAGGCAGCTTAATACTTATGTGAGTATATATATACACATTTCTTTTTTACGATTTTCAGATCTTCAACTTTGAATGCGGTTTTTGAATTAGTATTAGTGTAATTTCATGATCATTTGTCAAGTTCTAGGAATATCTATTACTGAAAAAGGAGCTTTTTTTTTTTTTATGGTTCTCTTGAGAAAGATCTAGTTTGGTCTAATGGGTTAACGTAGTTCTAGAATATCTATTACAGAAAAAGGAACTTTTTTTTATGGTTCTCTTGAGAAAGATCTAGTTTGGTCTAACGGGTTAACGAAGTTCTAGAATATCTATTACTGAAAATGGAACTTTGTTTTATGGTTCTCTTGAGAAAGATCTAGTTTGGTCTAATGGGTTAACGTAGTTCTAGAATATCCAATACTGAAAAAGGAACTTTCTTTTTTGGTTCTCTTGAGAAAGATCTAGTTTGGTCTAATGGGTTAACGTAGATATTTGTTTGTTTAATGTTTTGAAAGAGTGGGAGTTTGGGAATAGCATCAAAATAGAGAATATTGTATAGTAATAATTAACTTATATAAAATTGTGCTGGATCTGATGATCATGAAGAAGAGAATTTGGTTTATGTAGGGGTTTAGAAAGATTGATCCAGATAGATGGGAGTTTGCTAATGAAGGGTTTATCAGAGGGCAAAAACATCTTCTCAAGAATATAAGAAGGAGAAAAACTCCTCAATCTCAGTCTTCTCATCATCAGCAATCTTTAGACTCCTGTGTTGAAGTTGGAAGATTTGGAGGACTAGATGGAGAACTTGATCGATTAAAGCGAGATAAACAAGTTTTAATGATGGAATTGGTGAAGCTTAGACACCAACAACGCAATACTAAGGTTCTTCTTCAATTAATGGAACATAGACTTAAAAGGACAGAGACAAAACAGCGACAGATGATGAGATTCTTGGCTAGAGCAATGCAAAATCCTAGCTTTGTTCAACAATTTGTCCAACAAAAAGACAAAAGGAAAGAACTTGAGGATGCAATTAGTAAAAAGAGAAGGCGGCCTATTGATCAAGGGATGCCGCAGCCTAGTAATTATAATGTTCAAGTTGGAGAATTCGATCATCATCGTCATGGTTTTGTTAAGAGCGAACCTCAAGATTTTGATGATTTTTCAAGATTTGAAGCTTCAGAACTGGACAAACTTGCTATGACAATGCAAGGAGTAAGTGGAAGCCAAGAGAATTTGGAGGAAGACTATATAGAGAGAGGAGTACTGGAACATAAAGATCTTGATGAGGGTTTTTGGGATGATTTGTTGAATGAAGATCTTGGAGAAGAAATTAGTATTTTAGGTGATGAAGCTGAAGATGTAGATATGTTGGTAGAGCAACTTGGTTATCTGGGTTCTAGTCCAAATTGATTCAAACAACTATATCTATATATTATTCATATAAAGTTTTACAACTTTTTTTCTTGGCTGCTGCTTCAGTTCTGAGTTTGAGGATGGAAGACTCTCACCTAACTCACAATCTGATTTTTCTTTTGTTTTATTTATTTATTTTGATAAACCTGCAGGTATATTAGATGGGTTATTTTTGGTCCTTTTATTACATTTACAACTGAGAATTTGCCCTTGCTTCTTAGCTACTTGTTGATCTCTAATAATTGCATGGTATATATGCGTTATTCTTGTTCTTGAACCCTGATATTATTATTATTATTATTATTATTATTATTATTATTATTATTATTACAGGTTATAATTGTTTCACATGTCTAAATTGAATCTTGAATATCATGAACACATGCTCAGTGTGTTATCTCTCATCTGATGTGGAGGAAATCTTGTTTACCAATATATATATATATATATATATATGTATATATAGCTAGTCCTCTTCTTCTTGTCTCTTTAGCCACAAATTTGAGAGAGCTGGTTTCATTGATTTTTTAAAGTTTTGAATTAGTTATTTTCTATTTCACAAAATCAAATTAATGAAAGTTAAAAAAAAAATCTCTCATATGCAGTTTATAATTAGAATGCTTGAGTTTGAGAATTTTATAAATTTATTTATATTAAAAGAGTGTTAAATATTTTTTTTAATATGCACCCCATACTTTAAGTCCAGTGCATTTGGTCTTGAAACAAAGCTGTACATTCTGTCTCTGACAAAGATGTCCTTAAGACTGATACTTTCTACGCGGTTCTATACTCTTAAAGAGTAAATAGCACTAACAATTAGCTCTCAGAACTGTCTTTGATTAAATTATTATTTTTTACCGTGTGACTTTCTTTCTCTTCATTCTCTCTCTCTGAATGATGGATTTAAATAAATTAATTTAAATCAGTTCTTCATTAATTTCTGCTCATCTAGGGTTTTATAAATGGTATTATCTGTATTGGGTTGTCACGGAAAACACAGGAGAGCTTTCAATGGAGAAGAAGAAAATTATCAAAGTTTCATGATATCATCAAGATTGAAGGATAATAGTCAAGATGTGACAATGAGACATCACAATAGTTACAATACCTAACATCATCAATTGGGCCATATATATATATATTTATGAATGTGCGGGTCTTAAAGACGAGTACGGTAACACTTACTCTTTTTATGGGCAAAAAGAGTATAAAGGTATATCAAACTTGGGGACACACACACACAAACATATATAGTTGAGATTTAATTTACTGTATTATTCATTAATTAGCATATATCTTGAGAATTAATGATAATTTAAACAACTACTGTAATTAACTAATTATATATGATAATTAAGAAATAGAAAGTGAAATGTATCATTCATATAGAGGATAATTGGTTTACTCGAATATTAAGCTATATTTATCATCACACTTGGTTATAGATGGAGTTTAAATTTACAAAGTTAAAATTTTTAAAAGTTTAATCTGTCAATTCATAATTTTTTTTACTTATTAAGATCTGTAGTTCAGTCCATAATAAAATTTATCTACTAGTAATTAGGATAGTATAGTCTCAACTTTCATCGTAATCAAGTTTTTTCCCTCTTTCTATAGAGTTCCTTTTCCTATCTTCCTCCCCGGATCTAGGACTGCCTGTTGTGGAAATTGGACTTTTTTCCACCGAATAATTTATGAATTACTGTGATAAAAACTACACCAGGTAAATTTCCAGGAAAGTGGAGGAGTCACAAGCGGTCTCACTTAAAACCCACTTTCCTTAGACTTACGTGTCGTTTGACAGAATTTACCTAAAAATGTAATCCCTTTTCACAATAACCACCAAAACAGAGTTTTGCCCAACAAATAGCTATTAAATAAATAAAAGAGAGAATACCAAAATTTAACGAGGTTCGGCCAAAATTTTGCCTACGTCCTCGGACACTACCAAAATATATTTCACTAAAGAAATATTACAAAGGGAGAGAGAAGAGAGAAACTTGCTCCAAATTGATGAGAGGAAACAAGCTTGGGACAAATTGAAACTTAAGGAGCTAGGCTCCTTTTATAACTAATTTCTAACCCTTACCATTTGTAAATCCCCGATGTGGGATTGCTTGAAGTTTACATATTATATATATATTTAGACATGTGGCATTTGAGCCACCTACCAAGCCTACTAATTTTGACAATCTCCACCTTGGCGAAAATTCCACAAATGCAAATTTTTGTTCTCTCTCATAAAATTGTAGTGTCTTCAAATGCGCTTTACAGCGCCACTTCAATTTTTAACAATGTTAATCAAATCTAAACAGCGTTTTTTCTTGACTGCTGTCACCACTTTTGTCAACATATCAGCAGGATTCTCCGCAGTCTGAATCTTCTGGAGTTGAATCTGACCTTCCTCTAGAATTTCTCTGACAAAATGAAATCGAACATCGATATGCTTCGTCCTTGCATGATAAACTTGGTTCTTTGCCAAATGTATAGCACTTTGGCTATCACAATGTACAACAATGTTGTCCTGCCTAATTCCCAATTCACCAAGCAATCCTTGAAGCCAAATTGCCTCCTTAACAGCTTCTGTAACTGCCATATACTCTGCCTCTGTTGTAGACAAAGCCACTGTAGACTGTAAAGTAGACTTCCAACTAACTGGTGCTTTCGCAAGAGCGAACAAATAACCAGTAGTTGATCGACGTTTATCCAAATCTCCTGCATAATCGGAATCACAATATCCGACTATGCGTTGACCACTTTTCTTATCCTGCTCAAAAACCAATCCAACATCTACGGTGTTCAGAAGGTACCGTAGAATCCATTTCACAGCTTGCCAATGCTCCTTGCCAGGATCATGCATGTACCTGCTCACGACTCCAACTGCCTGTGAAATGTCCGACCTCGTACACACCATAACATACATCAAGCTACCAACAGCATTTGCATAGGGAACCTTTGACATATATTCCCGTTCTGCATCATTCTTCGGCGACTGAGCTGCGCTGAGTTTGAAATGAGGAGCAAGAGGTGTACTAACAGGTTTGGTCTTGTCGTCCATACCAAAACACTTTAGTACCTTTCTCAGATATTGCTTCTGAGACAGACAAAGTCTCCCCAATTTTCTATCTCTGAATATCTCCATGCCGAGAATCTTCTTTGCTTCGCCCAGATCTTTCATTTCAAATTCTTGATTCAATTGATTTTTCAGCTTCTCGATTTCTCCTTTATTATTTGAAGCTATCAGCATATCATCGACATAAAGAAGAAGATAAATGAAAGAGCCATCTTGTAGCTTTCGCAAATACACACAATGATCGTATTTGCTCCTTGTGTACTTCTGCCCTTGCATAAACTTATCAAATCGCTTATACCACTGCCTCGGAGACTGCTTCAATCCGTAAAGCGACTTTTTAAGTTTGCATACCATATTTTCCTTTCCAGCAACTTTGAATCCCTCCGGCTGAGTCATATAGATTTCCTCTTTTAGATCTCCATGTAAAAATATAGTTTTTACATCCAATTGAACTAGTTCCAAATCAAACTGTGCTACCAAGGCTAACAAAATTCGAATTGAGGAATGTTTTACAACTGGAGAAAACACTTCATTGTAATCAATTCCCTCCGTCTGAGCGTAGCCCTTAGCTACCAATCTTGCCTTGTAGTGAACAGTATCTCTGTCAGGAAATCCATCTTTCTTTGTATATACCCATTTGCATCCAATCGCCTTCTTTCCCTTCGGCAGAATTACTAGCTTCCATGTTTGATTCTTGTGAAGGGACTGCATTTCATTATCCATAGCTTTCCTCCACTTTACTTCTTCTGAACTTTGGATAGCTTCTTTAAAAGTGGACGGAATGCTATCATCTGCAATTGAGAATGCATAGGCCATCATATCATCATAACGAGCAGGTTTTCTTATAGCTCTTCGTGGCCTATCAACTGCAATTGATTCATGTTGCTGTGGAGGTTCTTGGATTTGAACCTCATCTTCATCTGACTCTCCTTCTACCTCAGGAGTGTCTGCAGTTTTAACATCTGCTGCTGGGATTTTTCTGTCAAACTCCACCTGTTTTGGAGTATTCTCCACCTGTTGTGGAGTACCATCTGACTGCTCTATTGTCACCTTTTTCAATAAGGTAGATTCATCAAAAGTGACATCTCTGCTAAAGATTATTTTCTTCGTTTCTGGACACCATAGCCGATATCCTTTAACACCTGAGCTTATCCCCATGAAAATGGCTTCCTTAGCTCTTGGATCTAGCTTTGATTCCTTAACGTGATAATATGCAGTGGAACCAAATACACGTAAGGAATCATAATCTTTAGCAGGTTTTCCCGACCATACTTCCATAGGCGTTTTACCACCAATAGCAGTTGATGGAAGTCGATTAATGAGATGAGATGCATATGTCAAAGCCTCAGCCCAAAATCGCTTGTCCAACCCAGCATTGGACAACATACACCGAACTTTCTCCAGTAACGTTCGGTTCATGCGTTCTGCCACCCCATTCTGCTGTGGTGTATGTCTAACTGTGAAGTGTCGAACAATGCCTTCATCTTCGCAGACTTTCATAAATGGATCATTCTTATATTCTCCTCCATTGTCTGTTCTGAGACATTTGATTCGTCTGCCAGTTTGAGTTTTCACCAATTTCTTCCATTTGAGGAAAACTCCTAACACTTCATCTTTTGACTTCAAAGTATACACCCATACCCTTCTAGAGAAATCGTCAACAAAGGTTACATAATAGTGCTTGCCTCCTAAAGAAGGAGTTTTAGAAGGCCCCCTCACATCTGAGTGAACATAGTCCAGAATACCCTTGGTATCATGGATTGCAGTACCGAATTTCACTATTGTCTGCTTCCCTTTGATGCAATGCTCACAAAAAACTAACTTGCAGGTTTTCACATTCTTCAATCATCCTTGATCAGCCAAACTTTTCAAGGATTTTTCACCTGCGTGTCCCAAGCGCATGTGCCATAATCTGGTTGCTTCCAGATCTTTGTCATCACCAGAAACTGATGCTGCTGTTGTTTCTATAATTGCATTACCTTCATAGTAATACAAATTATTCCTTCTCCGTAATCCTTTCATCATCACAAGTGCACCAGAGATGATCCTCATAACCCCATTTTCTGCAATAATTTTGAGCTCTTTTGATTCAAGGACTCCGACTGAAATGAGGTTCTTCGTCAAACAAGGTACATACCAAACATCAGTCAGGATCCTGATTGACCCATCATGATTCCTCAAGTGGATTGAACCAATCCCTTCAGTGAAACAAGGATGGTCATTTGCTGTATAGACAACTTCATGATCAAGTTCTTTGAAATCAAAAAACCATTCCCTAGTGGGACTCATATGATGGCTGCATCCGGAATCTAACAGCCATGCATTAGAAGAACTTGTCGAACATGCGGCAGGAGTGTCTACGGATGTCATGACTGCTAATGAGAAGGTTGATTCTGAATCATCACACTCAGCTACATTTGAATCAACAACAACTTTGCCCTTGCCTTTAAGCTTTGGACAATATTTCTTCCAGTGACCTTTTTCATGACAAAAAGTACACTTATCTTTTTCTACTCTGGCTTTTGAAAGGGATTTGTTTTTCTTCCCTCCTTTGTTTCGGCCTTGTGTACGGCCTCTAACCACCAAAGCTTCTGCTTCATTTGTCCTCTCTTTTTCTTTCTTTCTCAATTCATGACTATATAGATCAGCACATACATCACTTAAAGTCACTTCCTTATTCCCGTGGAGTAGAGTCGTTGTAAGAAACTCAAACTCGTCAGGGAGAGATGCCAACAACAGCAGTGCCAAATCTTCGTCTTTAAAGGCCACATCCAAATTAAACAGATCAGCCACCAACTTTAAAATTTGTGATGTGTTCATTCATCGTGGTACCGGGAACATAATTGAAGCGAAACAGTCTCTTCTTCATAAAGAGTTTGTTCTGATTGTTTTTCTTCAAAAATTTCTCCTCCAATGCCTTCCACAATTTGTTTGCCGAAATTTCTTTCGAGAAAGCATATTTTTGCTCTCTAGAAAGACAAGAACGAATTGTACCACATGCCAGACGATTGACAGTTTTCCACTCCGTCTCCTCCATTTCTTGGGGTTTCTCCTCTTCAATAGCAACATCTAGACCTTGCTGAAAAAGAGCATCTAGAAGTTCGCTTTGCCACATGCCGAAATGACCAGTGCCATCGAAAATCTCCACTGCAAATCTTGCATTTGTAACAGCATTCCTTACTAAAGTTGACGAGAACGATGTTGCAGTAACAGGTGTGGTATTTTTCTTGTTGTCTGTCATTTCTGCTACAAATATTTATTTAATAGCTACCAAAAAAAAAATTTCAAAAAATGCGGAAACAAAACCAAGGATCCTTTTTTTATGTGGAAGATCAGACTTAGCCGCAACCACAGTGAATACTTCAAACCCTTGGCTCTGATACCAATTGTTGTGGAAATTGGGCTTTTTTCCACCGAATAATTTATGAATTACTGTGATAAAAACTACACCAGGTAAATTCCCAGGAAAGTGGAGGAGTCACAAGCGGTCTCACTTAAAACCCACTTTCCTTAGACTTACGTGTCGTTTGACAGAATTTACCTAGACATGTAATCCCTTTTCACAATAACCACCAAAACAGAGTTTTGCCCAACAAATAGCTATTAAATAAATAAAAGAGAGAATACCAACATTTAACGAGGTTCGGCCAAAATTTTGCCTACGTCCTCGGACACTACCAAAATATATTTCACTAAAGAAATATTACAAAGGGAGAGAGAAGAGAGAAACTTGCTCCAAATTGATGAGAGGAAACAAGCTTGGGACAAATTGAAACTTAAGGAGCTAGGCTCTTTTTATAGCTAATTTCTAACCCTTACCATTTGTAAATCCCCGATGTGGGATTGCTTGAAGTTTACATATTATATATATATTTAGACATGTGGCATTTGAGCCACCTACCAAGCCTACTAATTTTGACACTGCCGTCAGTCCTAGATCTCTCAATCTTCTCTTTTTCTTTCTTTTGTTTTAGTTTTCATCTTTTCATTGGCTTAGGTTCTGTTTTTGGTTAATAATTTTTGGAAACTTTTTAATGTCAAGATCTTTGCCTAATCGCCTATGCGTGCAATGGAGCCATATGCCTTCCCACCTGAAACTTCCTTGGTCTGATTTCCAAGGAGATGCTTTGATGGTTTTTGTTATCTCATTTTTTTAGCTTATATTTGGTGTTTTATCAATAATCCCTTATTGTTGGGTCCTAAAGTGGGTGCTTAGTTTTACTTTTCCTCAATTTGTTGTATTCACATACCTAGGATGCATGAGAGTGACCAGGGGCGAGGCTACCTTCAAATGAAGGGGGGCAGCTGCCCCCCTTATTTTTTTAAAATTTTTTTATATACATGTATTTATATATAGTATTTATATTATTTTTAATATATATATATGGTATTTTTATTATATTGCCCCTCTTTAAATTTATTATTTTTAATATATATATGGTATTTTTATTTTGCCCCATTCACTAAAAAATCTGGCTTCGCCCCTGAGAGTGACAATGCGAGAAAGGTTTATATCCTATTTTTGCTCTTATGTTTTTACAAGAGAACCTTGTGTAGATTTCGCTTGATTGTATTTTAGGCCTTGACGTTCTTCTATCCATAGCCGTTTGATTGTGGGTTTGGCTTCCTTGGACAGATTTTATGCTTTTCTTGGCAAAAATTGTATAATTTTTATATCTTTTTGTGCCTTCTTGATGCCCCAGAGTCATGCAAACTTTGCCAAGATGCTTGTAATTTCCCCTTTCTTTAATGAAGTTTATTTCTTATTGACCAAAAAAATTTACCAACTAGCAAACATATTTGTTAATTAACACGATGATATATATTGTATACTGCCAGAAAAGTTTGTGACTGTATCTCCTTTGGAGCAAAAAAAATTAATAATGGAGAAAACTCTTTCTTTGTTTAAGCAATGCATGCGTGCATGTTAATTACTTAGACTGAGTATACACGTACCAATAATAATATTATATGATTTTTCTATTATTATTATTATTGTAGTCAGCGGCGGAACGACCATGGGGTCGTGGGGGGTCACACGACCCCCCCTCACCGGCAGCCAGACGTGGAGTATACTACTTGCCGGCCCGTGCTCAGTCGGTGCTCTGAAACTCAGCCCCCGCTGAGTTTCAGGGCAAATTGCAGCGAGGGGTAGACGAACCCCTCGCTGCAATTTCAAGTTTTTTTTATTAATTAGTCCCTGGCGAAACGGCGTCGTTTCGCCAAGGACGAATTTTTTTTATAAATAAACCCCTGGCGAAACGGCGCCGTTTCGCCAGGGGTTTAATAAAAAAAATATAAACCGGCCCAAGCGAAACGACGCCGTTTCGCTTGGGCCGGTTCAAAAAATTAAAAGGTTTCTTCTTCTTCAGTTTCTGCCCGCCCCTCTCCCTGTCTCAGCCTCTCCCCAAACCAGTGGCAGCAGCAGCACAGGCCACAGCCAGCCGCACCGCAGCACCGCCGACCGCCGCACCACAGCCACCCACCACACCGGGCGCCCGCAGCACTGACCCCCCCTCGATAAAATCCTGGTTCCGCCACTGATTGTAGTTATTTTTTATTAACAGGTGCAAATATATCTAAATAATAATTTTTTGACATATATTAAATATATATTCTTAAAAAATGAATAATTTTAAAATTAAAATTGAAGAGTAATATTTTTAAAAGGAGAAAGAAAAATGAATATTTTTGAAAATAATTTTATTTTTTAAGATACTTATAAAGAAATCCCAATTTTTTTTTCTTTCAAAAAAAAAAAAAAGGAAATCCCAAATTTAAATAAATCGGGCTTTACGAGGGTGGGAGTGGGATCTATTAATTGGGCTGGCAGGCCTCCTCTATTCTGTCTTTTGGGCCGCCTATTATAATTTCATGAGATTTCTACAAAAATGCCCGAAAAAAATTTGAGAAATGTAAATTCCATTTGGTTGATATTCAATTGCTGAATTACAGGATTATTGATCATATAACGTTTCAAAATGTTTCCTTTTCGTGTTATATTTATTATATATTTTGATATTATTATCACTTTAATTGGTCAAAAATTATAATATAATAAAATATTTTATTTTTTATATAAATTTTATACAAATAATTCTATTTATTATCATTTATTTCCTTTCATATATTATAAAAAAGACAGTATTATATCCATGTATATATTAAAATTAAAATGTAAAAAATAAAATAAATGAAGAATTTTTATTACAAAATAGTGTTCAATGTACAATTATGAAATAAATATTAATAAATATATACTTTTATTTTTATTAAAGTAAATTAATATAAAAATAATAATAATAATAATAATAGGTAAGTTTAACACTTTGCTTGACTTCCAGAACCAAAGAAAAAAAAACACCTTGGTCCTTGCTTGAAGGGCTACAAACCTTGGATGCGCCGCCAATTATATGTATATGTAAAAAAAGAGGCAAGTGCCCACTAACACTTTGAATTCTTGTGAAAATTGTACGCACCAACCCGTAAAAGCCACTCATCTGTCAACCTTTTTTTTTTCAAACCAAACAACTCCCTAGTGTCAGTTTTAATTAATCACTACTACTTTAAAGAAAGTTTGTTTAATATTAATTGCTTCTCATCTAATAGGCTAATTTCAGTAGCCAATGAAGTTTGTTTAATATTTTCGTACCAAAAGTATTTTTTTAAAATTTTTTAATCCAATTAGAAGCAATAAAAAACCAAAAATTCCACTGGAAAACTATCCGTTACAATGGCAATATTCATAGTTGAAAACCAGGGAAATATGGTATAGGCTAATTGCCTTTGCCTACAAAATGCCAAAACCATGGATTGGTTTATGAGATTTGTAGAATTGTAGTTAATCTTCATTCTCCACCTACCAACATCTTAGTCTTATTCTATCCTATCAAAACTATCCACAAATTTAGTATTAATTGTCTCTCTCACTTCCGCTATATATATATATATATATATTTGATTTAACGTCTTTAACTCACTACTTCCATCCAAATTATTATTATTTCCATATCATCATCTCACAACAGAAATTAGATACTTATTTTTAGATAAGATTAAATATATACACTATTTGATTGAGAAGAAAACAAATTAAGACATAATATAAGGACATTTGATGAGATGGATCGAAGGGCTTGGATGGTAATCTATTCCTTTCATGAGGCCCACTATAAAATACCTTAAACAATCACATATATACATTGCAAAAATTACACATTCTACTCTATTTTTAAAATTTTTTATTTTTTTACTGTAATTATTTTAGTTATTTTATTATAAACTCGTAATAAATTCATTATAAACTATATAAAATTTATAAATTCATAATAAATTTATTATAAACTATGTAAAATTTATAAACCCATTATAAACTCATTGTAACTTCATTGTAAATTATAAAAATTTGGTATTTTGATAAATATTTTATAAATTTTGGTGTTTTGATAAATATTTTATAAATATAGTAAATTTAAAATTATTTTTAAAATATTTTATATTTTTGTCAAGAGCCTATATCGATTCCATTATAATCTCATCTCAATTTTTTTTATTTAGCCTTGTTTTTTTTTCAATTGCTGATTGAGATTATAATGGAAATCGCAAAATTTGTCGTGGCTTATATATTTATTGTTGCCACCTTATTCTAAATTAGAAAGATTTTGAGATGGAAAAAATGAAAAGAAAAAGAATGTGATTAAAAATTTTAGTTTTTAATAATATTAAAATCAAATGATTTTTATTTTTTAGCCTTTTTAAAATATTCTTGTTGAATTATGGTGTCTGATAAATGATAATATCAGACCACATTTACATTTTAAAAAATTAATTCTTAATTTAAAATTGTTTGGCTTGAATTCTAAGACAAATGTGGTCTGATATTAAAAGAAAATGATAATCTCAAAATTCCAACTATATTTGTACTGTTTAATAATGTAAATAATTAGTATAAGTTCTAAATAATTTTATAACTTAAAAATCTTATTGCACTTAAATTTCAATTTTTTAAATCTTTATAATGTTTATGGTAGATCAAAATTTTAATAGTATTTCAAATTCGATTCTATTGTTTATATATATCGAGTTCAAGTTATTATATTTATAATATTTGATATAATTAGTATTTGATAGTTTTAATTTAACATTACACCTGGTTTTATATTAGCTTGATATACTAGTAGTATATAATATATATATATATATAAAGCCTAAGTTACAAAATCAAGTAAACTATAAGCGGAGTACCATAATACCATTAGCATTAGGGTGGACAAAATTTAATTAGCTGAACAAAAATTTGATTTGGTTAATTGATCGGAGTATAATTCGATCGGTTCGGTTAAAAATTTAAAATATTTTAATTTTTAATTCGATTAATAATTAATCGATTCGGTTCGGTCAGTTAATCGATTAATCAAATCATTTAAAAAAATTAATTATTTATTATTTATTATTTAATTTTTTAATTATATAAAATTTTATTATAAATATACATTTTTATTACAAAATAAAGTTATGTTTTATTTATTTTTATAATAAAATTTATTTAGTTATTTAATTATATTAATTTTTTTATAAATATAATTTTATTTTAAAATTTAAAAAAATTGATCTATTCGGTTAATTAATCGAACCGATCAAAATATAAATTCAATTAATTTAATTAATAATTTTTTTATATTTTAATTTAATTAATCAATTTAATTAATTAATTTAGTTAATTAATTTAGTTGATTAATTAACTAAACCGCACATCCTAGTTAACATTTCCAAATTAAATGGCATTTTTCATCGAACTATAACAAAACGTTTATACATGTTACGCTTTATATTACACGTGGCAGCTCTGGACTCGCAGAAGTCAATGGTGTGGAAAGTCCATGGTGCACGTTAATTTGGTGGCACGTCTGATACCTCATCACATTTTTCCGTTGTCATGAATCATCCTGAAATTGAACATTTAATTAGAAGAGAATAATGCCTCAAAAAATTAGTAAGAACATAATTAGTAATAATATTATTATTAAAAATGAATTTAATTAGTAATCGTAGTTAGGGGCGTTCACAAACTGCCAAATAAAAAAAATTAATTATTCATTAAACGGTAAAACTGTAATATAATTACTATATTCATCGCAATTATGAATTCATCTATTTGATAGAACCCGTGCATTAACATATTATTATCACTTGATATTAAATATCATATCAAAATAAGAGTTAATAAAAATATTATGTAAAATTCTAGAACTCATAAAGCAAATCAATCTTTAATTAATTATATAAATGATAATTGCTGGAAAAATGATATGTATAACTCAACTAAATTTTTTATTTAACACTCAACCTGTGAAAGAAGACATGGGCCAGCGTTTCAACTAAGTATATATGTAAATATGGTTCAATATTCAATTTTGATATTATATTTTCATTGAAATAACAATAATATGCTCATGTTCATGTATATGTTAGGTAATTACGCAATTACCTTCATGAATATGTTAGGTAATTAAGCAATTATCCAAAAATAAAAATTAATCAATAGGAATTACATTGACTTTCAGTGTAAGGAGTCAATTTCCTTCCGTTGATAGTATAACTATCTATGCTCCACTTAAATCTCACTCCAAAAAAAATTATTCCACTAAAATTATCACTTTATAAAATTAATAAAAATTAATTAATTTTTAACTAATATATTATTATTAATAGGTTAATTAATGGCGTGAGAGTATCATATTTTTTACATTAATGAATTAATAAATAATACTTTAATCAATTTAAATTAATTACGTACAATTTTAAAAAAAATTAATAATTTTCTTAATACGTATTATTAAACTAAAGACGGTAATTTAAATGAGATGAACATAATATTAGTTATCTCTATTATTAAATTCTATATTATTTTTTTAAGAATAAGCATCGGTTGGGTTGATCAATTTTTAATAGTTGACTAACCCAACTACTATAAGTCAAGTTGAACAATTTATTTTTTAAAATTAATTATTATTGGTTGGATTATACTAGATTCAATTGATTTTTTATAGTAAAATGCAAAGTAAAATTTATCAACTCATTTAGTTTAAATTAACATAATTAATTTGATTGATTATATTGATGGTCGGATCGATCAAATTGATCTACATTTGCTCATTCTTAATTATTTCTACATGTTGGGCATACGCTTAAAAAAATGGCTTGTGATAATATTATTACAATTTGAAAGGAAAGTAAAAGCTTAAAAATGTAGGAATTTAGTAATGTTCAGAAACCAAAAGAGTAAAATGAGAGTGCTTTCTTCAAACGCGCATCTCATAAGCTCTTTTAATAGAAAAAGGGAAGTCAAAAACAATAAACAATAAACAAAAATAATATTTTTAGCAAATTTCCAGGTGGCATCTTGCCGACGAAGCATATCACAGTTTATGCAAATGACAACAAAACTGCGACCAATAGAGAGACTTCATCCTGCATGATATGATGATATTACTAAATTGCCCTTTCTATCGAAACGTATTTACTTCTTTATTTCTTTCACAATCTTATATTCCTTTTGTTTTTGAATTGCCAATGAATGACTAAAGTCTTGTTTTTTATTTTTGCAAAGTGCGTTATTATTTATTACTAGATAACAAAATATGAACTACTTATTTTAAATTTAGCTATTTAAATTACAGGTATAAAAATGTTTTATATAAATTTAAAAATTTATTTTAAATTGATAATATGTCAAATTTATTAGTTATATTTTTCTCTATAAATGTAATTTTATTGCATTTAATTCATAAATTAAAAAATAATTAATTAATATTATCATCCTATAAATATGAAATTCCTTATTCCTCCCCATTTCACTAATTTGATAATGGAATTATATAAACTCTATATATAATATATTTATTTTATTGCATAAAATATCTACTGCACCTTATTTACTCTATATTTTGTATAAAATATATAATGCATATTTTATATTACAATTATTAAATAAACAATTATTAAAAAAAATAAAAAATATTATTTCATTGATATGTATAAACCTTAAAAAATATATGAAACAAAGGAAAAATTATAATAAAAAGTTTTATTTAAGGATTAACAAAAATAAAATCCTTTTTTCCCTGAAGCCTTTCGATCCTTAAAAAAATATATATTCATTTTTTTTATTTCTCCCATTCATCTTTTTTTAAAAAATAAAAATAAATTAAAAAAAATACCAATTGATAATTACATAAAAAAACTAAGCACATGTCAGTAAATTAGATAAAATTAGAAGGACAAATTGGTAAATTGGTGAAACTAATGACGCATCACAATATTCACAACTGCTCTAAGGTCCTAAGTTTTATCATTTATCCTTGTCTCTCTTGAAAACCTTCATTTCCAAGCTCCCTCTCGGCCCTTCTTCGACCCAAGCAGAGCGCGATTTCTGTTTCCGTTTCCATTTCGCATTCTCTTTCTAAAGCCAAAACAGATCCAAAACTATAACGCTTTTTATTTTTCTCTGTAATGTCAATTAAGATCGCCTGACTCGGTCTCTCAGCATAGTTGACTCGCGCACTGAATCACCCAGTCAAGTGCTTCTAATTCCAATGGGAGCAGTGCCTTCAACGCCGCGGTGGAGCAGCTTGCGGCCTCAGGAAACGGCGGAGTACTTAATCGGCTCATTTGTCGGTGAAAAATCATTTCCTCTCGGCTCAGATTTCTGGCAGAAACTCTTGGAACTCCCTCTCAATCTTCGCTGGCCCACCGACCGCGTCCAGGAAGCCTGCCAGCTTTTCGGTCAGTTTGCCTTAGCAAATTTTCTTGAATTATGGAGTTATTATTGTAAAATTGTGCTTTTTGGTGATTGCATCCTTTTAGGAAGCTTTTTCATGGTTTTGGATTTTTTTCCTCGTGGTGTTTAGTGACCTATTTGCGATCAATTAATCAAGTTAGCTTCAACTGATTTATAGATATTTGTAGTAACATGTGTCCGGAGGTACATTGTTGTCTTTTAGTTTATTTTACAGGCCCAGGGCTTTTAGTTGTTTCATTATTAGAATTGTACTTCCTTTGAACTGCTCTACCTTAATTCCAATTTCAAAACGTTTCCTGTCTTGATGATTACTCTATCTCTATTCTCTGCGTTCCAGTATTCAGTTGTAGTTAAATCCTCTCTGTCTTGTTTATTACTGTTATTGATTGACTTCTCCAAGTTCTCTTTCTTCCGCTGTTCAATGGTAGCTAGATTGTTGTATTCTAGCTTAATTGCATATTTACATGCATTGGCCGAGTTTGCCAATCTTAAGTCTTAACTGAACCTGTAAGCCTCTGTAAACCTTCTTCAGAATTTTAACGACTCTTTGTGATAACCATACTATTATACATATCTACTGCATTGGTCATGGCTATCTGTAATTTGCATGATCTTCAATGCTAGTAGGATTTGTAGATTAATTGTTGCTAATATATAATTTTTTGCCCCTTCCTTTTCCTAGTTTAACAATTTTTGTTGCTTTGAATAATTTGCGGTGCAGCACAAAACAACTGTTACACTAGGCATCTTGCAAAGATTTTGATTCATCTAGTACAATGTTTGCAAGAGTGCATTTCAATTTCTGGTGCACCATCCTCAGTTTATATGAAGGCCGTTAATGCAGTGTATATTTCATCTGTTTTCTTAAAGTACTTAATTCAAAATGCCCAAAGCAACCACATCGATGACTTGCATCTATCTTTGGATGAAACTGAACCTTTACCAAAGGATTTCATAAAAGGTATGCCACATGCAACAGTAACATACAATTTATTTGCTGCCTTTTATACATCATTCTTATATGGTCACCAGTAAAGGAAGATTAAGACTATAAACTTGTGGTAGTCCTGCCAAAATTGGAGATTATTGGATTGGTAATCTATGTAGACTTGTAGCCTTTAGTACTCTTGTTGCTCATAAGAATGGCTGTATTACTTGTTATATTTTCTCATTTGTTGTTTGCAATTTGTCTCCACCGTAGGTTGGGGACAGGGATGTTGGTGACTGTGGAAGATTGTTCAAAGCACCATGTAGGCAATAATCAGGGGTTTGGCCTAGATATGTGCTTGTGTTTTCATTGGGAATAATCTAAGTTTGTTAAAGGGCTTAATTCTTATGTATTCATTAAACTGCAATAACCTTAGTGGTTTGACCCAGCTGAGGTTATCTGATTGTTAAAATTTTGTTTTGGGTATATTCAAGTGTTTGTTTGATGACTGTAATTTCCAATATTTAAGCATTGTATTTCTGAGGTATGGGTTTTGTTTATGCAGATCAAAACGTTGAGAATCTTGTTGTGCATAGTGTGCTTAGCTTTATTGGCTCTGTAGATATAAGGTACATCATGGATTTTTTCCCCTTTTCATCTTATAAAATATAAAGCCTTTTATTCTTCTAAGTTGTGTTAATTTTTTTGTTACAAGTGCGAATACATACCTCCTACATCAGGAATTGCTTAACTTCATGCTTGTTGCAATGTCAACCCAACTTCTTTATGGTCCATCACCAGGACCAACCGATATGAATCCTTTTATTGATGCAGCAATGACACAGGTTCGCTGAGGAATTTAGGCCTTATCTGTCGTTTGGAATTCTCTAGACGTTAATCTTATTATTTGTGAAATGTATAATTTGCAGGAAAGTTCTTTGGTCAGTTCGGTTGTTCACGGACTGCTCCTCAATTACATAATGCGGCCTCGAATCCCATTGACCAGTACATCTTATGCTGTATTTTCTGAAGGGAGTCAGCCTGGTGTTTTGCAGAGAGTTAGTTCTGCAGCAGGTATACTGAACTGTGTTGGTTTGTTTGTTCATTTTGTTCAATTCTCAAGTTCAACAATACAAGGCTTGAACTACTCTATTTGAATATCAAAAAAGGGCTGAGCTAGAAAGTTCTATTATTTAGTCATTAATTATTTAGTTTGTTTTATAAATTTCTATTATCGGTAAAACATGTGAAACGGATAGAATACTCATTGAGGTGTGGCAATGTTTCAGAGATGTAGGAGTTATGTGGTTGACGACTTTGTTTAACATGATCCTTAATACAAAGAAAATGTTTGATGAATGGAGACAAAACAGTTTGATACCTATTTTTAAGAATAAAAGAGATATTCAAAATTGTTCAAATTACAAAGGTTTTTAAGTTTATGAGTCACACTATGAAACTGTAAGAGAGAGTTGTGGAACACCGTTTACGTTTGAAAACTTGTATCTCCCTAAACTAGTTTGGTTTTATGCCTAGTCGATCAACTATGGAAACCATTTTTCTTTTTAGAGATGTGATGAAGAAGTATAAAGAGATGAAGAAGGATTTACATATGGTTTTTATTAACTTGGAGAATGCTTATGATAGAGTTCCTAGAGAAGTTTTATGGTGGGTCCTAGAGCGTAGGGGGATTTATATAAGATATATCCAAGTCTTGAAGTATATGTATGATGGAGCTATTACTAGTGTTCGTACTGTTGAAGGGGATACTAAGGATTTTTCTATTTTTATTTGGTTATATCAAGGTTCAGTTTTGAGCCTTTATCTCTTTGTCTTGGTCATGAATGAGGTAATTAGGTATGTACAAGATGATATCCTTGGTTTATGATGTTTGCAAATAATATTGTATTAATATATGAAATCCTAGCAGGAGTATGTTAAAAGTTGGAACTATGGAGAAGTACTTTGGAATTAAAAGGTTTTAAGTTAAGTAGAACTAACACTGAGCATATGTATTGTAGATTTAATAATGCGAATAGAGATGGAGGCAATGTTGTTTTAGATGGAGTAGCAGTACGTCATAGTACTCATTTTAAATACCTTGGCTTTATTATTTAAGAGGATGAAGATTGTGAAAAAGATGCAAGTCACAGGATTAAAATTGATTGGATGAAGTGGAGGAGTGCTACAAGAGTGTTATGTGGCCGAAAGATGCTAGTTAAATCGAAAGAAAAATTTTACTGCACTGCAATAAGGCCTATGGTGATATATGGTAGCGAGTGTTGGACTATGAAAGGACAACACATGAGTAAGATGTATATTGTGGAGATGATAATGATAAGATGAATGTCTGAACATGCTAGAATGGATATAATTCGGAATGAGTGTATTAGAGAAAAAATAGGAGTAACGCCTATCGATGATAAGATGAGAGAATATGGATTAAGATAGCTTGGTCATGTGAAACATAGACCTAGAGATGTGCCGGTCAGAAAAACTAAACTAGTTAAAGTAAAAATAGTCAAGAGAGGCAGGGGTAGGCCTAAACTAATTTGGACAAAGCGGTACAAAATGATTATACTGTTTTAAATTTATCAGAAGATGTCGCCTTAAATCGAATCGAGTGGAAAAGAAGAATCTATATAGCTGACCCGGATTAACTTGGGATTAAGGTTTTGTTGTTGTTGTTGTTATGAATTTCTTTTGATATTTTTGAATTTGGGTTATATTTATCCAAATATTAATATTGGCACCAAGGGTTAATTGAGTTTAGTTGAGCTGTATTTATCTAGCTAAGGCTGAGGATTTTATGTATATGCTATGTAAATCGCCTGATTTCCCCTCCATTTCATTCTGATTCTGTTGCTAGCTTTCACGCACTATTTTTGTTCATTCTGATTCTGTTGCTAGCTTTCATGCACTATCTTACTTGGGAATGAGCTATTCTTAAGTACTATTTCTGGACTTCAGGAAAATATTAGTTTATTTCCTGGCACATGTTTCTGTTGACATTTGATATGTTTGACTTGCAGCTACTTTTGTCTTACTGCCATTCAATTATTTGGCCGGTTCAAATGGTGAAGGCATGAGAAACCCATTGGCAGACTGCAGTCTTCACGTCTTGCTCATACTTAATTATTATCATAAATGTGTTGTGGGCAATGAACCTATGACTGACAGAAGCGATGCCAGTGCTGCTTCAGATTCTCTGTCCAAAGTTTTCTCTGACAATCCTTACTGCAAAGCATTAGAAAATGCAAGGGACATAGAACGTGAGCTCCTTTCTCTCTCTTTAAACTATTATTAAAAATTTACGTTGGCATGTTTTATAATGTTTCTATATTGTTAAAGCACCCTCTTTTCATGTTTTATTATGTTTCTATATTGTTAAAGCACCCTCTTTGCAGTTGATCGTGTAGATATTGAGGGGAACTCACATAATGGATCACTTGTGAAATTACCATTCGCATCTCTTTTTGATACTCTTGGCATGTAAGTATCTTCTTCTTCTCTGGTTTCTTACATCATTTGAGTTATAGCATGTGGGAAATTTGCTGGCACATGCTTCCTGCTCACCGAGAGAGGGAGAGTGGTTGGTTTGGGAAAGGGGGGGGGGGGGGGGGGGGGGGGGGGTGGGGAGGGGAGTGGTTGTGTTAATTGCATACATCTACCAGAAAGAGGGGGAGAGAGAGTTTATTACATGCTTCTGTTAAAGAGAGAGAGTGTTATTTGCATGCTTCTACTAGAGAGAGCAAGAGGGAGAGCTAATTATATGCTTCTACTGCCATGCAGTTTGGTGAGAGGGTGTAGAAGCAAGTTAATTAACACTAAGCTGCTGCTTCTGTGTATACTTCTGCTTTCTTGGTTTCCTAACAACTACACTTCATGCTCTTAATTTCACTGAATAATAATGTTATGGAATTTCTTTTGTACCAAAATTGTCATTTTTTATGCTGAAGTTGTTGAAGTAATCATTTCAAGAAATGTTTCAGCATTTTATAGAACTTTACTGTAATTTGAATATTCAGACAAACACTGTTACTCTCTCATTTCCAGTATTGCATAAAAGTTTTTCCTCTGCAGGTGCTTGGGTGATGAAACTGCAGTCCTTTTGCTTTACACATTGGTGCATGGGAACTCTGACTTTCTGGAGTATGTTTTAGTGCGAACCGATTTGGATACATTGGTATGGGAGATCAACTTAAATTTCTCTTGCTTTCCCCTCTCTCTAGAACTTTAAAATGTGAATGACAATGAGAAAGAATCCTTGTTTGGGAGAAGTCTGGTCTGTATCCTGGGCCTAAGGTCTACTAGGTTTTACCCTGTTGTGGAATTTGCAGTAATAATTTGAAGCAGGCAAGCCCAGTATTCTTCCAGAGAGGGACAAGGAACAGGGGGTGGGGGGTGGGGTTTAGGAGGATATAAGAACATGTATTATGATTATTTCACATTCTACATGTCAAGAGCATCTTAGTGAAATAGGATCTGTATATGTTTTTGATTTAATGTCTAATGGATGTTGCATGCTGAGGGAAGGTTAAATAACTAGGATATTGTTTGACATGTTAATTTTTTATATGTAATACATTCTTGAGGTCAGTGGAATTCTAACACTTCTTGATTATATGAATTGGCATATCTTTTTTCACTTCTGTAATTTTATGATGATGAATTGCAGTCTAATAATGATCTATTTCTTTGGAATGGAACCCGCAGCTGATGCCCATTCTGGAGACACTATACAATGCTTCAAAGAGGACATCAAATCATATTTACATCTTGTTGATTATACTCCTTATACTGAGTCAAGATTCTTCTTTTAATGCAAGCATTCATAAGATGGTAAAGATTACTCTTCTAACCAATATTTGACCTTACGGCTAAGGTTTTAATTTTTTTCTTACCTTTTTGTATGCCAATTGATACAGATACTGCCTAGTGTTCCATGGTATCAAGAACAACTTCTTCATCAGACATCTCTTGGTTCCTTAATGGTCATAATTCTAATAAGGACTGTGAAATATAACCTATCTAAGCTGAGGGTATGACTTGAAGTTCTCTAATTTTTATACTAATGAAAAAGGATAGAGATAGTTTTATAGTTGCAACAAAGTTTATTCTCTTGCTTAAGAATAGCAAAATGATCAAACCATGATGGATAATTCTTCCTCCACATGATGATAATAGCATTAAATTAAGAGGACCAGGGGTGGTGGGGGAGGATTCCCCACTTCCACCTTTGTATTAATAAGCCTATATGCTGCCATTTAATTCAGAGTTGGATTGAAGTTCTCAGGCACATTGTTCCCTTTAGCCACATGATAGACCTAGCCGAAGTATGAATAACGAACCATTTTAATATATATGACTTTAAATGTTGAATTCATATAGGTCTTTCGTTACAAAAAGTTCAACCTAAGCTCTTTAATATTTAAACTTTTGGCAGGATCTCTATCTCCATACAACTTGTTTAGCAACTTTGGCAAACATGGCTCCTCATGTCCACCGTTTGAGTGCATATGCATCACAAAGACTAGTTAGCCTTTTCTACATGCTTTCTCGCAAGTATGTCTTCTATGTGACTTCTTTTTCTGTATTTTTACCAATCGACGAACTTCTCTCTGTTGCTGCCTTTTATTTTCTGGTAGTCCTGCATTTTCCTTTTATTTATTTAAATATGGTGTTGCATTTTAGGTACAACAAACTTGCTGAGAAGATAGATGATAAGATAGGAAAGCATGGCTCAATTGAACAAGGAAGCCTTGCTGAAAATTTGGTATTCATTTTGTTTTTTATTATGTTGGGGCATTAGCAAAATAGATATATCATGCTACTTGGATGTATCCTTGTGTTTTTTCCTATTAACGTGATTATTTTTGTCGCAGTCTGCTGAGTTGCATATCTACACTGACTTCCTGAGAATTGTCCTTGAAATATTAAACGCAATTTTGACGTATGCCCTGCCACGTAATCCTGAGGTATCATTTCATGTGTAGATTCTGTATTATGTAATACATTTTGTGTAGATTCATTTGTAGATTGTTTCCCTTCAATCACAAAATTATGCAATACATTGTGTTCCCCACATTTCTTATTTTATGTTCTTTGGCAGGTGGTATATGCTATAATGCACAGGCAGGAGGTTTTTCAACCATTTAAGAATCACCCACGCTTCAATGAACTGATTGAAAATATTTACCTGGTACGTCCATGATATTTTTTCAAATAAAACTCGCTGCATCTCTTCTTCTAATGTATCTTGGAGTTGTTTCCTTGTTCAGGCACAACTATTGTGATATTTGTTAAGCCTGTTCTAAAGCTCTCTTCAATACCTAAATAATGCTATTTGTGTCTGATTGTCGTTTGAATCATATTTGATGACCCTTGTGACCTTCATAGGTTTTAGATTTTTTCAATAGTCGAATGGATTCGCAAACACAAGATGGGGAATGGTCAGTAGAGAAAGTCCTCCAACTTATAATTATTAATTGTCGATCATGGCGAGGTGAAGGATTGAAGGTAAAAACAAATCATTTAGAAAATTAGTTGTCTTGCTTAATTTGGAGTCCAGATACATTAGTTTGGACTTTACTTTTGCACTTTTTGTAAAACTTGGATGATTTTATTTGGACAGATGTTTACACAATTGCATTTCTCATACGAACAAGAGAGTCATCCAGAGGAGTTCTTCACTCCATATATTTGGCGGCTGGCTTTGACACACTGGTATTATTCCTGCATCTCCTTGCCTTCTTATCTTCCCTTCTCTGGTCCCTGATCCAAAAGAAAAGGAAAAGAAAATAGAAAGGACCGAAAATTGAGTTACTTGGTGTGACTATGAGTCACTACTCATCTACTGTGGTCTGCCTATTTCACTTTTAGCTTGTCAGCTATAATATTACCTTGATCAGTTCTCAAGATATTTATGGTTCTTATTACTCACTAATTCTGTATCATATTTGTTCTTCAGTGGATTGAGCTTTAATCCTGGTGCCATAAATCTGTTTCCTGTTGATCTGCCAACAGAAGTGAGTATCTTGATCTGCTTTGTAATTTGTAGAAGTTAGCATTTGGAAATTGTTACTTTTTGTTGAATTGTTATTCCCTACACACTTCACTCTTTGGTTCATGGAATAGGATAGGATAATTATTCCATACAAAATAGTTATTCTTGTTTGAGTTATATATAGTGCAACAATTTATTTTATGGAATAAATATTTTCCAAAATCTTAGTTTTAGTCACTGAGTTGCCGCAAAATGGATGTGATCCATTGAGTTGGATTTTGACCTGTTAATTCTTTCGTACCAATCACTAGACAAGTAACTTGAGAAAAGGAGCTAAAATGCGCGAAAATAGCACTTGCTCACAACAAAAATCTAAGAATTGTCATTTCTTACTTGAATTCTTTTGTCTGGTTCATTAGTCCTTAACAATAACATTTAGTTATTTTGCTGCAGAAACTAAATGATTATGGCTGGAATCTTGATAAGCATGAAAACAGGGAGTTGGATCAAGAGGTGTTGCTTGATGTGTAGTGGGCGCAGTACAATGTATTCCGCAGTAGATGTTCATACTTAACTGTGTTGTAAATACGCGTAGCTAGAGGTGTATTCGTCTCATTCTTTCCTGTTTATATGGTTGGAATACCTTTTTTTGGGACTACCCCATATACAAAAAATGATTAACACGATGTAATCAATTAGTGAGAGAATAAGCTGATGCCACTTTTCAAAATATAGTTATCTGGGCAAAATATAGATTTATTATTTCTTTTGTTTAGACAATTGCTTCTTTACTTTTGCAGAATTAACTGTTGCAGATCCAAGTTCTATTGGGAGGCAATGTGGATCCACTTCTTTTGCTGAATTGATTCGAGTGTACTTCCAATTTATGGTTGCTGACATAGAAAATAAATTTTTCTAGGTAAGATTTTCAATCTCTGCCAGAGATTTCAAGATTGCACGTCAAATTGATGTCAAAAAAATGAATTTGTCTGGCAGTATTAATCCATTGGTACATTTGGGCGAGCATCTTATGCTGCTTTTGAGAAAAAAAGAAAAATACTCCCCCCCTCCTTTGGTATATTGCGCAATCAATAATCAAATATCAGCAGGAAACCAAGTTTTATGTTTATATCAATGGCTCATTATAACGTTAGCTATTATTATGACTTATAAAAAGTTCTTTGCCGCTTAGTCATTTGCGGAATTTAATGTATTGAAATGTAATTTTAACAATTCATTCCATATGATATTGCATGCGAAGTAATAGAATTAAAAATTCTTCCATTTATAGTTTACATCCTTAAAAGTTTTACTAAACATCGGATGGACTCGAATTCAACTTAAACAAGGGCTCCACCTTTAACATATTCTGAAAATGCCAAGGCAACCATGCCTAACATGGCAAATCTGCCATTCCAAAGCTCTGCATCAGACGTCATAAATCCATCAGACTTCGACTCGGCACTAACCCCTTTAAACAATGGGATCAAAGACGCGAGAGAGAGCACGATACTAGTTCCTAGAAACCATGTGATTCCACCATTGGATATTTGAGTAAACACATCCTGACCGTTGGCTATCTCCGTTGCCATTGCAGCTACAAACCCAATCATGGCTAGCCTTCCGTTGATCCTCTCTGGTGCAGGCCCACTGAATGCCAACACGTCCGAGAATTTCGTGCTGACCTGTTAGTCATTATCCATCCATTATTAATTTACTTTTACATGAGAATAAAAATTACCTATTCTTATTGTAATGAATCAATAGTTTGCATTAAATATAACTGATGTCTGATGATACATTTATAATTGTGAAAGTAAGTGATTATGTCACTACCTTTGAAACAGGGGTAGGTTGTGGTTTCGGAGGTGTAGTGATAGGTTCAGTAGGCTGCATCTTTTCAATTTCTCGCTCCTCCTGATATTCCTGCAAAATCAAATATTACGATACCGTCTTCACTAATATTACAAGAAATCTCCACATATATTTAGAAGACAAGGTTTAAATACTACCTTCGCCATGCACTTCACTGTAGGATAGGCACATCTTCGCAGTCGTGGAACATACAGTGTCGTAAGGAATCGGTGACTCACTATACCTCGATTAGGAACACGTAATACCGGACTTGTTAGAGCGGCGCAATGCACGGCAACTCCGGCCATAATTTATATTGGAGAATCTCTGTAAGTGGCAAAGAACTTGAATACTGAAACTGAAATAACTTAGCGATTCAAACTTTGGCAGTGAGAAATGTAGTTATGCGGAGCAGGCATTTATAGGCTAGCAAGGAAATGAGAGTAGAGGATATTTTAGATCCACGCCATCTAAAATATAATTCTGGAATGTGACTGCGACTTAGTGGTCCCAGTTGTCTACACATACACCGAAGTTGGTGACGTGGCTACTTCCATGTCCGCCTGTTTATGCCTAACTCATTAAAGAAGTTGTGGTCAGTATTGTTCTAGGTTCTTCAGTGTAATAAAAGAAGATGGACCTTTTCTAGTTCTCGTTGCATTGATATCAGACAATGCCACGATTTTACCACATGATTTTGACACGTCCTCAATGCAACTCTTTTTCACTTTCTTTTTGTTATTATCATTAATCACCACTTTCTTTTTGTTATTATCATTAATCACGTAATTACTAAATAAATACAAAATATTCAGCATATAGAGCACAATGCATAATAAATAATTTTCATTATTATTGTGTTGAGCTGCAGTACAGATAAGGGTTCCTCAGTCTCATTGGTTTTCAGTTATTTAAGCGGCGGAGTATCGGCAAGCTTGTACATATAATGTGAGAACACATCAAATTCTCTTACACCTCCTACTTCTTCAATTGGCACAGCATTACAAATTTCTTTCAAATCTTCTTCTGTTAGCTTCACTGTTAAGGACCCAATATTGTTTTCAAGGTTCTTCAATTTAGTTGTCCCTGTAAAACATCAAAGAGAAACACTAATAAATCCATGACCCTGAAACAACAATCTAAAATTACATAAAACTAGAGTCCAAGTCACACACCAGGAATTGGAACAATGTCTTGTCCCTGGTGAAGAAGCCATGCCAGAGCTAATTGTGGCGTTGTGCAGGAATGCTTTGCAGCAAGGTCGGCATGACGAGCATATATTAGTTTATTTTTCTCTAAATTTTCTCCAGTAAATCTTGGATGCATAGCCTATGACAGGAATATCAGTTCATTTAAGAAAAATGATCAATCCATTAAAAATTGAAATGTATATAGCGGTCAAAATTCCAACCAATTGACTCTTATCGGGCAAGCTCTCCACAACTGCCTTCCCAGCAAAGAATCCCCGACCCAGAGGGCTATATGCTACTATCCCAATACCAAGATCTCTGATAAAAGATATAACATATATTAATCCTGGGATACTTTCATTACTGTAAATTTTTTTTATATAAATCAGGCCAAGTTAAGAAAAATAACTCAAAAAATTGTCTTCTTAATCAGAATTAGTGTCTCTTAATTAAATAACAAAAACAACAAGCTAGATAACAAACCTACAGACTGGAATTATGTCCTCCTCGATCTCGCGACTCCACAATGAGTATTCCATTTCTACAGCAGTGATAGGATGAACAGCATGTGCCCTGCTTATAGTGTCTACACTAGCTTCAGATAAACCAATGTACTTTATCTTTCCCTCCTCTACCAGTTTCTTCAGCTCCCCCATCTAATACAGAGAAACTAAATCAAACTCTACTACCCATAAAGATTCTATATTTGATTCAATATATTTTTATCAGGAAAGAAAACAAAATCTATTCTATAGCTCTTACAGTATCCTCTATTGGCACTGAAGTGTCAATGCGATGCTGAAAGTATAGATCAATATAATCCACATCTAACCGCTTCAGACTAGCTTCGCAACATTGCCTCACATATTCAGGGGTACCTTTCACTGTAAATCTGAATCCCTTTGACTTTATAATGCCAAATTTTGTTGCTAACTGAACCTGTTCTCGAGGAAGCTGCTTTAAAGCCTGAAATGGAGAGAGCTAGCTAATTTATAATGTAAGAACATGAAACATTTTTATTTATCGTTCACATCGAATAAAGCAGTAAATTTTTTCCTTAATTTCATAGCATTACTTGAATAAAATTCTTTCAACTTCAGCATAAACTAATCATTTTCATCCCACTTTTCAATTGTAATTTGTGTATTCAGCCCACACTCCACATACTCTGCTTGTTTGGAACCAAAAGGTTTGAGCTATAAATTGAATTTAAATTGAAAGCAAAAAACTGATACCTTCCCAACCATGATCTCATTGTCATGATCATCTCCATATAGATCAGATGTGTCAAAAAAGGTGATGCCTTTGGAAAAAACTTCATTTATTATTGCACGTCCCTCTTCATGTGGGAGTGGTGGATTATATATTCCTGACAGTCCCCCACACCCAAAGCCCAATCTTGAAACCTGTAATTGACATAATTAGAATAATTTTTTCCCCATTCATATGCTAGGTTATATCATATTCTAATTAACTAGAATATAACTTCTGAAACCCAGTACATAAAACTAGTGAACAGATTAACAGTGTGGCAAACAGAATAATATGCCAAAAAATTGACGGTGCCAAGCAACTTGTTAAATGGGGTTGCAGAACCCGGTCACAGAAAATTCAAACTAAAATAGTTAACAATGATTCATGAAAATCAAGTATAGATCAAAGGTGGAGAAACCAATCAAGTATTGATCAAATTAGAGAAGCCACCAAGATGGTTGCAGTGATGAATTTTATTTTGCAAAATAAGTAGTGAAGGAAATGCTTACCTCCAAGCCTTGATTGCCTAGTTTCACTCTTGGGATTTGGATCTGTGACTTCTCTTCCATTGTGAAAGGAAAGTTAGGTCAAGTTCAAGATTCAATTATAAGAAATATTCTTATTAATGGTCAGTTAAAAAATAATGAGGAATAATGTTGAGTGGCAAAGTTCTTGCAACAACTTGGAATATAATTTATAGTTAAGTAATATATTCACTTACCTGCCAACTTGTCATTTGGCATTTCTGTGGTAGGGATCACCTGTTACCTCTGACTAATCCAGATAGGATTTGCATTAATAACAATTTTTTTTTTCTCAGCTTTCTATTCAAGCCTTGTGCCCATCGATTCTTTTACTCGTTTATGGCCTACCGAATGTTTAAGAATTAAGATGGCAAAGCTTCAACTTCAAGGCATAGGTATATACAATCTAAAGTAATTATTTTTCACTTCTTGGTATTTGTTTTTGCTTACACCTACAGCAACACTAAAATTATGAAATGGAAAGATCCTGAGAAACTATTAACATATAACGTAATTTGCATCTTTCATGTTATGTTGCCCAAATGATGTAACGCCAAGTCTAAGCAGGGAAACCAGAAGCATAGAAACATAACACCTCATTAAAATGCTTAATATCAGAGGGAGAGAGAAGCAGCCATAATTTCAAAAAAAAAACTAGGTTGATTTGGAGTCTATTTACATTTTTCTTACACCAAAGTGTACGCTCTCAATCGAATGCCAGCAAAATGTATTTTATTTCCAATCAAAAGAATCAAAGAAAAATACGTAGTAAAGGTTCAACTTTCCACGTCCAACAGTTGCAATACACCTAAAATTGGATTGATAATGTTGGATTTCTTACACCGAGTGTCTTGCTTGGACATTCGCACTAGTCACAAGCAAGACACCATGTCTCATTTATTATAAAGAGAAATACAAGAAATGATTTTTCTTTTTTATTTTTTACCAAAAAATGTTACACCTTTTAGTTTATCATTCGCAGGCCTCCAAGTATATTTTAAAAAATCAGGTACCATTCTTGAGCCACTAACTTCGTTAATGCATGCAGCATCTGAAATTTGTTTTAAATCCTCTTTTTTGTAAGCGTTACTTCCAAGGATCCAATGTTGTTAACAAGGTTCTTAATCTTATTGGCTTTACCTGCGTAATTTCAACATTTAAAAGAATTGTCAGTCGCTACAACTCTTGAACTACACTTAAAAATCAATTACATGTTCCCAAACCAGGCTTGTGCAAGGACAAAGCTACTAGTTGGAGAAGGGGGCATTCTGATTTGAAAAAAATAATTATTATATATATTTATATTTATTAAAATTTTAAAAAATTTTAATTTGCCCCCTCTCAAAATTTTAATTTGCTCCTATGTTTTAAAATATGCAATAAGTTAAAGAAAATAAGTCTCAATTAATTATTTCAATACAACTAAATATATTTCTCTTGTAAAAAATTAATTAAAAAATTCATACTCTTCAAAAAGAAAATTAGACAGTAAAAATTTCAATCAAATTAACTTGAATTCATCTATTGAATCAATTGATTAAAAAATTTAAAATTTTGAGACTAATTAGATTAAATAGCTGCATTATTTCAATATAGCAAAAATATTGTGGTTAAATTTAAATTTATTATTATAAATTTAAAATATTATAACAACAATAATATAAGATGATATATTTACTATAAATAATTAATTATATAACTAACCAGTTTAACTAAATTATATAACTAAAGAAAAAAAATTTACTACAAAATTTCATAATTGTATATGAGATTTATTGCAATGATACAATAAATAAGAAGGAAAATTAAGAAATAATACAAGATTAAAATTTTTAATAATTTTTCATTTTTTAAAATTTCTTCTCTTTACTTTTGATTTTTGATTTTATTATTTTTATTTTTAATATTATGTGATGATTTTTATTTCATTTTTTTAAAAAAAATTATATTCATAATTCAATTTTTTTATTTATACTTTATATATGATCTCATTACATATATATATTAATATTTTATTTGATTAATTTAATTTTTTGTAAATAAAATGGTCTATTAATAAATTGACAAATTTACAAAATAATAATTATATGAAATATGCAACGAGTGTGAAAACTAAAATAAAGAGAAAATAATTAGAGATAAAATTAGGATTTTTAAAAGAAAATTTGCCCTCCTTTAAAAATCCTGTCTTTGCCCCTGGGCTTGTGAAGATGTAGTTTCACTTTGATGATCAGATGAATATTAGCTGCACATACGAAAGGTATTTTCAAGTAAAGCCTTGTATACCTGGAATTGAGACTATGCCATCCCCATGATGGAGAAGAATGCCAAAGCAAACTGAGGAATAGGGCTTTGTTCTTCTCTAGATTCTCTTCTTTGAACCTTGGATGCACCTGCCCCTGTAACATGAGGAGAAAATTCTTTTCTGATAAGACAATCTCTTTCTAGAAGCCAGAATGGTAAAGTTGGAATTAAAGTTGTAATTAGAGAAGAATCGTGCACATCTTTAATGTATTAAACAAACATTTATATAGAAATAGCAGTTTTGAGTTTTTACTTGTATGTTATTTACAGTTACACACCACAACACTCTCACTGGATAAGCTTTCCACAACTGCCTTCCCAGCAAAGAACCCAATACCAAGAGGACTGTATGCCTGTATGCCAATATGAATTTCTCTGTGGATGTAAAGGTAAGAAAAAAGTCAGATGAATAACTCATCAAGCATGAGCATTTAATTTTCTCAGTGATTAGATATGTAGTCAAGCACAGGATTTAAAGCAGAAGCTACTAAACATATGCAAATGTCAAAAATAGTAGGTAGGAAGCAATTTATTAAACCTGCAATGAATACTCCAAGATTCGAAGCCCTGGAACTAAATGTGAATATACCTGCAGAGGGGAATAATCCATCTGTAAGGTAGTGATGGGATGAACTCCATGGGCTCTTCTTATTGTGTCTTTACTTGATTCTAATAACCCAATGTATTTTATCTTTCCTTCATCTACCAGCTTCTTAAGCTCTCCCATCTGCCTCGCCATATTAATTCCAGAAATATTGAACAAAAATTGAAATGTAGTAAAAACATTATATATCAAGAAGAATAAGGACTTGCATTAAGAAATATGTCTTGATAGTGCCCGCATCCTCTATTAACATTGAAGCATCCACACAGTGCTAATAATAGGGATCAATATAATCAACATCAAGTTGTTCTAGACTAGCTCCACAGCATTTCCAAACATATTTAGAGCTGCATTAACCAGGAATTGCTGACCATCCTCTGACTTGAAAAGTCCAAATTTTGATGCCAATTGAACTTTTTCTCCATGAAGCTGCTTCAAAACCTAAAATTATATGGAAAAAATCAACCTTCATTGTTCCAGAAAGAAAATTGCACTTTCTAGGAAAAGAAATACTGCCTATGCTCATATAATCATATAAACCTAACTTATTTTAGACCCGTCAAACAAAAGCCAAAAATTGTTTTTAACATTATCACCTACTCAATGCATCTGTATATCAAATATCAATTTATAAACAGTTGGTCCACATACTTAATGCAGCTAATCCTTAATCTCAAATGTTAACTAGAGAAGAAAATAAACGAATACCTTGCCAATCATAATTTTGTCCATACTTATCTGCTGTATGAAAGAAGGTGACACGCCCTATGAAAGGCCTGCTTAATGAGAGAACATTCAGCTTCACGAGAAAGAGAAGCATCTGCAGCACAATAAAACCACCATTAGAAGAAGGAATTTTCTTCGATTAACTAACTAAAATTGAAGAAAATACAACTCGGAAAATTCAATATAATTTCCTAGGAAAGATCAATTCATCAAAACTTGTTTTTTTCCTTATATAAGATCACTCGAGTCTTTCAACCAAACTGCAAACACATTAACCACTCTAGCAGATAATTTAAGTTTACTTTGTTGATTAGAAACATCTAGAAATAGAGGGTATTTGGGGTTTTATTGATTAGCAACAAGCAATCCTTCACAATTCATAATATAGTTATTGAGCAGAATCAAGAATGACAAAAACTTGAAAAGATTTGAGTTACCTCCAACCCTGATTTCCAAGTTTCACTAATAGGAGTTGGAATAGTTTCTTCTCCATTTGCAAGCTAAACCAAGACGATGAAAATTACTAAAAAAGTTTGCAACTTTTTGACTTCATGGGTATCATCCATCAGGTGGGTGAAGGTGGAGAAGCGCAAAAAACGCTGTCGCATTACAGAAAGTGACAAACATAGTATCAGGGGTGCCGTGGCAAAAAATATTATATATATAATAAAACGACATCGCATTCCTGCTTAAAATAAAACTGGAAAAATTCGACCGCGTCTTTGCTACTTCCCCTCTCTGGGCTTGAGCATTTTGTTTCTCTTGAAAATCGGTAATGAGAAAGAAAGACAGACGAAGAGATTTAAGAGAGATGGAGAGAAGGCAGATCTACGCAGTTTTGTTTCTTTTATTGACCTTAATTGGACGCATATCTTCTCTCTCCGTCACCGTAAACGATGTCGAATGTGTCTACGAGTACGTCCTCTACGAAGGCGACACCGTTTCTGGCAACTTCGTGGTGGTTGATTACGATATCTTCTGGAGCTCCGATCACCCTGGGATCGATCTCACTGTAAGTCAGCCTTTTTTCTCTTTTCGCTTTCGCTTCTCTTGATTCCTTTAGATCTGATTTGTTCCTTGGTTTCAATTTTTGGATTTATATCTCTTGGGTTTTAGATTTTTTTTTTTTGACATTTTCCTTTTCTGATAAAATTTAGGTTAGACTTGGCTTCTTAGTATATTAAACTCATTGGTTTTGAGGGTTAATATATCTCAACCTATTGTTATTGTTTGTGTTACCCATTAATGAACTATGCCAAGACAAGAGATTGTGAAACTATATATTGATCAAATGAAATTGTAAATAAAAAATGAATAGACATAGTATCTCTGATAAGTAATTGTGAGTTAGTGAATGACAAAAAAACAGTAAGCGTTGTATTCCTGAAGATAAAGATATAATTTCTGGGTGGAGTCAAAGAGCCTTAAAGGTATCCCACATCAAACACTTATTTTAAAGGAGGAGTAGTGAGGAATTTATATTATTCGTGGTTAGAATCAGTATGCTTCAACATACATTATTGCATTCTAATAAACAAAGCATGCCTAGATAAGATAACACAAGTTACATTACTCGGTAGATGTAGGATTGAGATACAAGGTAACATTTTGAGATAGTTAAGATCAATCAGTGTCTTTCTGTGCACACATGTGCACACTGGGGGGAAGGGGGAAATGGGGAATGGGGAAGAGGAGGGAGTGAGAATTTGAATCTTTTGGTTGATCTTGGATTGGTAGAGTAAAACTCTAATGAATTGCATTTAAATGACAGTTGATGCAATTTGAATCTAACGAGATATTAGTTGTCTTGTGAAGTTGTGACCAGTATCATCAGGGTTCTCTCTTGTATCTCTACATATATGTACTTTAGGTATGAGAATGATGATTAGCGTTTTGGCAAGGAAAGAGTAAGAACTCTTAGGCTTTAATATCTATGCATCCCATGAATCTTTCCAAGACTGCTACTTGTAGATTGTTTTGTTCCATTTTTTCCTGCTTTTCAAATAGCAGAGCACAAATTCGTGTTAATGTCGACATTTTATGGACTTATACCTGTTGTTAGGATTTCCTCTGGGACAAATTTCTTTATTTTGTTATTTATTCAGCTTAATTTTGGGCTGTCATGCAGGTGACATCCCCTGCTGATAATGTAGTTCACACCGTCAAGGGAACATCTGGGGACAAGTTTGAGTTTAAGGCCCCAAGAAGTGGAATGTACAAATTCTGCTTTCACAATCCCTACTCAACACCAGAGACTGTCTCTTTCTATATTCATGTGGGCCATATTCCCAATGAGCATGATCTTGCTAAAGATGGTTTGTTCATTTCTCTCTTAATTTAAATACACACATCTCTATGCCTGTGAACTAGTACAAGGTGTAACAATAAGCTAGTTGGTTGAAATGACATATTTTTCAGTAATGACCTTGAAGAGATTTTATTCTGCTGTGCATTTTAAGTTTAGAATTGTCTCTTGCAGAACATTTGAATCCTATTAATGTTAAAATTGCTGAGCTGAGGGAGGCCTTGGAGTCTGTTACAGCGGAGCAGAAATTCTTAAAAGCTCGTGATGCTCGACATCGCCGGAGTAAGTCTCTCTCTCTCTCTCTCGAATTCTCCCTTTCTTTTAATATTAAGTCTACGTGTGAACTGTTTTCCAGTAACTCTTGACAATTTTGTATCTTCTTTCTTTCTTCTTTTTTTTTTTTTTTTTTTTTCTGGAATTAACCATCACGCTCTGTTAAATGATGCAAAATATCCTCCTGTGTGTGACTTTTCTCAGTGAAACTTCTACTTGGGTATACCTATCTTTTATTAGAAATTGGCTGAAATTTCTTCATACGCATATTTTGATGCATCAGAAGATTGCAATTTGCCAATATTATTGCTTGTCTGATATATTATTTATTTGTTTCTTCTGCAGCCAATGAGAGTACAAGAAAACGTGTTATAGGCTACTCGGTGGGAGAGTACCTTTTGTTGGTTCTTGTAAGCACACTTCAAGTCGTCTATATTCGTCGCCTCTTCAGCAAGTCAGTGGCATACAACCGAGTGTGAAAGGCCTCACTTTTTGTTAATTAATGATAGGTTGAATTTGCTAAACAAGTTCTGGGAAATGTTGTCTTACCCTTATAAAAAGTTATCCCTTAGTTCATACACTTAATTATAATTGGAGTTCAGAACCTGAAGGTTCAAGACAACTTTCATGTGCTTTGAGCTGTTTTCTTCTTAGTAGATTGCCTTGAAATTACATAATTGTTTTGCTCCATTTCAGCAGAAAGAATCACCATCTATGGGTTTTCTTCCGTTTTCAGTTTCGTTGTTGGGTTTGCATAGAGGGCCTTAAGCCTAACCACAACCAAAATTTTCGATTTTTTAGCAGGGTGGTTAAACTTTTTAATTTTAGTATACTTTAGTGTATGTCCAGTAAAATCTCCAAATTTCTATTTAGAAAAAAAAATACTATAATAATGAAAAAACCAAAGTGTTTTAGTGATTCAAATTTGATTTCTCCAAATTAAAGTTTGGAGTTCAAATAAATTTGGGTCTAATGGGCGTCACAGAATCAATATTAAAACAAAAAAAAGTTTATACGTTCAGTTTTAACAGCAATTCCATTGTCGTCCAGCGGTTAGTTTATCTGGGGACCCGGGTTCAATTCCCGGCAATGGAATGTACTTTTTTCATCACTACACACGCACAGCGCTCTAATTTACAAATCAACTAAAATAAAATTTTGTTCGAAAATATATTTGTATGTGTTGAATTCAGGAATTATGTGTTAGAATATTTTTTTCCCAGTCACAGTTGTGTTAAATTAAAATAAATAAAACAAGTAAATGCCCATGCCATATTTTTTTATATTCTTTAATAAAATATTTTCATTCTTTTTATTTTTTTATCAAAATTAAAATATTTATTGCCGAAATTAGTGACTAATCTTCTTACTAATTTATAAATATCTGAATGGATAGAATAGATAGTTTAAAATTTTAAAATTACTTCATATCTAATATTAAAAATTAAATTATTAAAAATTAATTAAAAATAAATGAGTTACTATCATCCGACCATATTCCTTAAATTTTTTTTTCTATTTAATAAATCAAGCCACTGTGACAATGCTTGAAAGTCCTATACATAAAGATAGGTACGCACATTTACCGTATTATAAAGAAATTGATTAGAATTAAACTTACCATAATACCCCCTTCAGTCAAGGAGGAAAATATTAAACAAATAAAATATTTTTTAAAGACTTCACATTTTTCAAAATATTGTTAAACGTGGCCTGGAAGTGGTGGGATTGTGACCATTGGTACGATGTCAATAATCGCCTAATCGACAAGTCTACAATGAAAGAGTGAAGTAATTATATTATGAAATAATTATATTATAATAAGTCAATATATTATTAATATGTGTCAATATAATAATTGATATTTAAAAAAAATTATAAAAGATTAACACATATTTATAACACATTAACTTATTATAATATAGCAATTTCATAATATAATTACTCAAAAAACTATCCTTACGATTACAAATCAAAATCCCTTGTATGTGTTTTCATTCACTTTTCCGTTTTTGTTAGGGGTTTTAAAAATTTTATATTTTATAAAAATATGATTTTCATAAATTTATTAAAAAATGAATATGAAAAGCGGTGATATTATTTTCGACCCATAAATACGTACAAGTTTTCATGATATAATAATATGAATATGGTAATATTTTTATTTATGATTAAGATATGATATTTATTAATACTTTTGTTATAATTAAACATTATTATAAGATATTCGTTGTATGTGTGTATAAACATAATTTTAAATTAAAATATATATAAATATAATTTTAAATTAAAATAGACTTAATAATACTTTTATTGTTTCTTATATTTTATAATTTTTATCATTTTATCTCATCTGCAATTCAATTAATTATTTTACCTTTCACACTTATCATTTTCATAAATATTTAACTATTTATTATTGGTATGGCTAAATGAGGTGTATTTTACTTTCTAGATGCGTATAAATATAATTAAAATTGTTGATATACAATGTAAGATATCAATAATATCTTTAAATTAATTCAATTATTACTTTTAAAATTGAAGAAATTATTTATTCTATTATTGTCTTAATTTTAAAATTATTTTAATATTATTTAGTATAATTAAATTAAAATTTATTTACAATATTATATTAAATCACAAATCAAAAATTAAAATTTTTAAACAACAACTTAAAAATTAGTTAAACGAATAAAAATTTAATTAAAAATTTTAATATAGTTTTATTTATAAATCTACAAATCAAATAATAATTATAAATAATTTAAATTTAAATTAAAAATTAAAAAAAAACGAAAGACAAAAAAATTATGGCTGTATTCATTGCTCCACCGTCATTGCTTTGCTCCGACCATCGCCAAACTCAGAACCTCTAGAAAATTAACTAAATCAATGAAATAATATAGCATCTTCCTCTAATAACCAATTCAGATCTTCAAATTAAACAAGCAAGTGCACATCTATATCACTTACCACATTTTTAATTTCCACATATCTATAGAATAATCAGACACCGAAGATAACAGATACACAAGCAAATTCAAAACTGTAATCTGTGTAGGAATTCTAGGATCATGATCTTCAATGCCATTTTGAATAAATTTATTTCCTTGTCTTATAAGATTGTCATAAAACCAAACAAACCATAAATAGATTATCAAAAATAGGAAAGAATTCTCATCAAATCCCATAGTCTCTCTAAGATCCATGGCTCGTTTCTTTCTCTTTGCTTTACTTGCTTATCTGTTAGTTTTTTTTTTTGCTAACATTCGATGACCGTCCGATTATTCCCTTCGACCCAAGCTCAACATCTCTCACATCCAGCTTTTTAAATAAAATCCAAATATCGATTTCTCTCAGGTCGGATTATTCCTTTGCACCTGAGACTGGTCGTTCTATGTACTCTAGCAAATCAAGGATGGCGAGATCGCTTGCGCGCTTTAATCAAACCTTATCAAGCATGTCTATACTTTTAATAAGCTCCAAAACAGCCAGAGAAACTTTAGTATTTTCTTACTCTGGCTAACCAAAATTAAAAGCTTAAAAAAAGCAAAAAGAATGGTTTTTGAGATTCCAAGAGTCGCCGGTGAGGATCTCAAAATTCTTTCTTAATTTTAATATTTTTTATAATTAATTTCAATTTTTTTATTATTTATAATTAAAATTATATTTTTTAATACATTAATGAGACGTCAGTGTTTGAAAAATACACCCCATAAAGTATGTGGATAAATAAAATAAAGATTAAATAGTTATAAAAATAATAAAGAGGTAAAATGATTAATCCAATAATAGTGATGGAATACAATAATAATAAAGTCTTAATTTTAAGTTAACTGGGTCGGCTATATGAATTCTTTTTTTTTTTCACTCAATACGATTTCTGTAAATGTAATATCATAATATATTTTGGAGCACAATGATGAAATACAATAACCAAAATTATTAAGTTTATGTAACAATAACCAATGTTATTAAGTTTATGTGAGAATGGACATATTAAGTCAATTAAAATATTAGGATTGACTTATATTCAAGGGTTACTATCATATACATTTAGGTAACAACAACTAGAATGATTCAAAGAATTGACCACAAACATTCATTTTCATTGATAATTTTTTTATTAAGAAAATATAATAAATTTGCCTCCGTATTATTTCATAGATAATAGACATAGAATGGAGAAAAAAAGAAAAATAAACATATAAATAATATCTTAAACATAGAGCATGTTATTTTATTAAAAACAATATTTAAATAGAAATTAAATATTAATGGTTATTTTAAGGTAATCATCACTAAATACATTAATAAAAATAACTAATTAACTTTATTTTTACTATAAAAAATAGTTTGACTAATATTTAACAAATAACAACAATCGACTAATAATAATTTTAGTAAATATTTAACTATAATTAGTCATCAACCAATAATTATCAGTTATTAGCTATAATAACAATAACTAATAATATTAAAAACTATTACATATAAAAAATAATGGTAATCACATAGATTGTTATAGATTTATTTGCTTTTGTATTTTCTTGATGAAAAAGAAACAGAGGGAGGATTGTATAATTATACCGGAAAAAAAACAGTTTATCCATTATCCGAAACCGATAGCAAATTTCTATAAAATTGGAGGGCGATATCGTCAATAAAAAAAACTGAGTGCTGGAAAACCATATATAACTGCCACAGACGTATAACTTCTTTCTCGTCTCTCTGCTTTTACAGATTCCACACTACCAGTCATTTGCAAAAATGTTGGCAGTTTTTGACAAAACTGTGGCCAAGTGCCCGGAAGCGCTGCAGAGCCCTCACTCTGGCTCTTCCTCTGCGCTGAAAGATGGGTCTTTGGCCAAACATTTTGGGTCAGTAAATCCCGGTTCTGTCACTGTCAATCTGGGCTCTTCTGGTCTTATTGCTTACTCTCTTGACAAGCAAAACCCTCTTCTCCCGAGGTAAATAGCTTTTTATTCATAATATCTTTTTCATAGGTTTTTTTTTGGGTTGATCTAATCTAGATGGGCTCATAGGATGTTTGGTTCACGAGAAAATGAGGAGAGATTGGAGGAGGAATTTGAGAACCAAATATTCGATGGAGATGATATTTTTCATAAATTTACTGGGATATATTAGATTTTTGAAAAGGTACAAAAAATTGGAATTGGTGCATCGTTGATGGGATTCGTTTATTTCGAGTGGTGTGCTATGATTTGCTGAAATTTCAAGTCTTATTGATTATCTATGTAGATCTTGGTGATTTCCGATTTGATAATTTTCCTTTTTTTCGCTGTATCAGCATCATTATCCTCATTTTTTATTTCTAAATCATGTGAAAATTTTAATTTGGGCATCTTTCTTTTGTTGATCACATATTATTACAGTTAGATGATTTTTTTTACCTCTTCTTAAAATTTCTACCAACTGCTTGCGAAGGATCCAAATATTGTTTCTCGTTGTTTGGCTTTAGTGTGGTATATAATCCCAGAGATTTGCTTTTGTTTTTTACTTCTAATTCCAACTGAATAACATATTATTTTATTTATGATTTCAATAAAACAAAAGACAAATCCCATTAATGTGTATTTTGTTATTTCAGTAAATGTTTCTGCTATTTTTCTTGGAAGCATTTGGATGTTTCGTAAGTTGGACTAATACCATTTGAACCACTAATTTGTCTATATCTTCCCATTCAGAAGACCATGTTTTTGTATTATTTATCTTTGGGTTTTGATTTACATTTTAGTTAGTATTATTAGCTACTTTTGTGTTGCCACCCAGTAAAAGATAAAATTCAGGGCATGTATTCTTGCCGGCAATCCAATCTTTTGTAGGAAAATAAAAGGCCATACCCACTTCTATTCCTTGCTCAGTTTTGTTTGTTGAAGATTGCATAAGATTGGAAAAAAGTTCCCAAAGTCCCTCCAGAAAAACTTTTTGGCTTTCCCTTTCTCATTTATATTTAACTTTCGGTATCTGTCATTTTCTCTTGTTAGATTATTTGCAGTTGTAGACCACATTTTCTGCTTGTTCCAAGGCCACATTGAGAATCTTGCTGTTCTTAAGCAACAATATGGCTTAAACAAAACTGCGAATGAAGTAATCATTGTTATCGAAGCTTACAGAACCCTCAGAGATCGAGGGCCTTATCCTGCTGATCAGGTTGTAAAAGATATTGAAGGCAAATTTGCTTTTATTTTATATGATAGCAGTTCAAAAGCCACATTTATAGCCGGTGTAAGTAATCCTTTCTGCTCAGAATACCTGCCCTCTTGCCATGGACATGCCTTATGCATTATTCTTCTTTTAACTGATCTGTGTTGCCCTATATTTTATATATCAGTATATGCTTGAATCAATCTTAATTTTACCTTCTTTTATGCAGGATGCTGATGGAAGTGTACCATTCTTCTGGGGATCTGATTCTGAAGGTCATCTTGTTCTCTCAGATGATGTTCAGATTTTGAAGCAGGGTTGTGGGAAATCATTTGCACCATTCCCTAAAGGTGAAACGTTGTTTTTTTCCTAGCAGATTAACATTAACAGTAGGATAATCTGCCATTTAAAGATCTATAAAAGGCTCTCTTTTTTATTTTTTTTTCTGAAACCTATCCAAATATAAAGAAAAAAAAATATATATATAAGAAGAAAAACTTAGGAAACACATGATCAGTGATTTGAAATCTACTTCAAGTGGGTTCAAGATAAGTGTGAAACAATAACTCCAGTTCTGAAGGTTATAAAATTTTCAACAAAATACAATCTTCGAGTATCTCTTCATATTTTTTTTCTCAATCAGTCTCTTTGCATTCCATTTTTTATTTTAATTTTATGAATGCCATATTTATTTTCTACCTAAGTTATGTAAGTTATATTTATTTTAATTCTTTTGCATGAGTTATACTCTTTAAGGCTTAGATTGCTGAATCTATCCGTTTTTGTTGTTACCTCAGGATGCTTCTTTACAACTTCTGGAGGATTGAAGAGCTACGAGCATCCTCTGAATGAGTTGAAGCCAATTCCAAGAGTGGACAGTTCAGGTCAAGTTTGTGGTGCCAATTTCAAGGTGGATGCCGAGGCTAAGAAGAAGGATAGTGGCATGCCAAGAGTTGGAAGTGCATATGATTGGTCCTCTAACTACTAAAGAGCTATGAAGTTATTCTCAGCAAGGCTTGTGATATTAACAGGCCTCTGTTGGTTTTGCCATATCTTTTGCTGATCTTGCATTTCCATGTTTAATGATTTTGCTGCACTAATATATATAATATATATCCCAAATTAAGCAGTATACTATTGACATTTCCCTATGAGGAATTTTAGTGGTGTAATTGTTGCTTTACCATCCCACTAAGCCCAGACTCTCATTATGTAGCGTATAACAAAAAATAAGATTTACTGTTCATATCAGTACCTCAGAGACTTGTATACATGGTTATTGCATTGTAATTGATGATGCTGCGATTATAGTTCTAATTTTGGCATGTTGGAGAGAAAGAATTTGCTGCTTTTGACCTAGGGAAGACGGGAACAGCCTCCCCCCATTGCTATTGACCTTCGAGCAAAATGTCTGGTTCAATGCTCCTTTGTGGACATTTTTGCATCTGATATGTTTAGAAATAGAGATAAGTTGTAGGGTGGCTGGAATTGTAGTGGGTTAATGGACAACTATCCTTCCAAATTTTGATTGCAGTGTCACCTCTGATGATCAGTTGGTGCCTTGAGCTATTCTTCTACATACAGGCACTGAACTTTTGGGATACCTTCCTTTATGTTAATAGTCCATCCACTCCATTTTCATGAATAAGATTTATTAAACTTTAAAGCGATAAGATGGTTAGCATAGGTTTTGAACACTAGGGTTTTTAAATTAGGGGAGCACATCAACAGAAATTCGTAGCGCCCAGAGAGGAGACGAGCAGATTAACATTTCTCATACAACTTACACAGTAATTGTTGAAAATTCCTCCTATTCATGCTATGCTGTATATTATGGTATAGAGTGGTTTCAGCATCTTATGCAGAGTCCATTAAAGAAAGTTAATATAAATGTAGAGCACATGCAAGGAGAGTTAACCCTTGCTTTGCCTCTTTCATTCTGAAAAAAAGGAGACATATTCCTAACCATATATGTCTAGTAGATAACTGGACAAAAAACTGAAATAAAACCTTCAAGGTGTTCTGTATGAAGCCAGAAGCAGCGATATTTTCCCTAGTCCTTTGCATCTGCAATACCCCCTGGTGTTATCTGAAACACGTGTTTCTGTCAAGAATAATTCATCTGTGACAAAAATTGCAATTTAACTTACGGAAGATTAAGTAATGCATTCTATGTTCGATGCTATGGCTCGATTTAGGAAAGGAGACTGTTTATTTTGGTTTTTAGTAAATCCAGGGTTATCAAAATTTAATGGCTATGTTGCTTAACATAATTTTTCCATGAAAAATTAGTCAACCAGTGCATAAAGTAAAAAATTATGATGGCGGAATTAAGGATATTGCTTCAGCCTCCGGCAGATTGGGGGCATCAAACACCTTGCAGATGCGCTGTTCACCTTTGCCTTTCCGGAACATCAACCTGATTGTGGCTGCATGGGCAAGCACATGGCCTCCTGCGGGTTTCTTTGGATCTGATACGAACACTCCCCCACCTGGGTCAGCAACAACTGCAACCAACAATTGAACACTAATACTATATTTAAGCGATATCTGGCAAAGCTACAAGGTGAATTATTGGCTGCTATACCAACATATCTTAACTAGAGAATTAGCATAGCATAATTTGTACATAGAAGTGGAAAAATTTAGCTATCAAAGAGAAGTTATTAGAAGAATGAAATCAAAGCTTTAGAGCACTCTGCCTTTAGCTTTCCATATATGAGCAAGTCCAAGTTCAGGAGTACCTTGGTTGGTCATGTAGACTGCAACATTGAATTCCTCAGCAATCTTTGTCAATCGGGACAGCATCTGTGCTAATTTTTGCTGTGAAAGGAAATTGGGTAATGTCATTGAAAGTAATGGGTCTCATGCACAAGTTAGCATTAGCCTTATTGAGAAGCTTATTAAGTTCACCTGGCGCTCTGCAAGTTCTCCTCTTCCAGTGAAATCCACTCGAAAGAGAGCAATAACGGAATCCACAATCTGAATTACAGCCACACAAAACATTAAACCACCGAACCTCGTAGTAGGAATGATAGGATAATTTATAGGCCAAAAAACTTACCAGAAGCCTGAATGGCTCTTCAGACATCTTTGCAGCCAGACCGAGAAGCAGGTTGTACTGATGCTCATATGTGTATGCACGAGCATAAATGATCTTTCACATCCACCAGAAAAACAAGTGAGAACTGGCTTCTTCCATGAGAAGATTGGCGACATGGCAAAAATCGATACTTACATTGTCAAGAACTGCTCCTGGGTCCATGCCAAATCTTTCAGCTATTGGAACAATCCTATCAGGCCGGCTGCAAGTGGCAATAGTTAAGAAGAAAACAGAATGCAACAGAGTAGTTATCATATGGAGATAATTTCACGAGAAAGGAACTAAAAAATATTTCCAATCCAGATGTTAAGAGGAAAGAGCCAAAGGATACAAAGTTCCTTCAGTGTCAATGTAAGCAACTTTTCCATTCCCACCATGCATGCTAGTTGGAAGCTGCACAGGCAATAGAGTTGTTCATTTTGCTAGGATTAACGCAATATTGTTTCGCTACATGATTAATCATAGACAAGTCATAAATGAAGGCCACTGCTACCCATAATATATGTCTTAAGGAAGGATTAATTATCCACAAAGCAAAAGGTATTGCTGGAAAAACAATTATAATAGCAAAACAATTATATCTTTCAATCCACCTTTTTGGTAAAGATAATCATGTATGGTTGACCTACTAGTATATCTATTTGTCAAACTCTGTCTGCAGTCAGAATATTCACTGTATCCCAGGCAACAGACCGCTTTTTTTTTTTCCCTCCAAACAGTATATAATCAAGCTATATTTGCCATACGTTAAAGATCAGGATAAGAGAGAAACCTGTGTAGAAACACAGAGAGTATGAGCTAGCTGTGTTTTCCCAGATCTGAAGCAATGGTTAAATCATCAGTATAGAAATTGTGGATATACTTTTATGATTGAAAAATGGCTTAAAGCTATCATCATAAGCATATAGAAACGCCAGTTTCTCACCGGAATTCTCCAAAAGCTTCCGTTATAGCCAAAGTTTCTATGCCACCTTTTGAATCAATCAAGAAACAAAATTAATTGCAGTCAAATAAATCACGACAAACTATATATTAAATTGATACCAGCAGAAACAGCCTCAGGGGATATAATAATACAAGACTACCTCGTAAGAGCTCATCAAGTGCTTGACTTCCAGTTGTGATGCGAATCACTGACTTTCTCTGTCGGCATAAACAAATATCAGACTCAGGTTTCTCAAGAATGAAGTTAATCTCAGCAACTTCGAGATCTCAAATGGGTATGTTTGAGTCGCTCAGCCAGAATTGATATATCTATAACTTGAGAAGAGCGAGGAGAACCTAGAAAACTTACTTTGAGAAGAGCGTCACTTCCAGTTATATAACCAAAATTCTGAGGGAAAAAAAAGGAAAGGTAAAATTGAATTTAGTGGAGAAAGCCACTGAAAGGAATGGAGTTTTGAACTAGAATATCATTTTCATTATCTATAAAGCACTAGAACCACATATTATCATTTGTTCATCATGTCATTTGATCACCAACCACTATCTTCTCAGCTGCTTCGCAGATCTTATCAACTTTGGCCTCAGATAATCCTTTGATTCCTGTCAAGTTCTAGAGAAAAGAGAGAGAAAATAGAAATCAGATGGCTCCAAAGTCTCCAGAATTTGAATAACTTAAATTGAAAATCATTATACCTTCCTTGTATGCATCATCAAGCCATTGCAGGTGTATATCCCTGCATCCTGAAGTTTCTTAACATCTCCAGCATTGATTCCTTGAGAGATCACTGAAAAGGAAAACCATGATTCACAACCAAACAAACTACCAGGAGAATACAGTATAAAACTAAGGTTCAGGTTCTCGATCAATCAAGTGAATTCACTAAGGATATACCGATCTTCACCATTTGATACACAAATCGAAAAACAACCTCCGCGATCAAGTGAAAACCAGCTGAAACCCAACCAAAAACAACAAAAGGAAAAAGAAGAAAAAGGAAATTTAATTTCAACTGGATATATCAAAAAAAGGAGGGAAAAAAACACCAAAGATCAGAGAATCGATGAACATGAACGAGCGAACAAAAGATGCAACTCAAAAACAGTGCTAGGAAAAGTTCTAGTTGCGATTTCGGCGTCGGAATACAAAGAGAACTCATATTTGCCATATGAACCGATCGAATCACTCAAAATTTTCAAATGAAAAACGAGATCAACTCCAGCATTAGTAAATAGCACCAAAAAGATCGGCAAAGAAACCGAGAACAATTATTCTTTGCAGCTTACGCTTGTCAATGGCTTCGAATAAGTCCTCCTCGTCATCGATGTCTTCTCGTTCCACAAGCTGCAATTGGCTTTGCTCTTCGGCTCTAAAATCCATCAGAAGCGGAAATTTTAGAAAATAATTCGGTTTCTGATCAAAGCTACAATAAAATGTTGGCCGAATTAAAACAAAGAAAGTTAACTCACTTGAGAGTAGCGATCATCTTCAATTCCTGTAGAGAAAATCCAAATTCTCAGCTTTCACTTTCTAGCATAAAATTTTAAGAGTGTTTGTTTTACGAGAGAGGAATTTGAATTCAAATATCACAATATGTGCGAGCTTCGGTTCGATGGCGCCCGAATTTATGAGGCGGGAGCCGAAAATTACACAAATATATAAATGTGATTATTATTATAAATTGATGACACTATGATAGATGCATGATTAATAGTAAATTTTAAAATTTAATTTAATTCAATTTTTTTAAAAATAATTATTACTTATCATCAAATAACTTAAAATATTGTAAAATATATATTTTTAAGTAATTTGAAATAATTAAATATCAATCATGAATCATATAACATTAAATTTGAAATAATTCTCCTATTAAATAAACTGATAATTATAATCCAGAAAAATACACATGTGAATTGCGAACAATTTTAGACAATTATTTATCCAAATGAATTATTATCATCAACTATCAAGGTAAGATAGGATCCATTTAATCAGGTTTATGCTTTATAAATTTCATTTTAATAGAAGTAAAAGTTTATTTCAAATGAAAATTATAAAAATATGTATAATATCAAATACTATCATTCATTTTAAATGATAACTTAATCTCAATAAATTTAAAGATTTTAAGCTTTAATATCAAACTAAATATTCATTAATTTGTTAATTGAGAAGGAGGATTCATTTTGACTATACCATGGCTTATAAACTTTAATATTAAACTATATATGTTTATTACCAATTTATAAAACATCAAGCATGACATTTTGTGTGATGAAAACATTTTCACCGTTTTGACTTAATTATATACTTTTTGCCATTAATATATTATAATTACGTTATATTCTTCTAATTTAATTTTTATACATAAATTCTTATATATTTATATATATCATTTTACTTAATTGTTAGTTACTGTATTAACTAGTAACAGTGATTATCACATTTTTTTATTAATTATATTATTATATCACTGTATCAATTTTTTTTTCATAAACCTCGTATATATATTATATAAATATTAAGAATTTGCACATAATATATAATCATTTATTCTGTGAACTATACGGCAAAAATGAATTTAATTATAGTTTCTATTTTTTTAAATAAGTTAAAAAAAAATTTGGAGGACATCATAAATTATTCAAATACATTATTTAAAATTTTTAAATTATTCAAATACATTATTTAGAATTTTTTAATTAATATTATAAGTATAAAATAAAATATGTTATTATTAATAATAAATATTGTATATTTCATAAGTTATAATAGTAATATTACCATAATTTATACTGAAAATAAAATCAAATATATAATTTTTTTATAGAGAAAATTTAAATTTTTATTTTATTTTTATAATCATGAATATTATTTTGGCTAGTAAGATTTTAGTGGGCGATCATAATTTAAAATTATTCATTTTAACTAACATTTTATTCATATAATTAATATATCATATATAAATATCAAATTATTTATGAATATTGTTTTCGTAAAAAGAATCTCACACTTGATAAAAAGAATCTCACACTTGATAAAAAAAAAAAAAACTCATACGCTTAATATTTTATTATTTAAATAGAAACAATGAAAAGTATTATTATCATTTATAATAATTTTTATCACACATCACAAAAATTGTGAATGTATAATTTGCAATACTATATTACAATATTTTATGGTATAATTACATCATTAATGTATAAATTTTTTAAAATTTAATAATTAAAATATTTAGCTTTTTAAAATATCAATTGAGAATCAAAAAGTCATATATAATTTAGTTATTTTATCATGTTGTAAACTAATTACAGATAAATATCATATATATAATTATATTGTTGATATCTAAATTTTTTAAAATTTAATAATTGAGTTGTTTAATTTTTTAAAATATCATATTTTATTGACACATGTCATCCAGCAAAATAATTTTTAATTTACAATTGGCTAAATAACTTAACTGTATATAATTTTTCAGTTCCAATACTTAATTCATATTTTGTAAAGTTAAACAATTCAATTATTAAATTTTAAAAAATTTAGACACCAATATTGTTATTATATCATATTTTATTAGCTAGTATTTTATATTTTTTATAATTAAAAAATAAATTTTTATAAGTAGATAATAATATAAAATATTTTAATTATTAAAAATATAGCAGTTTAAAATTCGACCGCTAAGAATATCGGTAAAAACTGAAAATTAAAAAAATTGCGTGTAAACGAAGAAGTTAACGAGCACATCCCGTCCAAGTCACTATTAGTCAAAAGCCTTTTCTCACGTGCGGCTTAACACTTTCACTTTTTATCCTCCATGGAGGCTACACTATTGGCTTTGCAAGCCAAAGTGGCCAGCCTGGTAATAGCGAAGAGACGAGTGCCTATATAATTTTTGCCTCGTTGAATAAATTGTTCCTCCCTTCAAATGATAGCTGCTCCCCTGTTCGCCTCTAGATTATAGGGTTTTCTCTTCTTTTTAACTTATATAAAGGAAGCGGTTCCCGTCTTTGGTTTCTTCTCCGTCTAACGCTCCTCTACAACTTTCCCTCTAATTTTCCCGGAATTCTTCTGTTCGCATCACTTGATCTTCCTTCTCTCCAAACAGCCCTTCAGGGTCTTGTTTCACAGGTTTCGACTTCATTTTCCATTCAGAACGAACGTCACAATTCAGTTGTCGATTATCCAATGCAACTCTCTAATCCCAACGAAATCAATTCGAATTCCCTTGTGAAACTCGAGAACCCTGGATCCCCAAAATCCAGTCTCACAGAAGCTAACTCCTCGGCGACAGCCGCCAGAGTTGTGGTTGCGGCGAATGTTGAGGACAACGATAAAAGGGATAATAATGCTGATGATGAATTGGTTCTTGATGTTGCGGGTAAATGCTTGGAGTTTGATTTATTAGAGAAAGCTGACGATTCGCTGCAGGGATTGTATTTGTATAAAAATGCGTTCAGTTTGGTTCCGAGATCTGTTGGCAGGCTGGGAAAATTGAGAACGTTGAAGTTCTTTGGGAATGAATTGAATTTGTTCCCCGTGGAATTCGGGAATTTAGTGGGTTTGGAGCGCTTGCAAGTGAAAGTATCATCGGTGGGATTAAATGGCTTGTGTTTGAATAAATTGAAAGGGTTGAAGGAGCTTGAGCTGTCAAAAGCTCCGCCAAGGCCCTCGGTTTTCACGATTTTGGGTGAGATTGCTGGGCTGAAGCGTTTGACCAAACTCTCTCTTTGTCATTTCTCTATAAGGTAAGCCTGTTAGTGTATAGTGAATTGTGGTTAGGAATGTAGGACTTAAAAAATTGAGATTTTCGAGCTTGCCGAGGGTTTTTACTCTGTAGGAATTACAGTACAATTTGAATGGATAGTGCTTGGCTGGCTTTGTCATTGAAGTAACTTTTTTTTTATTTTATTTTATTTTCTCCACGTGATAACTTTTATTGGTGTTAAACTGTTAACTAATGTGCTTTTTTGAGAATATGTTACCCTTTCGCTCAAATGTTATGATTCTTTTTTCACTGGGCTATGATTTTATTTCATAACTGAAAATTGCAATGCAAGATAATGATATTGACAGTAAAAATATGTGTGTGTAATACCTAAAAGATTAGTATTTCATTTTTTTCCAGGTGGTGGTGGGGGGTGGATGGTTTGCATTAGTTTTCTTTTTTACTTGTAGACATGCTTTGATTATAGTCTTATGGTATTATATATGGTATTGTGTGATTTCAAGTAAACATTAGAAGGTGCAAAAGTTTGTTGCACAGTTATATTTCTCTTTATGAAGATGGGATACTAAATTCTTTTACTTGTAGTATAGCTTGGGCACGAAACCAGACAATTTCTTAATTGAGTCAAACTTGAACTTTGCAGGAGCCTGGAATTTTTCTATTTTTCTTCTCAATTCCCTGAGATCTTGAACTTTGTAGACATAAGTTTAGCTTTCCACATCTATATGACAGATTATAGTTGTTTTTTTTTTTTTGCTGAAGGAAAGACTAGATAGATTACGAGATATTAAAGGGATTTGTAATCCCTTCCATAGACAGATGTTTAAGCTGATCAATGAGATAAATGTGGAAGTTTCAGAATATGTGGGAAATAATAATGTTTGGTAGTATAGAATATAAACTATTGAAAGAAAAAAATGGGGAGTAAAGTGCCTTGCGGTGACAACACACAGGAAGATACGTGGATATGCATCATATGGTTTGCACTTGATAAATGATTTTTATGTTTGTTTTTATCTATTTGAATGTTGTTTAGAAAATGTGACCAATTAAAGAAAATCAAGCCTTTGCAGTAATGCATCTGGATTCCCAAGCCTTATTAACTATGCAATTATTTTTCCCTAGGTCAATCTCAAACATGTTAGGTGTGCTTGCATCAAGATTCCATTTAGTTTAGGCTTATATCTTTTTTGAATAATTGCTAGTTGGCATTCTAAACTGTGATAATTGCATCTCAACTTTACTGTTTTAAGTGGCTACATATGCATTAGCAACTTATTTTTTTCTTTAAATGATGTTGGCATTTTTTTTTTCCTGCAGGTACCTTCCTCCAGAAATTGGCTGCTTAGATGGCTTGGAGTACTTGGACCTTTCATTCAACAAGATAAAGATTTTGCCTATTGAAATTAGTCATTTAAAGGCCTTAATATCATTGAAAGTCTCTAATAATAAATTAGGGGAACTGCCATCAGGGTTGTCCTTGTTGCAAAGATTAGGGAATTTGGATTTGTCAAATAATAGGTTGACATCTTTGGGGTCTCTTCAGCTTGGGTCAATGCATAATCTTCAGTATTTAAATCTCCGGGTATTTTTCTGTGACAAAAAATGCTTCAACTATTCTTTAAGGGAGGACTGTAATGTACGGCCATTTAAATAACTTTTATAATATAGAGTTGTTCATCTGACTGGATTTTAAGTTGCTTAGGCTATTTGTTGGTTTCTAAAATTATTTACATCTCCAATTTATTGCATTTATACTATAGCTTGTTGCCAGACATTTTTTGTTAAGCCACTTTAGCACTTTTTGGTACTTCTTTGTTCAAGTCCATATCTCTATTCAAAATGAAGCCATTCACTTTCTTTTCAACTTATTCTGTCTCTTTCTTGGTGGAACGACTACTGTTTATCCACTACACTTTCTTTTATAGTCATTCGTCGCCTATGTAAACTTTTGTGTTGCTGCTATCTGATATTGTGCTTTTCCATTAATTACAAATTTTTACAAGTTCTAATGCTGTGGTTTCTTAATTGCTCTAGCTATTTGATGGTAATTATTTTTCATATTAATCTTCTTATTTTGTTGTATCTTTGCGTTTGCTGTTCATGTTGTGAATGTTGATGGTACTATGTCGACCTTTGTCATTGGAAATGGATGTTTTTGTGGTTTATCATTTAAAGTTTTTGTAGTTACAAATGTATGTTGGCTTTTATTTCTGACTTGTTAATCTTATTATATTTATTGTTCCAGTATAACAAGCTTGTCAGTTGTTCTCAAATACCTTCATGGATCTGTTGCAATTTGGAAGGGAATGGCAAGGATTTGTTAAATGACGATTTTATCAGTTCATCAGTTGAAATGGATGTATATGAAACCTTCATCCAGTCTGACGATGGAAGCATTTCTAATGGTCAGTGCTTTTAGGTCTTTTTATGTAACTGCAGGCTAAAGTCGACAATATTATAAGTCTTTTGTTCTATATTTGTTCCATGTGTTTGTCAAATTAACCGTTTTGATTATCATGAATTGATGCAGGTCCTCATAATGCTACATCAAGCCTATTAACTGGATCTTCATCAAACAATCGATGCTTTGCAGCTAGGAGGGTAAGCAAGCGGTGGAAACGGCGGCATTATTTGCAGCAAAGAGCTCGCCAAGAGCGTCTAAACAACAGCAGGAAGTGGAAGGGTGAAGGGCAGACTGAATTATTGACTCCGAAGGAAAGTGAAAATTGCAAGCCAGACAATCTTGATGTGCCAACCACTGAAACTTGTGAAGGTGCATCAGACGTCATAGGTCTGGATGATGATAATGAAGATAGAATAGTAGATTCTGGTGAAGCAGAAGATGCAAATTTACTTGCTAGTTTTGAGGGTGAAGGAATCAGTTCTAAAAAAGAGTTTCACAAAGAAAATTGCTCATGTGACCTTGAATCTGTTAGTAAAGGTGAGGAAGATGAATGTTGTACGCATGATGAATCTCTAGCCTCTACACAGAGTGGAGCTGGTGTGGGAGATGAGGGTTCATCTTTAGAAAAACCCAAAATCATTTTCAAGTCAAAGAGGCATTCTGATAGGGATCTTGATAATCCAAAACCATGCAAGCATCGAAGACCAACAGAAGATAGCTTCAGTTTATCTCGCAAGTATAGTGATATATCATTTTGTAGCATTGAGGACCATCTTCCAGATGGCTTTTATGATGCAGGTCGCGACCGGCCTTTCATGTCCATAAGGAGATACGAAGAAATTTTGCAACTTGATTCACGCGAGGTCATTCTTTTGGACAGGTAATTTTGTACATAACCTTCTCTTGTGTGATATATTGTAATGCTTTTTCAAAGAAAAAGACTGATAATTAATTTTTCTCTTTAGGAAGAAAGATGAAAATTTAGATGCAACAGTTTTATCTGCCCAGGCTTTGGTTTACCGTTTGAAGAGATTAAATGGTTTTGTGAAGGAGAGGAATAAGGTTGCTGTGGATAACATTCAGGTTGCATCATTGCTTGCACTTTTTGTTTCTGATCATTTTGGGGGCAGTGACAGAAGTTCCACTGTTGAAAAGACACGAAAAGTTGTATCGGGTTCAAACTACAGGAAACCATTTATTTGCACATGTTCAACGGGAAATGGTGACAGTACTAACACATCCACAAAACATATTTTGGGCACTGCAGAAGACATTGTTTTCTCTGATCTCTGTGAAAAATCTTTGAGTTCTGTTAAAGCACGAAGAAATTCAATTGTAGTTCCTCTAGGATATCTGCAGTTTGGCATGTGTAGACACAGAGCCCTGCTGATGAAGGTAATTATTTTCTTAAATTATTGCTATATATTGGTTGAATATTATGTTGCTTGCATTTGTTCGGTTATAATAATATGATAAAATTTTGAAGAATATATATTCTGTTATAATAATCTGATAAACTTAGATTGCTTCAGTATCTATGTGATCGAATGGAGCCGCCAATACACTGTGAACTTGTCAGGGGTTACCTGGACTTTGTGCCACATGCCTGGAATACCATTCTTATAAAGAGAGGTGATTTATGGGTTCGTATTTTGGTTGATGCATGCCATCCTCATGATATAAGAGAAGAGACTGATCCAGAATATTTTTGCAGGTCAGTTCCATCATTTATAAATGTTTCACAGTGATTTACTGCATTGAAAAATATGCTCTGGATATGGATGCTTTTGAATCTCAATTCTTATGTTTTATCATCTAAGCACCACAGAACATTGAATTTGGTTTGATTTCTTTTACTTAATCATGGAGGAGCAATGCTTTTTGTGTCTAATACGTCTGCTGGTAAAGTATTTGGATTCAATCCATGTAAAGATTTATCATATTTAATCTATTACACATTATTCATTAATTTGATTTACACCAACAAATTACGTAGCAGTTTTGGAAATCAACCTTAATATAGCCAAGCCTCACTATTTATTTTCTAATGTGCTTTGGCTTCTAATTAATTCTCTTATCATGAAAGCCTGAGTTATATGAATGATAGTGAAATGGTGCAAGGAGTTGAAAGAGGAAAGCATAAAGTATATTACAGTTTAGTACTCTTAGAACATGGAAGTTTGAAAATATATTAAAGAATTTTTTTTGCTCACAAGTTACAAAGATCATAAAGACTATTTGATCAATCTTGATATGTTTTTCCTTGTTTATTTGTCTGATTTTGGATCATGCTTCTGATGGATTGGATTGTTGCTTCAGGTACATTCCACTTAGTCGGACTAGCGTTCCTCTTTCAACCAAGAGCATGCCTGGTCCTGGTTGTTCCATAACTTCTTTCTCCACTTGTGATGAGTTAGACAAGACAGTTACTAGTACTGTCATTCAATGCAAGCTTGGATCTGTTGAAGCTGTAGCAAAGGCATGTTTCTCTATATTTCTTTTCAGGCTTGTATTGTCACCAAACAGAAAAATTGCACTGATATTTCCGTTTTATAAATCTAGTGTGTTGGTGTTGCTCTTTGACAATAATACTGTGGTTTTCTAATGATCATTTACTCACAAAACAATACAGTACTTTCACTTCTACTGCTTTTCGTCTAAAAAAGTGATTTTCTTTTCTTATACATGAAGTGTTTTCATCTAAAACAAGTGTTTATTGCACGGGAAGAAATGGATCTCTGTGGCCGACCTCAACTAGCTTGGATCAAGGCTTAGTCGTTATTTGACATGAGATTAATGCTTAGTTGTTTCTTTTTGTTTTATAGTAATGTTTTTTCTCTTACTATTTCATTTTAACTTTTTATATACTTAGAAATGCCTTGCGAACTGATGGTATGCTGTTCTAATTGGATGTTGCAGGTGCGTACCTTAGAGATATGTGGGACTTCAATGGATGAAATTAGGAATTTTGAGTACAGTTGCATCGGGGAAGTAAGAATTTTAGGTGCTTTATGGCATTCCTGCATAGTTGAACTGTATGGACATCAGATATCTTCTAAGTGGGTCCTTTCAGAAGAAGGAAAACAAGAGCGCCAGATATTACAATCTGCCATTTTTATGGAGTATGTTAAAGGGGGATCTTTAAAGGTATTTAGTCTATTTCTTTTAGTTGGTGAATGTTATGATGTCAATATCTTTCAAACATGCCTTGTTGATTATTATTTGCAACAGAGTTACATAGAGAAGGCATCAAATACTGGTGAGAAGCATATACCAGTAGGGTTGGCATTGTGTATTGCTCGAGATGTTGCTTATGCATTGTCAGAGCTGCATTCAAAACACATTATACATCGCGATGTAAAAAGTGAAAACATATTGATTGATCTAGAGAATAAGAGAGCTGATGGAATGCCCATTGTGAAACTCTGCGATTTTGACAGAGCTGTACCTCTTAGGTCTTTCTTGCATACATGTTGTATTGCTCATAGAGGAGTACCTCCACCTGATGTTTGTGTTGGAACACCTCGTTGGATGGCTCCAGAGGTTCTGCAGGCAATGCATAAACAAAGCCTATATGGTCTGGTAAGACATTTCATTTGATAGATTTCTTAATTGGCTACTCACAGTCTGTTTTCAAAGCTTTTCCTCATTTTGCTCATTTCAATTTTCATTTCCATTTGTGTAGTCATATTGCATGAGGTTGCCTTGCAAAAATATGAATTACCATGTTTACCCTAGCATTTTTTTATTTGTTTATACTACAAAACTCAGTTGATTTGTCTTGAAAGGAAAATGGAAATTGATGCAGAAATTATTTGGTATACCATCATGAAAATTATTTGGCTGAGACCATATGCTGTTTTTATTTATTTGCAAAAATTAATTCATAAGACATTTGGATCATACATTCTTGATTCTTTCAGATATTATGATGTGATTCTATATCTTTAGCTTCATTTATATGGACTTACTGTCTGGTTGTAGGAAGTGGATATTTGGTCATATGGATGCGTGCTTTTGGAATTACTGACCTTGCAAGTTCCATATTCTGGTTTGTCTGAATTCCACATCAATGAACTTCTTCAGGTTCGTCTCATGGATAGCTGCAGATGCCATATAATTGGAAACATAGAAACAGCTTTTATTGTTATCTTTATTTTGTTTAATTAATTCCAGTCAATACAGTAATAACATGTAATGGATTTTAAATGTGCTATTAGTTTTAGGTCCATGCTTAATCTTCTTACGTTTGTTTAAGCTGCTTCTTTTACTCTTGAACTGAACAGATGGGCAAACGGCCGCCACTGACTGTGGAAGTGGAGACATTGGCATCAATGAATGAGCCTGCATCGACTGAGCCTGGTTCAGACCTGGCAGGGGCTGAAGCCGAATCAGAAACTTTGAGATTCCTTATTGATTTGTTCCATCGATGCACAGAGGAAAATCCAGCTAACCGTCCCACAGCAACAGAAATCTATGAATTATTTCTTGTGCGCACAAATACTTTCACTAGTTGAAAAGGCTAGGCACACATGTAGATTAACTTTTTGGATCGACTCGCTTCCAATCTGAAATTTTTGTAGCTCTAGGATGTATCGCAATATCTAATATTTATTCTGAGGATAAAATGTTTGAGGTTCTTCTGAGGTTCATACCATCATTGTAGTTTTAGGGTTACGTTACCTTTAAGCTTTCTGTGTATGAGTAGTGTCCAGGAGTTAGATGCAAACATGATACTTCCTGCCCTTGTAATCTAATTGATATCTGTAAATTCTGTAGGTAATTATGTTTTCAGTTGTGCGATACTTTGGCCTCAACATGTTTGTATTTGGCAAGCTGGAACTAGTTAAATTATTAAAGCTCTCAAATCTTGATTTGTCTGCAGCTTTGGATTATGGTCTCTGATCTTTTTTTTTTCAGTTACCGATATTTGCAGGTGGGTGGGGATTTTTTTTTAGGTAGTTTTTTTTTTTTTTTTTGCTCTTCAGCGGACAGCATTCTTATTACATTCTTATGTTTGGGGTGGTTCTCATTTCTAAATGTACATTTAATATATCAAGTCTTTCAATATATCCAAGTATACAAAGATATATAAAAATTAAAAAAATATATATTTTTAAAAAGATTAAAAAATACTTAGGATGTAATTTTAAAAAAGAATCATTAAAAGAAGCGTAAGCCACGTGGTCTATAAGAACTGTTACTCATCTACGGGTCCAACATGGGCTTTGACTTGTTGTATCCAGCTGCTTTTGTTCATTTTACTGTCTCTGCAAGAAGAGGTATCAGTCTTTTTTTTTTTCTCGCTTTTCTTTTTTGCTTTGTAATTCTTTTAAGATTGCAAATTGAAATCAGAATGTAGCCAGAAAGAAAAACATTAGATAGGCCAGTGCAATGCATGGATAAAGGCAAAACTCAGTTTTTTTTACCTTCTTCTCTCTGCACTCTGCTGTTTGTTACATTCTGCAATTGATGTATAAGTTAGCAAAACCAGAGACGAGTAAATGCTTCCTCTATGCTAAACAGTCACACAGTATTACAGTGCAAAGGGGACCATTCTAATTTCTAACCCATCCATCCAAATAACAGATCAGTTTTAAATAATTTATTTGCTTTATAGTGTAGAGGTTTTCTTAGGCAAACACACACAAACACCAAAGTCTCTTTAAAAAATTGCAAATAGGGATAAGTACAGGGGACCTCATGAGGCCCTTGTGAAGGACTTGTTTAGTTGGTTACACGCGTGTTTTGACATATCTCATGGCATCATATGCTAGATTTTATGCCCTATTTGGTATCATAATTTCTCTATATCTTCGCATCTGCAGATTACATTTCCTAAGTCCCCATATTACTTTAGTAGAAAAAATCCTATAATAATAATAATAAAAGACTTCTATATTATTATTCACCCATTCATGTTGACCAGAAAAAAAAAATTCCATGTGATGATGCTTTCATTATGAAAAAGATTTTCTAAAATTCTCCAACTTTTACTCATAGGAGGAGGATATGCTCCCACTATCTCCTTTATCCATTGCTATATTAGATTTGTGCCCGACGCCGCTTCTTTTAAATTTGTTCCTAATACTCCAGCATCTCTTTTATATTTATATTTCTTTAAATTAATTTAATATTACAAACAAATCTCACATCATATTAAACATTTTTTTTTGAAAAAATAAAAATATTGAACATTCTTAAAATAAGAAAGGATTGTGGGATTTAGAATTTCAGTTTTATTAACCCAGTAGGCATGTAATTAATAATAATTAAAAAAAACAATAGGCAGTAGCAGATCATCTCTTAGTTTTGGGTCAGGTAAATTGACAATCTATAGGTTCAGTCTAGTTGATTAATTGATACTAGTGTGGCTAACCATGACCACGGTTCGGTTAATCAGAACCGCCGGTTCCGGTTCATAATTTTCATGAACTTTAACTGGTAAGAGCCGGTTCAGTTACGGTTCAGACCCTTAAAAATCGGTCCGGTTCCGGTTCCAGTTTGAACCACAGGTTTAAATTAATTTTTTTTAAAAATTATATTTAAAAGAAAATACTATTATTGATATATGATAATATTTTTATGAGATTAAACACCACTTATAAAATTAATAATATTATTTAATTTAAATCAAATAATATTATTTGTAAATATTTAATATTACAATTAAAGTATAAAGAAAAAATTAAAAAAAATGTTTGAACATAATTACTAAAAATTAATTAACTATATAAATTATAATTATAAATATTTAATATTACATTTGAAATATTCAATAAATATAAATAACGTGCCTTGCACTTGTCAATTTATTTCCTTACTCATCATCCAAAATATTAATATATTGTTGTGAAATTTACACATTATCACTTATATTATAAAAATGACTAGAACTTGTCATTTTAATATAAATTGATAATAATAATAATAATAATAATAATAATAATAATAATAATAATAATAATTTTTAACAATGATAACAATAACAATTACTAATAATAATAATAACAAAATAATAATAATTAACAAACAATAAATATTACTAGCAATACTAATAAATACTAATAATAATAATAAAATAATAATAATTAACAATAAACAATAAATATTACTAACAATAATAACAAATAATAATAAGAATAAATAATAAATATTACTAATAATAATAAATAACAGTATCAAATAATAATAATAATAAGAATTTAAGAGAGTAGAAATTAGAGAATTGAGAGTTGAAGAATTTAGAGCTAAATTAAATAATTAAAATTTGATTATTGAGAGAAATTGTATAAAAATTAGAAAATAAATTAAAAAGATAGAATATTTATAGATTTTTGAATTTTTTTTATTTTCATACAATATTCTTAAATTTTTTTATTTTTTTAATTTTTCGGTTTTGAACCTGAACCGCCGGTTCGGTTCCATTTCAAATATTTTTGAACCTGAACCGAAACCTTAAAGGAATGTTCTGATTCCGGCTCTGAATCTTTAATTACGGTTACGGTTCGGTTCATTGAACCAAACCGTAACCGCCGATCCGGTTCAACGGTTCAACAGAACCGTAGCCATGCTTAGGTGTGACTAGAAAACTACATAATGAGGCACGCCTTTGAGTAGTAACTGGACCCCTCGTACCATATATAAAATACACATCTAACAATACAAATTACACTTACAACGCATATATATAAAGTTTTAAATATTTATTTAATTTTATTTTTTTAATATTTTTATTATCACAGTATCTACCCAATATTCACAATATTCATATAAAATTCAATAATTTTTACATAAAATATGCAAATCTTAAATAAAAAAAATATAACGTATACATAATATCGATAATACATCTATATAATAAAATTATATATTTTTTATTTTTTTATATGTAAGATATATAAAATTTATTTAAAAATAAATTTAATAATTTTTATTAATATATTTTATATTTTTTTGTGAGTGTTATTTATTTTATAATTAAAATAAAATTTTGCCTTTTATAAAAAATTATGATTTTTATGTGATAAAAAATATTAATTTCTATTATTTTATTAAAATATTTTAGTTTAATAGTGAAGTTTAAAAAAAATAAAAAATTAAGTAAAATATTGATTGCAGTGAAAGATGAGGTACTTTTACAAAAAAAAAATTATTTTAGTGAAGAATGAGATAATTTTAAAATTTTTTTTATAACTTTTTATAAAAGTGTAAATATTTTTAATTTTTATAGTATTTTTAAAATAAAAGTTATTTTTTAGTAGTTATATAAATTTTCATGTGTTGAACTCCATTGTCATCATAGTATCAAGAAATTAAGATTTAATATAATCGAAAATTAGAACCTATATCAAGATAAAATGAAACTATTTAAAAAAATATAAGCAAGATTAAATTTTATCAATATCAAAAAATACTAATATATATCATTAAAATATCAACTTCAATTATTAAATTGATTATAAACAACATGAATATAAATAAAAAAAATAGAAACAAAATTGTATTGTTCTTATGCTTGTGCCAAGCAGAAAATAAGATTTAATTTTTCTTATCAGTTCACAAGCTAGTTTTTTTTTTTTTAAAAGAGAAGAAAATATTAAAATTTGAACACTTCATCTTATCATATATTGTGAAGTCAATTAACAAGAATATTATCCATCCTACTGCCCATTACTAAATAATTTTATTTTCTTACTACTAATTAAATTTAGACTCCTGTTTAGTGACTTATAAATTTGCAATTATATGATTGCATTTTTCAAATAAGATATTAGTAGTATAAAAATTATGGGCAATATCCAGTTTACGGATACTTTGAAGAAGGCACAGCCGTCGTACTGTAGGAGGCTGCAATTACACGTTGTCTCACAGTCTCACATTATGTTATAGTATGCCAAAATTATTTCACTGAATAGATAAGGATCAAAATGTGATTACTTCTGTAGAAGGGAACATTAATATAGTTTATAACAATTATTAATGATCAATTGCTTGGTAGTAATGCAAAAGGATCTCTTACTATCAACAGATTCCAAGGTAAATAAAATACCAAAATGGGAATCTCGGACATTTTGTGAGGAATTATATAAATATCAAACAGAAGAAACTACTGAATCTACGCATATATATTTGATATGTTATGGTTCAGAAACCATTATTTTTTGGAATAGATGCTGCTTTAATATTATAATTATCATGTAATCTAATTCCCATTAAACAATGGACTGGTGAAAGCATTCCAAAACAACATTTGTGCTTGGTTTAATTAGGAGTGATTTCGCAAACAGCTGGCTAATCAATCAAGTATAAGCATTTGGCAATGTTGGATAAACTCAGTTGGAGAGTGACTAGATAAAATAAAGCAAGCTAAATTCTGCAAATACCGTGACTCATTTGCTAGCTCGAGTCTCTAATTTAATGTTAAAATGTGGAGAATGAAAGATATTGCACGGCTATTTATATCAAAAAAAATTTTAATATTGAACAACAATATGGTAATATACAGTCCAATTTAGTTTTGTTTAGGTAATTATAGCTAGCTTTTTTTCAATATATTGAAGCATATATACATATAGCAAAATTTTTTAGAATTTTGATAATTCAATATTAATTATATCTATTAACTTTGATTTTCAGAATCTTAATATATCTACAACTTGAAGAATTTTATATAACAATTAATATTAACACAAACTATATATGCTCAGAATATTAGCTATAAACCCTAACCGAAGCTAGGTTTGCATAAGGTTAATAAAAAATTTTAAAATTGAAGTGTTAAGCATTGATTGGCCCACTTCAGAACTGATAATTGAAATGGTAGGTGTTGATTGGCCCACTCCATTGCAGATGCAAAGAACTTTCCAATGATAGTAAAGGTCGATGTCGTATGAGGAATATTACAACCGAAGGAATATGTTCCACTTATAATTAATAAAGTTTTAAAACAATCTTATTATGATAAAGCAAGAAAATAAAATCATAAAAAGGTTGGGCAAATCTAATCAAGGTTTTACAAGTATTATATATATTTATTACAGAGCCTCTTAATTAATTAAACTTTATTGCATAATGTTGGTTCTATCATCACACCTAGTGCGAGGGAACAAGTTAATAAATTAAGCTTATTATTATTATTAATTAAAAGGAGCAAAAAAAAGAAAAGAAATGAAAGAAAAAAGGAAAAAGAAAAAGAGAAAAAAGTTACTACTAGTTCTTGTAATTTATATAGAAGAAGCTTTAGTCATTTTCTTGATTGTCTATATCAATTGTTACTAATAACTACTGATACGCAGCTGGCACCAATCAGATGTGGGATTGTCAAGTAATTAAGTTATGGCAAGTTTGCAAAGAAAAGCCAATCACCAGTGACCAAAGCAAAGATGCTTATATAGAATTGGATTAAATGCACACACATACTAATCAAACACAGAGAGTGGGAAAAAAAAATTTTTTTTGAACAATAAAATAATATCACGAATTAATTCTTTTTATTTAAAGTATTAAAATTAAAAATTAAAAATAAGAATTTAATGGTTAAAATTAATACTTAATAGAGCCAATTTTTGAAAATTTTCCTTTCATATTGTGAATTATAACCTTATTGAAAACCAATATGAAACCATGCAAAATCAATATGGTCCCCTCAGAAGGTAGTAGAAGTTTTAAACACTTTTGGCTCATTTAGATTCTTTAGTAGCTACTTGTTCTTAACTGAGAGTGTGAGTATGTGAGGTAAAGGGTCCCCCACTGAGTTAGGGCCCCAGCCTAAAAGTTATTAATGCTCTTATAATATATAAAGAAACCCTCACTAACCTGTCTGCAAAACTGCATGGTGCCAAGTTTTGGCGTGACAATATTCAATTTGCTATTCACAGGGACCACTTGTAATTTTTATTTTCGTTTCATAACTTTCTTTAGCTTTTTCTTCCTATTATATTCCTTCCCCAACAAAAATTTAATTATATTAATTAATTTCAACAATTAAAATAAAATAAAATCTATCTTTTTTCCTCCTATTTATACTCCTTTATCCTCTCTTCTCTATATCCCATCCATAACAAAACCAGACTCTTATTAATACTGATAATCTCTGGTAAGAGAGTGTTCATCTTTCTTATCGTGCACCACTATCAGTTGAAGCTGCCAGCATGATCTTAATCTTCCTCCTTCGTTGAGGAATGATCAGATCATGTGGCAGTTTCACCCGTTTGTTGGTAGCACGGGATAAACCCTAAATATTTTCCACTCAATTAAAACCCTTTTTTTTAATGAGGCTGTTAGGGTTTTTCTTGTTCAATCCCTAGAAAAGGTATGAGATAATTTTTTTTTTTTTGTAAATATGATTTTAGGCTTATTTGGGTTTCTTGGGTTTGGCCTTTTTATATTATGTTCTTTAAATTTGCACAATTATTTGTGTTTGTGAAGCATTGATTTTGGCGTTTTCAATTAAATTTTTCCATTTTTATTCTGTGAAACTTTTTAGCTTCCGTGGGTTTATTAGGGTTTTTGTGTCTCGGTGCAAAATTCAACGATTTCAAGATCTCCCCTGATACTTTGGTGATTGAACCTTAACCTGCCGTACTGTTTTTCTTAAGAATTAAATTGCTTATGCCTTCTTCTGTATTTATCTCTTAGGGTTTTTATATAGGTATATTACAGTTTTGCTTCAAATTTCAATATTATAGCATTAGCATCTATATAAATTTATGGGGATTCTGTATTTTAACTATAACCTCTAAATTATTGGCAGGTCACATTTTCTAAATCTCAATGACAACTCCGGCTAGGGTTTCTCTGAAATGCTAATTTGATTACCTCCAAAATGAGCAAATATGAGAGAATAGAGTAAGAGAGAGGTAATGGAAATAAAAGAGTGAGGCAGATGTCTAGAAATTTTAACCCCAAGAGTTGATTTAATTGGTAGACAGAAGATTTATTTCTCATCAGATCACAGAAGAGAATTTTTTTTTTCTCATATGCAAATCCTCTAATCTTGGTATTGAAGGTTTGCTTGAAGACATTACTATAATGTTATCCCATCTTACCACTCACTATACAAAAAAGAAAGAGCATTTTTGTGGCCCAATTTATTTTACTTTTAGCATATAAATTTTGTTAAGTTTTTGAGATTTACATTAATTCTTATCCATCTAAAAATTGGTGTTATGCCAGGGTTAGTTTTCACATGTTGTGGGTTGAATCAAGAAGCTAATTGATTAAACTCATAAATTCACAGTTATATACACACTCACACACATAAACTCATAATGATTTGTCTCATATTTCCTGTTAAAATCATTGAAATAGCTTGGTCATTAGCAAGGCATAATATGTCAATTGGCTCAAATCAAAGTCAGGGATAAAATCTGTTTGTCCAAGTCATTTACAATATTATGTTATGGAAGTTCTTAAAATAATAAGATCCAAGAGCTGCATGAAAAATGGAGAATCTAAGTTACTACTCAAGTAAGATATTTGTCCTATTTGAAAAGTCTTATTTAATGACGAATCAAACAGATACTATTGTTTCTCTGATATCTCTTTTCTTCTGGACTTAACCTTAAGAATGGTGAAAGCAGAAACATTGTTTAGTTTACTTTCTTGTATTTTTCTAGGCCTGAAGAAGATGATTAAGATGAAGCAATTGTTAGGAAGCATGGTATACCAAAAAAAAAAAAGGAAATTCTTGCTATACTAGTCAGATTAAGAGAAGGTTTTACCTTTGATTGGGTTGGAGAGATAATTAAGTACAGATCAGAAAGAAAATTACCCTATAATATCTTCAATAATATATATATATATATATATATATTATTGGTGAAACAATATCAGTGCTCCATTATGTCTTAGAGATCACAGGTTTAGTCACAGAATTAAACAGGAGGAAGACTGTATATTTTGATTCTCATTAGAACTCACAATGTTAATTAAGAGTCAAAATTTTTTTTTAAAAAAATTGTGAAAGGAAATTTCTTGTAATTCCTAATGGAAGTGTGATAAATGGCCATTCATGTGTTTTTTTTCCTTTTTTTCCCACTACTTATATCTATTAACATTTACTGACCAGAAAAAAACTTAACATTAATTAGCATGTGCATCCATTAAATTAAAATGGAGAAATTCAAGATCTTCATAATATGCCCATCAACTATATATAAAAGTTTATGTTATGCATAAATTACTATATGAACTGGTTATCTACATTGATAGTTTGGAGTTTGGCCCCTCAATTTGTTTGGTAAAAAGCTATCTGCCAAAGAGCAATCCTTAAATGGAATGTAAATAGCTTCTTTTTCACTTAGTTCCCAAAATAAGCAAAAATGACGAATATTGATTTAATTGGTTCTTCCAACTCTCTCTCTCTCTCTCTCTCTCTCTCTCTCTCTCTCTCTCTCTCTCTATATATATATATATATATATATATATCCTGCAGGGCATGCATTGCTCATTTATCATCAAAGAAATATATGAGATGGAAAATCCATTAACAGGACTTATTCTATATATTATACTTATATTATATGAGATGGAAAATCCATTAATATTAAGAGAAGTTTAACCTATTCTATAATATCTCAATTATATAAAATCGCATCGCATTAAATTTGGTTTTTGATTGTAAGGGACCTGGAAATGGCTGGGGCTCTATTGTTGAAAGTGAGATTTCAGTGAAAAAGGTTACATACACATTTTCTGTATGTGTGTGTGAAAGAGAAAGGAGGGACAAGAGAAATAGTAACTTTGGAGATAATTTTATTTATTTATTTATGGGCTTAATATCTAGGAAAATTCCAAACTTTTCAAAAAATTTTAGTTTAATCCTAAACTATAATTTGTCACAATTAATACTAAACTCTACATTTTAAATCAATTTTATCAAGATATAAATAAGTCATAACATAATTTAATATATAAAAATAAATTATATGTGCAATAATATATATATAATTACATTATTTATTTGCCACCAAAATTATCACGTCATGTTATGATATGTATCTCAAGACAGTTGGATAAAATTGATATAAAAATATAGAGTTTTATATTTAACTATAATAAATTATAGTTTATGATTAAATTAATTAGACTTTTTGAAAATTTTGAGATTTGTCGGGATATTAAGCTTTTATTTATTTATGTATATAATAATCAAAGGAATTTTATTATTTATATTTATATGTTTTCATCATTTTTTTTCTTTAGCAGATATATCTATGTAATATAATTTTTTCCTACCATTAAGTTAAATCTTGTATTTTGTACTTTGTATTCCACTATTCACCAAAAATAATTTTATTTTAAGTTTCAACAAAGGAATCAGTATGGTTGATGAATTATTTGAATTTTTACTACATTTATGAGATGTAAGCAGTAATTTCACATTTGCTATTCTAATTTCATGACTAATTGAGGTAGCAAATAAAAGTTGTTTAATAGCTAAATATTTTTTGGCATCCAAGATTTGATTATTAATGCACCGGTAGGGGAATGAAGAGGAGATGATATTTCTATTGTAGTTTGGATCAAATTGGATGTATTCTCTTATAATATGAACAAATAGAATTAAGAGTGCAGAATTTGTTTATTTTCCCCAATCTAAATTGCATGATTTCACATTTGTGACTAATTAGGGCAACAAATATCATTAGGAATTCTAAATCAACAACTTATTTATATAGTTATTTATGTAAATTTTAAAAAATAAAAAGAATTCATTGTTGATCTAAAATGTAGAAAGAAAAATTTTTAAATTTTAATCTAATTATTAAAAAAAATAAAAACATTACATCCGCTTGAAAATATAAATTTCTATTAGTTTTTTTTCTTAAATTTATTAATTCAAATTTAGAGTATCATGTGTTGGAAAAACTTATTTCTCTTTAATTTATATTTCAAATCTAAACTCATTTTATGGTGGTAATCAATTTAGTTTTTTTTTCCACTGAATTGGCTGTCATAATCAATAAAGACATATCATGTAAATGAGATTTTAATAAAAGATTCAACTCTTTTTTTTAAATATATATATATTCAAAATAGAGGCTACTGCTTCAATGAGTAATATCCTACTCTAGCAACACCATGCTCGATCTACAACCTCAGCTCACTAGGTGCGTAATTTCATAAACTCCTAAGGGAAAGTTGCCTGCATAAGTTGCTAGCCAATCCGCTACATGATTTGCTTCTCAGTAAATGTGTCTTACATCAATCAACATTGCAATCCAATTGTACCAGCTGCTGCTGAATGCTCGTCATCAAAGATTCACCCTTTATATATACATCAGCAACAACTAACATTAATTGTATCCTTAGGATGTCTTTGAGACTCCACTCAATGCTTAGACCAAGTAGGGTGCAAAGGAAAACAACATCATGAGTGATTCACCTGATTGAAATTTCTTTTAAAATTAAAATATTTTCTAATCTAAATTGAATTTGCTCCAATATCCCAATTAATTAATTTAAAGAAATTGAAATTTTACATTGTTGTTATATTACTTTACGTTAACAATGTCAATATGTTATGCATATATTTGATTCATATGTGATAGTCATTAGAAATAAAAGATGTGGAAGAGTGTTTTTATATGCATCACTGGCATATTTTTCATTTCATATTTTGCTATAATTGAATCTTCTACACAGCGGCACAATATTCATTTCATATTCAATAACAATAGCATGTATATAAATTTTGGAGCAAAGAAAAAAAATTAAATCAAAATTAAATATATATTTATTATAATGTTATATATGTATTTATAATTAAACGTTTATGTGTAAGTATGCAATTAATATTACTGTTCTGATATTTATTTATAATATTTTTACTTGATGCAGATGCATGTGACTACAAGTTAAGTTTTCGAAGTTGTTAATATTTACTTATGGAAATCGGAATATACAATTATGTTATATTTTACAAAAGGCATATGACATTGAAATTGACATAATTTGCTATTATGATCTTACATTACTTCTATATTTAAGCAATGTAAAAGATTTGATTTATATATGTGATATTATTAATTAAATCAAAATATACAGCAAGACATTGTATTAATAAATACACATACATTCAGGATATTCAGATTTAATTCTTTAATGCTCAAAACAAATTAATTAAATTAAAATCCAATAGTTCTATAGTTGGAGCAATGTTTTTTTTTTTATAAATGATGTGTCACTTTTTTCAATTTTTTCTATAAATTTCAAAAAAATTTAAAAATCTTCTTTTTTAAATTTAACTAAATATATTTTTTAAAATTAAAATTTTAATATTTTTAAAAACATTTTTATTTTTTAAGATATTTTATGTAAAACTCATAAGGCCAATATCAGGCCAAGATCTTTCTAGCCATGCATGATGCATCTATCAGGGCTCGATAACCAATAAATTTTAAATATCATATAACGTGTAATTTCTTGATCCTGGGCCACTTGGTATCTATTGGGCCCAAAAATTCTATTGATGGGAAACTTCTAGGAAAAAAATGGCAACTTTGATTGTGTTTTTTTTTTTTTTTTTATTTGAGTTATTTTAATAATTTTATTATAAATTAAATATAAAATTTTTATAAATTAATAAAAATATAATATTTTAATAAATATTTTATAAATTTTAATATTTTAATAAATATCTTATAAATATAATAAATTTAAAGTTATTTTTAATTATTTTTATATTTTTGCTAAAAGTATAATCTTATAATGCTCGAGCCCTATATAAAGTGGCTCAAGCAGAGGCTGTATTTTATTAATATAGAAAAAATAACAATCTTAATTATATATTTTTTAAAATATTTATTTTTATAACAGAGGTATTTTAATTATTTTATTATAAAATTATTATAAAATTATAATAAAATTATTATAAATTATCTAAAATTTATAAATTTATAATAAACTCATTATAAATTTATTATAAACTAATAATTATTTAATATTTTAATAAATATTTTATAAATTTTAATATTTTAATAAATAATTTATAAATATAGTAAATTTAAAATTATTTTTAATTTTTTTTTATATTTTTATGAAAAGTCCGTTAACATGGCTCTCAATGTCATGTCTCAAGACTCCAAGCATGCATAACTTTTTTTTAGGAAATTACACCAAATACTGCTTTTCACTTTTCCTTTTTTAATGCTCTTTATTTTTTTATTTTTAAACTTTTATTTTTCAATTTTGCTTTATTTATAAATTTTATTTTAAAAAATAGGCTATTCTTTCCTATCTTCTTGTTCTTTCATGTTTAAAGATTTTAAGTTACAAAAACTCTGTAAAAAGGAGGGTATAGAATATAAAATTCTGTCCATAAATCAATGGACAAACAAATACGAGATTATTATCTAATCTCAAAGTCACAGTCATCCTCTAATAGTCTAATTTGGTTTTATTTTTTTAAGTAAATTTTAATTTATGCCGCAACAGACAAAAAGCCTGAGCGGGAGACCTGGAAATAGATTCATTTGTGGCTACAATGTCTTACTACTTTTTTTCTTTAATCCAAGTTGCCGAGATTTTTTTTCAAATATAAATTAAAAGAGATTTTTTCTTTTAATCTAATAGAGTTGGCACAAAGTTTATTGTGGTTTCCTTACTTGTAAAGAGATTTTAGAATTGGATTATAATTCCATGTTTCTAAAATTGGTACATCAAATTACAATTTTTAAGCCATAATAAGATCAAACAAGAGAACCCAACAAGTTTACTGGTCTTTTTTTAGTTGTTGACGGGAATTATTTTTTTTAAGTTTTAGATTAATTTTTGGATTTCATATATAATGATTGAGGATTTTATTTTTTTTCAATTCAAATACATATCAAATAATCGATAAAATGTTTAAAAGAAAATTTTTATTATAGTTGTATACTGAGATATAACATATGTATAATAATATTATTTTCTTAATACAATAAATATTTATAGATACGTGCTACATATACTTTTATATATTAAGATATTATAACTGCATATTAATATATTTTAAAAAATAATAATATAGTTATAGTTAGCATATACGATTTATATCTAAATATAATAAAATATAATAACTACATTTTAATATTTTTTCTTCAAGACAATAAATATATATAGATATATACTACATATATCTTCATATATAAAGATATATAGTTATTATATACTTACAAATACTAAAATATAAGAGTTGTATATGATATTTTTCCTTAAAGACAATAACCATATATAAATATATACTACATATATTTTTATAGACAATAAATATATGTGGATATATATTATATATATTTTAATTAAAAAATAATATTTTTATAAATATAAACTCCATATTTTTATAGTATATATTAATATTTATAGGTACATATTATATATATTTTTACTAAACAATGACATTTTTATAAATACTATCTTTATATTTTTAAAGTCCAAGTTAATCACCTTTTTTGCCATAAATTTGCAATTTCGAAATTTTATTTTCATAAATTTTTTAAAAAAAAGACGTTGCCGTATTTTTTAAAATACAATTTTATTTTAGGTTATATTTATAATTAACCCTCTCCCCCCACTTATTCATTTATTTATTTTGAGCAAGAAGCATGCATAAATTAACTTGCTCGCCTAGCATCCTACAACTAAGATTTTTTTTTTTTTTATCAAAGGAATTGTTATAACATGATAAAAATGTTGATACTCTTTAGTTTTAATATAGCCATAAATAATTATTTTATAAAATAATAAATTTATAATCACATATTTAATCAAAATTTACATATATAAAAATTTAAAAATATTCAGCAAGCATTTTTAATATATAAAATATAAATTTAATATAAAAACAAAAATAATGATTTATGTTACAACTTTTATTAAATTATAGTAGCTATGAAATTAAATATTTTAATTTTTTTAGGTTATAAAATATAATTATAAACATTTCTAATTGTTTAAATTGTAATAATGGAGTATAGTGATAAAGATTAATTTACGATTTAGCTTATAAATTTATTTAAATGGCAATAATTAAAAAAAAATTAAAAACTACATTATTTGCATTTTTATTTAAATTTTAAATTTATCATGATAATCTATTTAAATTGACATAATATATGAATAATTAAGAATTTAGAGAAAATTACAAAATAATCTCAAATGTGAAGCTAATATTTTTTCAATTCGATTTTGTTTATATTTTAAGAAAGAAAAAAAAATATTTGATGAAAAGTGAAAAAAGAGTTAGAGTACATCACTTTATTTAATAACATTTTGAGATGTAATTACTTTATTTGTTATTATTTGCTCTGAAATATTTAGTTTTATTGAAAATATTGATTTTTTAAATTTTAAAAATGAACTTTATACATAAGTTTTTTTAATAATATTATATAGTATAATTTTCATAAATATACTTGTTTAGAAATATTATTTTTTATGTATTATTTTATAATAATAAATAAAAATTCAATCAATTGCTCTCAATAAGCTTTTTGAGTAATTATTTCTCCCTTTTATTTTTAATGATATTCAAATATTTAATTAAAAATGGTACTAATATTATGTTGTAATATTTGCTTGCTATATATAATATAGATTATATTATAGAACTTTTAACTACATTTGGCACCAATAAATAAATGCTAAAAGTCAATAAAAAAAATAACAGGTAAATAATCATATTAGTAAAAAAAAACTCAAGAAACTAGATAGAAGCTTGTTTGAAATGAACATTCGTACTTAAGGATAAAGCAAAATTTCCTACATATATAGATTGATAATAAATAAACATTTCTTTACAAGGGCTACTTTCATATTCTTCTTTGATTACTGGTTACTCAGAGGACTAAAACTACCACCTATTCTTTGCTTTTTGGGTATTTCTCCCATGTTCTTGATATTGCTTTCTAGGGGCCATGACCAAAGCTTCAGCACTTCTAAATCCTAATCACTGATCTAAAATGGAACATCTGCAGATAATGCATGTATCATTTTACATATACAAGGGAATTTTTTATACTGTTGAACCTCCTGCATGCTTACAGCCATCAACCTTTCTCCCTCCACAGTCCTTAACAATAAAACATCACTCGCTTCACATTTTCTTTCAAGGCCGGCAAAGGCCGGACTCCATATTCTCCCGATGATCGTGTTCCCTTGGTAACATGACCACCAACTGTCGAGCCATTTTCCTGCATTTCTGGCTCCATATAAAATCGGGCACGAAAAGCAGCTAAATGTGCATAATATGCTGGAGGAACTGCATGAAAACTGCCCATTAGCCAGTTTCAACTAGCAAAAGTAATGATATACCAAGCAAAATGATACCCACCAACAGAAACGGAACGAGTGCACCTCGCATATGTGTAACAGAGATTGTTAGTCAATGACTGGATACCATCAGCAGTGAAGTTATTCTCATCCCATAGAACATGGTAGTGAGCTGGCCGGCTTGTCCCCTGATACATCAAGAGTTACTTCAATTGAAAAGCAGCAAGACAACAAGACTTGCTCATGATGTAATATAGTCAAATGTACAACATGCAAGATACCATTCCTTACTCCTGGTTCAGAAAGAAAATATAAACTGTAAATTGCCTCAACATCCAAGATGACCGGTGCAGAATGGTATGAAAAATATAGATTGGCTTTAATTTCATAAGTTAAATAAGTTTATCGAGGTGTTCATGAAAATGTACGTGCACCAGAAAGAGACAGGAGTTCTACCTGAATACCAGCATGGCTACAGAGATAAAAGTCAAATTCTGTTGGATGACAGATTTTAGAATCAACCACAGTGCCTAATATATAAAAACAATGTAATTAGATAAATAATCAGAAAGAAAGATTGTTTTCAATAGATGGAAAAGAAAGAAAGAGAACGGTCAACCTATCTGCAAAATATAACAAGAAACTTTACCAGGTAATATGTTCCCACTTTTGTCAGTGCTACTCCTATCCCTATGGTTGTTAGCAAATAATCGAGTATGGTGTCGTTTTTGTACAACAATGAAAGTCACCAGTGGTTGATAGTTTGGCTCTAGAGAAGCACAAGCCTGCAAGAAAAATTACTCATTAGAACCACAAATCTTTCTATTTTCCTCCGCATAATTTACAGGAATATGAAGCATAAAATTCCATTCTAACCTTGCGAATTGCATCTAATTCATAAAGCAGAACTTGATAAAATTGCCCTTCACTAACACCATCCCTGTTCAAATAAAATGGCACGAGTATCATCATAAGGTTGATGCATGCATATTTCAGATATGCATATATGTGATCCAGAAACAAAGTTGCATAAAAAAACGCATGTTGTCATTTCTATATGTGCTGTTACAATCACTAAATAAAGCAGTAATAGGGTGCTGCCAACACAAGAAAATTGTAATGCTGTGTGTTGTGTGCATGATATTCAAAACTTTCTGCAACAAGTCATATTGACCTGTAAAATATAATCCTTAGCGGCTTCTGTCCTGTTGCCTTCCTAAAGGAAATTAGAAGATCTCTGCACAGAAGAAAATATGCAACTGATCAACTAGCAACAATAGGAAAAAAACAAAAAAAAAACAAGAATTCAGAGACAGCTTCCAGAGAAACTGAAGTTCCTCTACCTGATCATTCCACCACTGACAGTTCCACGAACAGGATCTTGCCATGTTTTATACAAGTCTTGTATGAGTTCTTGTCGGTGAGCTTGAGCACAAACCAACCCAACATATTTGGTCACTTCAGGCCAGTCTTGAGATGCTACTACCTACAAAATGGAACAACATCTATCAGCAACCAGATCACCACATTTATTGGGAGAAAAGTTGCAAGGAAATGTCAATTTGAGTGAGAAATTATACAGCAGCAATTGAAGGGCTTGAGTCTTCCCCATTTTCTGGGTGAGTCACATCTGCTCCAAATATAATGGTTGGTATGTCGCTGACCAATGGTATTCTGCAGCTGATGGCATCTAAAAGGACAGTGTTTCTACCACCCATCTGCATGAAGGATATGGGAAAAATTCAATATATTAATAATCTGGTCTGTGAATGCTTTGGAAAGAAAAATTATTTGGGATTAATTTTAAACAATAGAGAAAAGAACCTTAAATGGACCACAACTATGCCATGCATTCCAGGAAAAATCAAATAGATGCATGTGTTAACATTGTCATTCCAGTAACTTTATCAAGCACTTTGTAGAAGTATGCACCCATGTTAGATGTAAATCTCTTCGGCTCTCAGACATCTTCATAATTAAAAACAACATCATCTCATATATAACTCTAACCTTAACATTAATCTTTAAGGACACATTTGCCAGATACTGCTTGCTGATCTTGAAGACGTGTTTTGTAAGGCAGCATTGTGATATTAAACCAAGATCAGTTTCACATATTCGCTTAAGATCCCCTGAAATTAAAATAAAAATGTCAGGTTGAGATTGAGATCATGTTTAGAGTTCTTTTTTCTGATTTCAGGTAAAAAAAAAAGGCACTGAAATGAAAAATTAATTAGTATGAATGTTCATATTGTTAATTATAGTCACCAAATCCTGATACCATATGGCTTACCATATAGGGATCCATTGTTGTCAGGTAGAATAGCTAACAGAAGCTCCAGTTCTTTTCCTTTGTTTTTGTTCATAGAAGCATGACAAACATGCTTCAAAGCTTTCTCTACTTGCTCAGGCCGGGCACTGTAGATGGGAATAACAGGTTCTGGGTTGAATTCCTATATAATAGGAACAAATTAGCAAAAGTGGATGTGGGATGAAATAAAGAACAGTTTGATAATGTAAATAATGCAAATTCGCAGGTTATAGTAAAATTACCATGCCAGAGACTTGGCACATCTGAGCAAGTTCATTACAAAATCCACGAGCAACGCTCTCTTGGACACTCCTTGAAAAGTTAATGCATGCCCATCGGCTTACAGTCATTCCATTAATCATTTTCTGCACATATTAAAACAGAGAAAAGAGAAAAGCATTACAATTCATTAGATAGGGCAAACAGAAACAAAATTAAGAATCGTAAATTATCATCACTGTTAAATTGAGTCAAAACACTATTTGGCGATATTAGGATTCTGAATCATACAATTAAGTCATAAAACCCCCTGATGCATGCTACAGTTCGCTTATGACAATGGAAGAAAAATCACAAGAAGTTTGTTTCTACTTTCTGATGCACAATTGCAATTGAATATAATTCATTTAAGCCTATTAATATCAAGTTATTCATGTGAGCCCCCTAGAAGCTTGACAAGATTGCAATTTCCCAGTGCAATACCTTATTCATCATGTTCCATTGGCCAACTTGTGGCAAACAGTCCTTTTCCTTTCCAGTTTCATGATATTTCAGCTGCAGAGAGAGCATAATGAGGACGAAAAAAGAATGACGCGGATTATCATTCACTAAATTAAATTAAGGTCCAAGAAATAGAAATAGAAGAATACAATCAAGTATTAAGATTACCCAAGGAGCAGGAAGAATACGAGCCTCAACAGAAGCTAACTTTTCACTGATTTTGATCCCAAACTCCTTTGCATATGGGTCTTGCCCATAAGCATTATGCTGAACTGTCTGCTTGTTTAAAAATACATGGAAGACAAAAAATCAGATCTTTGAGAGAGATACAGATCTACCATATAAAGCTTGTGCAAAATTATCAATTTTGAGAAAGAGAAAAGATCAAAAGTGACAAGTACCTGCAAAATGTCATGTTCCCGATCCCTGGGCCTTTGGCATGTAACTTTCAGCAGGGCAGTGATTTGCTTCTCATTCAACCTTTTTGTATATCGTTGCCCCTCTACAATTTTGCAAGCCTAGAAATAAAGGTTTATGTAAAGAAAGTGTCAAATTGAAAACTGAAACTAAAATAACAACTGGAATTTTAAAAGAAAAAAAAAGTGATTTTGACCTACCTCCATAGGTAAATAGTTTGCCTTCTTCTGGTTTCCTACTTGAAGGCAAGGAAGATGCGTCTGTTGAATGGTGAAGCCATACATTTCTTGGAAGTACTCTACTACTGACTTCATGGTTGAGTTATCATCAACAGGAAATCTGAACAAGAAAAACTTTAACAATTAGAAAATCCATTCACGAGAAAGGAAAAAAAACTAATGTAATTGTAAACCGAATAGCCTTAAATTACTTGCTCAAAACTTTTCATACTTCCAAACCAAAGAATCGACCAACTCCAACGATCAGATAACTCAAAAAGCACATGTAAGCCAGAGAGAACTAAAACTTACACAAGTTCTCTTGTAGGCTGAGATGTCAATCCTGAGACACGATACTTCCTCCGCACATTTGCTCTGTGAGTAACTTCAACTTTAACACCTCTAAGGGCTTTCTTGATCTGTTAATGTTGGCCAGTAACATCCTAAGTTATGCTAAAAATACCATGAGAATGAGAATAGCATCACTACAGTAAATTAAACGCACCTTAACTCTATCAGAATCAGACAATGGCCTGGACAACACATCCTTGCTCAGAAGCTGCGCAACAAACTCAATTACAGGGAGTGGTTCAATAAATGCATGCGAAGCCATATCTATACACATATTACAACAAAAACAAAGATGAAAGAGAAGTAAATAAATGATATCATCTATAGATACTGCCAAGAAATCTAGTTAGATGTTCTAATTTCTGGTAATTCAGTTACCAATATTCAAGGACAGGCCCATTTGTGTAGGCCTTATACTCTGGTAAAACCCACACCAGGACTCCAACCCATCGCCAAGTCGCTGTGGTGCTCTAATATCTGGTGAAAAGAAGGATCTTCCAACGGCGCAATACCTTCAGAGAAATGTGAAAATTTTTGAAATGTGACACTTAGCCTATTTAGAACTACTGATGAAGTTCCGATCATAGACTTCATGAGAAATTATACCTCTTTGTTGAGAGCTCCCTCAGCACAATGTCCAGAATTTGTAAAGCTTCCTGTGGAGCATCGGCACGTTTACCAGCCAAAAATTGACCTAAATGATGCATATTGGCTCTTGCAACGAACTTGATCACCACTCTGTACTCTCTTTCTCTCCTGAAATTCACATGCGGTCCCATTTATATTATCTATTATATGCTGAGATTTCAATTATGCTGATTCTCAATTTTGTAAAATTTTCATAAACAAAAGGCTTGGACTTAATCCATAACACCCAGATCATACAAGAGAAAAGAAATTAAAAAGGTAAAAAAGGAGGCAAAGCAATCATGAATACTTACTTGGGACCATTGATTCCATCCTCTTCATCAACAAGCTTGATCTTGAACTCCTTCCAAGAAAAGGGAAACTCACCAGCTGTATATAGACTCTTTCTGCCATCGTAAGCTGGAAGTCTCATTCCCAAGTCAGGTTCTTTGTAAAGCTTCACAAGCTCTGCCATGATAGCCCTGTTTGTAGTTCTTAATGCCACTTCAGGAGTTATGGTAACCTGCAAGAATCAGAAATAACAGATGATGAAAAAGGCAAACAAACAATAAGAACAAAATTAATGGTCTGATTCAAGACATTCAATGTCTGTCATTAGAAAAAAAAAAGTAAAAAAAAAAAAAACAGAAACCTATTCAATTCCTTAAGCAACGTACAGCAAAAAGGTAAGACCAACGGCGTAAACATGTCCATTGTCAGTTTAAGGGCCAGAACTTTGCAAGGACATAAATTTTCTTCAAAATTAAAAGAAAAATAAAGAAAGAAAGAAATAACCAAAAAATGAAACAAAGAAAACCCCAACTTCAATATTCTGCATCAGCATATTTTAATTATTAACAGCCATGCTTAAAGCCAGACATGAGAAAGAGAGAGAGAGCGAGGTAGCAATAAGAAGTATTATATGTTCGATGTCAGATTAAGGGCCCCCATTGGTACACCAGTAATCCAAAAAATAGAAAAATTAAGTTTTTTTTTTCTTTCTCCAGTACCTTTACAGAAATGTTTAATATACAATCTAAAACCCCATAAAATAAACTTACATCATACTGGTTCAAGTCCTTGTCTGGTAACTCTGCAAAGAAGTGGTTGGCCTTAACAATACATCTTGTCCCAAGCTGGCCAAAACCAGGCCTAGGAGCAAAATTAATTGTCTTCCTAGAAGTAGGGAACCCCATCTCCATTTCACAAGATTTTCCAATAGACCCATTTGAAGCACTTGACAAGACTTCACCAGCTGGATTCACAGGCTTATGTGCTACAGTGCAAGGCCTTGAACTCGGTCTCATACAAACATCTACTTGATCAGACTTCCTACCACCTCTGCCTCTCCTTCTTCCTCTGTTTTTTGTTGGAGGTGAAGTCTGGCTCTGGTGTTTGCTGCCGTGGGTTTCCTGAAACGGAGGCCCCTTCCCATTTTGAGAAGTTTTATGGTGTTTTTGAGGTTGGTTCATAGTGTTCTGCAAGTGGGTTTTAATCACCAAATGCTGCTCTGAGCTCTCTTTCATTTGCCTTACAGGCATTGCTGACTCTATATATATATTTGTCCCTTTCTCCTTTTTGCTCTTGACTCTCTGAAACTTACACGCAAAGCACCAAAACGCTCGTGCTCAAAACAGTTAGGGTTCACCAAATGTTACAAATATACTTTCTTTCTCTTCTAACCTTTCCTCATTTGCCTCGCAGATTTGGAGTCATAAACCATTTCTCCGCTGAAAAAAAACCAATAAAAGAGGGTAAGGCAAATGCATGTCAGCCAAGTGACTAAATTTTTTAGAAATCATAAAGAAACGGGAATAATGATGATGATGATAGTGCATCATAGTTCTTGAAGCAAGTAAAAGGTAATGGGTAAAAGCCTAGGCCTTCTGTTGCATACTACAAGAATTACTATTTCTTTGAAAATATTGAAACTCACACTATTCACCTCTGGTTCAGAAGATAAACCCAGAAAAACTAATTGAAAAAGCAGAAGTCACAGTTTCCATCTGACAGGTGATATTGCAGAACCATTGAGTGGGAGAAGGCTTAAAACGTAAATATAAGCAATGTACCAACAGTATAGCAGGCAAGTATCAAATATGGTATAATTTTATTTTGGGGAAACTTGGCATTTGAACTTTTGTTTCCCTGAATCTACGCTCAAAAATTTAAAGAACTGAGAAAAGATTTAAAAAAAAAAAAAAACTGGAAATCCCAAATAAGACCATCAGCTCTGCAACTCGAGAAATGATAAATGCAAAGACAAAACTCTCAATCAAAACTTAAAAAACTAAAACTCTTATTTAGATGGTTCTATTACTAAGCCAATGACCTAGATCACGGAGACAAAAACAAACAAACAAAGGGAAAACAAAATAAAATAAAATAAAATGCTAATAGAAACCCAAGAAATATAAAAACATCCAGGTGACAAAACGATATTCTTAAAACCCGTCCCTACGCGAAACTGAAAATCTGTGAAGGGAAAATCACATAGAAAATGAATACACCCAAGCAGATAAAAACACAAGAAAAGCATTAAAAAAAATTATAATTTCTAGAGTGATGAAAACACAAGACTACACGTAGAAGAAAACAAAAGGCAACAAGAAGAAGGTAGTGTATGCAAAGAGAAGGAATAAACCTTGAAAAGGGAAGTGAAATCACTATCTGAAGGATGCCCAAAAATTTATTGCTTGTACAGGAATGACCCAACTCACAAAAATAAATAACAGAGTTGAAAACTTGGAATCACCCTCAACCAACTCCCAACTCGCTCAATAACCATGAAATGAAGCAAATCCAAATAGAGTTTAGCAAGAGTAAAAGAGATGGACAGAGAGAAATAAATAAACCCACAATACAAAACACCGTGAGGTTTTAGAGATAGGTGGCAAAGAAACGTGATTGGATTAAAAGAGAAGTAAAAGTCGAGATAAAGTTGGTATTTTTTTTCAAAAAAAAAAATTCAAGAACTCAGACTTCAGTCACAGGTAGGAAAAAAAAAATTAAAAGAGAATCTAGAAGAGAGAGAAATAGAGAGATGATGATGATGAATCTTTATACGCGCATGCAAGTGCTTTTGGTGTTTTCTTTAGCACGTGTAAAAGGCTTTGTGAGGCCCCTGCCTGCCTCTTTCTCCTCTCAGTCCTCACTCACACACCTTCCTCTGCTTTTATAAAATTACTCTGTTTCTGTCTCTCTCTCGAGTTTGGTTTCTTGACTGATCCCGCAGCCTCGGGGAGGTACCAATACCACAATATATATAAAACGTAATTTCAAGTATATATACATATACATAAGTAAATACAGAAAGAAAAATGCATAGATTATAGCCAAAATAAACTCACACAGTATTATTTAAAAAAAAATCAATCATATACACAGAAGAAGAATAATTTGAACTTGCAGTCCTCTCTATTGCAGACTTCTCCATTTGTAATTCTCTCTGTTTGAATGCTTTAGTTTATATATATATATAGTCTGTTCTCTAATCTAGTCCCTATGCAATGTTCCTCCAATGTATCCTTTTTATGTATTATCGCAGCACCACCACCTTCCACCTCCACCTCCACCACCTTAGGCAACTCTTTAACGGTTCATCCAATGGGTCCTTTATAACACTGGGTCCACTGTTTTTTCTTTTCTTTTTTTTTTTCCTAATCTCTTTATGGACCCCATCTTGCTTTTTGTATGAATGGTTTGATGATGAATCTCTAGTGGGCTCCTCCTTCTACTTCGCGGCCCCACCATCACTCTTTCCTAATTTATAGAGGGCTCTGATGCGTTTGTTTTCCAATTTGTATATTCTCCTCCAGCAGCAAAATGTGATTCTTCATATTAGTTTTTGTATTATCGTTAAAAATTATATGTATTTGATTACTAACTTTTTCTTTACATTGCAAATAATTGTTTTTAAATTTTTTTTGAACTGTATTGTTTTTAATATTTTGACTCTAATTGAAATTTAAAATTTAAATACCCATTTTCTTACCATTAAATTAAAATTTTATCCTTCAATTTTTTACAAAAAAAAAAATAGTAACAATAGGAATACTGATTGTGCAAGCAATATGGAGGATATGATGACATGGAATTGGGAGTGAAATTTTGGGTCCCACTTGGTAATATTATTGGTGAGAAATCAAAGTACATTTGATGAAAGAAAGCAAAGTCCATCATAAAATTTTAGATGGTTGTGATTGGCGGTCTTTGTGGTGATGATTGCTGTATTGACCATGTGATAGGACATTGTTGCAAGATTTTTTCAACTGTGTGTTTATTGTCGTTTCCATTTATCGTTTTGTCGTTCTTATTCAAACAACCACGTATTTCATTCCTGTTTGATTACTCTATAACTCCTCTCTTTTTTTTTCATAACCAGGTTCAACCATTTACTTACTTCTATTTATTTATTTTCATAAATATGACAAATAGAATTTTATCAAGTTTTATAAAACATTTATTTCAGTTGAACTTTGTTTTATATATTTTATGTTTGAAATATATAACTAATAAAATTTAATTATTATAAATTTCTTTAAATTGCTTTAAAAAATAAAATCATGGCAAAATAAATCGTTTTATAATAATTTAGTTCAATTATTAAAATTTATCATTGAAATTTTTAAATATTATCATTTAAATTAAATATAACTCATTTCGTAAGATAGTAGATAGTAGAATGAAAAAATTCAAATAATAAAATTTAAATAACTATCATCACTTTAAAATTTATTTTAAATATATAAATTATTTTATATCAATAATTGAATGAAATTATATTTATAGAATTCAACTCTATTCTAAATAGCGCCTTTAAAATTTTTATGTAATTCGAGAGTTTTTAAAAACTAAAATTTTTATATGCAAATAGAAAAGTGCACTCGTATCTTATAGAAAATTTAGATATACTAAAAAATAAAATAACTGCAGAAATTAATTGAATTTAACTCTATTCTAAATGGTATCTTTAAAATTTTTATGTAATTAGAGAATTTTTGAAAACTAAAGTTTTTATATGCAAATAGAAAAGCCCACTCGTATATTATAAAAAATATTGATATATTAAAAATAAAATAATTACAGAAATTAATAGAATTCAACTCTATTCTAAATAGCGACTTTAAAATTTTTATGAAATTTGAGAATTTTTAAAAATTAAAATTTTTATATGGAAATAGAAAAATGCACTACCTTATAAAAAAATTTAATATACTAAAAATTAAATAACTGTAGGAATTAAAAGGGGGGAAAAAATCAAAATTCGCATCGCCATCACACTTTTCTTTTACTGTTTTAAATTAATTTGCCAGTCACAAAGAGATTGAAATTTTAGTTTTGATCTTTTGTTTTTATATCGATAATACAAAATCATTACTTAACCTTAATTAGCATAAATTATACTATTTGATGTGATGTATGTATGATTTAATTTATTTAAATATATTATGAAAAATAATTACGATATTATTACCGGCTAGGTGGATGACGAAAATACCAATAATTTATGATATTAGATCGTCAGAGGAAAATTTAATGACTTCATGATGATTTTAAAGAAAAAGATAAAAGCTCATTAACACCACTTAAAAACAAACACATACGCACTAAAAAAAAGTGCATTCCTTTATTGTACGAAAGCCTATCAACTTATATAAATACTTTGAAAACAAAAATGTTACTCATATTGAAATTATTTATATATTAATTATATGAGAAAAATAATTATTTTAATCTTATATTTATTATTATTTTTAATAATAAATATAAAATTAAAATAGTTATTTTTTTAATATAAATAATACATAAATATTTTTTGATTTATTTAGTATTATTTTTTTAAAATATACTAATTATAATTATTTTATAAGATGATTATTTAATAAAAAATTTTATTGGTTATAAAATATTTATTATAATATTTTTTTAATAAATAAATTTATAATAAATATTTTTTAATCAATAAAATAAAATTTATTGAATAATTACTCTTTAAAATAACTGTAATTAGTATTTTTTTAAATATTTTCTAGAATTTCTTTAATTTAAATAAAATACATTGTATTTATGCATCCCTTGCTTTAAAGGTATTGAATGTGGATGAAATTACACAAGAATATATGAATATGTGATATATAAGTGAAAATTATTTATAAATTTAATATTCATAAGTATATTTTTTATTAGGGCATATAAAAAGTTTTTCTAAATAAGTAGACTTTTCAAAATTGATATTAAAATTGATAATTTGACAGAAATAAGATGGAACAATATTATTTTGGATGAGACTAAATCAATGGTAACGTCATGTACTCAAGTTAACAAGGCTTCCACCCAAAAGACAATCCAAGTCTAATGTAGAAGTTTTGATTCGAGGCAGATTATTGGAAAAAGATTGACAGTAAAATATAAAAATGTAGAGAATTCATAAATTTAGTGTTTTAAGATTTTAAATTTAAGTGTATTGCCATATTTATGAATGTACTAGCTCACTAAATTCACAAAGAATATCTCTTAAATAAGTGGACTCACCCGCATTAACAAAAAATATAATATTAAAACTCTTTGTATAAAGAAAATTTCAAACTTTAATTTTGTAATTCAACAGTAAAAAAAAACACAATTAGCAATTAAAGTCTCGTGAACATCAGATATCTCTGTCCATGTTTCATTTGAGAGCTAATAATTTTTAATTCGGTTAGTTGAGTTGGGGAATCCAAATTAAAAGAAAAAAGTCTCAAATTCAAACTTCAACTTTAATGTGTGAGAAATAATAAGTACTTTTATTTTATTTTATTTTATATCATATTAAATTATAATAATATTATGGAATATGAAACTCTAAATCCCAAATCAATTTCTACACTTTGGAACAATATATAAGAATGATCAATATCGTCATCCTATATATTTAGGGATTATTCTTCATATTTTTAACGACGATTTTTTTTTATTTGGTCTCGTAAATTCGTTAGTTTTATAGTAATTTATATAATATCAATGGATTTTTTTTTTCTGTTTGCTTTTAACACATTATTTAAATAACTGACAATATAATTTATTAATATATAATATGGTATAGTGCTACAATTAGTATTTATCATATTTTGATAAAAGATACAACACAATATGATTAATTTAATTATTTTTATTTAATTTAATTATATGGTTTGATTATAAAAATAATAAAATGATCAAGATGCCTTCAAACTAAAATTTATATTAGTTTTAATTAAAATGTATATAAAATAATATTAAATTTATTTTTTATAGTTAATAATTAATTTCAATATTTATTTTTTATAATTAGTGGAAACTAAAATTTATTAAAATATTAATATACTTTTTGCTTTAAAAAATTAGAAATAAATCTTTTTCTTTAGATGGATATATAATTCTTTTAAAATATTACAATTATTTTTAATTTTCTAAAAAAATAAAATTAAGTTTGGATGTCAAAAAAATAAAAGAAATTAAGTTAGAAAGATTAAATTTATAATATAATAAGCTTGGTGACGGCCATTTTGAAAAATAATTTTAGAAAATAACGGTAACTCACTAATTTAATGATTTAAAAATACTTAAAAAAATAATAATTTTTAAACCATTAAAAAATCATACTAAATCATAATAGTATTAAATAATACCATACTGAATCATCGAATCATTCCTTGACACTGTCCAAACAAAGCGTAAAGGTGTTTGAAAGTATTTTAATCCCGACAACTTGCAAAATATGTAGTGAGCTACCAACACCGAAGCAGGAAAAAATCCTATGCACAAGGTCAATAAAAAAATATATAATGGGAAGGATACAGGACCACAAGATCTAGGATTCAATCTTAAATCCTAGATCTTAAAAGTCCATGGATTGGAGGGCCAGAAATGGATCAGCAGAAGAATCATAACGAGATATTGTTAATTAGAGTAACGTATAAAATGCTTTATATACGGTCCATTGCCACGAAACCATACAACAAATATAAATGAGAATTGTACCGTTTTGTTGGATGGTATATGGCGGTAGAACACATAATTCCACAACACCATAAATGCACCAAATCATTACTCCCACAAAAGGGGTATAGCTAGCTAATTATGGAGTTGTTACTTTTCTTTTCTCTCCCTTTGGGACTTTAGTGCCTTTGGGAAGGGCATGGGACTATTTTGTTTGGACATGAAGGGATTTTGAAAAGATACATCTTATTTTCATCAAAATTATAGATAAGGGACGAGTTATTGTTATATATATATACTCATACTATAATTAATAAATGGGCAGGCAGCAATAGTTGTGTTTCAGAGCAATTGGGATTTGTTTTGTCCCCATTTAAAAACACTGGAAGAGGGTATCTATATATGTTCACTATGTTTAGTGTTTGTGGACAAATCGGAGGCATATTTTTTGAGACTTTAGAGAGTGGAGATGTTAGTGGGGTTGGGTTTTGGGTTCCCCAGGCAAATATGTCTTCGTCCCTCCCAATTGCGAAGGAAGAGAGAGTGCTTGTGGTGAGCCATCTTTCTACATATACATATATATATATATATATTATTAGGTTTCACATATTTTAAAAAAATTAACTAAAATTATTAATTTACACTTAATTCTTAATTAATTATTGTTTTTCAAATATGCCATCTGAAATTATTAGAAAGATAATTATAAATAATAACATTAAATATTAAAATTTTATCTTGATATTATTGAATGTCAAATATTTTAAAATAAAATTAAAAATTTAAAACGATATATATTTTAAAACGGATAAAGTATATATTATGATATAGATCCAAAAATAAAAAAAAATTATATTTTATATATTTTTTAACTTTACATTATTTTAATATATATTAATATATCAAATATATGTTGCATTGATAAACTCATCTAATTAGGAAATCTCCTAAATGAATTCTATTGAAAAAATATATATAATTATAAACTCAATATTATATTTCAACTCAAAATGTTAAAGCATTATATTGATTTATAGTTTCTTTCTCCCTTATAAATTCCTTATTATGCATATCTGTTTTTAATATGTGATTATTCTTCCACACTTAATATATTTCAACGTTGTGCGTTAAATATATGCATGTCTCTAAAAATATAATATATTTTTAATATATTAATTATATACTTCTGAAATTAAATATTTATAAATATTATTTGTAATGTTGTATGTTCAAAAGTAAATATTTTTAAAAATAATTTTTTTTATAATATAAATAAAATAAAAATGATAAACTTTTAAATAATAATATACTATAAACATAATTTGAATTCGAAATGAATAATAGTTGAATATCAGACCGTTCGAGTGTTGGTGTTTCATATTCACATGTTAATTAAACTAGTAATTATTAAAAGTGCTAATTCTGAATCCTTTTGACACAAAGCATATATATATATATATATATATATTATAAATAGATAATATATATATATATATAATTATTACATTAATTATATATATATGTATTACATTAATTACCAATATCATCATATTAACAGAATTACCATGTTATGTATAATAGAAGCATGTGTTGGACCCAAGCCCGCACCATCCACTCCATATAGTATGATATTGTTCGCTTTGGGCCAAGCCCGCACGATTTTGTTCTTGGGTTACTCCCCAAAAGGCCTCAAACTAATGGAGTTCAAGTGGACACTTATATGCAAGGTTACTCTCCTTTATATTTCCAATGTGGGATTTGGTTTGTTATCCCAACAATCCTCCCCTCAAACTAAGACCACATAACTCATGGGCCTCCCCTCAAGCGATAATCCATTTCATCTGCTCAAACATCTTGCACCGCCGTTATCATCCAACGGGACACGCCGCCTGATCTCCAGCATTCAGGAAGACTTTCGACACAAGGAACTATCAGCAGGCATCTTCAATCGCGAGGTTACACCGAGGGCCTCCCACACAACACAAGTCCACCTTTCAGTCTATCCGAACCCGGGCTCTGATACCAGTTGTTGGACCCAAGCCCGCACCATCCACTCCATATAGTATGATATTGTTCGCTTTGGGCCAAGCCCGCACGATTTTGTTCTTGGGTTACTCCCCAAAAGGCCTCAAACTAATGGAGTTCAAGTGGACACTTATATGCAAGGTTACTCTCCTTTATATTTCCAATGTGGGATTTGGTTTGTTATCCCAACAGCATGAACATATATATATATATATATATATATATATATTTGGCGTAGTAATGGACACTCATGCAAAGTACACAACTGCACATGAGGTAATCAACTGAGGAAAGGGATTGTTCAAAAAACTAATGAAAGGGGCGTGGCTCTATGTTAACTTTCTTTTCCCTTAAAAAAAGAAAAATATAAACAAATTATGAAAATTGTAATAATATTGATATATATATATATATATATGTGTGTATAATTATTACTCTTAGTTATTAATCCCTTCAATCAAAATTGATAAATATATTTTCTTTTTTATTTTATCTTAAATTATAGTCTATTTATCATTTTAATTAATTAATATATTAAATCTCTATTATATTCATATTTAATATATATTACTTAGTAAAAATATTTAATATATATTGCTCATATCAAAATAAGGAGTATAATAGACAAAATACAAATAAATTTACAATTTTAATAATAATAATTATTATTTTTTTTAATTTTTATGAAATATAAAAAATGTCTATTAATTTCAAAAAAATACATTTTATAGTAAATTTTAAATATTATATCTAATATATTTATCTAATATATAAAATTATGCTATTAATATATTTTTAATTCTGTTAGTTATTTAGTTAATATTTAAAATATGAATTTTTTTATTGTATTATTATCCTATTAAATGAATTTATATTTTAAGTGTAATAAGACATATTTCATATAAGAAATGCATGCATTGTCTTGAGAAGTGGAGTTAGGAGGAAAGTGGAAATGTGAGTGTAGGGCATGGTTAAAGGAATAGAATAAGAATGTATAGAATTCTCCCCATGATGAAACAAGCAGTGCACCATCCTCCATTTTTATTACACTATTTTACAACAACAAACATATGCTAAGCATTCATGGTTTTTCGATCCTGTTAAGATTTTTTTCTTCTTTTTTTATATTCTTGGGCTCTGTCGTTGCACGCGTGGCCATCAGCAGTCTTTTAATTTTTTTAATTATTTCTGCTTAATGTTAATTATATTAATTAATTAATTAATTAATTAATTAATATTAATCCTTTCTGGTTCTTCATGTTAGACAATAATTAATACTAACCTAAAGTATATAAACGACTATATTATTATGGCAAAAATTTAACGTTTGTCTTTGTTTATTTGTTGTTCGCTTGGTAACAAGAGCCCTAAAAGAATGAATTATTTAACTAAGGGAAAAGAGAGTGCTGAGAGCATAACTCACGAATTTCATAGCCATCCACATATACTTTTGTTTAGTGGCATAATTTATGTGCTACAATGTTTTTTTTTTACATACATCACACTGGTATAATAATAATTAGTTAAAGTATTTGTGAAGAAAGAGACTAGTGACGAGGATGGCATATTGCTCCCATTTAAATTTTAGATTCGATTATAAGTACTCCCTTTTCTTACATATAATTAATAAAAAAAATTTAATTGTTTGTAAAAAGAAGAATAATATAATAGTATAATATAATGATATTAGAATAAAATATCATAATTATTCAATTTTAAGTTTTTATACTTGATTTCAAATAATAATTTTTTACTTTCTGATTGACTAATTAATGAAATATATATATTTATATAATTAAAAATTTATGTGAAGATCATTTTACATTAATTAATTAATTAACTATTAAACTATGATTTGTAGCAAAAAAAAACGTGTATTGCTGTTACACCTGTTTAAATTTTAAATTTGAGTTTTAGATTTTTTTTTAACTCATATATAATTAATAAAGGAAAATTTGGTTAATTATACATGAAGCCTCTTGATATTCAAAATTTTTACTTACATTCATATTTCTATATATTGACCTAACATGCTAAGAGATATGTGTTTTGTAATTTTGTTTAGGATGGTTAGGTTGGCAACTTCAACTTCTCTTTGCCAAAAGGTATTTATTCCCAAGCAAAAAATAGTTCATACATTTGTTTGACGCCATAATCTAATGTTTTCTCATTAATGTGGAATTACCCATCTCTAACAAATTGCGCCAAAATGTCTATCTCAAAGCAAAGAATCTTTTCAATTAGAATATTTATGATTCAATTAAAACAAACCTCCAATGCCCAACATTTATTGGAAATTATCTCCACCAAATTACACCAAACTTGCTAAATAAATGTCCTCACAAAATTTAATATGTTTATGTACGTATAAATAAACATCTAATACCCATCAATAATATTCCAAATTTATTGTACTTTTTAAGCACTGCAACTTTGAATCCCATTTGCACATCGAATATTAGCTTAGCAGTAAATATATCTTCATGTGCAATTCATAATCGATTTATCCCTCTCTAAATTATAATATTAAAAAAAACTTTGAATCCAACTCAACACACTTTGGGCAATTAAAAAGTTTTTGAAAAATAATTTAAAGTGAAGAACTTTTAGAAAAAAAAATATTGTGACATAAGAAGAGAGTATTTGATAATTATGCTATTTGATGTAACGGTGAAAGTGTAATTTATTATTAATTATCGTTACTTTGCTTATTTAAAATAATATATATATATTTATGATCCAAGCAATAAGTTTAAATTTAATTTCCTTTTTTTAATATTAAAAAGAAATTAAAGTAACTTTTACATGTATTTGCGTGAATACTTGAGCATTCCTCTTTACTTTTTTTTTTTATTATATAGAATTATCCCTCGTAATCTTAAGTGCTTTGCACATAAAGATAAGTCTTGGACGAACCATTATATTTTAATGATATTTGTCTGTTTAGGAAGCAAAATTTGAATGGGTTACTACACTAATTACTCTTTTATCTTTTTTTTTTTTTAATCTTTTGTAAAGTGAACTTTGACTAGCAATTATTAACTAAAAAGCCACCATTAAAGACAAGCTGCATATAATGGCTTGCTATTGCTACGATAAAAGAAAAAAAAAAGGGACACATGCCATGAAGCAACATAAACAATGAAAGCTGATGCTGATGCCACCGGCAGGCATCTGCCATTTTTTACCAAGCAGGCAAGCAAGGAGAGCCATTATCTAATTCATCAAAGTTGGTTTAGGGCTAAAGCCTAAAGGCCCCTTTGGCTGCCAAAAGTACATGCGAAAGAAAGACTTGTACAGTTGTACTAGCTTTATTCACGCACGGGGTGAAAATTTCGCTTCTTATTGCATTTTTTCCCCCTATTTATGATAGAAATTGATGTAGATAGCTCAAAGTCCATGCATAAATTATTCAATAATAGTTTTTTCTTTCTCACTTTCCAAAAAGAAAAATACTTTTTTTAACAGAAAAAGAAAAAAGAAAAATACTTTATTTTATCAAAAAAATTACATGAAAAAAAATACATGAAAGTTTAAGGTTGATAATTTGTAAGGATTTTAATTGCTTTTTTTTAGCAAGCATTGTTCCTAGTGATAAATAAAAATCTCAAACATATTATTATGATTATGACTCGAAATTTTACAAATGGATAGTAAATTTAACTATGATATAATTAAGTCAAAAAAAATTTTATAGTATTTCATATTATTAAATAAAAGGTCGATTAAATTTTTTAAAAATATTTAATTTGATAATTTGCCCACAATTAGAAATGAGGGTTGCAATGATATTGCCACGTGTAGTTAGTTAGTATGATCAAGCAAAATTATGGCAGGTAGAAAACATGATAAGGCACATGCATGATATAATAGCTCTAAGCAAGGCCCAATCTCATTAGTTAGTTAGTAGGATCAATGGTCTTATTAGTTAGCAACTTTGGGCCTAGAGGCAGAGGTCGTAGCTGCTGTTCTAAAAAGTAAATATTAGGAATCGAAAGGGTCTAATTATTTGCCGAAGTCAGTCCAAGATGCAGGCTACAAACGAACTGGGCCCATTTTAGTCCTACATTTCTAATTATTACCAAAAGTTTCCTTCTTTGGCGCTTTCGCTTTTCAGAATCCTTTCCCCACTTTCTTTTCTTTTCTATTCTTTATGCTGTTACTGTTTGGGGGCATGTGCTTCGTAGAACAGAGGAAGGAAAAATTGTTTCCCTTATTTGGCATTAACTTATTATTTTAATAAATATATTAATTTGTTAAATTTTTAATATACCTATATTTTATATTACCTGTTAAAAATAATTAATAAATTATAATTTTTTAAAATAAAAAAGATACATATAAATTTATATTTTTAATAAAATAATTATTTTTTTTAATTTTATAAAATAAAAAAGTGTTTTTATTAATTTGAGACTTAAAAAATAATATAAAAGGAAAATGAAATTATATTGATTTAAATATTTAACTTACTAAATAAACAAAATAAAATAACAGACGGACGAGCAACAATCTTGCTGAAAGAACATGATGCACTTGGTTTGATTTTGCAATATCCAATTTAATAATTTACAAATCCATAGTTAAAAGCATCTCCAAACAAATTACAATGATGCTACCCAACAAAAGATTGAATCAAAGTCTTTGAAAATCAATAGTTTAGTTTTTGCTTTATCATTTTAAACCATGGAGAACTTTTCTTCTTAAACTTCTTAAACACTTGAAAACTGAATGTGTAAGCTACAACTGGATCTGCAATTAGGGTTTTGTATCGTCTTCCTAATAATAATAATAATAATAATAATAAAACGGCAGAAGCTTTAAGTATGTTTGTCGTTTGGTCAGTGGTTACAGTATTGATGGCAAAAGTTTTAAACTTTAGACACGGAAGCAGCTTTGCATCTTTCGAGCAAAAGGACACATATGTCCCAATCAAAAGCCACCATTTATACCTTTTATCGTTCGCCCAAAAGCGTAACTGTCAGAACTCAGAACAACACCTTAGTACTTTATATCCCCCACTTTAATCCTCTCCAAAAAAATAAGCTTTCCTTTTTTGTTAAAAAAAATTAAATAATTTAAAATTCTAAGGGCCATTTCTATCCCATTAAAATAAAGTATTTTATTTATTAAGTAAATTCAATAACTTTCGTCTAATCAACTTTTTAATTTAATTGTCTCAAAGAAAATTTCAATTTAATACTTATCAAAAAAAAAATTCTTAATTTAAATTTAAAATATTATCACAGGACATAATGACTACAACATTTTTTAAAAGATATATATCCTTTTTATATGATCACAATAGTTATCAATTTTTGCTCCTTAAAAATTTTAATAAAATTAGTATTTAGATAACATATGTATAAACTATTTAAAAAAAAACTAAATTTAAATTAAATAGATGTATGATAATGTCTTTAAAAAAATATTTTTTTTTCAAAAAAATTAGAAAAAATACATATTTTGGCCCTTCAACTTTTATTGTTTATGGAATTTAGCCCTCAAACTTTTATTGACAAGATTTAAGCACTTCTATTTTTATTTTGTGAGAGATAAGCCCCTTAATAAAGGAAATTTTGTATGTCATTTTCATGTGTGTGTTACTGTCAATAAACCTTTTTTTTAATATTAATATTAATGGAAAATTCATTCATAAGCCATATGTTTTGCATAAAAATTATAATTTGATTAATGTAAGTTATGCAGCAATTTCATAGGTTTTGGCAGTTAAATATGCAGGAAATTTTCATATTTTTTGCAGGAATGTTGTCATTTTATTATTGTAATTTATGCAGCAATTGTCCATCAACAGTTGCAGTAATTTGTTGTTGAAATGTGCAGAAAATTAAAAGAATTTGTGCATAAAATTTTCACACATTTTACAGGAAAATTTTAATTTGATTAATATAGTTTTTGCAATAATTTTTCATGAATAATTGGAGTAATTTGCTGTTGAAATGTGAAGAAAATTAACAGAATTTGTGCAGAAAATTTTTAAATATTTTGTAGGAAAATTTTAATTTGATTAATGTAATTTCTGTAGCAATTTTTCATGAATGATTGGAGTAATTTGCTGTTGAAAAAATGCATAATTAATTAAAACTATGCAGAAAATTTCCTTTTATTTTGCAAGTAAATAGTAATTTGATTTTCTGCAGTAATTTGTTTGATTGTGGGTTTATTTAATAAAAAGAAGAGATGGAATGTAGGAGAAAATTCATCCTAGAAGAAAAGAAAGGTAAAGATTATGCCTAGATATCAACATGACTTTTAATAAAAGGTGGCTCTATATGGTATTACTCTCTTAAATGACGCTTGTATATCACCTTCAAATTCTCTGTCAAATGTCAATAAAGGGCTTGTTTCTTATAAAATTAAAGTAAAAGGGTTTAGATTTTATCAATAATACTTTGAGGGCTAAATTCCATAAACAATAAAAATTTAAGGAAAAAAATTAAATTTAAATTAAATAGACGGATGGCCATGTTTTCATGGCCAAATAATAGGCATGTGGGTGGGTGCTTTTTTATTTTTGAAGTGTACGTGGGTGGGTGTTAATGAATAGGGAAATAGTCTGTGAGTAATGCTCCCTTATAAAATAAAATTAAAAAAAAAAACCAAAATAAAATAAAAAAATATATGTATAAAGAAAACTGGTTTGTCATGTAGTTGTTTTGAATGGGCCCCACACTTAAAGTCCATGGGCTAGTGAATGCCTTTTAGTAGGGGCCCATACAATCTGCAATCTCCCTCCAGTCCGTACAGGTACATGAGATGCTCGATGAAAGTGTACTTCTTTTCCCCTGGCTTCTCTGGAGAACAGTTGGAATTACTGTGTTTTTTTTGTTTTTGACCCATTTTTATTTCCTGCTTCAAAAAAATAATGCCAACTTCCTCGGCTTCTCTGTACATTTTACCGTTACGTTTCTTTTTATTCTCTTGATAGCAATGCATCGGCTAATCCAAAACACATTCATAATCCTACTCGACAGTATTTGTTTTTTCCTTTCTCCGAAACAAAAGGTAAAATTTTGTTATATCATTTTCATCATACAATTATTTTTTTTTCAGTATTATTATTGGTATGGGGGAAAAATAATTGATTCTACGGATTATTTTTTGAATATAATCCCTTTTTTAGTGAATTTTTATCCTCTCATTTTATTGAGCTCTTTTATTTTCATTGGGTCCTAGATTTAGGATTGCCCGCTGTCAAGAGGCCGGCGAAAATTCTAAATTTTATCATTATTATTATTGCATATATTTTAACCTTTTTTAGTGATTTGAGTTATTTTCAACCTATATCACACTCTTGCAAGATCTTTCATCCTTTATAGTTAGTGGCGAAACCAGCTCACGAAGAAGAGGGGGCAAAATTTATTTTCAATACAGGTAAGGAGGAGATGAGGGAGGGAGAGGGGGGCTTTGGGGGTTGAGTTCCACCTCTATTGTTCCGGTCAGCAAAAATTTACTTTGAAAATATACGTCGGCGGCCGGTTAGAAGGGTCGTTAGCCCTATCCGACCCCACCTGATTCCACCTCTATTTATAGTCATGAAGATATGCTTCTATGAATTATTTCACTTTATCAAGTCCTTAACTTAGCTATTAATATTATCTTTTTACTACTTAGGGATTTTTTAAAGCCTAGTATTTTCTACACTATCTACTTTATTTCTACATATTTTAACTCTCTAATGTTAATTATAATATTTCAAAGCAGCCCAATCTCCACCTTGCTATTTGTGTGTATCAAGGACCATTTTGAAAGTTGATGTGTTAAAGACCCAACATTATCGTCTTCTTACTTTCCTTGAATGGAAATACATAATACGTCTGCCCTACTTAATTATTTTCTTCTTTATCTTTTGATTGAGAATGGACTTCTTTTTCTTTCTCTTTCTATTTTTTACCCCATTTTTAAATGAATCGTTTTAGTGTAACATAAATGAACGAACGTGTGCACATCGTCTCATCATATCTGCTCGTTTCCTTTTAATTGTTTGTGTTTGTTTAATTTTAGTACATATATAATAATAATAATAATAATAATAATAATAATAATAATAATAATAATAATAATAATAATAATATCCCGGCATAATAATGTCCAGCAAGGCAGAGCCTTAATTGTCAATCCCAGTTTAGAGATGTATAGATATATGAATGACAAATTTTTAATGATGGTGCTATTTTTCAGGATAACTTAACTGCTAGATTTAGTATCATTTTTGAAGATAATAAAAGTTATTTTTTAAAGGTTATTGCCGGCTTGTTCCATGGCATAACTGACCCCAAATGTAGTAGAGGCATTAGCCCTTCGTGCTTCTCTGTCTTGGACAGCTCATCATTAACCTCTACCATAATGCATTTTCATTAATTCTAAGATTTTTTGTGTTTGTTCTTTTTTCTCCTAATCAAGAAATTCTGATTTGATATGTTAATGGCTGAGTGCAAGACTCTTTTGGCGTCTAAATTTAGTATTTCTATTTGTTGAATTTATAGGAATAATAATACTTCAGCTCACAATCTAGCAATAAACGCTTTTAGATTTTCTACTTTTGATGTTTGAGACTGTTTACATTATTGTATTATTTTTTATATATAAATATATTTGCTTTGCTCTTCAAAAAAAAATGTCCAGCATAAATTTTAACACACAAGTGTGCAGTATAAATCTAAAATAAACTTAATCATGGTTAAAATTATTTTCAATTTAATTTTAATATAAATTAATTAAAAAATAACGTGTACGTATACATATGTTACATTGTCGAGTATCACAATAAGTCAGATCTTGACCAGAATCAAGTTAGAATAATTAGGATAGGCCATGAGCCCTTTAGTCATATCATCCATTGGATTCTATTCTATCGAATCCGATTGGCTGACGATCATCCCTACTTTTCACTTCTTTCCAAATCCAGCAATTATCCAATCGAAATTTTGTGGGCAATATAATGGGCTTTTCTGGTCCATTTAAAAGTATTATTGTAAATTAGCCCAAAATAAGCCTGCCAAGAGGCCCAAACCTAAGCTCAACGGCCCCAACCCTGAACTCCATTGATTATCTTCTTTCCCACCTTCAGCTTGCTTGCTCCGAAATATAAAATTATCCAGTACATGAAGGTCTATGCAATCCCATGAAATCTTCAAACCCGGTTTTCACTCGCCCAACACTAGAACTCTTGCAAAAATGCAAAACCCTGAACTCTTTCAAACAAGTTCATGCTCAAATGGTAGCAACAGGTCTTGCTCTTCACACATACCCTCTTAGCAAACTCCTTTTCTTCTCCTCTGCTCTGGACATAACCTATACTCTCTCTGTTTTTAACCAAATACACAACCCAACAGTATTTCTTTTTAACACTGTCATTTCCTCTCTCACCAATGACAAGCACCTTATTCACATTGCCTTCTCTTTGTATAATCGTATTCTATTTCACAGGACTATTAAACCCAATAATTACACTTGTTCTTTGTCATACCACAGTGAAAGGTTATATTTTTCTTACTCTTCGATATCAATAGAAGATTACAAGAATATGGTCATAAGCAGGGCGAAACCAGGACACCGGCGAAAGGGGGTAAAATTTTTCAAGAAAAAAAAAATACATACGAATTTATATTCAATTTTATTTTCATATTAAAAAATTAATACAAATAATTGGTTTTAATATTTGTATTCAATTTTATTTTTATATTAAATAATAAACTATTAAAATTTTTATTATTTTTATTTCAATATCTAAATTTTATTTTCAAAAATTACATAATATATATTATTTTTTAAATAATATTTATATATATTTTGAGATATTTTTAAAAAAATATTTAAACTAATTATTTTTTATAAGTTTATATGATAGAATATTTTTTATAAAATAATTAACTTAATCACAAAACTTTAAACCCAATTCATAACCAAATTGTAAAATAATTAACCTAATAATAAAATTTTAAATTTTCATTTCATATCATAGTCAAATTATAAAATAAGTAATCTAATAATCAAAACTTAAATTCTAATTCATAATCAAATTCTAAAATAATTAATCTAATCATTAAAACTATACACTAAAACTAAAAAATTAAACTTTAAATTAAAAAATAATTATAATAATAACATTATCAAAACAATAAATTAAAAACTAAAAATTAATCTTAAAGAAAAAAATAAATATACATACACACACAAATATATATAACTACTATATATTATATTATATTATAAATTAATTTTATATTATAAATTGTATATATATACATATACATATACATGTATATATATGTATATGTATATAGGAACCAAGGGGGGCCATAGACCCCCCATCCCCCGGATCCGCCCTTGGTCATAAGCCAAGAATAAAAGAAGTTTTGTTTGATATTGAAGAGGAAGAAAAAGAAGATACTTTGTCATACCACAGTGAAAGGTTAGCAATTGCATTTGCTCTTGTGGTGGTTGATTTAAATGCTCCTATTAGAATAATCAAGAATCTTCGTGTTTGTGTTGATTGCCATGAAAGTAGTAAGCTTATATAAAAAATATATGCGAGAGAGATAATAGTAAGAGATAGCAATAGATTTCATCATTTCAAAGACGCGACTTGTTCTTGTCAGGATTATTGGTAACCACTTCGCCAGTTACCTTGTAATAATGTTCTATGTTCATAATTGTGATTGTAAACAAAGTATAGAATCTGAAAAATTAGGCAACGCGACGACATAAAACTTGCATGGCATACAGTGAGATATTATAAATAGCCAATAGTATATCACTGGGCATACCAATCAGAGCATTCAGAAGTGGACCAGTTTGAGAAATTACAGATGCCCTAAGCAATGAATATTTCAAATTTTGAAGCCAAGTTATTCATTTGTTTTAATGATTTTTTGCTATAAGAAATAATAAAAAAAATTACACATATATATTTTTTATTAAGATTTTTAGGACTCGTGTCAAAAAAAAATTAATAGGGTTGCACTTTAATCCGATTCATTTGTAGCTCTTTTTATATTTTTCTGTTTATTCAATATGGATTCATTTTTTAATAATTATTTTCATTTAGAATTATAGCAATAAAAATAACTGGGCACCAAATTTCTATTTTCAAATTTTATACTAAATAAATAATTTAATAAAATCTATAAGAAAAAATATATTTGAATTGTGATTTCTCCAAATAGATAATCAAAATTCGAATAATTCATTTTTTTTCTAAACAATCAATGAAAATGTTAGCTAGATCATATAAAATTGGAAATAAAAGTCTTGATTTAACTAGCGAGTTTGCAATAATATAATGAAAATTAGTTGTGTTTGTCAAATCAAATTTATAGATAACGGATGCCAGTTGATCACATGAAGATTTTGGAATTGACAGATATATAAAATAATTGGTCCCGCTTTGCCTTGAGTGCTTTCATTATGTTTATCCATAATATGTAATTTTCTAGTTGGAAGACAAATAGCTATTATATAAGACTTGAGTTTGTTTTCCTTTGTTAGATTATCAAATTTCTCAATTTTATTTCGATCAAGTTTAAGAATAAGACTTCATAATAAAGATTTTAAATAAAAATTATTAAAGATTATATTTCTTCGGAAATTATGTTATTGTGAGTTGAAGCTTTAATAATGCATGGAGAATTAGAAATCTAATAATATTGTTGTCAGTTCAAACTCTAATTAAAATTTATATAATTAAAAAATATATTACTAAAATTGAGACTATATATTATCTAATTTTAATTGTTTATATCATTTTTGAAAAAAATTCATGCAAAACACTACCTTATGTGCTCGTGTGAAACTTTTATCAATTCAGTGAGTTATAAAGTAATATTTATTTTGCCTATACATATAAAAGATGAATAATTGAAATGGAGTTAAATTCTAATCTCAAAAGGTTTTTTCTTTTTTTCTTTTGTGAAAATTTAGTTGATCGTTGATGTCAATTGCATGTTCAAGGTTCACCTGCGTACCTCTATAGTAAAAATATTTGGTTTCATGTCAAAAATGTCAAGCAAACAAATGACAATGAAACAACACACACACACAAAAAAATCAGTATTAATTTATTATATTTTTTATTTTTAAGTATCAAATATTAATTGTATATAATAATCGTCTTTATATTTTTCAATTATTTATTATTGGAAAAAAAATAATTACTATTGTTCCCACAATTATCTTTTTCAAGTCGGAATAGCACTAACCTAATTTTAATATGTTTATTTATCTTTTCAGTTCAATTATTCCTACAAGTGCCACGATAATTTATTCCAACAATATTTAATTAATAAAAATAAATTAAACAAATGAATTTGATGCCTTTTTATTTTTCTCTTTACTGTTCTCTCAATAAAGACAAGACATCTGTTTTTATATCCCTAAAAAACAAAGGTTTGGGATGGAAAATTTTGCCTCCAAAAGGTTGGATTTGAATCTGGTCGGAAAATTGGTAAGGTTCAGTTTAGACAAGAGGCGGACACATTTGAAAGAAAAACGTCAGTTTTTGGTCCTTTTTCACATTTATAAATATGGCTTTTTGGTGCATCTTTGAATTCAAATAAAAGAAGATTCTTGGATGCTAAGAGGCAGCAGTTGATTCAATATGAAATTAAACAGTATACCTTAAATTTGCATTATGCCTTATTATTATTATTATTATTTCAAACAAATTAAATTAAAAATAATATTTTTAAATTTAAATTCAACCTATATATATTTTTTGGTCATCAAAATTCAACCTATATATGCTAACATATATTATAATAAGACTATCATGTATATTTTATTTACTCCATCCACTTCAAATTAAAAAAATTACTTATTTTTATTAAAAATATATATATTATTTCTATTATATTATTGCTTCAATATAAAATATATTTAATAAGTAATATTAAATAAGAATATAATAGATATTTACTACATTAACTAATTTATTAAAATAATAAGCAAAATACTCTTTTAAGAAGCAATAAATACTATATTTTTTTATTGGGATCTATTTTATTTTATTGAAATTTATGCAATAATTTTGAAATGTATATAATTTTTTTTATTAATTCTCTTTTAAAAAAAAGTGATTCTAATACTATATCCTTTTTAAAATATATATCATTTTAGAATTTTAATTTTATTTCAAAATATTTAGCATTCAACGATATCGAAATAAAGTTTTAATATTGTTTACTATTTTATTTTTTGTATTTAATATTATTATTAATAATTATATTTTTAATAATTTAAAATAGAATATTGAAAAAAGAAACAATTAATTAATGATTAAATGTAAATTGATAATTTTAATTAATTTATTAAAATTAATAAAATCTTTTAAAACGATATATATTTTAAAATAAAGAAAGTATGTTTTAATGAAAATAACACTTATTTTAATAAAAAGTTATAGCATTTATTTATGCTTAAAGAGTACCGATATGGTACTCATTAACAAAATTCAAATAATAATTAGATTATAATTAAAAAAATAAAAATATTATATGAATTAAATTGATCCGAATTAAAAGTGTTTATGTATTAATTCCATTAGAAAAATGACTATTCTAACTTTGAATTTATTGTTATCTTTAATAATAAATGTAATGTTAAAATATTTATTTTTCTAATATAATTAATATATAAATACTTTTAATCTAAATTAATTTAATTTATTTATCATTACTCTTAAAAAACTAATTAACCTATTAATTTAGGATGAAAACAATACATATTTTCGAACTATGAGGGCATTTGTGTGCACTTAATATAAATATATCATTCATGTATACATTTAAATTCCATTCCACATCCTTCAATAAAACAAATAATCGTCATAATGAATAATGATGACCATATCCTCAAAAAAAAAAAAAACATAATGATGACCATAATAACCGATTCTCTCAATCTTATGATTAAAAATTGAGGATGCGTTTATTTAGATTATAATTTTTAGTTTTTTTAAAATTAAAAATTATTCTTGTCTTTATTTTTATATTTTTTTAAAACTTATTTTATATTTTGAAAAGATTATGTTATAATATTAAAAATAAAGAAATTAAAAAATTAAAAAGATAAACATAAAAAAATTGACTTTTTACTGTAAAAAATTATATTAATATAAAATGTATTATATAAAAAAATTATTAATATAAAATATCTTCTTAAAACCATATTTTATGAATTTTCTATTTAATATGAAAGCAATTTTTATTTAATTAAAAAATTTAAAATTAAATAATATTACTAACACATTTTAATTTATTTTTTCTAAAAAAGCTAAACAAATCACAAATACAACCTAAGTAAAAATATAAAATAAATATCCGTAAAATTGACATATTCCAAAATGACTCAAATTTCAGTCAATGTATTAAAAAAAAGTCCTGAAAATTATTCTAAATACAAATTACAACAAATAGAAAAAAATTAAGCAAAATGTACAAAAAAAATTACTATGTCAAATTAATAAAAATTAAAATTTCATTTATTTCAAATTATAATTTTTTAATATATTAATTAATATACTAACATTTTATTATTTCCATATTTAATATTATTTATTAATAATAAATAAATTTATATTTTTAATAAAAATAATTAATTTTTTTAATTATTACTTTCTTTGTCCTAAAATGATAGAAATATTTTTTTATTTGTCCTAAAATATAGTTTATTATTTTATTTAGATTATAGTTATATTAAATTAACTATTATATCTCGATTTAAATATTTTGTAATTAACAACATTATATTTAATTATTTATATTCCCTCTATCCCATAAAAATATGCTCATTTTTTTTAATTATTTTAAATTATATGTCACTTACTATCTTAATAAATTAGTTAACATATAAATTCTCTATGATATCCATATTTAATATTACTCATTAAATATACTCTTTCCGTCCTATAAAGATTATCAACTATTTTATTTTGAAATGTCTTAAAGTAATTATCTATTTTTATTTATAGAATATATTTAATGTCTTTTTTTATTTTATCCTTTAATAAATTCACACTTTAAATAAAAAATCAATGATAGTTTAAACTATTTTTAAGATAAAATAAATATATGAATAAGGGTAAAAAAAAAAGAAACATATGAATTATTAATGCATTAATTGTATTTTTTTAAAATTTATATAAAAAAAAGTAGACAACCTTTATGAGACGGAGAGAGTATCACATATTAAAGTAGGAATATAATAGAAAAAATATATACAAATTTACATTCACAATAAAAATAATTAATATTTATTAATTCTTATCTATCTTTGTAGAACAGAATGAGTATTTTCTAAATTATAATTATCTTTAACTCAATCAATAACTATTTTAGTTTTTGTAATAATTAATACTTCTCATGTCGCCTTCAATTTTAAAAAAGTCATTAAATTACTTAAATATTATATAAAATTATTTTAAATAAACTAAAATATTTTTTATTAATTTATTAATATTAAATTTTTATTTTATTAATTGAGCAATTAATAATAAGTGTATATAATTGAAAGAAATTAATTAATTTTTTTTATTTTATAAAGTGATAATTTAAGAGAAATAATTTTTTTTATAAAAATAATAATTTTAATGGGTATGATAATAGTTATTTAATATAAATAGAGAGTAAAATAAATAATATATAAAAAATTATTAATTAATTAAATAATTAATTTTTTAATATATTTAAGATGCGTATTTGAGAAACAAAATAAAAAAATTATCTATAGACTTAGATATGATATGGACAACAAAAGTGTCCAGGTTCATCCTCCGAAATTGCCAAGCTTACACCAACCCACATTCCTTAATTATAAAATCCAATTGCTGCCACTGCAGTTCCCACCCACTGCTCCATATGATCAAAGTTAATTTTTCTTAGTTATTTCGCCAAATTACCCTTTTTCTCCATTCTTAAGCACCCAAAATAAATTACTCTTCAAAAAGCAATAACCGGGTCAGGTTCAAGAACCGGAGAGCCCTTGCTTCTGGTTCTCCTCTACTCCTTCAATGGCTTCTATCTCTAACCTTTTCATCAAAACACCTTCTCTTTCTCATTCCCTCCCCAAATCATTCAATACCCATTTCGCTTCTCCTCTCAAATTATCTCTCAGTCCCAAACTTCAACCTAAAATTGTGGTCTGGGTTCGAGCCGGGTTGATCGAACCTGATGGTGGTAAACTGGTTGAACTCTTCGTCGACAAGTCTCAGAAGGATGTTAAAAGGATAGAGGCGATTTCATTGCCTAAGATTACGTTGACAACTATTGATTTACAATGGGTTCATGTGTTAAGCGAAGGGTGGGCCAGTCCACTCGCCGGATTCATGAGAGAATCCGAGTTCCTCCAAACTCTTCATTTTAATGCTATCCGTCTTGAAGATGGGTCGGTTGTTAATATGTCCTTGCCGATTGTGTTGGTTATTGACGATTTGCAGAAGCAAATGATCGGACAGTCCAAAAGTGTCGCTCTTGTTGATTCTGACGACAATACGATTGCGATTTTGAATGAGTAATTCAACACATTTTGACCCTCTGCCTCTCTCTGTCTTTTTGTGTAAAGTTCTCGTTAAAATATTATGTTTGAGCTGCGCTGGTTGAAATTATATGTTAGTGTTAGAAATTTAAGATTTTACGTTGGCAGGGATTATAGGTGTTTGATGTTCTTTATTTAGATTTTTTTGGTTTATTAATTCATTTATTACTCCTGAAATTAGTTTTTTGTTATTAGTTGAACAATTCGGATTTTACTGCTAGGTGGGTGGAGATATTGAATTCTTTTAGCTTTACATTACTTAAGTGAAACTCAGTAAAGGGATTATCATTATGCAAAATATTTTCAAGTTCTTTTAAAATTGTTTTTCCTTATTTAGAAAGAAAAAAAATGATAATGATTGTTGGGGAGAGAAAAGAGTTTGAATTTAATGTGATCATAGTGCGCAACCAGTAATTTTGGGTATTTCGCAAGAAAGTACATTATATTATAATATAAGATAATATTAGAAATCAGAATTTCTGTTCCTGTTGATTCCAGGCCCCGTTCAAGTAAATATGTTCACCTTAATCAAAATTGTTATTATTTTCCCATTGACATGATTGATTGAGGCTGCTTAATTGAGGTTCAGTTATTGTTTGCTTATATTATAACTCCCATCACTGTGTTTTTGTGTCAATTTCAATTTCGTTTCTGCTCTTTTCATGTGCCTTGAATGTGAAATGTTAAGTGAAGCTTTGACCTTGCAGTAAAATTTCTGAAGAATTTCTAGAAACTGGGAAGTATTATAGTACAAGGATTCTCATATGATTTCGATTTACTTTCCCCCCTCCAATTTCTCTTCAGCTTTGAGTTGGGTTGTTCTTAAAAGACATGAAATTGCGTTTCCTGTTTAAATTATTTCTTGAGCCTCCCAGTTTTGTGCTTTTGTCTTTTCTCCCAGCGGCCTCCGTCCTTGCAAAAATAAAAAAGAATACAATCACGTGTAATTATCAGTTCACTGCTATGGAGCTCTCTCTTTTTAGGTGGTTACTCTGCCAAGGATACAAGTTTTGCTTCTCGAGTGCTGCCAAGTTCACCATCCCTTTTTCCAATTGTTTGTTGTGTTTGAAGCCTCTGGACATTATACTGGCATCTCTTTTTCAAGGATATCCAGTCTTGTGTGTTTGAAAAAATAGCGGATGAGCAGAATGTGGTCCTGGGACCACATTTTGCATTATGTGTCGAATGCGGGATGTGCAGCTATAGTTTTTTCAAGCATCCATAGTGCATTTAGTTCTGAAGCTGTCGTTACAATGTAAGCACTTATTCAACAAGACAACATGCTAGCTTACTATGTCAGAATAGGCTGGCATGTAGCTGTTATCATTTGTGATTAGCAAAGTCCACAAGTTCCATGATTCTTAGGATGTGAGTTTGCTTGTCATTATTACAATTTTTCCTCTTTTGGGAAGCTATTGTTTTTGGTTATAGATTATGCCAAGTTATTCTGTGATATTCTATCACTTCAAATTCTAACTTGTGGTATTACTTGTTTGTTTCAGTATCGAGATCTACAAGCATCCCAAAGAAGAACGGATAGCAAGAACATGGGGAACTACTGCCCCTGGTCTTCCATATGTTGAAGAAACGATAACCAAGTCTGGGAACTGGCTGATTGGAGGGGACTTGGAGGTTATTGAATCAATCAAGTACCATGACGGTCTGGATCGTTTTCGATTATCGCCTGCTGAACTCCGTGAGGAATTCACGAAGCGCAATGCAGATGCTGTCTTTGCTTTTCAGCTCAGAAATCCTGTGCACAATGGCCATGCTTTACTAATGACAGATACTCGTAGACGGCTTCTTGAGATGGGTTATAAGAATCCTGTCCTTTTGCTTCATCCATTGGGAGGCTACACAAAGGCAGATGATGTTCCACTCAGTTGGCGAATGAAGCAACATGAAAAGGTCAGTTTTCTTGATCCTTTATTTATAAACGTACATCTATCTCTATAAGGCTTGTTTCCTGATGGTTTACTCTTAAAAATTGTGCAATGATATAGTAACATCTGTATTGTTTTCACAATTTATACGGTATTGTGGTTTTAGATGTTTCTACCATATATTTTTGTGAACTTGTGTAGAGAGGTGCTGTTACTGACTTTGCTAATGATGAATATGTTTTTTCAGGTGCTTGAAGATGGTGTACTTGATCCTGAGACAACCGTGGTCTCTATATTCCCATCTCCCATGCATTATGCTGGTCCAACTGAGGTGCAGTGGCATGCAAAAGCTCGGATCAATGCAGGAGCTAACTTTTACATTGTTGGGAGGGATCCAGCTGGAATGAGTCATCCAGTTGTGAAAAGAGATTTATATGATGCTGACCATGGGAAGAAGGTGCTAAGCATGGCTCCTGGATTGGAGCGGCTAAACATCCTTCCTTTCAAGGTACACGAATCTTTTAGCTTTAATAAATGCTTGTTGACTGCACTTGCTTTCTTGATAGAAAAGTGAACTGATAGTGATTATTAACTGGATTCAATTGCAGGTTGCTGCATATGATAAGACGCAGGGTAAAATGGCATTCTTTGATCCCAAAAGGCCCCAAGATTTCCTCTTCATATCAGGCACCAAGGTGTGCATAACTTATCTCAGAATTGCAAAACCTCCAGAAGAAGATAATAATAAGAGCCAGGATCAACAAAATAATTGCAATTTTTTTTATTTATGTTCATATTCATTGCATATAATAAGGGTTGGTTACATTTTACAGATGCGAAAACTCGCGAAGAACAAAGAGAACCCTCCAGATGGATTTATGTGCCCTGGTGGCTGGAAAGTGTTGGTTGAATACTATGACAGTTTGTCTCCGGCGGACAGTGGCGAAATCCCTGAACCAGTTCCAGCTTAGATGGTATTGCCGTCTCATTATGTAATGCAATCTGTTTGGGAGAAACCTTAAAACCTATTTATCTCCATTGTATGGGGCAAGTAACGTTGTTGTAAATATTCTCTGTCCAGATCTCTAATAAAAAAATAGGCACTGGAACATGCAAACAAAACTCTGCCTCGATCTGCAATTAGGTTTGCCCATTGTGGCATTGTTTGGCCTCTGGTGCTTTGGTGCTCTAGCGTGTGGGCGCCTTGTAATGAATTGTATTGTGCTTCGCTTGCTTGAAGGACTTAGAATTGTTGGGTGTGTTTATTTTTTGTAACTAGTTTTTAGTTTTCAGAAACCATATTGCTATTATTGAGATGAAGTCACAATATCAAATAAAAATTGCACACATAATTAAATCACAGTGAAAAATTAAGCTCAGTGAATAATTACGTTAAGCTCGATGAACTTCACAAGCTCGAATTCCACACCTTCAAATTGTTTTTTAAAAAAATTATGAGCTTGATCATAATGCTATTAAAAAAATTAAAATGTGATTAAATAGTTTTATATAATAATGTATTTGGTTGTACAAAAATTTTAGAAAAATTGACTATATAATTTTATTTGGTTAATAATACTATATTTGTTTGTAAATGATTTATATAAAATAAAATATTGAGTCCATTAAATTTTATCAATTAGTTGATAAAATATTTTATTTAGAGGGGAGTAGAAAAAATATTTCACTAAAAAATAGATTGAGAGGTTTACATATAAAAAGACAATCATACATAGTTTAATATATGATAAAACAAGAAATATATATTATAAGTGTAGTTTAGATATTGCTTAAATTTTTTCTATAAAATTCGGTTGCAACTAAATAAGTTTAACATTTTTTTAATTTATTTTTTCAGTATTTTGTTATATTTTTTAAATATGATAATATAATTTTTTCAGTAAAATATAATTCTTGTAATATACCTCTGTAAAATACATTCACATTAATCAATTTTTCAGTAAATTACCAAACGCGCAATAAGTGTTTTAATATTTTTTCAGCAGGTGAAATATTGATTTTACAACTCAAAATTAGAGAAATAATATAACAACAACAAAGTTTTAATCCCAAGTTAATTAGGGTCGGCTATATGAATTTTTTTTTTCACTCGATTCGATTTAGAATTATCTCTTCTGATAAATTTAAAATTATAAGATCATTTTGTACTACTTTTATCCGAGTTAATTTAGGCCTATCACTGCATCTCTTAAGTATTTTTACTTTAACTAGTTCAATTTTTCTGATCGGTACATCCCTAGATCTACGTTTCACATGGCCAAACCATCTCAGTCTATACTCTCTTATCTTTTCCTCAATAGACGCAATTCTTATTTTTTTTAATGCTCACGTTTCGGATTCTATCCATTCTAGTGTGCTCACACATCCATCTTATCATTCTTATTTCTGCAATATGTATCTTACTCATATGTTGTCTTTTCACAGCCCAATACTTACTATCATATATCATCGCAGGCCGTATGACAGTGTGGTAGAATTTTTCTTTCATTTGACTAGCATCTTTCTGTCACATAATACTCTTGTGGCACTCCTCAACTTTATCCAACTAGTTTTAATTGTGTGACTTACATCCTCTTCGCAATCACCATTCACTTGAATAATAGAACCAATGTATTTAAAATGAGTACTATGAGGTACTGCTACTCCGTCTAAAATAACTTCGCCTTCTTTCTTATTCGCGTTATTAAATCTACAATGCATATAATCAGTCTTAGTTCTACTTATCTTAAAATTCTTTGATTCCAAAGTACTTCTCCACAACTCCAATTTTTTACTTATACATGCTTGAGTCTCATCTATCAACACAATATCATCTGCAAATATCATACACCAAGAGATATCATCTTGTATATACCCTGTTAGCTCATCCATGATCAATGCAAATAGATAAGGGCTCAAAGTTAAACCTTGATGTAACCCAGTAGAAACAGAAAAATATTTAGTATCCCCTCCAATAGTATGGATACTAGTGATTGCTTCATCATATATATCCTGCAATACTTGGATATATCTTATAGAAATCCCCATATGCTTTAGGATCTATCATAAAATTTCTCTAGAAACTTTATCATAAGTCTCCTCCAAGTCAATGAAAACCATATGTAAATCCTTCTTCATCTCTTTATACTTTCTCATCACATATCTAATAAGAAAAATAGTTTTCATAGTGAATCAACTAGCCATAAAATCAAACTGGTTTGGGAAAATACAAGTATTTAAACGTAAAGGGTGTTCAACAACACTCTTATATAATTTTATGGTGTGACTCATAAGCTTAATACCTCTATAATTTGAGCAATTTTGAATATCTCTTTTATTCTTAAAAATAGGTATCATACTGCTTTGTCTCCATTATTAGGTATTTTTTTTGTATTTAGGATCTTATTAAATAAAGTTATCAACCACACAAATCTTGTATCTCTCAAATTTTTTCATACCTCAATGGGTATTCCATTCGGTCCACATGCTTTGCCGATTTTCATTATTTTCAAAGCTTTCTTTAATTCGGAGAACCTAATTCGTCTAGTATACTTCACAATTTTTCAGCTATGCCATCCAAACCCTCAATAATTTCATTATGGATACCATTAATAAGCTTCTCAAAATAACTTCTCCATCTTTCTTTGATATCTTATTCTTGAACTAAGACCATATTTTTTTCATCCTTGATGCACTTAACTGGTTCAAATCTCGATATTTTTTTTATTTTAGCCAATTTATAAATAATATTTTTTTCTTTTTTTGTTCTAAGTTTTTTATACAAACTCTCCAAAGATTGTGTTCTTGCTTGTCTAACTACCTTTTTAACATCATTTTTTACTTATTTATAATGATCAAAAGCCTTGTTGTCACTACACTTAGGCAAACTCTTATACTATTCTCTTTTATTTTTTACTGCTTTTATACTTTTCCACTATACCACCAATACTCCTTTAAGATATGTCCATATCCTTTTGACTCTCCAAGTAACTTTCTAGCTATTCCTTTAATCATTGTAGACATGCTCACCAATAAATCATTTGCTGACATATTTTTATATAGCTCTCAACCTCCGACTTTAACCAACTCATTTTTAAACATCGACTGTTTCACACCTTTTAAAGTCTATCACCTAATCTTAGGAATTCTGTTTCTCCTTGGCCTACTAACCCAACTCTTAATCTTGACATCTAACACCACTTACCTATGTTGAGTAATTAAAGTCTCATATGAAATAGCCTTACAATCCTTATATATAGTTCGATTAGTTTTTCTTGTGAGTATGAAGTCAATCTGACTTCTATTTTGTCCACTTTTAAAGATTACTAGATGTGATATCTTTTTTTATAAAATATGTGTTTGCCAGAATCAAACCGTAAGCTATAATAAAATCAAGTATATTTTTTCCTTCTTCATTTCTAGTTCTAAAATCACAACCTCCATGTACATCCTCAAAATCTACTCTATATTTTTCTATATGTCCATTTAAGTCTCCTCCTATAAAGATATTTTCATCATTCGGAATCTCTTGCATAAGCTCATCCATATTCTCCCAGAATTTTTGTTTGCTCTTCCCATCTAATCCAACTTGAGAGGCATAAGTATTAACTATGTTAATGGTCTCATTTTGCAGCACAAATTTTATTGAAAATGATCATATCACCTACTCTTTTCACCGCTACAACTATTTTCTTTAGATTTTGATCTAAAATTATACGGACACCATTCTTATTTTTATTTATTCTTGTATACCACGCTTTTATATCCTGTGTTTTTAACTTTTTTTTACTATTTTCTCTAATCCATTTAGTCTCTTGAATGCAAGCAACATTTGATTTTTTTCTCTCCGTAATATCGACAAGTTCCCTCAATTTACCTGTAAGAGATCCAATATTCTAAGTTCCTATTCTGATTTTACTTTTCACTTGTTCTCTCTTACATCTCCTCCTATAAAATCTTTTACCCTTTTATAAACTAGTATCTCTCATCTTACTTGTATTTGTATTTATATTTTGAACTAACTTTTTTTTTTTATCTATACACGTCCTTTATGTAGGAACCCTTGCTTATTTAGCACCACATCCGGAAGTCGATATGGCGTGTCGCATTCGGAGAAAGCCCTACGCCTTTGCCTATTTCTTAGTACATTTGATCTCTGATATAGCGCGTCACATGTAG